>CAUIUS010000004.1:23862500-25062500 GCA_961210405.1 Drosophila mercatorum | reverse complement strand
AGGAATTCCCTGACGTTCAAGCTATTGAATTCGTTGTCGAAGACAAATTTCTGGACTTTCCCTTTAATGGACAAGAACTGTTGAATGTGTTCTACTATTGTGATACTATTTCTATCGGTCAGTGGTAAGCAAGTGGCGTGTTTTGAGAATTTATCAATGAATATTATGAAAGATTGTTTTGAATTCACATATGTGTCCACATGTATTATCTCGTTGCAGGTTTTTGGTGTTTGTGTTAGATGGAAGTTGTTTTTAATGGGTTTCCTATCATATTTACCACCACTGCAAACGTCGCAAATTTTTATTATTCTGTGGATATGTGTTTTTAGATTGGAATTGGGAAATTTTAAGTTTAAGTTTCTGATAGGTAGCAACTATCCCGCAATGGCCACTCTCATTTTTATGAAACAGAGCTATTTGGGTGTGCAACTCATCTTCAGACTCTATGTCTGTAGCGAACCTGGTACATTTTACGAACCTTGCTTTTGGATTGGAAGTGTATTCCTTTGTCAATATTTTTTGAAATTGGTAAAATTCATGGTCGCTTAGGTGTGAAAAAACTCCTATCTTTCCTGCTGTTATTTCTCGTCTGAGGATGTTTACTGCTTGGTTGTTTTCCAAGACTTTTTTGCTAATATAAATTCTCTTTCTGCCAAACACTTGTACTATGGTGTTGGGTTTCTTTTCTGTGAAAATTATTTGTGTTTTGAATCTGTTGACTGCCGTTTCTAGTATGGACATGTTAAAACCCTGATCCTCTTCTTTAGAGTGAACCGTTTCAGTCAGGGATTTGTTGTCTTCTTCGTCTGTTGATTCGATCTCCATTAGGTTAATTTCGTCTTCTTTAATCCTACTCAAAAAATCAGCAATATTATTATTTTTTCCTTTTATGTATTCTATATGGAACTTGTACTCCCCTAGATTAATGAACCATCTCTGCAGTCTTGGGCTTATATCTTTGCCCGTATATTTAGCCATCAGCCATTTTAAGGGTTGGTGATCGCTCTCGAGGTCGAATTCTCTACCATAAACATACGGTCGAAAGTACTTTACGGCCCACACTATGGCTAGAAGCTCTTTCTCTATAGTTGAGTAGTTGCATTCATGTTGATTTAATGTTCGGGATGCATATGTGATTGGGTGGCTCTCTTGAGATAGCACTGCTCCCACCGCGAAATTACTGGCGTCTGTAGTGACAGTGAATTTCTTGGAAAAATTTGGTTATCGTAGGACTGGACTGTTTGTAACTAGTGTCTTCAACTTTTCGAATGCAGCTATATAGCTTGGGTCGTCAGTGTTGATCCTCTCGTTTTTCTTCAGATACATTGACATGGGGAATGCTATTTTTGCATAATCCCTAACGCACTTTCTGTAAAATCCTGTCATTCCCAGGAATGATTTAATCTGTTTTGCCGTTTTGGGTAATTTTAAATTTTATATAATATTTACTTTGTCTGGGTTCGGTCTAATACCGTGAGTGGTCAGAATGTGGCCAAGAAATTGTGTTTCTTTCTTAAGAAAGTCACACTTATCTACTTGAATTTTCAAATTTGCCTCCTTCAAGGTTCTAAATATTTTCCTTAGGGTGGTCATATGTTCCTGAAGGGAAGTGCTAAAAATTAATATGTCGTCCATGTAGACGACACAGTTGTCATTAATATGATCTTTCCAGACTTCATTCATGATCCTCTGGAATGTCGATGGAGCATTTTTTAGTCCGAACGGCATTCTGACAAACTCATAGTGACCTGACGGTGTTGAAAATTCCGTTTTTGGTCTGTCTTCCTCTCTTACGAGAATTCGGTGAAAACCCTTCGCCAGATCGAGGGTTGTGAAATATTGGGATCTACCTAATTTATCCAATAGAGAGTTTAGATTAGGGATTGGAAATCTGTCATCGACCGTGAATTCGTTTAATTTACGGTAATCGATGACGATTCTGAACTTTTTTGACCCTGAATTATCGAGTTTTTTCTCGACGATTCATAAGGGACTGTTGTAGGGTGAGTTACTCTTTTTTATTATGTTCTGCTCAATCATTTCCTTTATCTGTCTATTTATTTCTTTTTCATGTATTTGGGGATATCTATATATTTTAGAATATAGAGGCCTATCCACTGTGGTAATTATTTCGGGAAATCTGGTTTGTTGCTGACAAAACGTCCACCTCTTGAAAAAATAAGTCGTCAGATTCCGCGAATAGGGTTTCGACGGCTCGACGTTCCTCGTCATTTAAATGAGCGAGGTTGAAGCGATCTCGTATTTCTTCTCTGTTCACGAGTTGCAGAGCACAAGCATTGTGCATTGCTTCTGGGTATTCGTAATCCAAAAAACAAAATTTTCTATCGAGTAATTGTACATATCGCTCTGTGTTGTTGATTTGAGCATTGAAGGCTTTTAAGAAATTTTGGCCTATTATTGCCGAGAAATTTTTGTTTGAGAAATCTATAAGTTTCCACTGTAGTGTCCCCGAGTAGGGTATCTCTTTTGGAAGTGGTGTTGTTACGGTGTATTTCACGACATTAATGCCGTTAAGAGTTTTATAAGAGCATGGTTTGGTGAGTTCTGTTTTGGGGTATTGAAATTCGAGAATTCTTGATTTTAAGATGCTTGTCGTCGCACCAGTGTCGACTAAACATTTAATTTTTTCTTTTCCTATTGTCCACACTATTATGGGTAAGGTTGCTCTGGCAAGGAATCAAAAAATTTACCTGTTCTTCTTCTTCTGCCTGATTTTCTTCCAAAGTCCCAATCTCCATGGGTGTGGGATCATTCTTTTGAGTGTCAACGCTCATATGAGACATTCTTGTCTGTCTTGAGCTGTTACCCTTGTTGTTATAGTTAGGTTTAAAATTTGGGTTTTGGGTGGGTTGTGACCTGTTGTCCGACTGTTGGTTGACTTGGTCACTCTGAGGTGGGTCGGCGTTATTATTACTAGCAAATTGATTATTCTGGGTTGCGTTTTTATGAGTGGTGCTAGTGTTAGTGTTAGCGTTAGTGTTGGTGTTAGTATTAGTATTAGTGTTAGTGTTACCCTGTTTGTTATAGGTATTGTTCGAATTTTTTCTATACCTCTGTAAAATAGCTCTGGGATCGTCCAGTGCTTTAATATTTGAATATTTCGTTTGTAAAGCACGCATAGATATGCCCTGATCGACATGAATCCTGAATGGAGTGTCTATTTTATTCATTAGCATGTTTAACAAATCTCTATGTACTTTATCATTTTCATAAATGGCTGGTTTGGATTCGTCGAACATATATATTTTATTTATTTCGCACTTTGCTTTCTCAAACTTCTGGAACAAATCTCTTAAACTACTCACTTTGATGAATCTGCATCTATCGAATACGTCCTCGTAGGTCGTATTTGCTCCATCAGTTTAGTCTTCATTTGGTCCCAGCTAGGCTCCATCCCCAATTGTCTGATGAAATTTGCTGCTGTTCCCGACACCTTTTCATTAGCGACGATGTTAGTGCCAAACTGGATCAGCAATGCGTTTCCCTGACATAATGTCATAAGGAACTCCACAGATTTTATAAAAGCCAACACATCATGTTGGTCGTCGAGCTGCCTTAGCTGGCGAAACTGCTGGATGATATCTTTGTTTGACAGCCACTGGACTGGTTGTTGTTGTTGTTGATGTTGTTGCTCTTGATATTGTGGTTGTTGTTGTTGTTGCTGCTGTTGTTGTTGCAGTTGTTGTTGATTTTGTTGCCTTAATAGGTTCAACTCTCCTTCCTGTTGAAGCAATACTGCTCTTAAATTATCCATCTCTGCTTCCATTTTGGTTTAAATTAAAAAATTACATTCGTTGAAAGAACGAATTTCATTCACTAGATCGGGTGTCGATTGTGTTTGTTCATAGCGCATACTCGACAGTTTGCTGCTATTTTAGTTATTAAACGGTCCATTTTTGGAAAAAAAATGGTCCCTAAGTATTTGCTGGGCATTTTCTTGTGCTGCACGATAAGCGCGAGTGTGCTCTGCTATAGCTATTTCCCTTTGTTCTGTAATGTCTGATATATCTATCACCAGACTTGTAGAATGTCGAAACGTTGTTGAGGGAAATTCCTTCACTAGATTATGCTGGATGAAGGCCAGAATAGGGAGTTCACAATATATTGCGGTAGTTACCTCGGAGTTTACAAACTCTCGTAGAGCTTGTGTCCGGTCTTCGTTCTAAACAAGATATATGTCTTGTGTTGTGGGACAGTGCTTTCCTCCAATACAATATGGTGTCGGAAGCAGTTTACCGGATTATCTGTTGTCTCAATTGTGTAAGTTAGAGACTCTTCGCTGTGGATCGTAGCGGCATCAGATTCTTCCGTATCCTCCAGAGCGTTTATATTCTGGCGAGACAGAGCGTCTGCCACAAAGTTTTCTTTGCCTGGTTTATAGATGATGTTTGCGTTATGTTCATCAATGAAAGCAGTCCAGCGCTTTATTTTGGCATTCGGATTTTTATCCGATACCCCGAACGTTAGCGGCTGGTGGTCTGTGTAGATGTTAAGGTTTTTAACACCGTACAAGTAATTTCTGCGATTCATCAGTGCCCACACAATGGCTAAGAGTTCTCGCTTATTTGTGGCAAAGTTAATCTCATTGTCTCACAATGTGCGCGAGATCATTTGTGCGCGAGATCATTGTTATAGGGCGTCCGCCCTGACATAGCACAGCACCGAGCCCTTGAACTGACGCGTCTGTTGTTAAGTCGAATGGTTTTTTAAAATCGGGATATGCCAACAGCACATCCTCGGACACTAACAACTCTTTTAATCTATTAAAGGCGTCTAACTGAGTTTGGTTTAATTCGAGTTTCACTTTTCTCGAATGGTTGGTGCTTATTTTCCCATTTCAAGATCTCCGTTAGAGGTCTTGCGATGATGGCGAATCCTGCTATGAAGCACCTGTAATAGCTTGCTAACCCCAGAAATGATCTAAGGCTAAACAATGATGTCGGTGGTTCTTTATGGCCTGTACTTTATCGGTCGATGTCCGAATTCCACCTCTGCATACTGTGAATCTCAAATATTCCACATCCTTCTTGAAGAATTTTGACTTTTCTTGAGAAACCCTCATGACCACATCCCTAAGGCTTTTCAAGACCCACTCAATGTGTCTGATGTGGTCTTCCTTATTGGGGGAGAAAATTATTACGTCATCGACATAGACGTAACAAGTTTTTTCTGAGAACATCGTCTATTGCCCTCTGGAAAATACTAGGGCCGTTTTTAAGCCCAAAGGGAAGTCTGCCAAATTCATACTTCCCATTGTTTACAGAGAATGCAGTTTTTTCTCTGTCTCTTTCTGCCAATTCTTTTGGTGAAAACCCGATTTAAGGTCCAGTGTTGTGAAGTACTGAGCTACACCCATATTCGACAGTATGGTCGAACTAGTTGGGATAGGGTATTTATCGTCAGTTGTCTTTTGATTTAACTTTCGAAAATCGATTACCATACTTTTTTTTTATTGCCTGACTCGACGACACTTTTTGTCGCCCACCCATATTGGAGTGTAATATGGTGACTTTGAAGGTCTAATTATGCCATTCGCCAGAAGTTGTTTAACTTCTGCGTCGACAAATTCTGACACACCCATACGGGTATACGGTATAACTTAGAGTATACCGGTTCGCCGTCCGTTGGAATTGTGGAAATAGTGTTAATATTGTACGGTAATGATTCGTTAACGACCGCAAAGGCGTTAATCATTCGGTCAATCATTTGATTGAAAGTAAGTTTGATTTCAGCCGGAACGTCCACGTCACTAATTTGAAAATGGTTCACTTGTTGACATGTAGTGAACTCAATTTTCTCTGTACCCCGGTCATGCTTTATGGTGTTATTGTTCAAATTTATTTGACCGTTAATCTGCTTTAGTAGTTTTAGAGGCTCCTGCCTCTATCAAAAGTTTGATTGTTCGCCCTGCGACCATGCGTCTTACAAAAGGTAGCAGGAGCTTTCACTTAAAAATTACAGCTCTCTGCTCCTGACAGGTCATCTTCAACAGCCTCCGCTTCATGATGCGAATACGATTCGTAATTCTTATTATCATTGCCTTCATCTTGGGGTAAGTGGTTGAGGTTCTGTTGAGTCTTCATAGATTGATCCCCACCCTATAGCCTTAAGTGGGCTGCCTAAAGCGTGAGGAAGAATCCACTTCCATTGGTTCAGGGCCACGCCCTTGTGAGTTTTGGAGTTGAAAGCGTTGTTTTGCGCTGCTTGCTTTCGGGTGGTTTGGTTGTCTTTGTTACCTTTCTGGAAATAAGGATTCTTCTTCTGAGACTTACCCTCATATTCCTGTTAGCTATTTTGATGTCAATTCTGGGTCTTTTGACCACTAAATTTCTGCGGTTTTTCTTCAGCATATTTTGCAAAACTTGCCGCAAAGATGCCTTTTTTATTGCTTGACTCAGCCTCTTGGGCCAGAGCCAGAACGGTTGGGAGGTCGCGAGGCTGTGCTGGGAAAACAAGCTACCTCAGGGACTTTTTAAGTCCGGAGACGAATGTATGGAGGGCATCGTTCCTGAATTTTTCGTTCAGAACGGGCGCTCCAGCAGGGTCATGTGTCATTAAGGTTTTATTTGTCAGTAATGTCAACTTTTTCCCGATCTCATCATAGGACTTCGATAGTGATTGGTGACCCTGCCTAAGCGTGCTTAGTTGCTGTTGAATCACGTGTACTGGTGTTTTCTCGGCAAACGTAAAATCCAACCTGGCAATGATTGCCTTAAAATTTAACACTGTGTTAAATGACGCAAGCTCTGCATCTGCGAGCCCCTTACTTTGTTTCGGATTATAGCCATAGCTTGATAGTACCTTGAGCTGCCGTTATACGAACGCAAACCATTTCCACGCTATTGAAGCTAGAGACTTGAAATTTGAAATATATACTCGTGTATACCCGCGTCTGATAAAGTGTCAAGATTTTCCCGATACGCCCACTAGGGGCGTGGCAAATCGGAAAATGCATTTTCCTGTATCTCAGAAACACTACTTCTAGAAGCTATGGCGGATATATCTACGCCCATTGCGGGCGTGGCAAATCCGGTCAAACTGTATCTTCTACAGTTTTAAAGCAAGAACGCCCAAATTTGGCACGTGAGTTACTGTTACAATCCTATAAAGATCGCCCAATTTTATGGCCACGCCTACTAGGGGCGGATATGAATGTATAGTGATTTTACTAATTGGTTATATTTTAAGCACTATTGATGCTAGAGACTTGGTATATATACTCGGGTTAACATCCCGCAATCGAAAAGCTATGGCGGATATATCTACGCCCTCATGGGGCGTGGCAACTAAATCAGCTTATATCTCCCACAGTTTTAGTGCTAGAAACTTCAAAATTGAATGTTAAGTTACTGGGGGCCCCCTCTATCAATTCCCCAAAAATTATTGTTACGCCCCAAAAGGGGCGTGACATACAGAAAAATACCCTGTAATTTTCGCATTTTTCGAATGTAAGCATCCAAACTTTACAGTTATATTCCTAAACGCCCACTCTATGCACATGCCAAAAATTATTTGTCTACGGCCACTGGGGGCGTGGCAAATCAAAACTGAAAAATGTGCAGCTTCTGAGCCAATAACGCGCCAAATAATGACTTTGTGACCTTTGACCTTGTCTTTTGATTTGTTAAATTATATATATATGTTTGAAAAGAATATTTTATTAATACAAAATAACTAAATAAGGAAAATATAACAAAAATATCAACATGACCGCACCGGGGTTCGAGCCCACACCTCTACGCTCGCTACTTAAATCACATGTTCAGAGTTGCCACCTCTCTCATTTTGAGAGATGCCATCTCTCTCGATTTAGGTGCGTGTGTTTGCTAAGGTAAGGGTTCGATCCTAATTGAAACTGTCTGGCCACCTCCAATGAAAAGTTTTAGTCTGCAGCTAATTTGAGCGGCGAAAGTGGGGATTTAAGGTTAAATTTTAAAAAATATAATGTGATAGATGCCCCTGTGTGCTGCTGGGTCGTGAAATAGTATTTCGCTGTCGGTTGCGTCCGACTGCAACGTTCTTACTTGTTTTAATTGTGAATTAATTTCGAAATGATAATGTAAGTGAATTGCTCATTTTTGTAACAGTAAAGAAACAAAGAAGCTGTATAGTATGATATGCTAAAATTTTAATAAATATTTATTTGACTCTAAAATTAAAAATTATTTCTACACCATAAAATTTTTGAATAAATATTGAATATTGAAATTCTAGAAATTAAACATTCTGTCACCGTCTCTTTGTTAAAAAGCAAATTTCGTTGGAAATACAGTAGACGTAAAGTGCTCTCGGTTTGATATTCTAAGCGAATGCAGGACGTAAACAGTGCTGAAGAGAGCAGCGGGGACGAACTAATCACTTCATATTTAGAACATAACCAAAAGAAAACAAGTAAGAAAACTATAGTCGGGGGTTCCGACTAGGAGATACCCTAAACCCCGCGCTATCTGCGTTTTTTAAAATACTGCAGAATTAGCATTTCGTATAAACGCACAGACTACTAAATTCAATTCATTTTCAATTGTTTAGCCAATAGCGCTATCTATGGTTCGATAGAATAGTGCCATCCTTTTTCCAGTAGGGCTTTATGTTGCATACATAAGTTTTGTAGGTGTGGTAAGCTGGATATGTCTTGATGGCTTGTTTTGTTGAGAAGCGAAGCCACTGCGGATCCGGAACTTCTTCGCATGGTTTCTGAGATTACTGTACACAGTGTTGTTTATTTTTATCTCGTCGTCAAAAGTAGGAATGTCCCGTTAACCAGCTGACCGGTGATTATAGCTGTTCTGTCATTGATGATAATAACACCGTTGTCAATGAGTGTTCGTGATAATTGGGTCGTGTTGAGTAGGGTTAATGTTTTTTACAGAAGGTTGTTGTTAGGGCAGTTTATACATTCTACTCCAGTAGTCTTTATTAAAACTTCGAGCTACCTCCATTAGATCAGTACTAGTTATCTTTATGAAGTGTTATTTATTAAATTGATAGAGTCTAGTCACAGTTAAACTTCTAAATTTTGCAAGTGTAATTGATAAACACATGAGTGTTTCTAATCCTGAAAATTTTAGTTCTGAGAGCAATATTTCCTATAACTGTTCTGTGTTTTTCTTCTTTTTTTCTACTTTCTAATTTGCTGATTTGTTCCTGCATCTTTGTATAAATGATTATTTGGGTGAATTTTATATTCTTCAAGTTCTTTTTGGATAAATTTTATAGTTTCGAAATCCTCGAAGTCTGAAATACCAGCTACAACTTTAAACGCAGTGCCTAACAGATTAATACTCCTAGCATGTCTATGAAGAATATTTACTATAGTAGTTGGAACATTTATGTATCTTGTGCCAGCTTCTAGTATTTGTCTCATGTGATGTGATTTTGGGAATTGGTTCTTTAATTCTTCAGTGTCTCTTCTTATTTCAAAGTATAGCGATAAATTATTTGAATTCTTCAAAGTGTAGCAAGTATTACTATAACCAGTAAGTTTTGCTGGCACCATTGTTGTCAAAAGGAATAGAGTCAAATCTTAAAAGAGTAAAGGCAGCCTAATGTTAGTGTTTATCTTAAATTATTCTTGTTGATTATCCTTCCTTTTATTAAGAGTGTTATCTCAAAGTCTGCATCGATTACGACGTTCAAATCTGTTAATGAGTTTCATAACCGTTGTTTAAGATGTTGTGCTTTTTGAACTTTATTACTAATGTTAAGTAAATGGGACTCTTCAACTACTGAATGTACTGTGTTGTTTTATTCAATAGTTGCATAAAATATTGTTTCGAAAGTATTAAACTTGAAATTTTTTCGAAAGATAGAGTTTGTTTAAAAAAAATCGATAACTATTTTAATTTTAATATTATCGATTAAAAATGAAATCGGTACTCAGTTATATGACTATATAATTCAATTTTATAGCTAGTCTTAAAATTTTGCTTTTAGTGTTATGTGAGCCTTATACAATTTCAGTCATTGTTAAATTTAGGATGCCACGACCCCTTCGAGTCAAATTTGTAAAGCACGTATTTCAAATACTATAGACTTGTGCTTTGGTAAATACACACATATGACTGACACGTCCTGCAAGTTTGATCAGAAACGTTTGTCTGCAATACAAGTTCCCATAATACTATCCTACATATTCTTCGCAGGATTCAGGGTATCCCCTAGTCGAGCAGTCTCGACTAGAGTTTTCTGACTTGTTTTTAAGTTTAATTTCTTGAAATGTGTTACTAAGCATATCTACGTTCATGGTTAAACTGGTTCTTGTTTTGCTTGAGGTTCTTGTTTTATGTACAGTGGAGGTTTCCCTTTTGCCTATGTCGTGGGTCTAGTAGTATATGACTTTATTTCTCTTTATTTCAATTCTCTGAGGTAATTTGCTTTTACCTCTTGAGCTAATTGCAAAGGAGAGGGAAGATTTTACTGCTGAGCCCTTAACTTTGTTGAATGCTTTGAGCTACCGTCATTTTTCTTCGCATGCCTTGTATTTTAAAATTTTTATCTTTTACTATGCTTCCCTGATATTCGGTTAGTTTAAGTTTTTGGAATTTTGTTTCAAAATCTTGGATTTCACTATCATAATGAATGACATAATTATACTTTCAAAGTTTTATGAAGAAAGTTCATCAACGAAACAATTTACTAAACATTTAATTTCCCATAACACAGTCGTCTTGCAGCTCAAGCGCAGGCACTGTTTAATGCTAAGTGGCTAAATGGTGATGAATGACAAGAAAAATAATAAACAACGAAGGAAAAGGTGACACATTTTTCATTTTGTCAAGAAACTGTTTACAAAAAATACTTTTTAGTTGTTCATAACTTAAATTTATAACTAATTGTTATACTTTTATAATTTGGTATGCCCTCCCTTGGCATCTAAGACATGTTTCATGGAATTGGCCAGCTTTTTTAAATATTCAATCGTAATATTTTGCCATTTTTCTGCAAAAGCAACTTTCAGTTGTGTGCGGTTCTTTGGATCCCGGTTTCCCACCCTTTCCTTTAAATATGCCCCGCGGTTTCAATGGGGTTAAGATCAGGACTTTGTGGCTGTTTATCCACAACTTTCCCACAATTACACAATAGCAAGGTTCGCACATTCACTCCTTATGTTTAAGGTCGTTATTTTGGTAAAATTTAAAACTTTGCTTATTGGAGCTCAATTTAAAAATTTGGGAATACTGAACTGTATTCATTACGTCTTCTATAAATCCCTCTACTCGCAACCAAATTAAAAGATTTGCAAAAAGGAACTTGTATTAAGAGACGCACAAAGCAAAGATAAAGATAAATCAGCGATTTTTCTCAGAATTCGAGCAAAATAGAAGTGGACAATGCAATGTTTAAACAGTTTTTTGCCAGCGTGAAAAAGTAGCCCTCTTTCTTCTTGTTATACTTATTCACGAAGTAAAATAGTATATTGGGTTTGAGTATATCTTCGTCAGATAAAGTGTCAAGACTTTCTCGATACGCCCAATAGGGTCGTGGCAAATCGGAAAATTCGTTTTCCTGTATCTCAGAAACATTACTTCTAGAAGGGCTACAGTTGAGATATGAATATACACTCACGTCGACATCCCAAGATAAAAAAGCTATGTCGGATATATCTACGCCCATTGAAGGCGTACACATCGGGTCAAAATGAGCTAGAAACCCCAAATTTGAGTTACTATAAAAATCGTCAAAAAATGTATGTGGCTACGCCCACTGGAATGTGACAAATCGGATCTGACTGTTCGGATAGTGATTTTACTAATTCTGTTATATTTTGAGCAGTGTTGACAATAGAGACTTAAGACTTGGTATATATACCCAGGTTAACATCTTAAGATTGAAAGGCGAATATATCTACGCCCACATGGGGGCGAACGGTATAAACTCATTTCTCCTACAGTTTAGTGCTAAACGCTTCAAAATTGGTTGTAAAGTTGCTGGTGGCCTGGATTACCCATTTTAGCATTAGGTTAAATTGTGTCGTTCTTAATTCACACCTCTTTGTTTCAATAAAAACTTATGTTGACACACGAATTTTTTTTATTTTTCGATCGCGGTTTTAGTTGTGTGGTTACAAAATAAACCGAAGTGGGCTCTTTGGTCCGTTGGGCGCCAATAAACTCGTTTGGTTTTATTTTGTATTTAACATTCTTTTTATTTGCGATTTAACTGAGTCGATTAAGAAGAGATTTAAACTTAACTTAAACCAGCAGAACGTTGAGTCGGCGTTTCATATGAGCGGGCTCCCGTTTTTGGCGTGTCGCACTATTATACGGCCGAATTGCTTGTTACATACATTTGAATAATGGGTTCAGGGTATAAATACAATAGGATTAATTTGTTTATACCCTATAGATAATCACGCTTGAGAGCTTGGTCAAGAAAGTCCATTTACGAAAAAAGTTATGAAACATTTCACTTCTCATAGCAGCCTGCTGCGTTAACTGCACAATTAGAAGAGTGTGTGCGTGTACGTGCGTCTGTATGTATGTATGTGCTGCTTGCTACATACATATAAAAGAAACGAATAATGTTACCGCTTCTTAGGAATAGCAGCTCATCGAAGAGTTCAGGGGAGCTCGTAGTCGAGCAGTCTCGACTAGAGCACTCTTACTTATTTTAACTTAGTTTCCTTATATAGGTCTATATTTTTTATTTTCTAGATGTGTTGATGAGATTAATCAAGGCATGGATGCTAAAAACGAACGCCGCATTTTTAATTTACTTTTAAAGGAAGCCACTAAGGATGGGTCCGCTCAATACCTGTTCGTTACTCCGAAGGTAAGTACTATTTAGTTAAATATAATATTTTCTTATTTTTCTTGTGTATTCTAGTTACTGCTTGATTTAAACTACAACGAACGAGTATGCGTTTCAGTTGTTCATAATTCTGGATCTATTAAACCTGATGTTATATTTCCTTTAAGCTAATTGCATTCATTATTATAAGCATTATGTAGCTTAAGGAAATATTTTTCTGCTCAATGAACAATAAGATGTCACGGTTTTATGGTAATAAAATATTGTTGTGTATATTTTGCTTTAAAAAAATTGAATTAACAAACTTTTTTTAAGGCTGTGCAATTAAGTTTATCATAATGTGGATGGTGTTTAACCATGAACATATAATTAATAAATAATTGTCCACATGCGTGAACATTAAAATAACCGACTGCGCAATACTTTTTCACGTCCCAGCAGCCCACAGGGGCATCTATCACATTATATTTTAAAATTAATCTTAAATCCCCACTATCGCCGCTCAAATTAGCTGCCGATTAAAAATTTTCATTGGAGGTGGCCAAACAGTTTCAATTTGGATCGAATCTTAGAACCCTTACCTAAGCAAAAACACGCACCAAAATTGAGAGAGGTGGCAGATCTGAAAATGAGATAGAAGTTCGTTGGCGAGCGTAGGGGTGTGGGCTCGAACCCCGGGCGGTCATCTTGATATTTTTGTTATTTTTATACCCTGAACCCATTGAAAATGGGAATTCAGGGTATAATGTTTTTGTTGAAATGTATGTAACAGGGAGATGGAGGCGTGGCAGACCCCATAAAGTATATATATTCTTGATCGGGGAGAGAAGCCGAGTCGATTTAGCCATGTCAGTCTGTCTGTCTGTCTGTCCGTCCGTCCGTCCGTCTGTCCGTATGTATGAACGCGTCGATCTCAGAACTTACAATAGCTAGAGACTTCAAATTTTATTTGTAGGTCCCTGTATAGGGCGCGCTTATCGAGTTTGTTTCAGAAATTCGAAAACTGTTATCGTTTTATTGTTATCGATTAAAAACGAAAATCTAAATTCAGCTATAAAATTCTAACTAATTCATTTTTATAGCTAGGGTCTTCAAATTTTGCATTCAGTATTATTTGGCCTTTGCCTTTGGCTTGCGCAATTTCGGTTTTTGTTATTTTTTACTGCCACGCCCCCTTCGCCTCAACTTTGTAACCCCCGTATATCAAATACTTGAGACTTATGCTTTGGCACATACATACATATGGATGACATGATCACGCCCAACAAGTTTGATCAAAATCGTTGGTCTAGAAAAAAAGTTATGAAACATTTAATTTCCCATAACATTAACATGCAAATAGCTGCCAAAGAACAGGTGACGCACCGACTTGAGCTAGTGTGTGCGTGTGCCTGTGTGTGTGTGTATTGCTTGTAATGTATGCATGCTCGGAATAGCGGTTGTTCGCAGAGTTCAGGGTATACCCTAGTCGAGCGGTCTCGACTAGTTTTCTTACTTGTTATTGTTACAATTTTGATTCAAAGAATTGTGTTCTTATTACTAATGTTTCTTCGTCTAATTCTATTATTTCCATTTCTCCTATTTTTTTTAAATTCACAATTTTCTTAAATATACAATGTTTACTTTTCTTAACTTCTTTAAGCTTTTTATTTTTTTTTTTTTTCATATATATATGTTACGTTTTTATAAGTAAAAATTAATTCTGATTTTTGATCTATTTCATATTTTTCTTTATTAGGTATTGGTATAATTTGTTGTATTCTAATTGTTATAAAATTCTTGGGCATTTCTATTGCAAAAATTTGAAATATTGTTGTAGCTAATTTTACATGATTTAATTTGTTATAGTTAATATTGTATATTGTTATTTCATATGTTAAAATGCTTGGATGCAAAATGTTATACCTAGCAGTAACAACATTATCCTATTGGTCGTAATATAAATTTTCTTGGTACTTGTTATCTTCGTATTTCCCAATTGCGTTTAACTGATTTTCGATTGCTCTTCCGTCTGATTTAATTATTTCTTCCATATATTTTATTGTATTGTTGAAGTAGTATTTATGTAAACTTGTTTGTTTAATGATTCGTCTGCTTCCTGTATGCTTTCTTTAAAAGTTGATAAATGTATTTCTACTGCTTCATCCATAGTACCAAATAACCATTTTGCTGCACTTCTTACTGTGTCTTACTGTTTCATCGGTATCAGTGCATATCCGCCTTGGTCAAGTATCTGTTGAGTCGTCAATATTTGTTGAGTCGTCAATGTTGTCATCATCAGTAGTATTAGTGTTGTTATTATTGTCTTCTGTAAGTTTGTAAGCATGTTTTATATTTGTGGGGTCGATATCTTTAAGTTTCGCTTTCTTAAACTTTGGGACCTCTTTGTGTCTAACTGCCTTATAGTTTTTTTATAAACCCTTCCTCTCTTTTCTCTACATAATTTTCTCGACTCTTGTTGCGTTTTTTCAGTATTTTACTTTTTGCATTATCTATATTATCTTTGATTTTTTTTAGTTCTATTTTATTATTTTGAGCTTCATTAGGTAAGGTAGAGTGATATTTGTTGTTATAATTTCGTACTGCCCTTTGCATAATTCGTTTTACTGAAATATTTCCTGCTTCTGTTTTATGTGTAATTCTAAACTTTTCTGCCAGTGAATTATGTAGTCTTTCTACATCTGAATTGCCTGTGTGGCTGTTTGGCTTTGTCAGAAGTAATTCTATATCTTCTTGCCTTAACAATTCTTTAATTCTTATTTTATTTGGTTTCCCTATCTTTGTGAAATGTTCTTCCATCTGTTCTATTATAGTCATATGATTCCTATCATTTAGTGGGTATACTGCTGTAAATTTAGAGAATTTATCTATAATGATTAAAAAGTGTGTGTTTTTTTTTATCACATATGTGTCTACATGAATAACCCGGTTTTTGTCAGATGGGGTTTCTGTTTTACCGAACTTGTTCTTTACTGGTTTTCTATCATATTTAATTTCCTTGCAGAAGTCGCATTGATGAATAACTATCTGTACTAATTCTAGCAACTTTGAATAATATATTTTATTTTTAATTTGTTTATATGTCTCTTGAATACCTGAAAGTGATATTTGTTTCACCGCTTCTGTTTTATGCTCTATGTCTTGAGCCCTAAGTGTGCATTTGGTGAATTCTATTTGTTTGTCATTAGAATATAACTGAATTAATTTCTCTTGCTCTATATTATATTCATGATAAGGTAATTCTGAGTAAATGCCCACTTTACCTTTCGTTATATATTTTTTGAAAATTTCTTCCATCATTGGGAAGTCGTGTTCTGCTATAAAAATTATTCTTTTTCCATAAACTGATTTATACTCCTCTATTTAGGACTTTGTTATTGGTAGCTGCGTTTTGTATTTATTAACTATTTCTTCTTTTATTGAAAAATGATCATTTAGATTTTCCTCAGCTGAATGCACTGTTGCTATTGACGTATTATCTTCTATGTCTTCTATATTTCCTATTACGTTTATGTCAGATATAATGTCATTGTTATCGTCTTGTAAGTCAGTTTTGTTGGTACTTGTATAGTCGTTGTCTTCAAGTCTGCTTAGAAAATCGGCTACTCTATTTTCTTTACCTTTTAAAGAATCTATTTCGAAGTGATACTCTCCTAGCTTCAATAGCCACCTTTGGTGCCTGGGCGAAATGTCTTTCACTTTATATTTTGAATGTAAAAATTTTATTGGTTGGTGATCTGTCAAAATTTTAAATTTTCATCCGTAAAGATAAGGTCTTAGGTAATTTACACTCCAAAGTATTGCCAGAAATTCTTTGTCTGTGGCTGAATAATTTTTTTCGTGGTTGTTTAGCGTTCTTGACGCGAAGCCCTTCTTGGGATAGGACCGCTCCGAAGGCGTAATTTTAATGTTTTTTCAAAGTTAGGGTATCTTAATATAGGGTGTGAACTGATGAGATGTTTTAATTTCTCGAATGCTTCGACATAAGTCGGATCTTTTATATTTACTTTAAATATTTCGTGATTGGTTGTGCTACTTTAGCGTAGTCTTTAATAAATTTCCTATAATAACCTGTTATACCTAGGAAGCTTTTTATTTGTCTTTTTGTTTTTGGTAAAAGTAATTTGTTAATAATGGCTATCTTATCTGGATTTGGTTAAATGCCTTCTTTTGTTATAATATGTCCTAAGAATTCGGTTTCCCTCTTCATAAAGTTGCATTTGTCAATTTGAATCTTTAAATTCTTTTTTTCTAAAATTTGAAATATTTCGTTGATAGCTTGAATATGCTCTTGCAATGATGTGCTGAAAATAAGTATATCGTCTAAATATACGACACATTTTTTGTTAATCTGATCCCTCAAAATTTCGTTCATAAGTCTTTGGAACGTAGCGGGGGCATTTTTTAACCCAAAGGGCATTCTTATAAACTCGTATAAGCCGCGTGGTGTTACAAATGCCGTTTTCTTTCTATCTTGTCTAATTTTTTTTGGTAT
Organism: Drosophila mercatorum; assembly: GCA_961210405.1. NCBI lineage: Eukaryota > Metazoa > Arthropoda > Insecta > Diptera > Drosophilidae > Drosophila > Drosophila mercatorum. Next base: position 25,045,234 of record CAUIUS010000004.1, on the reverse strand, counting down.
TATTATTAAAGGGCTTGAATATCTTGAATTGCTTTTCCTGATTATTCCCTGTTCTTCCATTTCTTTTATCTGCTTTCTAACTTCTTCCTCATGCTGTGGTGGGTATCTATATAGTTTGGAATTGAGTTGTTCGTCTGTAGTTGTCCGTATTTCATGTTCTATTTCAGTTATACTGGTTAGTTTGTCACCTTCTTTGAAAAATAGTGTACTAACGATATAGTACACTATTTTTCAAAGAAGGTGACAAACTAACCAGTATAACTGAAATAGAACATGAAATACGGACAACTACAGACGAACAACTCAATTCCAAACTATATAGATACCCACCAATAATAATGTTCTTAACTGCTTTTAATTCTTCCGTATTTAAATGTCCTAGTGCTAGACTATCATATTTAGTAGCAGTATTTTCTAATGTGCAAACTTCTTCATATTGATACGGATTACTTATAATACAGTTTGCTCTGTGATTTAGTATTAAAATTTTTTTTTCGGTGTTAATAAATGCATTTAAAAAATTTACAAGGTCTATGCCTGTAATGTACCCTAGCATTGTTTGGTAAATTGAATTCCCTAGGTGCTGTTGTATGGATTTCATGTTCCATTATGTCCCTACCGTTTATTGTGTTATATGGTATAGGTTTATCTAACTTCATATTTCTGTAGCCGTTGATTTGGTTGCTCACCAAACTCAAGGTGGCCCTGTATCTATTAGCGCAACGTATTTCTGTTTGTCAATGTTCAGTTCAATTAGTGGTAGGCATTCCGAGGCTGCTTCGTAAAAAAAACGGCATTATTGACCTCTGCCTGTTCCTAGTAGTCTTCCTGATTTTGATCATACTGGTCGTTTGAATTGTCGTCGTGTTCGTGGTAATTATTGGCATAAGTTTTATATTGGTCTTGGTTATTATATCTTTTTTTTTTCTGTTTCTAAGTTATCTACATATCTCCATGGGTTCTGCATTTCCTGCCCTACAACGCTTAGTCTGTTGCGAGTCCGTTTGCTGATAATTCTGGTTTTGTCAGCTTATTTTACTGCTCGGAGTTATTATTTCTGTTATTTTGCTGTTGGTTCGTATTATTAGGGTTAAGCTTCTGAGATGTGTTAAACTGTTGGTTGTGCTGTTGGTCACATAGTTATTTTTATAATTTTGTTGTTGGGAGTTTTGATTATTATAGCTCTGATTTTTATTGCTTGGCCCTGCCACCATTATTTCTATTATGCTTATGTTTTCTATATTGGAACCTTATACAGCAGTTTTCGTACCTACGTAACATCATTTTTTATACCCTGAACCCATTGAAAATGGGAATTCAGGGTATAATGTTTTTGTTGAAATGTATGTAACAGGGAGAAGGAGGCGTGGCAGACCTCATGAATTATATATATTCTTGATCAGGGAGACAGCCGAGTCGATTTAGCCCTGTCCGTCTGTCCGTATGTATGAACGCGTCGATCTCAGAACTTACAATAGCTAGAGACTTCATATTTTTTTAGGTCCATGTGTAGGACGCGCATATCGAGTTTGTTTCAGAAATTCGAAAACTGTTATCGTTTTATTGTTATCGATTAAAAACGAAAATATAAATTCAGCTATAAAATTCTATCTAATTCATCTTTCTAGCTAGAGTCTTCAAATTTTGCATTTAGTGTTATGTAAGCCTTAATATCGGTTTTTGTTAAATTTTGGGTGCCACGCCCCCTTCGCCTTAAATTGTAAGTCCCGTATATCAAATACTGACATGATCACGCCCAACAAGTTTGATCAAACTCGTTGGTCTCGAAAAAAAGTTAGTTAGCATTTAATTTCCCATAATATCGCATGAAAATAGCAGCCAAAGAACAGCTGACGCACCGACTTGTGCTTGCGTCTGTGTATGTGCGTGTGCATGTTTTGCTTGTAATGAACGTACATATGCAAGTGTATATAAGCGGTCTCGACTAGAGTTTTCTTACTTGTTTTAATATTGTACTTAGCTCTCTTTCTTCATATATTTTGTCTAGTAACGTGCCCTGTGTTATTTTTTGGCTGCGTTAACTAACAAGATTTCCACGTTACTTAAATCTATAAAATTATCGTTTTTGTGGTAGACGATTAGTTCGTCTGTTTTATACTTAATATTTTGCAGCTCTACTTCAAGTTCGCCTACCGAATTTACTTTCAAATCACAAATTCTACGATAGATGTGATGTGGCTCAGTATCCGGTCGACATCTCAGTTTTAAAGTTAATTTAATCAGCTCCCAGTTGTCCGTGCGTTCGCATATCTGGATGATATTGATAGGCGCCGACAAGGAGCAGCATATGGCTAACTTGAAGAAGGTGTTTCGGAGGCTGAGAGCAGCCAACCTCAAAGTTAATCGTAAAAAAAAGTTGCTTCTTCATTAAGAGGTTAGTCTATCTGCGGCATGTGGTGACGGGGGAAGGAATCAGTACGGATCCGGCCAAGATTGAGGCGATCCGAAAACTCTCAGCTCCCACCGTTTTGTACCTACTTCGCTTCCGATGCAGCCGTTGACGTCACTCCTGAAGAAAGGCGTCAAGTGGAAGTGGGACAAGGAACAGGGAGAGGCGCTCCAAAGACTTAAAGACAAGTTGACGACCGCAATTGTTTAGGCGTGCTGACAGAAACGGTAAGGGTAGAAGAGTGGGTTATAACGGACGCGATACGAAAGATATTATGGGCAGAGGTAAACCATTCGGCAACCGAGAAGCAGTGCCTGGCCATCGTGTGGGCAATCAGGATGATTCGTTGCTACCTGGAAGGGTACTTGAGAGCAAGACAAATTTGCCGACTATGTAGAGCAAAACGGGCAGCTGTATAGGAACCTCGGACATCGGACGGACGAAGAGGACTACATCCCGTGGAAGCTGTGCGTCTCCATGGGGCAGCGAGAACGAGTAATGCGAGAGTGCCACGACGGCCGGCCATCAAGGCGTGCGGAAGACTAGGTGACGGCTCGCCCAGCGCTACTACTGGCCTGCCAAGTACGTGAGGAGCTGCGAGCAAAAATTTAAGAGCGAACAGCGACGACTGGCGGGCAAAATGATGACGAGGCAAGTGGCAAAGCCGATGGCGGTCTTATGCGAAGACTTCGTAGGCCCTTTACCCCGCTCAAAGCATGACAACACAATGCAGCTCGTATTCCATGACGCGTTCGGCACGTACGTAGAACTTGTGCCCTTAAGGATGGCAACAGCCGCGACTCTGCAGGTAGCATTTCGTGAATGGCCCCGTATTCCCCCCAGGAGAATCCAATGAAGAGGACAAACTGCACTGTAAAGACTATGATAGTGCTATTCATCGAGGGTCATCAAAGCTCGTGGGACGAGCTGCTGCCCGAGATAGCGCTGGCAGTCGATTCCAGTGTGGCGGACTCGACTGGCTTCAACCCGTAGTTCCTGATATTGGGGCGGGAACCATGCTTGCCGGCCGCACTGTACGACGAGGTGACTCCGGGATCGGCGACCCAGGAGAGGCAAGACGAGTCGGCCAAAGGCTCACGTGGAACCCCGAACCTTGACAGACATCACCAAACTGAACGACCCTGACTAACGGAATAACGGGCCGACCGTTCATTAGGCGGGCGAGTCGAGAAAAGATATTGATACATAATTTATTCACAGAAAAATGTCGTGCTGAGTTTCGAGGATGAGAATAGGGAAGAGTGTCTACGTGAAGGGCGACGACAGCGATGCATCGGAGCCGAATCCCCGCTCCGGGCTGCCGGGGTCGCTGATGTTCACCCAGCATGAGTGGAAGATGCGTGACGGAAGATGAGTGGGAGAAGTTGGCCGACCCAGTGTGTCCCTGGACTATAAATTTCTTATAGGTAACTCTGGGCCAGGCTGAGTCTGCCGCAGCGGGAAAATAGTAACCTTACAGTGTCCATGTATTAAGAGATGCAAAAAGCTAAGATTACAGAAAAGTCCTATTGTTTCTAAGAATTAGTGTAAAACAGAATTAAAAAACGCAATGTATAAACCGTTTCTTGACAGTAAAAAATATGGGTCATCTGTTTTTATACCCTGAACCCATCGAAAATGGGAAAAAAGGGTATAATGTTTTTATGAAAATGGATGTAACAGGCAGAAGGAGGCGTGGAAGACTCCATAAAGTATATGGTATATTTTTGATCAGGGGAGAAGCCGAGTCGATTTAGCCCTGTCCGTCTGTCTGTGCGTCTGTCAGTATATATGATCGCGTCGATCTCAGAACATATAAGAGCTAGAAACTTCAAATTTTTTACGAAGGTTCGTGTATAGCACGCGCAGATCAAGTTTGTTAAAAAAATCGAAAACTATCTTAATTTTAATGTTCTCGATTAAAAACGAAATCGATGCTCAGTTTTATAATTCTATACAAGAAAACTCTAGTCGAGACCGCTCGACTAGGGGATACCCTGAACCCTGCGAAGAACCTCTTTCGTGTATTCTCTGAGTCTTTTATATACATATGTATATGTATGTACATTACAAGCAACACACACATACACAGGCGCATGGACTGCTATTTGTATGCCAGAGTTATGGGAAATTAAATGTTTAATAACTTTTTTTGTTGGCAAAGGATTTTAACCAAACTTGAACGTGATCATGCCATTCATGTCGATTTTGAGACGAAACCATTATATCCTGATATCCTATTGAAAATGGGCTTAGGGTATAAAAAATAACACCTCTACGCTTGCCAACGGGGTTCTATGTCGTTTTCACAGAATACACCCTTTCTCATTTTGAAAGATACCATCTCTGTCATTTTTGGTGCGGTGTGTTTTTGCAAAGGTAAGGTTCTAAACTTCGATCACCTCCAATGAAAATTTTTAATCGGCAGCTAATTTGATCGACGATAGTGGGGAGTTAAGATTAATTTTAAAATATAATGTGATAGATGCCCCTGTGAAAGTGAAAAGTATTTCTCAGTCGGTTGCGTTCGACAGCAACGTTCTTACTTGTTATACACTGAACCCATTGAAAATAGGAAAAAGGGTACACTGTTTTTGTGAAAATGTATGTAACAGGCAGACGGAGGCGTGGCAGACCCCATAAAGTATATACATATATTATTGATCAGGGAGACAAGCCGAGTCGATTTAGCCTTGCCCGTCTGTCCGTAAGTTTGAATCGCCTCAAATTTGTAAGTCCCGTATATCAAATACATACTAGAGACTTGTGCTTTGGCACATACACACATATGAATGACATGATCACGCCCAACAAGTTGGATCAAAAACGTTCATCCACAAAAAAAGTTATTAAACATTTCATTTCCCATAACATTGGCACACAAATAGCGACCAAAGCACAGCTGACGCAGCGACTTGTGCTTGTGTGTGCGTGCGCCTGTGCGTATATATGTTGCTTGAAATGTACATACACATACATATGTATATAAAAGACACGGAGAATACACGGAAGTGGTTCTCCGCAGGGTTCAGGGTATACCCTAGTCGAGCGGTCTCGACTAGAGTTTTCTCACATGTTATACCCTGAACCCATTGAGAATGGGAAATCAGGGTATAATGTTTTTGTTGAAATGTATGTAACAGGGAGAAGGAGGCGTGGCAGACCCCATAAAGTATTTATATTCTTGATCAGGGAGACAAGCCGAGCCGAGTTAGCCCTGTCCGTCTGTGTGTCTGTCCGTCTGTCCGTATGTATGAACGCACCGACTTGCGCTTGTGTGTGTGTGCGCCTGTGCGTGTGTGTGTATGTTTTGCTTGTAATCAACATACATATACATATGAATATAAAAGAAACGAAGAATGCTTGGAATAGCGGTTCTTCGCAGGGTTCAGGGTATACCCTAGTCGAGCGGTCTCGACTAGAGTTTTCTTACTTGTTTATTTCTTAATTTTTTTTTTTTTGCAAAATTTACTGATTTGTGAGCAAAGCAAATCCTGTTTGATATCGGCAAATTAGCATATTTGGGTTTTTTGTATTTAATATTATTTATTTTAAGTGCAACACGTCTCTGAGCGTTTGTCTTTTCCTTGCGAAAATCTCCTTGTGTCTATATTTTGCCAGTTACCATAGCAGTCATATCTGACAACACCGCCATAGCCTAACTAGACATTTGTGTTAACTAATATACCGCTTAAATAACTAAGCATGATATTGATATAATCATCGATAAGTCACTCCATCCCATTCCTAATTATAGCTCCGAAATATTTTATTGATCGATTAGCTTCACTGGATTTTAACTGAGGTTTTTACTTCCATTATATTGAGACTTAATAGGCCAGTAGGACCCTTACGATAATATATATCTATGACTGCTGATCTAAAAAATCCCAACTATAATGAAGGCACAAGGTTAGATCCATTTTTGAGTGGGTAACTGGCCAAAGCTTAGTGTTGCTTGAATATTATCGACCGAGAGACTAACGACTTAACGTTTTTAGGCAGCATCTTTTATATGATTGAGAATCAATATGTGCTTAATCAAGCGATTACTTTATAATTTTTTTTTATATGAAAGTATTCGCAAGATGTGTGCATCAGAATTAAAAATTGAGTGCAAGGTTTGTTACAGAGAGTAATTTGATATTTAAACAAGTAAGAGAGCTTAAGTCGAGACTGCTCGACTGGAAGATCCCCTGAACTTTGCGAAGAGCCGACATTTGAAACATGCTACGCTTATTTCATATATATATTTCAAGGAAAACAGACACACACATACGCACGCACGCCGGCACAAACACACCCCTTTGAAGTGCGTAGTTTACGAACCAACTGCGCTTATTGTGGAAAATTAATTTATAAATAATTTTTGTTGTACGGACTTTTTTTCCTCATATATGTACACATTGACAATATTAAATGAGCGTTTTTGTTAAAATGTATGTAACTCAGATCGCTGTCTGTCCTTACATCCGTTTTTGTGAATGCAGCTCGTAATCCAAAAGAGCTAGAGAAATTTGAATTAAAAGGCGAATATACTACACGCAGTACAAATTTTTATATTTTTAATAACTCATTCCGTTTTTTCATGAATAAATTGACATCGTTTTTCGAACCCCGGTAATGGTAAATGTTTGTAACAGACAGAAGGAGACCCCATAAAGTATATACATTCTTGATCAGGGAGATAAGCCGAGTCCATTTAGCCGTGACTGTCTAGCTAGACTGTTCAAATTTAGCTTTTAGTTTTATGTGAGTCTTATACAATTTCGATTTTTGTTAAATTTTTGATGCCACGACCCCTTCACTTTAAATTTGCAATTTGCGTTTCTCTACAAAAAAGTAATTAAACATTTAATTTCCCAATACATTGGCATACATATAGAAGCCCAAGCGCAGTTGAAAGGAATGGAGAATATTCGGAGTAGCGGTTCTTCCCTGGATTCAGGGTATCCCCTAGTCGTTAATATTGTTTTTAAGTTTACTATAGCGCTTCTATCCTCCGTAGTTTAATAATATCACTGACTATACAGAGCTGTGAGTTGGGGCACAGCTGGCCGGACTGGCAAATAAAAAACAGTCCACGCTTTGATGATGGCTTGAGTATATATACTTTTCAAGAAGTAAGATAAGTATTGGTTTTGTGTCTGTCCTGCTGTGCATATGAACGCAAGCCATTTCTAAGATACAGGAAAATGCATTTTCCGATTTGCCACGCCCCTAGTGGGCGTATCGGGAAAATCTTGTCACTTTATCAGACGAGGGTATACACGAGTATATATTTCAAATTTCAAGTCTCTAGCTTCAATAGCGTGGAAATAGTTTGCGTTCATACGGACGGACGGACAGACAGACAGACAGACAGACGGACAGGGCTAAATCGACTCGGCTTGTCTCCCTGATCAAGAATATATATACTTTAATAGATTTGCCACGCCTCGTTTTATCTTTTACATAGTTAAAACCAAACCAGCATACTCTCATTACCATTTTAAGTGTGTTCAGGGTATAATAATACATAAAAGCTGGGTGTATTTAGTATATTTAAATCAATGTCGTGTTGTAATGCCAAATAATTTATTTCAAAATGTGTTGGTTCCAGTTTTAAGTGTAATTTAATATTGTAATGTTATAAATAATATTATTTTGTGCTTCACTGATTACTGTACCCTAACAGGTAATATAACTTTGCATTGAATAAGATATCATTGCTTTAAAGTATTATTTATTTAACAGTTCACTGACGGAGAGCAAAACTTTTATTACATAAAAAACAAGTAAGAAATCTCTAGTCGAGACCGCTCGACTAGTGTATACCCTGAACCCAGCTATTCCGTGTATTTTCCGTTACTTTTATATATGTGTATGTATGTATGTATGTATGTATATGTGTGTACAATACAAGTAACACACACACATATAGGCGCCCACACACACAAGCTCAAGTCGTTGCGTCAGCTGTTCTTTTTTTCTAGACGAATGTTTTTGATCAAATTTGTTGGTCGTAGTCATGTCATCCATATGTATGCACAACTCTCTAGTAGTTGAAATAAGAGTTTTGCAAATTTAAGGCGAAATTGCAAAAGGCTCAAATAACACTAAATGCAAAATTTGAAGACTCTAACTATAAAGATGAATTGAATCGAATTTTATAACTAAATGAAGAAATCGGTTTTTATTCGATAACATTAAAACGATGATGGTTATCGAATATTTGAAACAAACTCGATCGAATCGTGATATACACGAACTTCCAAAAAAAATTTGAAGTCTCTAGCTCTTGTGTCTTCTGAGATCGACGCGTTCAAACATACGGACAGACGGACAGACAGACAGACGGACAGGGCTAATTCGACTCGGCTTCTCTCCCTGATCAAGAATATATATACTTTATGGGGTCTGCCACGCCTCCTTCTGCCTGTTACATACATTTTCACAAAACCATTATACCCTGATTTCCCATTTTCAATGGGTTCAGGGTATAACAAGTAGCTCAAAGAGAGGGAATGTATGTTAACCCAAAGTGTCAGAGTAACTTTGAAGCCAACCAATACAATCATGGCAAGGGAAATAACCATATACATATATAACCCTACTTTTCCGAATACAACGTATTCAAATCCACAACATTATTATAAGACTGATAATAGTCAAATACTCCATCATGAATTCAAACAAAGTTTGAATCGGGCTCAGACGAATAATCCAATTATTTATCAAAAACCAACTCAATCTCAATCCAAAACCAATCTTATAAAAGACAACGAGAAAGCAGTAGTGGTCACATGAAAATGGACACATTTGAAAATCTTCGTCAAAAAGCCTCGGATTAAGAAAATTAAATCCTTTTATTATTATAAAAATTAATAACCAAAAACTAAAATGTGTAATAGACACAGAGTCATCTGTAAATTTAATAAAAGGAAATTATTTAAACTTTTCGATTAAATCATGCCAGATAAATGTGCAGACAATTAATGGTATTACACAGTTAAATAAATGAATTCTGTTTGCATCAAGCAAACTTTGTCCGAGTAAACAAATATTTTATTTTCATAATTTCTCTGACAATTAGGCAGAGAATATTTAGAATCATGTAAATCAAAAATTGATTACAAAAAAAAAAAAACAATCATCTTAAATAATTTTCTATTTAAAATGATATATAATAATGATGATCTTATTGAAAAGACAACTAAAGGAGATGGTCATGACCTATCCGAAACAAATGAAATACCTTTTTATTTTTCAGTAAATAACGAACTAACTTAAACAAATAAATTTAGATTAGAACATCTAAATGAGGAGAAAAAACTAAACTTACAAATTTCCTTGTAAGTGACCCTAGGCCAGACTGAGTCTGTCCCAGCTGGAAAATCACTAATTTACAAATAAAAATAAGCTGTTGTTACAATATTGTGCGGCTTAAGAATCATCGAAAGGCGGATGCCCCAATGGCTACGCGTACAGCGGTTGCAACAGCAATTCTCCAGAATTGTTTTGCTAGTTGAAGCGGATGCATTGCAGACCTTAGGTCAGCATTTTTTTGCTGCAGCGTATCGCAAGAGGGGAATACTCTAAGTTTAGCTGAGCTGGCGATAACTTATATACCATCTTCAGATAAAGTGTAAAGATTTTCCCAAATACGCTCAATAGGGGTGGGGATAATCGGAAAATTACAGCATCTTGTATCTCAGCAACACTGCTTCTAAAAGGGTAGAAAGTTGATATTTGGAATGTACACTCACGGTAACATCCCAAGATCAAAAAGCTATGGTATGTCTGAACCCATTGAAAATGGGAAATCAGAGTATAATGTTTTTGTTGAAATGTATGTAACAGGCAGAAGGAGGCGTGGCAGACCCCATAAAGTATATATATTCTTGATCAGGGAGACAAGCCGAATCGATTTAGCCCTGTCCGTCTGTTCGTATGTATCTCACGTTTTTTTGTAGGTCCCTGTATAGGGCGCGCATATCGAGTTTGTTTCAGAAATTCGATAATTGTTATCGTTTTATTGTTATCGATTAAAAACGAAAATCTAAATTCAGCTTTAAAATTCTATCTAATTCATCTTTCTAGCTAGTTTTCAAATTTTGTACTTAGTGTTATTTAGGCCTTACGCAATTTCGGTTTTTGTTAAATTTTGGGTGCCACGCCCCTTCGTCTCAAATTTGTAAGTCCCGTATTTCAAATACTAGAGACTTGTGCGTTGGCCCAACAAGTTTAATCAAAATCTCTAGAAAAAAAGTTATTAAACATTTAATTTTCCATTACATTGGCATACAAATATCAGCATGCAAATAGCAGCCAAACAACAGGTGACGCACCGACTTGGGCTTGTGTGTGCGTGCGCCTGTGTATGTGTGTGTGTATGTTTTGCTTGTAATGAACGTACATATGCATGTGTATATAAAAGAAACGAAGAATGCTTGGAATATCGGTTCTTCGCAGGGTTCAGGGTATACCCTAATCGAGCGTTCCCGACTAGAGGTTTCTTACTTGTTTTATTTCCGAATCGTTTGAGTCGCTCGAATAACAATCTAAAACTAAACTTAAAGTAACATAAATGGATTTATATAGCTCCCACTGCCGACAGACGGGCCGGCAGCCCGCTGAGTCGACGCTTCTCGTCGACGATCAGGCCACTTAGGCGTGGTGGCATCCGGCCCAATTGCTCCATCAGCAACTCCGACCGTGCGCCTGTTAACTTACATTTTATAAACTCTATTAGCTTGTTATTTGAATAAAGTTTTATTAGTTTTTCCTGTACCACATTATATTCGTGGCAAGATAGTTCTGAATAAATTCCTCTTTTTCCTTTTTATACTATTTCACGTAGTGATATAGTATATTGGTTTTGTGCAATGTCCGTCATGCTGTCCGTCCGTCTGTCCGTCTGCCAATCTGTCCGTATGAACGCAAACCATTTCCACGCTATTGAAGCTAGAGACTTGAAATTTGAAATATATACTCGTGTATACCCGCGTCTGATAAAGTGTCAAGATTTTCCCGATACGCCCACTAGGGGCGTGGCAAATCGGAAAATGCATTTTCCTGTATCTCAGAAACACTACTTTTAGATGAGCTAGCAAGTTGAGATTTTATCTGAACACTCATGTCGACATCCCAAAATCAAAAAGCTATGGCGGATATATCTACGCCCATTGGGGGCGTGGCAAATCGGGTCAAATTGTATCTTTTACAGTTTTAAAGCTAGAACGCCCAAATTTGGCACGTGGGTTACTGTTACGCTTATGGCAACGCCTACTAGAGGCGTGGCAATCGGATCTGAAGATATAGTGATGTTACTAGTTTCGTTATATTTTGAGCACTATTGATGCTAGAGACTTGAGACTTAGTATATATACTCGGGTTAACATCCCACAATCGAAAAGCTATGGCGGATATATCTATGCCCTCAGGGGGCGTGGCACTTATATCTCCCACAGTTTTAGTGATTTAGTTTTAGTGAAGCTTCAAAATTGGATGTTAAGTTACTGGGGGCCACCTCTACCGATTCCCCAAAAATGATTGTTACGCCCCAAAAGGGGCGTGACATACAGAAAAATACCCTGTTGTTTTCGCATTTTTCGAATGTAAGCATCCAAACTTTACAGTTATATTCCTGAACGCCCACTCTATGCACATGCCAATAATTATTTGTCTACGGTCACTGGGGGCGTGGCAAATCAAAACTGAAAAATGTGCAGCTTCTGAGCCAATAACGCGCCACATAATGACTTTGTGACCTTTGACCTTGTCTTTTGATTTGTCAAATTATATATATATGTTTGAAAAGAATATTTTATTAATACAAAATAACTAAATAATGAAAATATAACAAAAATATCAACATTACCACACCGGGGTTCGTTGCCACACCTCTACGCTTGCCAACGAACTTAAATCACATTTTCAGAGTTGCCACCTCTCTCATTTTGAGAGATGCCATCTCTCTCGATTTAGGTGCGTGTTTTTGCTAAGGTAAGGGTTTTAAGCTTCGATCCTAATTGAAACTGTCTGGCCACCCCCGATGAAAATTTTTAATCGGCAGCTAATTTGAGCAGCGACAGGGGGGATCTAAGGTTAAATTAAAAAAAATATAATGTGATAGAGGCACCTGTGGGCTGCTGGGTCGTGAAATAGTATTTCGCTGTCGGTTGCGTCCGACAACAACGTTCTTACTTGTTTTTTTATATATTTTTTAAAATTTCTCTCATTGGAAAATTACATTTTGCTATGAATATGATTCTTTTCCCATGTATTATTTTAATTTCCTCTGCTTTGTTTTCTGTTAGAATAATTTGTGTTTTGTATTTATTTACTATTTCTTGCTTGATAAAAAATGATCTGGTAAACTCTCTTCCGCCAAATGTACTGTTGCGATTGACATATTCTCTTCTATATGCTATCATATTGATGTCTGATATGCTTGTGTCAAAAAATCTGCTAATAAAATTGATTTCTGTTTGATTAAGTATTATTAATTTTCGTTCTAAATTAATAAAGGTGTTTTTAGTAGCTTAAAAGATCTACCTTTTAATGGTGCTAATTTCCATCTAATTCTAGCATTTTTAGGAAAATTTAATTCCCTTGGGGCTGTGGTATGTATTTCATAATTAATTACTTCTCTGCCTGTTATGGTATTGGTATTGCAATATGGTATTGGGTCGTAAAGTTTTAGTCGTTTAAAATAGTCAAGTTGTTCGTTTGCTAAACTTAGGGTTGCCCCTGTATCTACCAAAGCTAAATAAATCCTATCGTCTATTGTTATTTTTATTATTGGTAGTTGTTCTGCGGCTGCTTCATAAAAAAACAGCATGGTTCACTTCTGCCTCGCCATTGTGGAGTCTAGTTTGTTCATAACTATATTCTGAAACAGTTTGTCCATATCGATTGTCTTCGTATCTGTTGTTAAGTGCTTCTACGTTGTCTATTTCCATTGGTACTTCATGATTTGATCTATGTCTACTTTGTCCTGAACCCAATCTTTGGTTCTGCGTCTGTTGGTTATTGTTGTTTTGGAGATAATTGGTTTTCTGTCTACTCTGTCCTGTTTGAATACGTCTGAAATGATTTTGTTGTCCTGGTTTCTCTTGATACTTCTGAGGCATATTGTTTTGATTTGGTTGGTTCTGTTGTCTGTAATTATCATTTGGTGGTGGGGAATTATTCCTATTGTAATTATAATTTTTATTTGCTTGACCCTGATTTGATATACCTGTTTGATTTTTCTCCTGTGGAGTCTTGTTTATTCTATTCATCCTATATTGGTACCTGATAAAGCTATTTTTAAATCTTCCGTGTGTCATTATTTTTATTATGTTTTCCAATTCTTTTTCTTCATAAATTTTCTCTAATAAGGTTCCCTGCGGTATTTCCTTTGCCGTATTTACTAATAGACTTACAATACTGCTTTAATCTAAGAAATTATCATTCTTATAAAATAAAATAACTTCGTCCGTCTTATATTTGAGATTTTATAGCTCGATAGCCAGTTCGCTCACCGTGTTTACTTGTCCTTGAATCGTCTTGTAGTAGGTTGATCTGGTCACATCCTTCTTAAGTTGGGGATCCACTATATTATCTAGTGAATATTCCACACTGCTGAAGAATGAGTTGATGGTGATTTCTCCTGTGCCGGTGAAGGCCGGTAAATGCCTGATGTTCTTCATCGTCCTGTCCAGGAGACCTGAGCTGGGGTTTTGTTGTAACTGCAAGTATGCTGCCTGAAGTTGCTCCAGTTGGCGATCTCTCAAGGCGATCGGCTCCAACATATCGACTTGACGCATTTCGTTCCTTCGGTAGCCATCCTTCTAAAATCGTGATCCTGTTTACGATGGTCTCTTCTTGAGGCCAGTGTATTACACTTTTATTGTTCTGTGTTCGTTTACACTCAATCAAACTGATTTTTAGCTCCATATGGTAACAAACTGATTTGTAGTTTGTTTTCCTTGATTAAACTGATTTTTAGTTTAATCTTATTGTGAGTTACTGATTTGTAGTTCTCAGCTTTTTGGAACTACTTCTAATCCACTGCTTCACTAGGAACTGATTTGTAATTCCTTAGGATAACGAACTGTAGCTCTTTTTCCTCAATTAAACTGGTTTTTAGTTTAATCTTATTGTGAATTTAGTTTAGAAAGATTTTTTTATTCCGCCCGAGTTATATGAATGTTTAGACGAGGCGAATGATAAAAAATAAAGTAGTAAGAAAACTCTAGTCGGGGGTCCCGACTAGGAGATACCCTAAACCCCGCGCTATCTGCTTTTTTAAAATACTACATAATTAGCATTTCGTTTAAACGCACAGAAAACTAAATTCAATTCATTTTCAATTGTTTAGCTAATAGCGCCATCTATGGTTCGATAGAATAGCGATTGGCCGATTGGCCAAATGTTTTGTTTAATAACTTCTGCGCGAATTAATGGACATATTTTATTAATTTTTTTCTAATTTTTAAAAATGTAAACCCATTCATTTATTGGCTTTGAGTGCAACTAACCTCAATTTAAATATTTGGGGAAATTTGGAGTCGGTATCCAAAATTTAACAAAAATCAAAATTATATAAAATAAATATAAACAAACAAAATTTTGGGACTCTAGCTATAAAGACGTGGGAGATATAATTTTATAACTAACGTTCGATAACGTTTTTAATCGATAACATTAAAATTAAAATAGTTATCGACTTTTTTTAACAAACTCGATCTTTTCGTGCTATTCACGGACCTACATAAAAAAATTCTAGCTCTTATAGGTTCTGAGAACGACGCGTTCATACATACGGACAGACGGACGGGCTATTTTAACTCGGCTTGTCACCCTGATCAAGAATATATATATATTTTATGGGGCTTGCCACGCCTTATAAGGGCTAGAGACTTCACATTTTTTTGGAGGATCGTGTATATCACGATTCGATCGAGTTTGTTCCAAATAATCGATAACTATCATCGTTTTATTGTTATCGATTAAAAGCCGATATCATCATTTAGTTATAAAATTCTAGCTAATTCATCTTTATAGCTAGAGGCTTCAAAATTTGCATTTACTGTTATTTGAGCCTTGCGCAATTTCTGTTTTTGTTTCAAATTGCTTCGGTTTCGCTTCAAATTGCTAAATCAGGTATTTAAGTACTAGAGACTTGGCACATACACACATAGAAAAAAAGTTATTAAACATTTAATATCTCATATTATCGGCGTCTTGCAGAAGCAGCGAAGCTGCTGAGTCATAATGCACAGTTAGCAGATTGTGTGTTTGTCCGTGCGTCTGTGTGTGTATGTATTGCTTGCTACATATATACATATAAAAGTAACGGAGAATGTTAGCGGTTCTTAGCGGATCTCTTAGTCGAGAAGTCTCGACTAGAGCACTCTTACTTGTTTATCTACGACTGAGTGGACTGATTTATTTTAGTCTATTGTCGCTACAAGTATTAGTTCAACTGTGTCGCTCAGATGTGTGCCCAGTTTCAAGCATGTAGCAACTTCCGAGAGTGTACTATGGAATCTTTCTACTTGACCGTTTGATGTGCTGTGAAGTGGCGGAGAGTTTTTGATTTCAATGTTTAAGTGGTTTTTTAAAAATTATTTATTCGTTCCTGAATTTAGGGATGGCTCGTTGTCACAAGATATAATTTTGGCGAAAGGGTAAAAATTTTGTCAGTTGTAAAATAGATAACTTTATGTCTTGTGATAGGACTGCACCTAGGCCAGAGGATGAAGCGTCTGTTGGCAGGTCACATGGTTGTTGGTAATCGGGCTATATGTGCACTACGTCTTCCGAGACTAAAATCTCTTTTAGCTTTTGAAAAGTTAGACGCTGTTTTTCTTTCAGGTTGCCTAGTATCTTTTTTGATTTTTGATTCGATCTCAGAACCTATAAGAGCTAAAGACTTGAAATTTTTTATGTAGGTCCGTGAATAGCACGAAAAGATCGAGTTTGTTAAAAAAAAGTCGATAATTATTTTAATTTTAATGTTATCGATTAAAAACATTTTCGAATGTTAGTTATAAAATTATATCTCCCACGTCTTTATAGCTAAAGTCCCGAAATTTTTTTGTTAGTTTTATATTTATTTTATGTAATTTTGATTTTTATTAAATTTTGGATACCGGCTCCAAATTTCCCCAAATATTTAAATTGAGATTAGTTGCACTCAAAGCCAGTAAATGAATGGGTTTACATTTTTAAAAATTGGAAAAAATGTAATAAAAAATGTCCATTAATTCGCGCAGAAGTTATTAAACAAAACATTTGGCCAATCGGCCAAGCACGTGACCAGCAGCGCAAAGCAAACTGTTTTCCTATACATGTGCACACATACACACATACACATTGAGCTGCGTGCATCTAGAAAATTCTAAGACCCGCAAGTTTTAGTGTACATATATCCAATAGATGGCGCTATGATCTGCGAATTATCAGCTGTTAAATTGAATCGAAACATGGATGGCGCTATTCTATCGAACCATAGATGGCGCTATTGGCTAAACAATTGAAAATGAATTGAATTTAGTTTTCTGTGCGTTTATACGAAATGCTAATTATGTAGTATTTTAAAAAAACAGATAGCGCGGGGTTCAGGGTATCTCCTAGTCGGGACCCCCGACTAGAGTTTTCTTAATAGTTTTTGATATAAAGTTTTAGTTTTAGATCTTCAGTAGATTATGATGTGTAGGGTTTGTTTTCCGTATTGGAAATGCGCGAGTGCGCGTGTAATGGGCGTTGGTTGATGTGCAGATTTTTGTGTTGTTAGCTGAGTAAGCGTTTTAGCATAGGTGTTACTCAGTTGTTGGTTACTTTTTTTGTAGTATATCTCAGTTGCGGTTTTCTGATCTACTTTTTCGGTTATTTTTATTGCTTTCAGTTCTTGTTGCTTGAGGAATGTAGGGCATTTGCGATCAAGTGGTGGTTTATTTCTGGATTATGTTTACAAATAAGGCAGCTTTGAGTGTTTTTACATTGCTCCCCTTCGCTGATGTGTTTGCTATCAGAGCAGTTTTTACACGTTTGTGGACTTTTGCATATGATAGTTTTTGCAGCGCAATGGAAGGGGAATATAATGTCTTACACGGACTGATTCGTAGCCAATTTTGATTGTTTCGGGTAGTTTGTGTGTTGCAAAGGTAATTATGATGAGTCCAGTTTCTACGAGTGTGTTATCTTCTTGGTATGTGTTGCTTGGTTGCCTTTTTATAATTTTACGTACTCCACTTACTTTTTGTGTTTTCAATTCTTGTTGAATTATGTTTTCACTTATGTTTCGTAGATTATTACAGTATATAACACCTTTTGAAAAGTTTAATGTTTTGTGTTCTGTTGCGGAAATATCGATGTCTGTCATTTTGGTGAGTATAAGTAGTTTTAAAGCTGTTGTTGCATGATTCCACTTCTCCTACGCAAGCATAGTCAATAGTTTTTTTTTTTGATGCTGAACGGTGAAATTTTTTCAAATGTTTCGTTGTTGTTTCGCTTTAATACAACGTACTTTGCTTCGGTTAGATGTGTGTTTCTGTATTTTCTTATGTCCTTTGGTTTTTGCTTGGTTGTTGTTTTTTTAGCGCAAGCCCGGTGTAACTATTTGTGCCGTGCGTTTGTTTTTGGTTTTTGTTTTATTATGTTTGCTCTTGTATTTAATAGTTGCTTTTTGCACGTTTGCTGATAAGCTTTTACTTATGCGTTTGCGTTAGCGGAGCGAGGTTTTTGTGCAGCACGTCTTATATCCAGAGATGCTGAAGTGATACTGTTGAGCAGATCATATTTGGAGTGCTGCTGCGTGAAGCATTGGCAGTCAAGCGACTGTTACAAAGTTACTGAAATTGCTGATCATACAGAAGTGTCTGGTTATTGCATACTCGCTGGGTAAGTGAAATATGTTTGGCCGAAAGTGTTTACTTGTACATTACTTATACTGCAAGCAACATATACGCACACATACACACACAAGCACGCATGCATAAGCATGCGTAGCTTAAGCAGCGACTGCGCTTGGGCTGCTACTTATATACCTATGTTATGATCATGTCATTAATATATGTGTATTTGTCAAAGCACAAATCTCTAGCATTTGAAATACGCTTTTTGCAAATAATAAAAAAAATTATAAAATCTTTGTATTCATTACATCACTACACAGTGAATTTGTAAACTCTAGCTGTAACGGTACACAAATAATGAAGTCAATTCATCGACTTGATCAATAATAAGAAAATGAAATGAGTTATTAAATGGTATACAAGAGTATACATTTCAAATCTCCAGCTTTTGTGGCTTACGAGATTGGTGCGTTTATAGGTACGGACAGACGGTCAACATTTGTTGGTGAATTCCAATGAGACTCAACGAATGCGTAGCTAAGAACAACATTCAGAAACAGAAGCTAAGGTAGGTGCCTACGGCGGTTACTCTATACGTATTGTGCATTTGTTGTTTGGTTGATAAATAAACTATATTGCTTTATAATATTTCATTATTATACAAAATGCTACAAAAAACAAGATCTATAGATCATTTGAACAAAAGTCATCTAAATGAAATTTCCTGGAAAAGGTAAAACCATATTTTGTCATTAAATGTTTTGTTATTGACAACAGAAAAAAAATATTTATATATAAAATAATTATAAAAAAAAAAGAAGTAAAATGACGTCTATTGTACCAATTTATGTGCCCCAAGCACAAGGGGTAGAGGCAGAAATTCCAATATGGAAGAAAATAGATTGGAGTCCTGAAATTGAGCAGGAAATTTATAAGGACTGGGGAAAATATTATTCTCGACGACGGAGAGAAAATATTGCTATGCACTATTATAATAAAGCATTTGAACTTTCTAATGATGATTACATGACTCTTTACCACCGTAGCCAAAGTAAACGAAAAACTGCGAAAACAATGGGAGCTCTCCAAGACAGCCTTGAAGCTCAAAGTAAGTATGTAGAAATATATTTAATTTACTTTTCTGATTTTTCATGATTTATGTTTTATACTTGTCAGCTTAGACGCTCTTCGCTCTTTATTGCTCAAATCAAACTATAAGTAAATAAGTAGAGTGCTCAACTCGACATTCCTTGAGTTCTTCGAAGAGCCTATATTAGAATATTCTTTGCTTCTTTTATATATACATTACGACCAACACGTGCAAATTGAGTTCGTTGGACTAAGGCGTCAGGTTCAAGCCTATTTTTATACCCTGAACCCATTGAAAATGGGAATTCAGGGTATAATGTTTTTGTGGAAATGTATGTAACAGGGAGAAAGAGGAGCGGCAGACTCCATAAAGCATATATATTCTTGATCAGGGAGACAAGCCGAGTCGATTTTTCCCTGTCCGTCTGTCTGTCTGTCTGTCCGCCTGTCTGTCCATCCGTCCGTCTGTCCGTCTGCCCGTATGTATGAACGCGTCGATCTCAGAACTTACAATAGCTAGAGACTTCAAATTTTTTTGTAGGTCCCTGTATAGGGCGCGAATATCGAGATTTTTTTTAGAAATTCGATAACAGTTATCGTTTTATTGTTATCGATTAAAAACGAAAATCCAAATTCAGCTATAAAATTCTACCTAATTCATCTTTCTAGCTAGAGTCTTCAAATTTTGCATTTAGTGTTATGTAAACCTTCGCCTCAAATTTGTAAGTCCCGGATATCAAATACTAGTGACTTGTGCTTTGGCACATACATACATATGGATAACATGATCACGCCCAACAAGTTTGATCAAAATCGTTGGTCTAGAAAAAAAAAGTTATTAAACATTTAATTCCCCATAACATTTGCATGCAAAGCAGCCAAACAACAGCTGACGCACCGACTTGCGCTTGTGTGTGCGTGCGCCTGTATGTGTGTGTGTATGTTTTGCTTGTAATGAACGTGCATATGCATGTGTATATAAAAGAAACGAAGAATGCTTGGAATAGCGGCTCTTCGCAGGGTTCAGGGTATACCCTAGTCGAGCGGTCTCGACTATAGTTTTCTTACTTGTTTTAAAGATAGAGTTTGTTTCAAATATTCGATGACTATCATAGTTTTAATGTCGATTATATCGATTAAAACCCGATATCGTTATAGCTAGAGTCTTCAAATTTTGCATTAAGTGTTATTCGAACCTTCTGTAATTTCAGCTTTTGTGAAATTTTGGATGCCACGCCTTGCAGACTGAGCGCAGTTGGTGAAAGAAAATGCACACCCGACTGAGTGCTTGTGAGTGCGTTTGTGTGTGTGTATGTGTTGCTACATACATATAAACGCACACACAAGCGGATGTCGTTGCGTAAACTGTTCTTTGGCTGCTTTGCATGTTAATGTTATGGGAAATTAAATGTTTAATAACTTTTTTTCTAGAGCAACAATTTTGATCAAACTTGTTGGGTAATCCATATCATGTAATCCGTGATCATGTAATCCATATGTATGTATGTGCCAAAGCACAAGTACTACTATAGTACTTGAAATACGTGTTTTGCAAATTTGGGGCGAAGGAGGCGTGGCACCCAAATTTAAATAAAAATCAAAATTGCGTATGGCCTAAATAATACTACATGCAAAATTTGAAGACTCTAGCTAGAAAGTTGAATTAGATAGAATTTTATAGCCGAATTTAGATTTTCGTTTTTAATCGATAACAATAAAACGATAACAGTTATCGAATTTCTGAAACGAACTCGATATACGCGCCCTATACAGGGACCTACAAAAAAATTTAGCTATTGTAGGCTCTGAGATCGACGCGTTCCTACATACGGACAGACAGACAGACAGACGGACAGACAGACAGACAGACAGACAGACAGACAGACAGACAGACGGACAGAGCTAAATCGACTCGGCTTGTCTCCCTGATCAAGAATATATATACTTTATGGAGTCTTCCCCGCCTCTTTCTCCCTGTTACATACATTTCAATAAAAACATTATACCCTGATTTCCTATTTTCAATGGGTTCAGGGTATAAAAAATTAAAGTCTCTAGCTCTTATATGTTCTGAGATCGACGCGTTCAAATATAGGGACAGACAGAGAGACTGCTCGGTTTGTCTAGTTGAACAAGAATATATATACTTTATAGTGTCTGCCATGCCTCCTTCTGCCTGTCACAAGCATTTTCAGAAAAACATCTTACCTCTTTTTCATTTTTTTGCTTTTTGTTCGATAACATTAAAACTTAGAAAGTTATACATTTTTTTAAACAAACTCGGTCAGAGTGTGCTATACACAAACCTCCAAAACCTCAAATTTCTAGCTTTTATAGGTTCTGAGATCGACGTGTTCAAACATACGGTTAGACGGACGGATGGACAGGCGGACGGACAGAAAGACTAACAGGGCTAAATCGGCTCCCTGATCAAGAATATAAACACTTTATGGGGTCTGAAAGAGTCTGTATCTGCTATGGGTCAAAGTCGGACGATAATGCGTCTCTTAGGCGTTTACCGAGGCAGCGAGAAAGCAGTGGATACCTGACTCGCATGCCAATAATGGTGCTTCGGCAATGGATGAGTTAGTGAAAGTGACGAGTGCAGAGTGAGAAATTTAAACGGACTTCGAAGACCGGCGCAGGACATCAATCGCAAGAAAGGCATCGATCGAAAAGACTGCGAGTATAAAAGGACATCATGGGTGTATACTAGCGATATCCCAGCAAGGAGTAAGTCAACGTGATCGTAGCTATGCGTAAAGAGTGCGCGTCTCTGAAGCAAGTCGTATGTGACATTGCGAGCGAATCCAGTATTAGGTGACCACTGTGGTGGATTAAAATTTGGGCGCTGCTGCTTGTGCGTACGCATGTATATAGGTTAAATAGATGTGTTAGCCCAGCGATGTATTGCAGATGTAAGATGAAGTCCTGCGGCGTGAGCGTCTAGTAGTCAGGTTGTTGATTTGTGGATTATGTTGTCTTATGTGGATTATGTTGACTTCCACTCTAATTACTGAATTTAAATTACCAGCTTGGTGCATTAGCAATGCATGTTTGTACTGATTCAGGTCTAGAACGTTCAGGTCTATTACATTATATTTTTAAATAATCTTAAATCCTCACGGCCGAATTAACTGTCGATTACAAATTTTCATCAGAGGTGGCTATCGAAGTTTCAATATAGATCTAAGTTTAGAACCTTAGCAAAGACACACACCGCCAAAAATTAACTTTGGCAAATGAAGTGGTGTGGGTTTCAACCCCGGTGCGGTCATGTCGATATTTAGTTTTATACCCTGAACCCATTGTAAATGGGAAAAGAGGGTATAATAGTTTTGTTAAAATGTATGTATCAGGGAGAAGGAGTCGTGGCAGACCCCATAAATTATATACATTCTAGATCAGGGAGTCAAGTTGAGTCGATTTAGCCTTTTCCGTCTGTCCATCCGTCCAAATTTTTATGTTGATCCCGTTTTAATGTTATCAGTTAAAAACGAAAATCGAAATTCTGCTATAATATTCTATCTAATTAAACTTTCTAGCTGGAGTCTTCCAATTTTGCATTTAGATTGTCGGTATTTTATACAATTTTGATTTTTGTTAAACTTTGAATGCCATGCGCCTTCACCTAAAATTTGCTTTGGCAGATACACACACATAAATGACATGAAACATTTAATTTCGCATAACATAGGCGTCTTGCAACCCAAGCTCAGTCGTTGTTAGCAATTTTCGTACTTGTTATACCCTGAACCCATTGAAAATGGGAATTCAGGGTATAATGTTTTTGTTGAAAGGCGTATGTATGTAAAAGGCAGAAGGAGGCGTGGCAGACCCCATAAAGTATATATATTCTTGATCAGGGAGACAAGCCGAGTCGATTTAGCCCTGTCCGTCTGTCTGTCCGTATGTATGAACGCGTCGATCTCAAAACTTACAATAGCTAGAAACTTCAAATTTTTTTTTTGTAGGTCCCTGTACAGGGCGCGCATATCGAGTTTGTTTCAGAAATTCGATAACTGTTATCGTTTTATTGTTATCGATTAAAAACGAAAATCTAGCTATAAAATTCTATCTAATTTATCTTTCCAGCTAGAGTCTTCAAATTTTGCATTTAGTGTTATGTAAGCATTACGTAATTTCGGTTTTTGTTAAATTTTGGGTGCCACGCCCCCTTCGCCTCAAATTTGTAACTCCCGTTTATCAAATACTAGAGACTTGTGATTTGGCACATACATACATATGGATGACATGATCAAAATCGTTGGTCTAGAAAAAAAGTTATTAAACATTAATTTTCCCATAGCATTGCCTTGCAAATAGCAGCCAAACAACAGCTGACGCAACGACTTGCGCTTGTGTGTGCTTGCGCCTGTGTATGTGTGTGTATGTTTTGCTTGTAATGAACGTGCATATGCATGTGTATATAAAAGAAATTAAGAATGTTTGGAACAGCGGTTCTTCGCAGGGTTCAGGGTATATCCTAGTCGAGCGGTCTCGACTAGAGTTTTCTTACTTGTTTTTTTTTCTTGTGGTAAAAAAAAAATATTTTTTCCTATACATATATGAAATTTGGCCATCAAAAGATCAGATCAGTTTTGATCTGCCAGGCCCCCAATAGGCGTTTATATATCCGCCATAGCCTTTTTGATCTTGGGATGTAGACGTGAGTGTTCATTCCAAATGTCAACTCTCTAGCCCTTCGAGAAGTAGTGTTTCTAAGATACAAGATAGCGTATTTTTTTATTTGCCACGCCCCTAGCGGGCGTAAGGGACAAATCTTGACACTTTATCTGACGAGGGTATACACGTACACGAGTATATATTCCAAATTTCCAGTCTTTACGGACGGACGGACAGAATGACAGACATTGCACAAAACCAATATACTTAACAAATTGCAGATCAGCGCCATTAAAACTTTAATTTTTTTGCAGATAGACATAATTATTTAGTAATTAGTTACTATGTGAACAATGATTTCGGACCTTTATAGAAGAGGTCTCCACTAAACTAACTATAAGTTAATTAGATTCACAAATAAATACGATCAGCCGCTTATATATGTATATGTGGACTGACCAGCAGCGTGGAATATGCCGCGTGATGACCAACGTTCTTTATTTCCAAAAATTAACTAACTCGTAAGTGACATAAATTCTTATAGTCGAAGCTAGCCCTAAACCCTGAAGACGCTGGCATTGCATATTAGGAACCATATTTCGCCGGGCAGCAACACTGTTGCGCGTGGAGGCTTCTGTCGCTATTGCGCCATATCCGCTCGGAATGGCTAGTGTCGTAAACATTCATACTGACGATGCATGATCAGCTTGAATATTTACTTTCTGCTGGTCATTTGTCTTAACTCCTCCCCCACTTAGATGAATAACGTCTTCGGATTTCTTGAAACTGTCAATTACCGCTTAAAGATCACGTTGACGTTTGTTCTTCTGATGTCTTTGGTATAGTTTCATTAAGGCGTAGCAGGAAAGTAGGATGACCACGGTTAGTCCGGATATTATTGGTCTTACCAGTCGTTCTTCTAATTGGGCAATGTCCCGGAGGTTCCTTATGCTTATCTTCTGTAGGTACGGCAGCCTTGATATTTCCTGATGATCCGTAATATTTAGAAGCGTAGATGCCGCTGGTCTCGGGGATCGCCTCACGTAGTTTTTGAGATATCTGTATACGGTGTCGTTTACCTTCATCTCGTCGTCAAAGGTAAGGAGGAATGTCCCTAGCATCATTTGTTCGTCGACTATAGCTGCTCTGTCGTTGATGATGATAACGCAATCGTCGATGATAGCTAGAGGTTCAAGATGGCTGGGTCGAAATGAACAATGTGCGGTGTCACCTGAGTGCAGTTGTTGTGCGCATGTTGTGTTGGGTAATTTATTGCAGAACGATGTTGTGAGGTCTGTACTACAATTTTCTATTGATATATGATTTCCGCAATCAGCTATATTGTAGCCTTTGCGAAATTTATTATGCTTACCTAACAAAATGTAGAAAATTATTGTTTAACAAGACTTTAACTTGAGATACTTCCATTAAGTCGGTAATAGTGATATTTATAGGGTGTTCATTAATAATATTTTTTAAGTCAAACGAATCCAATATGAAGGGGTTTACAATTCCAACGTTTGCAAGTGTTACTGTGTAGTCACTTTAGCATGGATCCAACAAAACACTTGAGCTTATGCTGCAGATCTCACGCTGCAGGCCCGTCCACATATAGCCGGATCATATGACGGCTTATGTGCGGATGCGTTACGTATACACAGCGACAAAGTGCCACTGTGTATGTGAGTGTAATACTCTAACTTTTAGTTTAGCATATGACATCAGATATTGTATACACACAATACGATGGGCATATGCTTATTTAACGTACAACATGCTACAACTGATAACATTAAGGTTTCTAAAAAAATTATTTTGTTTCTTAAGAGCAGTGTTTGATACGAATATACACGTGCTTAATAGACAAGTGCTTAACGTTTATTTTTTTAAATCTTATTTACTGTGTTGGTTAGCTTATTTATTTGTTCTTGGATTTTTGTTTTAAATATTGAAAATCCGTCCAAATGGATACATATCCGTCTGAGATCGGTATGAAATCTATATTAGTATAATAGGTAAGTTTTGCTGTAATCGCTGTGGCAAAAAGAATTATAGGCCATATCCTAAAAGATAAAAAAAGCTTAAAATTTTTATTTATCTTAGATTGTCCTTGTGGACCACCCTCCCTTTTATTAAGACCGTTGTCTCCAAGTCTGCATCAATTTTGATTTCGTTGTACAGGGGTGTCAATTTGTTCCCTAAACGTCTGTTTGCTTTTACAAGAACTGTATCTCCTACTTGGAATTGTCTATCATGTCTTGAAGTTCTGTGTCATGAAGTTTCTGTGCCTTTTGAACTTTATTTGTTATTTCTATTTCGAGTTCTGGGGAGAAAGAGTGGATTATGTCGATTGGACGTTTGTCTGTGACCGAGTGAACTGTGTTGTATTCGATAGTTGCTTGAAGTATTGTTTCAGCAATTTCAGTAATTTTCCTTTGAGCTGTTAGGCATCGTGCAATGTCGCTGAGGGTGCTATGGAATCTCTCGACCTGTCCGTTCGAAGTACTATGAAGTGGTGGGGCGTTTACGATTTGAATGTTATACTGGTTGTTTAATAGTGATTTTATTGTTTCGTCTTGATATGTCGATAAAAATTTACAAGTGCCGATTTACAAATTGCCGATTGTATGTCGATTATTGTTGCGAATTTTGAAAATTTGTCTATGCATGTAGGGAAGTATTTTTTATCGATTGAATATACGTCAATGTGTAACATTTTACCCACATAGGAAGGTATGGGAGTTTCTCCAAGTATTTGTTTTTGTGGGTGACGGTTGCACTTAGCTGTTTTAAAAATTTTACAATTTGAAACAACTTCGTTTGCTACTTTTGTCATTTTTCGAAAGAAATAGTCTTGAGCTGCTCTATGGCTCGATTGTGTTCTGTTACAATTATTTCCTTTTGTTCGTTTTTGTCGATAATGTCATTTAACGTATGTTTTGTATATCGAAATATTGTTGTTGGGAAAGTTTCTATTAATTTGTGATGTATGAATGCCAGTAACGGTATCTCGCAATGAATTGCGTTAATGACGTCTTTTTTTGCTACATCGTTTCATTCTTTCAATTAGTCTCTGTCTGAGAAGTGAATTATCTGTCGGATATTTACCGAATAAGATGACTGTACGATCGGAAGCTACTCTATTTTCTTCTACTATAATTTGGCTTTGAAAACAGTTGATTGGTTTGTCCGTTGTTTCTATGGTATACGAGCGATATTTCACTGTGCATTGTTGCTCTGTCTGACTGTGCATCGTCTTCCAAGGCATGCATATTATGCCGCGATAGCGCGTCAACGACATGTCTTTAGACCACGAAACCTAGATATTCTACACTTTCTTTGAAAAAGACTGACTTTTCTGACGAAACTCACATGTTGGATTGGTATAGTTTATCAAGACCCAGGCCATATGCTTGACATGGTTTTCCAGGTTTACAGATTTCCGATTTACTCTCTGAGCACATCGTCCATAGCTCTCTGAAAAATACTGGGTACATTTTTCAGGGCAAAAGGGATCCTGTAAAACTAATACTTTCTACTTCCCACAGAAAATGCTGTTTTTTCTCTGTCTTTTTCAGCAAGTAAAATCAGGTGAAATCTGGATTTCAAATCCTGTTCGTTCTTTGAGCACTGCTTGAAATTTTGTTGGGTTTCTATTTCTTTGACACTTGTAAAATTTACGGCTGGGTATTTTAGAAATTTAATTGGCCGTTATTAACTTCTTATTTTTGAAATCTAATAAAACATTTCTTTGGTTTTGTAAATCAAGTCCAATTATACCGTCAAAACTCGTGAGGTTTGGTAGTGAAAAATGTTATATTGCTGGGAAAAAGGTGCATTGTACACTTCTTGTCTATGTCATTATAGTCATGAATTGATTTGCTTCGAAACGGGTTTTCTCCTGGGGTTACCCGTCAGATTCGTCTTCAATGTCTTCTGTCTCAGTTTCTGCGATAGTCCATATTCCGTATCTCCTGTTTCCTAATGGTCAACTTTTAGCTGTGCACTATTATTGTTTGGTCTCTTGTTTGCCTGTCCCTAGTTATTGACATTTTCATATTTTATGTTTTGTTGTTGAGTCGGCCATTGAAATCAGGATATAATGTTTTTGTTGAAATGTATATAACAGGCTGAAGGAGGCGTGGCAGACCCCATAAAGTATATATATTCTTGATCAGGGAGACAACCCGAATCGATTTAGCCCTGTCCGTCTGTCTGTCTGTCCGTCTGTCTGTCCGTATGTATGAACGCGTCGATCTCAGAGCCTACAATAGCTAGAGACTTGCATTTGTAGGTTCGTGTATAGCACGCGCAGATAAAGTTTGTTAAAACAAATCGATAACTGCTTCCGTTTTAATGTTATCGATTAACAACGAAATCGATACTCAGTTATAAAATTCTACCTAATTCATCTTTATAACTAGAGTCTTCAAATTTTGCATTAAGTGTTATTTGAGCCTTCTGAAATTTCGGATGCCCCTTCACCTCAAATTGGCAAACACGTATTTCAAGTACGAGAGACTTGTGCTTTGGCGCATATATACATATGATTGTGATGATCACGTCCAACAAGTTTGATCAAAATCGTTCTTGTACAAAAAAAGTCATTATCGGCGGCTTCCAGACTGAGCTCAGCTGTTGAGTCAAAAGTTCGCAGATTGTGTGCTTGTGCGTCCGCCTATGTGTGTGTGTATGAATTGCTTGCTACATACGCATAAAAGTAAAGGAGAATGTTACCGATTCTTAAAAATAGCTGTTCTTCGCAGGGTTCAGGGTATCCCCTAGTCGAGAGTTTTCTTACTTGTTTTATTTTAATTTAAGCTTTGTTAGAGGATTTCAGTTCCCTTACAATTGAATCTTACTACAAAGCTAACCCAGTGCTTATAAATGCCTGGTTTGGTTCTATTATTTTGTTAATTCAGCATTTGCAGCGAAAGCGATTGCGACACTTATGCCACTTATGCTCTGGCAAGCGGTTCTTTTGCAAGTGACACATATATTTTTGGTGTATAAGCGTTACATGGTTAAGAAGGCTTTTGACACAAATACTTCCGCACGATTATGATTATCGTATACAAGAGCATTTTGTTTCACAACAAACGTTGGTTGCATAACTCGTACGCCTGAGTGTGTGTTTGTAATGTACATACACACATAGCAAATTTCAAGTCTCTAGCTTATAGATTCTGAGATTGACGTGTTCATACATACGGACAGACGAGTAGGAGGACAGACGAACGGACTGATAGACAGGAGTAAATCGACTCGGCTTATCTCCCTGATAACAAATATATATACTTAATGCCTCGCCTCCTTCTGCCTTTTACATAAATTGTAGCAAAAGCATTATACCCTGATTTTCCGTTTTCTATGGGTTCAGGGTATAGATAGGGGAATACTGTCTTAAATAATCTATGTATTATTACCTTGATTCTTGATCCGATGAAGATCCGCACAATACGAGTTGAAGAGGAGCCACCAAATATGGTTTGTGAAAAACGTCCATGACGATTCAAAGCGGGTCTAGAATACAATGCAACTGCTTCTTGACCCTCGTATGTCTTAAATTGTATCCTGATATTATTTCTTAATAGCGAACTCAGAGAGCGAGCATTGGAGGACCGACCCTGCCTGAAGTGGTAATCGCTTACAATTTAAACTATACAAGAAACTAAATGAAAATATGAGGCTTTAGTTTTAAAGATGTGCGAGATATGATCAAATAGCTGATTCTCGGTAACTTTTTACCACGCTCACAGAAACTAAATAAAAGAGACAGAGAAACATAAAATACACATGATAATAATTCGATTTCCAGTAATTATATTAATTTTCCTATATACTTAATTTTAATGTAACAATAATTTTGTGTGCTTGTACTGATATTATCTTTACATCTGATTACTAATACATTATTATTTTAAGGAATTTTAAAATTGAAGTCTGTGGTAAATGCTCCTATTAATCTTGAAGTTTGCGATGCACTTTATGAATTAAACCAGTTTGAAAATGCAAAAGCTGAACTTCATAATAATAAACGCTTGTTCACGGGAAACAAGACGAAGGCTTTTGAAGACCGATTAATTGTGGTATGTACCAAAACTAGAGCTTTTTATGATTTGATACCGAAGACCGTCTATAAAAGGTTGATGGAAACATAAAAGATGCCTGTGGTGATGGCTTAAGCCCATTTATTTTGGAGAATGAAAGGTTGATGTCTCACGTGAAAGAGTTACTTAACGAAAAATTGAAGGTTGACAATCGCCCATTATGGAAAATCTTAAAGGAACAAAATAAATGCGACATTTTAAGCGTGCCTGAAACCAAAGTTTGTTTTACATTATAAAAATATAAATACCAGAACACTTCTAATCGATCATATTATTAGGAAGAATTACTGAGCCCACTAGAAATTGCAAGACGAAAACGTGCTTTTGATATATGTTATCAAGTTTATATTGATAAATCATGGATAGACATTCTTTTTTTAAAGAACTTAAGAAAGTAAGTTTTTAAATTTAATATAGTTAAAGCATACAAGTTGATATTAGCTTCAAATTTTGATATTCTTTAATAAGAAAGAGTTATCATACCAGAATATATTTTTGTCTTAATACAATACCCTTTTTATATGATAAGAGAAATTTAATGCTTAATAACATTTTTCGTAGGCGAACGTTTTTTATCTAACTTTCAAAACTTGATTACGTTATTCATATGTATGTATGTGACAAAGCTTCAAAATTAAAAAAAAAATCAAGTTTTATAAAGCTCACATAATTCAAAATGAAAAGGTCCTCTTCTTCTTTCTTCTTCTTATTTTCCTTGATAATGAAAGGCTTTCTTCTAGCAATTATACAAAGAATATTATGGTATGGTGGTATCATTTGCCGAGCTGTTGGTCCAACTGACTAGCCAGTTTTGGAGCCGATATCTTCGGGCTTAGATTAATTTGGTGCACAATGTATTGCTCATCTGTGTTGTTGAAAATTTTGTGAGGAGACATTCTACCCTTATTAACTCTATTTTCAACAAGTAAGAAAACTCTAGTCGAGACCGATCGACTAGGGTATACCCTGAACCCTGCGAAGAACCGCTATTCCAAGCATTCTTCGTTTCTTTTATATACACATGCATATGTACGTTCATGACAAGCAAAACATACACATACACATACACAGCAGCAAGCACACACAAGCGCAAGACGGTGCGTCAGCTGTTGTTTGGCTGCTTTGCATGGCAATGTTATGGGAAATTAAATGTTTAATAACTTTCTAGACGAACGATTTTGATCAAACTTGTTGGGCGTAATCATGTCATCCATATGTATGTATGTGCCAAAGCACAAGTCTCTAGTATTTGAAATACGGGAGTTACAAATTTGAGGCGAAGGGGGCGTGGCACCCAAAATTTAACAAAAACCGAAATTGCGTAAGGCTCACATAACACTAAATGCAAAATTTGAAGACTCTATCTAGAAAGATGAATTATATAGAATTTTATTGCTTAATTTAGATTTTCGTTTTTAATCGATAACAATAAAACGATAAAAGTTATCGAATTTCTGAAACAAACTCGATCTTTTCGTGCTATACAGGAACCTACATAAAAAATTTCAAGTCTCTAGCTCTTATAGGTTCTGAGAACGACGCGTTCATACATACGGACAGACGGACAGACGGACATGGCTATATCAACTCGGCTTGTCATACTGATCAAGAATATATATACTTTATGGGGTCTGCCACGCCTCCTTCTGCCTGTTACATACATTTCAACAAAAACATTATACCCTGATTTCCCATTTTCAATGGGCTCAGGGTATAAAAACAAATCGATTTATGATGTTTTTACTGTAGATTCGGGTAAGTTAACAAACAGCTATTTTACCCCGCTGTTCTATGGTTTTGGGCATTCCCATTATTGCAAACACATTCTGACATAAACTTAAATCGTAAACAAGCTTCAAATTCATACATATGGACAGACGGATAAGCTATGGCTATGGCTCGTCGAGTTGATCAAGAAACAAACTCGATCCTTTCGTGCTATACACGAACCTCCAAAAATTTGAAGTCTCTAGCTCTTATATTTTCTGAGATCGACGCGTTCAAACATACGGACAAACGGACAGCCAGACAGACGGACATGGCTATATCAACTCGGCTTGTCACCCTGATCAAGAATATATATACTTTATGAGGTCTGCCACGCCTGCTTTTCCCTGTTACATACATTTCAACAAAAACATTATACCCTGATTTCCCATTTTCAATGGGCTCAGGGTATAAAAAGGAAGATCCGTCAGTGTTCATTGTATGTCCACGTCTGACACTGCGACTTGAGCTTTCTTAGTGAGAGAAATTAATTTCGAACAGTTTGACAATAGATAACAAAAACCCAATCATAGTTTGTATTTAAATGCTACATTTACCATTCATCATTAAGATAAATATTTTGATCAATTTTATTAAGACTCATTTATGTGTTTTATTTTTTTTTTTAATTCGGAACTTATTCAGCAATCCGAGCTTACTTTTGGACCAGTGCAAAATTTCGAAAGAATTTCTTGGTACGATGGTGAGCAATCAATATGAAGTCGTCAGGAAGTTTTTGGTATGTTTTAAAATTCATAACTTAAAAGTGCTAAATTGTAATCAATGAATTTCAACAAATCAAGAAAATAATACAAGCTCGATCACCAATGTATTACGTGCGGTACAAGAAGTATTCTAACAAGGATAGGTTACTTAAATTCAAAGAAGCTCTTCTCTTCAGAATACAGTACCAAACGCGACGAAACATGATTTCTGTTTTACAAACCATAAAACGTCTTCGGGGTCAAAAAAACTTGGCGGTAAGATATTTTAATTAATTAACGTTTACATTAAACTTTTACACAAGTAGACACTATATAAAATGCATCCGCTACTTGACTTATTTAGAAGGTACAAGGAATCTGCAATTATTTTACTTTTTATTTTTATATGTACAATTGCAATTTACAATTAGTTTTATACCCTGAACCCATTGAACATGGGAATTCAGGGTATAATGTTTTTGTTGAAAGGCGTATGTATGTAACAGGCAGAAGGAGGCGTGGCAGACCCCATAAAGTATATATATTCTTGATCAGGATGACAAGCCGAGTTGATATAGCCATGTCCGTCTGTCCGTCCGTCCGTCTGTCCGTATATATGAACGCGTCGTTCTTAGAACCTATAAGAGCTAGAGACTTGAAATTTTTTATGTAGGTTCCTGTATAGCACGAAAAAATCGAGTTTGTTAAAAAAATTGATAACTGTCTTAATTTTAATGTTATCGAATAAAAACGAAATCGATGCTCAGTTATATAATTCTATATAATTCACCTTTATAGCTGAAATTTGTATGTGTATTCCCCTATAGCATGAAAAGATCAAGTTTGTTTAAAAAAAATCTATAACTGTACCCGTTTTAATGTTATAGATTTAAAAATTCTCGTAGTTTATTGATTAAATATCATTTTTGTTAAGTTTTATGTCTATGTTATGCAGTTTTTATATTTTGTTTAGTTTTGGCTACCTGCTCCAAGTTTCCCCAAATATTCAAATTCAAAAGTAGTGCAAATAAATCCAATATATGAATTAGTTTGTATTTCTTTAAATTGGAAAAAAAAATTAATAAAAATATGTAGATCATATGCTGAAAATTCATTAAATTCCATTAAGCCGCACAATCGGCAAATGCATATGACCATCTGCGCACACCATACAGTTTTTCCATACGTGTGCACGCATACACACACATATTGAACTGCTTAGATCGAGCAAATTCTAAGAACCGCAAGTATTAGTGTACTTATATCCCGTGGATGGCGCTATGGTTTTGCGAATCGAAACTATGAGCGAGCTATTAGCCAAAAATTAAAGATTAAATTCAATTTAATATTGTGTACATTACAAAAATAGTCCTCAATTCTTCATTAACGGCTTGATTACTAGCACAACTAAAATGTATATAAATGTTCTCCATGTCCAATATTTTTGTTTATTCTTTTGTTTTAGAGACTTTCAAATTATATCGAGGAGGTAATGGGAGATTATGTTGTTCTAAAAACAAATCGCATAATGCCATGGAAGATTGAATTTATTAATGATGTGTACAATACTTTGGGTTTAGCTCTATCCGAACAGTATGTTGTACCTAAAAACTTTAAAATTGGTGACAAAAACCCAGTTTTACAATTATTACGTTATAACCCACATAAAGTCAAAGAAATAACCACATTTGTTTTTGGAGATCGATCTACACATCAAGACCAGGATTCAGTGGACCCTGACATTATAAAATCAAAGTAAATTGTGCTTTTTATACCCTGAACCCATTGTAAATGCGAAAAAGGGTATACTGTTTTTTTGAAAATTTATGTAACACGCAGAAGGAGGCGTGGAAGACCCCATAAAGTATATATATTCTTAATCAGGGAGACAAGCCGAGTCTATTTAGCCCTGTTTGTCTTTCCGTCCGTATGTATGAACGCGTCGATCTCAGATCCTATAGGAGCTAGCGACTTGAATTGTTATGTAGGCTCCTGTATAACACGAAAACATCGCGTTTGCTAAAAAATCGATATATTTTAAATTTTAATGTTATCGATTAAAAACGAAATCGATTCTCAGTTATATAATTTTATCTAATTCACCTATATAGCTAATGTCTTCAAATTTTGCGTAAAAGCACACTAAAGTGTTATCTAAGCCTTCTACAATTTCGGTTTTTGTTTTGTTGTTTGGGGGCCACGCCTCTTTTGCCTCAAATACCAACACACGTATTTCAAGTACTAGAGACTTGTGCTTTGGCATATACATACATTTGAATGATGTAGCCAAGCCTTGCAATTTTGATCAAAAACGTTTGCTACAAAAGAAGTTATTATACATTTAATTTTCCATAACATTGGCATACAAAAAGCACAGCTGACGCAGCGACTTGCGTTTGTGCTTACGCACGTACGGCTGTGTATGTGTTTCTTGTAAGGAACATACATATACAAATGTACATAAAATAAATAACGATTCTTCGCAGGGTTCAGGGTATCCCCTAGTCGAGCGGTCTCGATGAGAGTTTTCTTACTTTTTTTTAAACAAAAAGCAATTGAATATTTTTTAACAGACGACTGATTTCGCGCTTGGAGAAACGCATAATATTTTCAAAGTACTCAATCGAAAAATCATATTTACTTCATCAAATTG
Source organism: Drosophila mercatorum (assembly GCA_961210405.1). Taxonomy (NCBI): domain Eukaryota; kingdom Metazoa; phylum Arthropoda; class Insecta; order Diptera; family Drosophilidae; genus Drosophila; species Drosophila mercatorum. Next base: position 25,010,045 of record CAUIUS010000004.1, on the reverse strand, counting down.
CTTGCATTCATCTTCAATCAAATCACTTTGACGAGTGTTGCTTTGTTGCTCGCAAGGCCTTGCAGGGTTTGAACAAAATGTTATAATATGTTAAAATATTTTACACTATTAACTTTAAAAATTGTTATTTTCAGAAGCAGAGCTATGCAACAGTAATATTTGGAGTTTCTTAAGCATTATTGTGACCGTGAAGTCAAATGCATCTCTAAATAAAACTGAAGGTATCAGTGAATCTTTGAAAAAAGCACTTTTAATTGCGGAGAAGCTTCAATCACCGCAAATAATCGAATTTGTTGAAGCGTGTATTTCTGGTAATGATCGTTTTTCTTATGTAAGAAGTATGGATAGTCGTCGAGAAAGTAAAGCACATGGTCGGAGATCTCTCAATTAATAGAATTTATGGAACTTTATCAAAATTTGCAGTGAACAAAATTTTTCGTTTTTGAAATAAAAAGTCTTTGATATTTCAATGTCAAAAATAATTATATATTCTTTTGACATCTTCATTATCGTTATCATATACACACATATATCATATACATATGTCATATGTACACAATTCTAGCCATCCCTGCCTGTCCTCCTGTCCGTATGTATGATCGATCTCTTCTCTCTAAAAATCGATGATATCGATTAAAAGGGAAATCGATATCCGGCTATAAAATTCTATCTAATTCACCTTTATAGTTAAGAGTCTTCAAATTTTGCAGTTAGTTGCAAGCGTTTGATACAATTTTAATTTTTATACATACATACATATGAATGATTCGGGAGAGAGCTCTACACTAATCGGCTGCTTTTTTATGCACGTATTCCAAGTGATCCCGCAAGGTCAATCTTGTGTCGAGCATGTCCCGAAGATACTTTATCGCCCTCTTTGACGCAATGCTGATGTTGTCAATCTTTATATCGACCGTTTCTACTTTTTTGCGACTTCTGACTGGGATCACCTTCGTTTTGTACGCCGCTAGGTCAAGTCCAGCTCCTGTCACCAAGTCTCGAATACACGTATCCTCTGTATTATTCAGCTCCTTTCCTATGTACCCCGTCATACATAGTATTCCAAAGGAGAGGCCCCAGAACTGATCCTTGGGGTACTCCAGCTGACACTATGAATTTGACTCCCTCACTCGTATTGTATATAAGTGACCTTCCTCTGAAGTAGCTCTTTATAATCTCTTTTAAATATTCAGGGATATTATATTGTGTCAGAGCATCCAGTATCATATCGGGAAAGGCCACCGGCGCTTGCGATGCAGCCTCCAGTGTGAAACAGTCCCACTTTACGAACACCTTTTCCATGGTATCCAAGACACAAATTGGCCTGTAGGGTGATGGGTCCTCCGGTTGTGTGACAGTCTTAGGCAGCAATACCAAGTTCTGGATCTTTCAGCTTGCAGGGAACGAAAACGCACTTAGTTGCAAGGCAATGGAGCGCCCGATTGCGAATCCCGTCCAGCCCAGGGGCAGAGTTGAGTCTTAAGCTCCTGGCAGCTGCCGTAACTTCTTTGTCATTAGCTAGAGCTGCAAAAGCGCTACTCGAATCCTGGCTTGCTGTCGTAGAGTCATGTTCATGAACGGAGCCCAGTCAATCTGGGAATAACTTTTCCACGATTAACTTAAGCTCCAATCGATCCGTAGGCTGCATTTTTTTTGCCGGCATAAAGTCTTTTTACCACCGTCTTAACAATTTCCTGTTAAACGTTCACACTCAGACAATAAGTGCCCTGTTTAGTCTTCTTCTGTCAAAGACTATTTCTAGCCGTTTATCGACTGTATTGCAACTCTATCGCTTTCACTCAACGACCCACGGGACTACGTTCAGCAACATCTGTGGTTGACACATTGACAATTAGCAGCACAGATTCTTTCAATACTATTGAGCTGTTCTCCAACACTATTGAAACACTAAGAGGCAATTGCAACATGATAGCTAACTATGACTATCGCAACAGTTTCATACCGCTACGACACGGCCATACTGACGTTTTCACGTCCCTGTGTAACAAATTTGGGATTAAACTTAATAGATTCAATTTTCTTTCTTTTATTTCAAATGTATTAATTATTATAATTAGTTTCGTTTTACATGTGTATTTTCTTAAATCTCTGTATTATAATTAACAATCATTATTAACACAATCTGTACTAATTAATAATATATAATTAACAATCATTATTAACACAATCTGTACTAATATCATTTATCATTTATTACTATCTAACTGTTAAGTCTAGTTTTAATTTCAAACCTGATTCCTCGTCTGATCTAGATAGATATCTCAACGTGTTCTTTCTAACTTCTATTATTCACCCCCTTTTTAGTCTTCCGCCAGTATACCACGGTCTCCATTTCATTTCAAGATCAATGTCGCTAAGAAGATTAACTCATCGCCACGTTTACCTGTGATATCGATATGCACAGTATACCGAGGTATGCTAATTTTTGGAACAGAATAAAGCACAGACAGCTTTCCACAGGGTAACTTTGCAGTGTAATAAGTTTTACAATTACCGACGAATTTTCGAATCAATTGTAGTTCGATGGAATTCAATTTAGTAACTATTTCGAGTATTTCTGTGTCAGCGATATTCAACTAGCAGCCAATCTTGCGAAATTTCAGCTAGGTTAACTCGTTTTTCTAGAATTTTACACAATTTCAATTGAGATTCGGAGGAAAGTTTATTACTTGACACAAAATCAACATGAGCCATCTCTGTATTCGACGTTAAAATTTAAAGATTATTAATAAGACAAATAACGGTGAGCTCTGGGGGTAAGATCGAATTAAGTATGCGAAACTTTCAGCGAGTTGCAGTAGTTATAGACCACAAACTCGCGTCCAAGCAAATAATGCCGAAAATGCTTCACGGAAGCAACACTTGCTAAGGTTTCTAATTCATAAGAATGGTATCTCGACTTACCAGAGGTTGTTTCGCTACAATATTCCACTACATGAAGGCTGTTGTTAATCCGATGAATCAACAAAGCGCCACATCTCAAGGAGCTTGCATCAGTATGTAAATCTTGGATTCACAATCTTTTTTCGAGGTTCTTCTTAATCAGGATTCAAATCAATACTGCCATTTTCGCAAGCTAAGAAGGTCAATGGCTTCATAAGTTTAGAAAATCCAGGTACAAATTTGTGATAATATGATGCAAGACCGATAACTGCCTAACTTCAGTGACAGTTCGCGGAGGAGGCAAGGCGCTCAATGCAATAACGGATGACCTAGGACGCAATATAAAAACGTCATTGATGTTGATATTTGGAGATCTCTGGCTACTACTAGAAGTATCAGTAGAATGCCGGACAAGGTCAGATTGATTGTTGTTATTACTCATTTGCTGTTTTCAAGAGTTTCACGTGTTCTTGCATTATAGATGTTTATTTCGCTTAGCATCTCTAACAAGACAACTTCAGCAATCTTGTTAGTTTAACTCAAAATTTGAAATAGCGGTGGGGGTTATCAACAGAATACATCACATTAAGCATCGTCTTCGACATCTACTGTGGAGCTTTCGAATCGTACCTAAAAGGTATAGTGGAGTTCAATTTCTTCCTCGTCTATTTTTATAGTACCGTCCAAGTCATTGAGTAGGATCGTTCCGACGAACAGTTCCGCTATAAGAGCTAGAGCCTGTAAAGGGCGCGCATGACGAGTTTGTTTCAACAATTGATAACTATTTTTATTTTAATGTCATCGATTAAAAACGAAAACTGAAATTCGGTTATGAAATTATAATTCTATTCTAATTTTAGTGTCCATATGTCTAGTAGACTGCGCTATTCTTTGCGAATTATCAGCTGCACCATTAAAGCGAAACATAGATGGCCCTCTAGAGTTCAGGGAATCTCGTATTCAGGACTCCCGAAAAGACTGTAATTTTGACTTTTTTTAACTTTTGTAAATTTCCCCAAATATTTATATTGAAGAGAGCTATAAATAAAGTTAATATATGAATGACTGCATTTTCCTAAATTGGGACAAATTCAATAAAATATGTAAAATATGTAAAATGTAAAATATGCTGAAAACTTCATTAAAATCCATTAGGTCACGCAGAACAAAACGTTTGGCCAATCGAAAATACATTGAACTGCGTGTTCCTAGCTAATTCTAACAACCGCAAGTTTTAGTGTATGTTCAATCGAAACATTATAAGGCGGCTATAAAGCGACCGCCTTACATTCGTTTGAAAATATAAATTAGGTTTACGTGTTCAAATTAAATTTACATTGTAACTGCTAAAGCGCGCGAGCTATGTCCCTTGCAGTGCGTGGAGACGTCGGATTGTTTTAAAGGCTTAGACTTCACTTGGTTTCTTGGAAAAAAGGGTATAATGTTTTTGTGAAACTGTATGTAACAGGCATAAGGAGGCGGCAGACCCCATAAAGTATATATATTCTTGATCAGGGCGACAAGCCGAGTCGATTTAGCCCTGTTCGTCTGTCCATCCGTCTGTCCGTATGTATGAACGCGTCGATCTCAGAACCTTTAAGAGCTAGCGACTTGAATTTATGTAGGTTCGTGTATAGCACGAAAAGATCGAGTTGGCTAAAAAAATCGATATATTTTTAAATTTTAATGTTATCGATTAAAAACGAAATTGATACTCAGTTATATAACTCTATCTAATTCACCTTTATAGCTAATGTTTTCAAATTTGTATTTAAGTGTTATGTGAGCCTTATAAAATTTCGGTTTATGCTTTGTTGTTTGGGTGCCACGCCCCCTTCTCCTCAAATTAGCAAAACACGTATTTCAAGTACTAGAGACTTGTGCTTTGGCACATACATACATTTGAATGATGTGACCACGCCCTGCAGGTGTGATCAAAAACGTTTGCTACAAAAAAAGTTATTAATCATTAAATTTCCCATAACACTGGGATATAAATAGCAGCCCATGCACAGTTACCGCAGCGACTTGCGCTTGTGTGTGCGCGCGCCTGTGTATGGGCGTGTTGCTTGTAATGGGCATACATATACATATTTATAGAAAAGAAACAATAAACGGAATAGCGGTTCTTCGGAGGGTTCAGGGTATCCCCTAGTCGAGCGGTCTCGACTAGTTTTCTTGCTTGTTCTAAAAGTATTCGCGCTCTTTTATACGCGTTTTCTAGTCAAAACTCTAGTCTGTAGAAAAATATTTTATATTACATATAGTTTTTATGATATTTACACTGTTAAATTGTATTGGTAAGTGATTTTGCCTTCCAAATACTAGTTCATATGGACAATAATTTTGAGTTACTCATGGTGTTGTGTTAAAACAACACACGAAATACTGTAACCATACGTACCAATCAGTTTTATCTACTGATATATGTACATATATGAACGAATGTACTCATTGAATGTCGTATGACTTCTTTCAACGGTACCTAATGTCTGATGGTGATGTGCTGTAGACGTTATGTTGTCTATTTTTAAATATTTGCTGAAGTCTGTTATAATATTGGATAACTAATACTGTACAAAAAGAGCGAAGAATGATTTGTTGTAATGGCATGCCTTCCATTTTTCTGTAAGCCTGCTTACAAAGTTTGTTTTGTTTTTTTCTTTTTTTTTGGGAATTTCATCGATTTCCTTTTTTGATAGATTCAAACTAGAACTTGCTTTGTAACATTATTTTCGCCAAGCCAGTGGTATACAGCATGAGCTTTGGGACCGACATATCACCTAACAAGTAAGAGTGCTCTAGTCGAGACTGCTCGACAAAGAGATCCCCTGAACCCTGCAAAGAACTGCGATTGTTAAGAGCCGGTAACATTCTCCGTTACTTTTATATGTACATATGTAGCAAGCAATACATACACACACACAGACGCACGCACAAGAACACACACAGACGCACGCACAAGCACAGAATCTGCTAACTGTGCATTATGACTCATCAGCTTCGCTGCTGCTGCAAGAGGCCGAAAATATGAGATATTAAATTTTAATAACATTTTTTCTAGACGAACGCTTTTGATCAAATTTGTTGGGCATGATCATGACATTCATATGTGTGTATGTGCCAAAGCACAAGTCTCTAGTACTTGAAATACGTGATTTAGCAATTTGAGGCGAAGGGGCAATTTGAGGGCGTGGCATCCACAAAAACCGAAATTGCAGAAGGCTCAAATAATACTAAATGCAAAATTTGAAGACTAACTATAAAGATGAATTAAATAGAATTTTATAACTAAATGAAGAAATCGGTTTTTAATCGATAACATTAAAACGATGATAGTTATGGAATATTTGAAACAAACTCGACCGAATCGTGATATACACGAACTTCCAAAAAAAATTTGAAGTCTCTAGCTCTTGTGTCTTCTGAGATCGACGCGTTCAAACATACGGACAGACGGACAGACAGACAGACGGACAGGGCTAAATCGACTCGGCTTGCCTCCCTGAACAAGAATATATATACTTTATGGGTTCTGCCACGCCTCCTTCTGCCTGTTACATACATTCACATTTCAACAAAAACATTATACCCTGAATTCTCATTTTCAATGGGTTCAGGGTATAAAAAGTGCAATAGACTTAAGAGATGGTCGTAGATGGCTACCATTTTGAACCCGTTACCACCACAAAGACTCACAAGATACACACAAGCTAATACTAGGTTGAATAAGATTGAATAACGTAAGTTATAGTCCAAAGATGTTAGCATAAGGCATAAAACCATACTTGATAAAACAGCATATGTACTTTAAACACATTTTTGTTTACACATGAATAGACAGGTCACAAACATATATTCTTTATTTAATACATACCTTTCCTAAAAGAAAACAAAAGTTATTGGGTCTGTTTGTTTTAATTATTATACTTTTTTACGAAGTGTAAAGGTATATTGGTTTTGAGCAATGTCCGTCATGCTGTCCGTCTGTCTGTCAGTCTGCCCGTATGAAACCAAACCATTTCCATGCTATTCAAGCTAGAGACTTGAAATTTGAAATACATATATACTCGTGTATACCCTCGTCAAGACTTTCCCGAAATTATTCCCCAAAAATTATTGTTACGCCCCAAAAAGGGCGTGACAACATAAAAATACCCTGTAATTTTCGCATATTTCGAATGTAAGCATCCAAACTTTACAGTTATATTCCTGAACACCCAATCTATGAACATGCCAAAAATTATATGTCTACCGCCACTGGGGGCGTGGCAAATCAAAACTGAAAAATCTGCAGCTTCTGAGCCGATAACGCGCCAAATAATGACTTTGTGACCTTTGACCTTGTCTTTTGATTTGCCAAATTTTATATATGTATTGAAAAGAATATTTTATTAACCCAAAATAACTAAATAAAGAAAATGTAACAAAAATATCAACATGACCGCACCGGGGTTCGAGCCCACACCTCTACGCTCGCCAACGAACTTCCTATTTTATTTTCAGAGTTGCCACCAAAAATGCAACCAAATACTTGCATGCCACGCTCTACACATCTGTTCACTTTGAAAGCTCGCAGCTGGTCAGGATTGCATTGAAAAGCTCTTACAAAAGTTTTTAAAGCTTTGACAAGTATTGTCAATTAGTTTTAAAAGTTAATTTAGACTTATGTCCCGCTAGATTGATCAGTTGGCCCCAATGTGCGCTGGCGGGGAAGTGCTGGTCGCTGGTTTTCTTGCAGCACGTATATTTACAATGCGCCGACTCCAGTAGTCCAGGGCAGTCCGCTGGCCATCCGGTTCCGGTTTGGTAATTAATTGCTTCTTCGGCGTCGCTGGCTGGGATACGTATGAGTTTAATAATTTTATATTTTAGGACATGTTTCAATTGTAGAGGTTGAGCTTTATTTGTATTCTTGCTGAATCGACTCGATATTGTCGATTTCAGTTTGGATCTCATTGCCTGTTTCCCAACTAATTGTAGTGTTGGGGGCAAATAGCAGTTTTACGAGCTCGGATTTTCTATTCTTTAGCTTATTAACTCCACTACACCTTAATTTAGGCAATGCTCATCACCTCTAACTTACTCATTACGTATTTCTGCCTTTTAATTTCTCCTGCTCCTCATTGCTTCCTTTGTTGTCGCTTTGCTGCTGCCCATGTAGTTGTAAATGAGTTAAATCAAGTCAATTAGAAACACAGAGCTTCTGCTCTCGTTATAGTTATTTTAATAATGATTCTTTATTTCCATTCAAAAACTCGCTAAGCCTAAATACATTATTTGTATATAAGTATATAAAGAACGAGTATGTTTGTACATATTTATAAGTACATGCAGAAGGCATATACATACATTGGCTAGCACTTGGACGAGTACGTAATAATACTTACACTGCAGATCTCACGCTGCACGGCAGTCCATAACATAACTAAAAGCATTTATTTTTGCATCTAAAGTCAAAAAAGGTAATGTTTCTGCAGTGTGTAAAGTGTTTCTTGACAAACTGTATATATAAGTGGAGGATCGTATTTCGGCACTTATGTATTGATATGTTTGTATAAACGCAGCGACAAAGTGTCACTATGTGAACGAGATTTGGTTCGAAATAAAGTTGACGAACTACTGCAGTGCAACATAATTAGACCCACCTTATGTTGGCTCCATATTATTAGTAAAAACAAGTATGAAAACTCTAGTCGAGACCGCTCGACTAGGGTATACCCTAAACCCTGCGAAGAACCGCTATTCCAAGCATTCTTCGTTTCTTTTATATACACATGCATATATTCATTACAAGCAAAACATACACACACACATACACAAGCGCAAGTCGGTGCGTCAGCTGTTGTTTGGCTGCTTTGCATGGCAATGCTATAGGAAATTAAATGTTTAATAACTTTTTTTCTAGACCAACTATTTTGATCAAACTTGTTGGGCGTGATCATGTCATCCATATGTGTGTATGTGCCAAAGCACAAGTCTCTAGTATTTGATATACGGGAGTTATAAATTTGAGGCGAAGGGGGTGTGGCATCCAAAATTTAACAAAAACCGAAATTGCGTAAATAACACTAAACGCAAAATTTGAAGACTCTAGCTAGAAAGATGAATTAGATAGAATTTTATAGCTGAATTTAGATTTTCGTTTTTAATTGATAACAATAAAACGATAACAGTTATCGAATTTCTGAAACAAACTCGATATGCGCGCCCTATACAGGCACTTACAAAAACAAGTAAGAACGTTGCTGTCGGACGCAACCGACATCGAAATACTATTTCACGTCCCAGCAGCACACAGGGGCATCTATCACATTATATTTTTTAAAATTTAACCTTAAATCCCCACTTTCGCCGCTCAAATTAGCTGCAGACTAAAACTTTTCATTGTGGTGGCCGGACAGTTTCAATTAGGATCGAACCCTTACCTTAGCAAAAACACGCACCTAAATCGAGAGAGATGGCATCTCTCAAAATGAGAGAGGTGGCAACTCTGAACATGTGATTTAAGTAGCGAGCGTAGAGGTGTGGGCTCGAACCCCGGTGCGGTCATGTTGATATTTTTGTTATATTTTCCTTATTTAGTTATTTTGTATTAATAAAATATTCTTTTCAAACATATATATATATAATTTAACAAATCAAAAGACAAGGTCAAAGGTCACAAAGTCATTATTTGGCGCGTTATTGGCTCAGAAGCTGCAGATGTTTCAGTTTTGATTTGCCACGCCTCCAGTGGCCGTAGGCAAATAATTTTTGGCACGTGCATAGAGTGGGCGTTCAGGAATATAACTGTAAAGTTTGGATGCTTACATTCGAAAAATGCGAAAATTACAGGGTATTTTTCTGTAGGTCACGCCCCTTTTTGGGCGTAACAATAATTTTTGGGGAATCGGTAGAGGAGACCTCCAGTAACTTAACATTCAATGTTGCAGCTTCTAGCACTAAAACTGTGGGAGATACAAGCTGATATTAGTTGCCACGCCCCCTGAAGGCGTAGATATATCCGCCATAGCTTTTCGATTGTGGGATGTTAACCCGAGTATATATACCAAGTCTCAAGTCTCTAGTATGAATAGTGCTCAAAATATAACGAAACTAGTAAAATCACTATATCTTCAGATCCGATTTGCCACGCTCTTAGTAGGCGTGGCCGTAAAATTTGGGCGATCCTTATAGAATCGTAACTGTAACCCACGTGCCAAATTTGGGCGTTCTAGCTTTAAAACTGTAGAAGATACAGTTTGACCCGATTTGCCACGCCCCCAATGGGCGTAGATATATCCGCCATAGCTTTTTGATTTTGGGATGTCGACATGAGTGTTCAGTTAAAATCTCAACTCTCTAGCTCTTCTAGAAGTAGTGTTTCTGAGATACAGGAAAATGCATTTTCCGATTTGCCACGCCCCTAGTGGGCGTATCGGGAAAATCTTGACACTTTATCAGACGAGGGTATACACGAGTATATATTTCAAATTTCAAGTCTCTAGCTTCAATAGCGTGGAAATGGTTTGCGTTCATACGGACAGACGGACGGACAGCATGACGGACATTGCACAAACCCAATATACTATATCACTACGTGAAATAGTATAAAAATTGAAGTCTCTAGCTATTGTAAGTTCTGAGATCGACGCGTTCATACATACGGACAGACGGACGGACAGACGGACAGGCGGACAGGGCTAAATCGACTCGGCTTGTCTCCCTGATCAAGAATATATATATACTTTATGGGGTCTGCCACGCCTGAATTCCCATTTTCAATGGGTTCAGGGTATAAAAAGAAGAATGGTTCGCGTAGGCTCTGTGTTGATTATAGAGAGTTAGACATAAATACTGTGAATGACAGATACCCGTTGCCACTTATAAAAGATAAAATAAATAGACTTCAAGGAGTTTATTATTTTAAATGTTTGGATATGGCTAGCGGGTACTATCAGATTCCCTTACATGCAGATTCTATTGAGTATACAGCGTTTGTGACAACAGATGGACAGTATGAATTTTTATCTATGCCATTCGGACTTCGAAACGCACCGCCTGTCTTTCAACGACTAGTTATAGTTATACAGGCTTTAGGAAATCTAGCAAATACGTATGTCATTGTCTATATGGACGACATAATGATAACTGTTTCCACAAAATCTGAAGCTCTAGAAAGATTACAGGTTAAGAACATTTTCTTATGGATTTTTAGGCTACGGATTTAGTGCAGGTGAAATTCGTTAAAACCCACAGAAAGTTTAAGCATTAACTGCTCTTCCACCTAAACAGTCAGTTACATCACTTAGACAATTTATTGGGTTAGCATCGTATTTCTGTCAGTTTATAAAGGGATTTTCACAGTTGATGAAACCCTTATATTTCTTAACTTCAGACAAAAATAGATTCTGTTGGAGAACAGAACATGAGCAAATGCGCAAGAACGTCATTTCTTTACTCACTGTCCTTGTTATCTTTGACCCAAATTATTAAATTGAATTGCATACAGATGTAAGTTGCATTGGCTACGGTGGCTACAGCAAACCTCATGTAGTAGAATACTATAGTAAAACTACTTCCCCTGCAGAATCAAGATACTACTCGTAAGAGTTTGAAACTTTAGCTGTTGTAGCTGTTTCACATTTTCGGCATTATTTATTGGGTAGGAACTTTAATGTCTTTATTGATTGCAACTCTCTAAAAGCGTCAAGAAATAAACAAGATCTGACTCCCAGAGCACAGCGTGAGTGGGCTTATTTACAAGCATTTACATTAGACATTTAATATAGAGAGGGCAAAAGAATGGCTCATGTCGATTTTTTATCAAGAAACCCCATTTTTAACAAGTAAGAAAACTCTAGTCGAGACCGCTAGACTAGGGTATACCCTGAACCCTGCATTCTTCGATTCTTTTATATACACATGCACATGTACGTTCATTACAAGCAAAACATACACACACACATACACAGGCGCAAGCACACACAAGCGCAAGTCGGTGCGTCAGCTGTTCTTTGGCTGCTGTTTGCATGGCAATGCTATGGGAAATTAAATGTTTAATAACTTTTTTTCTAGACAAACGATTTTAATCAAACTTGTTGGGCGTGATCATGTCATCTATATGTATGTGTGTGCCAAAGCACAAGTCTCTAGTATTTGATATACGGGAGTTATAAATTTGAGGCGAAGGGGGCGTGGCATCCAAAATTTAACAAAAACCGAAATTGTATAAGGCTTACATAACACTAAGTGCAAAATTTGGAGACTCTAGCTATAAAGATGAATTATATAGATTTATATAACTGAGCATCGATTTCGTTTTTAATCGATAACATTAATATTAAGACAGTTATCGATTTTTTTTAACAAACTCGATCTTTTCGTGCTATACAGGAACCTACATAAAAAATTTCAAGTCTCTAGCTCTTATAGGTTCTGAGAACGACGCGTTCATACATACGGACAGACGGACGGACAGACGGACATGGCTATATCAACTCGGCTTGTCATCCTGATCAAGAATATATATACTTTATGGAGTCTGCCACGCCTCCTTCTGCCTGTTACATACATTTCCGTCCGTCTGTCCGTATGTATGAACGCGTCGTTCTCAGAACCTATAAACTAGAGACGAAATATGTAGGTTCCTGTATACGAAGATCGAGTTTGTTAAAAAATCGATAACTGTCTTAATAATATTATCGATTAAAACGAAATCGATGCTCAGTATATAAATCTATATAATTCATCTTTATAGCTAGAGTCTTCAAATTTTGCTTGTTATGTGAGCCTTATACAATTTCGGTTTTGTTAATTGGATGCCACGCCTTCCCTCAAATTGTAACTCCGTATATCAAATACTAGAGACGTCTGGCATACACTATGGATGACATGATCACGCCAACAAGTTGATCAAATCGTTCGTCTAGAAAAGTTATTAAGCATTTAATTTCCCATACTGCCATGCAACGGCAGGCAAGCGGCTGACGCTCCGACGTTGGCGCCTGTATATGTGTATGTTTGCTTGTAATGACGTACAAGTGCTGTGTATATGAAGAACGAAGAATGCGGGTTCAGGTATACCTAGTCGAGCGGCCTCGACTAGAGTTTTCTTACTTGTTATACCCTGAACCCATTAAAAATGGGAAATCAGGGTATAATGTTTTTGTTGAAATGTATGTAACAGGCAGAAGGAGGCGTGGCAGACCCCATAAAGTATATATATTCCTGATCAGGATGACAAGCCGAGTTGATATAGCCATGTCCGTCTGTCCGTCCGTCTGTCCGTATGTATGAACGCGTCGTTCTCAGAACCTATAAGAGCTAGAGACTTGAAATTTTTTATGTAGGTTCCTGTATAGCACGAAAAGATCGAGTTTGTTAAAAAAAATCGATAACTGTCTTAATTTTAATGTTATCGATTAAAAACGAAATCGATGCTCAGTTATATAAATCTATATAATTCATCTTTATAGCTAGAGTCTTCAAATTTTGCACTTAGTGTTATGTGAGCCTTATACAATTTCGGTTTTGTTAAATTTTGGATGCCACGCCCCCTTCGCCTCAAATTTGTAAGTCCCGTATTTCAAATACTAGAGACTTGTGCTTTGGCACACACATACATATGGATGACATGATCACGCCCAACAAGTTTGATCAAAATCGTTCGTCTAGAAAAAAAGTTATTAAACATTTAATTTCCCATAGCATTGCCATGCAAACAGCAGCCAAAGAACAGCTGACGCTCCGACTTGCGCTTGTGTATGCTTGCGCCTGTGTATGTGTGTGTGTATGTTTAGCTTGTAATGAACGTACAACTGCATGTGTATATAAAAGAAACGAAGAATGCAGGGTTCAGGGTATACCCTAGTCGAGCGGCCTCGACTAGAGTTTTCTTACTTGTTTTTTTTTTTTAAAGTTGACTATCAGTGACTGTTTGCGCTTCTTGTCGATATCTTTAAGGACCTCCTCAGAAATAACCATCTGTCTATTGGTGGTCCGTTCAATAGCTAGAGCGCGCTCTATATATTGGGATCATTGTTTACAAAATAATTTCGGAATTTTCGCTATATTCGAATGCCATTTGCCGTAAGCTTTTGTTTTTCAGAGGTTTTCTCCAAAGATATGACTTTTTGTTTTAATGTTTTTCACTAACCGGTTAATTGAAAACTGAAGAATGTATGTTTCTTTGTAAGACTAAGAAGAGCATCGACTCATAAAGTTTTTACATGGAAGTCGTGTTGAAAGTGGACATAAGAACATAAAACAAAGCAGGAAAACAGGTTCAAAATATTTATCGAGTTTCTATAGTCGTGTTAATGCCAAAATCGTGTTAAACGGAGGATGAGGAAAATTCCAGAACCGTGTTAAGCCGAAATCATGTTAACCGAGCACCGTGTTAAGCGGGTGATAGGTGTATAGAAGTTTGTTCCAAACTTCTCATATCATTTGACATATATTCAATACTCTGTTTATCGAATAAAATGAATCATTTAATTGGTAACTTTCGATATTTTCTAACTTTTTGTTTATTATACCTAATTTTAATGTAATTCATAAATTTTCTTAAAAGAATATGCGTAAATTACAAATAGCTCATACTGTACATTTGGATTGTTTGTAAACAATACAAACCACTTTCGGATTTACATTAAAAATTATATATTAATATAATGCGTGTACAAAATTTCACATCCAGTACATATGTACAAACTGGTTAAACTAGTTCAGCCTCAGGATAACCATAAGAAAATGCCTGAAAATACGTTAAGATTAATTAATAATATAAGAATATATGTTTACCAACTAATAGAATGGAAATATAGAATTTACCTTTAGTAGGGCAATAAAACATGTCTTTCTTCGAATCATTCCTAATTTAGAGGTTTAGAGACATGCAAACTAGATTTTAGAAGGCAATATCATGTAGTTCAGATGGCGTTACAATTTTAACTGCAAAAAAAGCCATATCGTTTTATTTCTTTATTAACATATCGATATGATGAATATTTTATTTTTGACCCGTTTTAATACGCTACAGAAAGATGATCCACTGACCTATTATAAGTTTGCGAATCGGTATATAGTTCCTGTTTCGTTATGTCTTCAATATCGAAAATTTCGGTTACTTGAACTTTGTTGGTATTAATATCTGCATAATAATACGAATATAACGAGTCGCTATGAGTAGCCATCTCAAGAACATGCCCGACATCGCTCTCTAGAGGTGTGACACTATGTAGGAGTGACGATTAGTACAATAATTTGATTAAAGGAATTCCATATTGAATTACCATTCATCTACCAGAATTGAAACCTGTGAACCACACACCTGGCTGGAAGGCATTAGGCCAGTTACATCAAAATGGGGCTGATCGTAAAGCTATGGAAAAAAAAACAAAATTGTATTGTGAAAAAATATAGTTCACGACAATTTACTCACCGTAAATTTATTGAGGAAACGAATTGTCATAGTATTGTTTAGTTCTTCTATTATGTGACACATTTGTTTTGTCAATTTTGGCGTAAGTGCGGTTAGTCTGAAAAATAAATGAATTCATTTAGAATCAATAAGAACCAATCACAGAGCAACTTGTTTTAGCCCACTTTGATATTGCAGCTAGAAGAAAATCCATCGGCACGGTAGCTGGCAGTGAAAGCAATTTAATTCCGCGATGTTTGAAAATCCAGTTTGCCAAACCTTTATTAGCCTGCTCTATATAGTCTTGTATAACCACCATCACTGTTTCTGGCAAGTTTGAACTCAATGCATCCTGTAAAATATTTTTGAAAACATTATTATAGCGTAGAGTCCAAAATATATGAAATGCATACCTTCCTATGTTTTTTGCATTCGCGACACTCTGACTCACTCTTTTGCAATGATGCAACCGTTTCTGAAACTACGAATGTGGACTGAACGGCTACACAGCGTCTGCAGTTAATCAAGTTGTTACGATTCAAAAATTGCAGTGCATCGTCGAATCCCTGCTGGCAGAATTTTGACAGGAACTCAGCTTTCGGTGGAAACAGAATACGCACAAAGCGGTTGATGTTTTGACGTGATATTTCGATACTTGTATTGGCCCAGTTTAAATGGAATAGCTGTGAGCTCTGGTCACGTGGACAAATATCACTCTCGCCGCAAAAAGGGCTTACAGTTATAGTGTTTTCATCTAAAATTGGCAAGTTGTCAGAAAATGCACCATCCATATAGCGCACGCCACGGAATCGTGGTGGCAAAATTCCGGAGAAGCCAGGAATAAAACAAGCACAAAGTAAAGCTTGCAATACGTCTTCACGAGAATTAAAATCGGAAATGATCACGTTTTTGCCATCGTATACGCGCGTTAAGGAGATGTGCAAGCGTCCGCTGACCCGCTGGTGTGCGTCATCGGGGAGATGTTTCTGAAGTCCCTCTAGCAAACAAGTTTGTATATTAAACGACGGACTGAAAGGTCCAAGCGAATGACGGCGTGCTTCGTTTACCACACGGAAAAAATCGGATGTCATGCTATCTTTAGGGATATGTAAAAGCAATTAATCATTAAGCTCTTTACTTAAAGACTACAGTATATAAATGAATACGTTGTTCACCATTTCTGATTTTCTATTAGTAAAACGTCGGAAATGCCGTGCTCCTGATAACTAAGACGGACAAATATTAGTTTGTCCCAAGTTGAACAAATGACATATTGTACAAATATATTTTTATAGAAGCACGCACGCGACAGCTGTTTTGTGTTTAAGCATTTTTTTACAGTTCTGCGTGCGTGTTTCTGAAATACAGGAAAATACATTTTCCTATTTGCCACGCCCCTAGTGGACGTATCGGGAAAATCTTGACACTTTATCTGACGAGGGTATACGCGAGCATATATTTCAAATTTCAAATCTCTAGCTTGAATAGCGTGGAAATCGTTTACATTCATACGGACAGACGGACGGACATTACACAAAATCAATATACTTATTTCACTTCCTGAAAAAGTATAAAAATGCAAACTCATTCATATATTGGCTTTATTTCCAACTGCCTTCAATTTAAATTGAACCAAAATCAAAATTGCGCAAAGTAGGTATAAAACTAACAACATTTGGGGTCTCTAGCTATAAAGACGTGGGAGATATAATTTAATAACTAAATTTCGATAACGATTTAACCGATAATATCGATTTTTTAAAACATACTCGATCTATACAGAAACTTACATAACAAATTTCAAGTCACTGGATCTTATAGGTTATGAGATCGATGCGTTCATTCATTCGGACATGGCTATATAAACTCGTCAAGCTGGTCAAGATTATATCTTCTTTATGGGGTCTGCCACGCCTTGTTCTGCCTGTTACTGTTTTCCCGTTTTCAATGGGTTCATGGTATAATAAAAAAGAACAAGTAAGAGTGCTCTAGTCGAGACTACTCGACTAAGAGATCCCCTGAACCCTGCGAAGAACTGCGATTCCTAAGAGCCGCTAACATTCTAAGTTACTTTTATATGTACATATGTAGCAAGCAATATATACACACACACACAGACGCACGCACAAGCACACAATCTGCTAACTGTGCATTATGACTCATCAGCTTCGCTGCTGCTGCAAGAGGCCGAAAATATTAGATATTAAATATTTTTTCTAGTCGAAAGATTTTTTAGCAAATTTGTTGGGCGTGATCATGACATTCATATGTGTGTATGTACCAAAGCACAAGTCTCTAGTACTTGAAATACGTGATTTAACAATTTGCGAAGGCGAAGGGGGCGTGCCATCCAAAATTTAGCAAAAACCGAAATTTCGTATCGCTCAAATAACAATAAATGCAAAATTTGAAGACTCTAGCTATAAAGGTGAATTAAATAGAATTTTATAACTAAATGAAGATATCGGTTTTAATCGATAACAATAAAACGATTATAGTTATCGATTATTTGAAACAAACTCGATCGAATCGTGATATACACGAACTTCAAAAAAAAAATTAAAGTCTCTAGCTCTTATATCTTCTGGGATCGACGCGTTCAAACATACGGATAGACGGACGGACGGACAGACAGACAGACAGACGGACAGGGCTAAATCGACTCGGCTTCTCTCCCTGATCAAGAATATATATACTTTATGGGGTCTGCCACGCCTCCTTCTGCCTGTTACATACATTTTCACAAAACCATTATACCCTGATTTCCCATTTTCAATGGGTTCAGGGTATAAAAATAAATGAAATTTCGATATGAGCGCGCTGGGGTTAAAGCCCCTATCTCTACACTGGGCAAAGGGTATTTCGCTCTTTTTGGCGAAGGTTTTGCTAAGGTTTTAAACTTGGATCCCCATTAATATTTCGATGGAATCCGATAAAAAAATTTAAGCTAATTTGAGCGGCGACCGTGAGAATTTAAGATTAATTTTAATAATGTGCAAGATGCCCTGTGGGGTGCTGGGACATGAATAAGTATTTCTAGTCGGTAGCGCCCGACTGCAACGTTCTTACTTATTTATACCCTGAACCCATTGAAAATGGACAATCTGTCAGGAGACGTGGCAGCCCCATGAAGAATATATTTTCTTGATTTGATCAGGATGAAGCTGAATCTATTTGGCCCTGTCTGTTTGTCCGTACGTTTGTAATACGCATCGAGTTAATTAAAAAAAATCTATATTTTTTTATCGATTTAATGTTCTCGTTTTAAAAATGTTATTATATACTAGAGTCGACTCTCCTTCTTTCAAGCCAGCGATATTTCGAAATTCGAACTGCTCATTAATTCAAAATCGTCACCAGTCCCCTACAAAATCTCTTTATATTTAATATTTCAAGCATTCGATAATTCGTAATATTTTAAGATTCCTTCGAACTTCGAAATAACGAGAGTCGACTGTATGTACGTGTGCACGCACACATATATTGAACAGCGTGCACCTAGCAAATTCACCCGACTAGAGTTTTCTTACTTGTTATTATTTATTTTATGTAAAAATACAATAAGGAAAATATACTGAGAAGAACAAAATTAAGTTGGGCTCGCGTATGACTGTACTGTATATAAAATAGACTTTCATTAAGTTTTAATTACTTATTAGGGGTAGTTTTATAAGGAATGAAGGTAAGTGTGCTAGATTTAGGGTTCATACTGTACTGTGAAATAAATTTATAGCCACCACAATCAAACGGGTTGATAAGCCGCCTCACACTGCGAAAGACAGCTGCTAATATTTATTGTAAATAAAAACATTTTTAATGGCATTGTACATATATGCACACGTATATGTGAATATGCACATGTATGTATAGTTTAATCTAATAGGAAACTCATTCACTTTGTTTCGCTGAATTGTTCAACTGAACACCAAACTGAATTGACGTCAATTGGGACCTATTGTCAGAGCATACATACAAACAAGTTACGAAAACATATGTACATATATGTGTGTCCACACATATTCATAACCAAAACTGAACATAGGAAAACCCAATAATTATACCATGAAACCATTGAAAATGGGAAATCAGGGTATAATATTTTTGTGAAACTGTATGTAACACGCAGAAGAAGGCGTGACCCCATTAAGTATATATATTATTGATCTGGGAAACAAACTCTATCCGTCTGTCTGTATTTGAACGTGTCGATCTCAGAACCACTAAGCTAGATGCGTGAAATTTGGAGGGTTTTGCATAACACGAGCAGATTGAGTTTATTGAAATAAATCGATAACTTTTCCCGTTGTCATGTTATCGAATAAAAACGAAATCGATAATCAGCTATCAATTTCTATCTAATTCATCTTTGTAGCTAGAATCTTCAAATTTTGGTTCCAGTTTCATATTGTTCATTATTCATGTTTTACACAATTTTAATTTTTCTTAACTTTTGGACGCCTGTGCTTTGGCAAATTTACACATATGATTGACATTATCAAGTTTGATAAAGAAAGTCAATTTACAAAAGAATAAGCAGAACGTGTGCATGTGCATATATGTATATGTATAATGACTCATATATTTCTATTATCGATAATTTCTTATTCGTTTCCAAGTTCGAACCAAAGGGAACAAAGCAAATTACTCCCTAATAACCGTTATTTGTACATACTCGCAAGCACGTATGAACACACGCACAACTATGAATGTATATGTAACGCATTTTTTCTAACCATGAACATGAACTGCTGCAATTAATCCGAAACAGGTGCAGCGCTGTATTATTCTACCTGGCTGTCCTCCGAACTTTCTACAAGTATGTAGCAAATAGATGCAGCAACAGGTAAATGTATGTATGTACATATGTTCGTTCGATTGCATGTTTGTATATAGCAGCAGAAAAGTTAAAGAAAGGGTTTCGATCAATGCCATCCAGCTACAGATGTATTCATTTACCTTTTTTTCAATTATTATGTACAGCTATTATTTTACAGCACTCTTCGTGTAAAGTTGAATTGGGACTACACATACATACATACATATGTATAAGCAAAAGCGAGCTTCGCGAAATCAAATATTTTTGTTTATACACGATATATACATATGTAGGTTGAATTTGTTTTAAGGCAGTTAACAAACATGTTTACCCATAATACGCACACTTATACATATGTACATATACATATGCTCATGTTTACGCATATTTGTGTGAGTACTCGCTGCTGGTCTGTTTTGTTTGTTGTTGCTATGCTTACATTTCCGCAGCGACGAGCCCCCAAAATGGGAGTGTCCACAGCTGGCTAAAGAATCGTATGTATGTATATGTGTATGGGTTTGTATTTCATTTGGTATTATTTACTGAACGTAAGCCGACATATGACCGTGTGACAGCAGCGCCAACCAATTTCGTATACATATATGAGCATAAACATCTCAATAATTATTTTTAAATATTTATATAAATTTATAAGTTTCTGTAGAAATAAAGCATACCTAGTGGCAAATCGCATAGCAGGCAGCATGCTGCCAGGGAGCCCGCCGATGCTCCTCCAATTTTTTCTAGAAGCAGATGCGGTGCGTACTTCTTGAAGGAGACAGCAACGCCGACATGATATATTCCAAGGAAACCGCATCCAGCAAAGGACAAATTCATGTTGTGTTTCTTGTTATCACCTCTTAACATATGTACGGAAGATGATAGGGACGTTTTAATTTGCGCGCAATACAACTACTTTATTAGTTCCACTGAAAATACACATGTACATATATATTGTATATGATTGTTAAGTAGAAGACTTATTGTTCTTGTATGTTTCATATATATTACATTTTTTATTTTTGCTTTCCGTTTTACTTCCGATCACAGTTTCCTCGAACCGTTACTTTCAGCTGCTTTAATAGAAATGAACAGCAGAATTGGTTGTCACAATCGAAGACTATGTTTTTATCGATATATTAAAAAGTATTACAGCGTTTTCAGCACAAATCTACAACTTAGCATCTACAGTAATATCGATAGTACGCTAATTTGGGCGCCCAATTTGTGGATACTTTTGTTTATTTAAAACAATGATTTTGCTCAACAATTCCGCGTAGAATAACCCAATATATGTACAGTTTCTTTAAGCTAGAAGAATACTTAGAATTATACTGAACTTTAATATTAAATATTTTGTTCATTGACAAAGCTGGGCATATACTGACAACCAACTTATTATTTATCTAATTTGCAATGTCACAATATTTAAATTTAACACAACTCAGTAAATTTGCAAATACTCAGTCGTACTATTTTACATTAATTATTATAGTTTGGTTGTTGTCACGATTGAGTAACACTAGGTTGCGCAAAGCGGTCTGTTAAGTTAACTGTGAAACGTCACTCTTTCAAAAATTCGTTAGTGCGAGCTAAACTTTGTATGAAAATTCATGAGTTTTGACACTGATATCTATCTTATAGCCAGTAGGCAAAATAAAAACATAAACGGCCGCCAGTTCCTAGTAATGAAAAGATTTCCTAATCTGGCAAAATAATAAGTTTAATAATTTTTTTAGTTCAAAGCCGTTTTATTTGCGATTATTGCTCGTGTTCAATAGCTTAATACCTTGTATTCCAAGGCTTTAGTTTACAAAACTAAATAGTATGAATAAGTATTATTCGTTTCCCATCGATCCATATCATTATATCTGCCGCTTTCTGTCAATATATTTAAAATCTGATGGCTAACGAGGATGTACAGCATTGTTAGCTTCTGCCTTGATTTCTGGAGGTGGTTCCGGCAGATTATCGCTTTCGTGAGACTTCAAGCGAAGAACCATACATCGTCTTCGATTCTATGATTAATACACACGTTTCTTTCGGATGATTCTGAGACTGCAGCAGGTTGCACACCTGCAGCTCTGTTGATATACCTTTTGACATATTATCATAAATAAGCATTACTTATGCTGAAAACCCAGTCAGTTATGTCTTTTAACCATTTATTCTGACTTACTATCCACTTTGGGTATATCATGTCATTATCTACTTAGTTTTTTTTACCTTAAGGAAATTAAATTATGGATTGACCACTCGTATGGCGCCTATTAATATAATTGTATAGTAAATGCGTTATTTCGGTTGGTTTGGAGAAAAGTGCTGGGTGTCAGTTTAAGTGCCCACCACACTTCAGCTGGGATAACAGAGCAGAAAGGAAAAATGTGACGTCACAAGACATCTGTAAATTAACAGCCAAAGTAACGGAACACGTATTTGCATAACCTTTGGTGTCTTTTAACATGACCAAATGGCAGCAAAATCATCGATAACTCTCAACCTATCGATTAAAACGGCGAAATTTAGGATGCGACGAATTTAGACTGTGGTGCGACAAAATTGGGTAGGGTTGTGCTGCACTCGCTAAAATATATATATACACATATATGTATTGTATATTCACGAAAAAATGGAATTATCAAATAAATTACAAGCTAACGGATGGTAAGTAATTCCATGTATAGAACTGTATATAATTATGACATCAACATCTCCGCAGGCATTTCACGGAGGATGGAATAAAATCATTGAAAAGCGCCGTCGGTGACGACTCCGACCCAAGTAAAATAATTGAAGTTGCATTAAATGTGAGTAAAGGCGAATTATAGCCGGTATGAACAATTGTGTACAAAGTATTGATCAAAATTAATAATTGATTATAGCGCGATTTGCGCGACTTCGGTGGCGGCGCACTGCCCATTAAAAAGGACGATGGCTCTGGCGTCCTTCCAGGTCGCATCGTCCTGCAGGTGCTAAGAGTTCGCAATATTGCGGCTCCAAAGAACAATGAAGAGTCGAAGGCTGCGCCACGGCTCTTGCAGCTGGAGCTGAGCGACGGGCAAACCGCATTACAGGCGCTCGAGTTGGAGCCGGTGCCAGCACTCAGTCTGAATGTGGCGCCTGGTTCAAAGATTTACTTTCACGCCGAGAAGCTCCAACTACTTCAGGGCTTTCTGCTGTTGCGTGCCACCGATTTTAAATTACTAGGTGGAAAAGTTGAGGCATTATACGAGAAATGGGATTTCGCACGGACTATGCTGAAGTATGCACGCAGCGGACGCCCGCTTAGCGGTTCGTGTGCTCCACCACCGTGGGTGACTTTTGGCAAAAACATCGATGATAATGCTGATCGCAACTTCAAAAGCCTTGCATCGGCTGCAGACAAGGACAAAGACAAGCCCGTCAAAGAGAATGATGACTTTAACATTATGAGAAGCGAAGCTATTGCCGTGGCGAGTAAGGCGGCTGTAAAAAAGGTCTTTGGCGGGGGCGGTCAAAATATTGTTGACCACAACATTAAGAAAATTCTTGAAAAAGGCTACACCAAGGACGAGGCCAAGACTGCATTGAACGGGACGCGCAACAATTTGGAAAGAGCTTTGTTCAATTTGAAGAGGCGCAAGGATGCGGCTGACAGCGTAAACGAAACGCCATTGCGCGGAGTTCGAGGGGAGCGGAATGGCAGGGATAATAAGCGCGGTGCCAGTCTCAAAGATGAAGCCGAAGCCGCAAAACCAGCAGCAAATGCAACACTTTTCGACTTTCTTACTACCAAGTTAAACACGGACCAGATATCAGCCGGCGATATAGGCGAGTCCGTAAAACCTAGATCCAATGCCGATAAGGCGTTAGAGAGAAAATACGAAAGTGATTATAAAGCAGCAGTAGCTGTATCTCTAGCTGAGAGCAAATCTCATAGTGGGGTTGAGCGCACGCGGTTCGAAAACAATGTTTCAACCAGTTTTGCTGCCAATCGAGGCGGTAATTCTGGCCGGCTTCAACGAGGCGGTACACGCAGTAGGGCTGCTCGCGAAGAGCGTTCATCTCGCGGAGTAGGTAGCGGCAGTAGTCATTATGATAGAGGCGGAGCTGCGGGTGGTGGCAGTGTTCGTAAGGCTGATACTAATTCACGTGCAATTGAGCAACCGCATGCGAAGAGCTCCAATCGCAACGGCCATGATTCCAATCCGAGCAAGCCAGAGTGCTCTGCAAAGGAGCCAGGCATCACTCGTCGTGCCAACGAGCGCCAAAACAATCGCAATGGAAATACACGATCTGAGAACGGAAATTCCAGTAGCAGTCACAACCACAACAGGCGTCGTCAAGGCAATGGCGCCTGTCCTGGTGGGGGAGGCATTGCTACTCCTCAAACCAAAATCAGCAATCCGTTTAACACTCATAGTGATGAATATAATAGTCGTGTGAATAAAGGCGTCACAGAGTCGGTCAACTTGAAGATAAGCAGCTCGAAACGCGAAAACAGACGTGGTGGCAGACAAAGTGGAGGTCAATCCACTCGACAGCCACCTGAGTCGCAAAACACCTATCCTCCGGTCCAAAAATTAGCGGAGAAGATTATTCCAGCCCCGCGTCAGCATAAAGTTTCGCAGGAGAATACACGGCAGCCATCAAATTGTACCCAATTGCCAAACGGTTACACGTATGATCCCAGCAAGATAATGGGCTTTCAAACCAAGGAGACAAATGAGTTTGCTATGAGCCTTTTGAAAAGTCAAGGATTGGCCATTGCTCCTCCGAATGCGCACACTCCGGCTCAAGGTCAGATGGCAAGCAAGCAACTAAATAACATCTCTTCTGCTCAAGCTGAGCTAACTGCATGCTCTGTGCCGTCAAACACGCAGCCCCCAGCGGCAGTAGCAGTATCGATGTCATCGCCACCTAAAGACTTTGGTCCGGCTGCTCAATTCGATTCCTGGCTGTGGAAGAGTGGCGATTTATGCATGGCCAAGTATTGGGACGATGGACGCGTAAGTATACTACACACACACACAATACATCACAGGAAATACTCTTATCACCGATTGCATTTCTCTATTTGCAGTACTACGAAGCTGAGATCACGGCTGTCTCGGAAAACACCTGTGTGGTGTTCTTCCTTGGCTATGGCAACCATGAAGAAGTATTAAAATCTGATATTCTGCCCATTACTGACGCCCAGAACCGACCGCTCACCAACCAGTCCCAGCTGCAGCATTATCAATCGCGCCATCGCGCCGATCGACAGACTCTGCAACAACAGGTGTATGTCCCACCTCACAAGCGAGAGTATTAAGGGATTCGCAGAGGTCGCTGCCTGTCGAAACATATTCACAACTAAATTAAATGTGACGAAAAACCAATTACAAACATTTTCTACCTTTACGTTCATGTAAAACAAATCTATATGCGTACAGCATGTGCTTATTATATGCCTGAAGCGTTTTCAGTACAATGGGACGAACTCGAAATTGAACTTTTTACAACTAAAAATAAAATTTGTAGAAAAATTTTCCGCATAACGTACAGATAACATTCCTTATTGACCGCTGTACCCTGTGGAAAAAGTAAACTGAAAACAATGTAGCAGCTTCCATTGCTGATTTAATTAAGCTTTGGTCTCCACATCATAGTCATTCGGAACAAAACATAAGCTTCAACTTATTTTTCACACATTTCACTCAGATTGTTGTGTGCTAAATTTTTTGGAATAGGCAAAAATCGAGGACGAAGCCCTTACTATATGGGATCTGCCATTATACATACATATATTCTGCCTGCTACATACATTTTAACAAAACAAAAAAAAAAAAAAACAACTATATCCTGATTTACCAATTTTAATGGGTTCAGGTTGAGGGAAGAGATTTGAAAATGTTGCATTGGAGGCCTTTATATGTATATAAATCGGCCATTATCGAACGAATGCAAAGCGCTCTGTTAAGTTAACAGTGATACCTCACGATTAAGTAACACTAGGTTGCGCAAAGTGGTATGTTAAGATAACAGTGAAACGTCACGAATTTTCGTATAGCCCGAAGACAAAAACGTAAAGTGCCGCCAGTTTATAGTTATGAAAAGATTAAAAAATTGGGCAATATATAATAATAATATAATATATAATAATAGAGATCGGCATAGAACAAACAGAATTATCAAAACCGATATATTTCCCGATTTGGGAATCTTTTTCTAACTAGGAACTAGCGGCCTTTTACGTTTTTAGTTTGTTTAACGTTCCTGGCGCGCACGGCGCTCATTTTGTGTGTGTAAAAAAAGTATTCTACATATAAATTTTGAACATTATTTTGACTTATTCGAGAAAATACAAAACATAAGTGATTAAGCAAGACATATTTCGGTTTTGGTGTTGTTCAACACTAATGAAAACGAATATACCAGTGCACTTTATTTGTAAAAAGTAGTTTATAATTTTAAAAAATACGGTCACACCGACTAGCACGTGTTAGGAAGATATAAAAAGAGCATAGTTTCTTGTGCTTGTGTATTTAAATAAAATGGTTAAAGTAAAATTGGAGCACTCAGAAGAAACAGACGTTTCAATTAAAGTTAGCGATAATGTTACCATTAAAGAGGAAGAGACATATGACGACAAATTGCTGTTTATAAATGCTATAGCGAAGCCAATGGCAGGCAAGAAACTAGCTAAAAAATGTTACAAATTGGTAAAGAAAGCCATGAAGCATAAAACCTATTTACGAAATGGACTGAAGGATGTGCAAACGCGTTTGCGGAAAGGTGAAACTGGGTAAGATTTCTCATTTGAATTTTTTTCTCTTCGCCACAATAATCAAATTACAATCACAGCATTTGCATTTTTGCTGGGGATGTGACGCCTGTTGACATTATGTGCCACTTGCCAGCCGTTTGCGAGGAGAAGGGTATTCCCTATACTTATACGCCTAGCCGTGCTGACCTAGGCGCTGCGATGGGCGTAAAGAGGGGTACTGTGGCTCTGCTTGTAAGACAAAACGAAGAATACAAGGATCTGTATGAAGAAGTCAAAGAAGAATTGTCTAACTTAAATGTTCCCATTTGAACTTCTAAATCTAATTTCATATTTTAAGAATTTGATTGATAAGTCATTACTAACGTAAACCAATTACCCAACAATATATAGATTGTATTTTGTGAAATATATATAAATATTAAATGATTCATTGTTGTTTTTTGTAAAAAGGCGAGAGGTTTGAAAGAATCGTGAACGTGATGCATTAAATCTATTTTTTTTTTTTAAATTATAATCTATGCAGAAAAAATTAGATTCATAATAAATATATTTCACTAAAAGTTATCTTATTTAAATGCAAGATAAAGAAAGGTATTTGATACAAGGTCAAAACTATATTTGAATTAAATATCAGATCCGATTAAATTTGGTTTCCTTTCCCAATACGATAGGTCGGTCAAGTAAGTTTATAGGTAAGATCCTCTTTGATTTTATATTAATTTGTAGTTTATATCAAAGTCGTTCGATCGGTCCTTTTCGATTATTGTTGGCCGAATTTTTTGTTAATTTTAAATATATTTAAAGTTAATAAATATTCCAAATATTATATAAGACCATTCATATGAGAATCTACAATTTGTATATTTACAATTAAAGCAACAAACAATTTATATGCTGTTTTATGTCCCTTAGGGATTTTTTTTTTTAATTTTCTCTTTATATATATGATTTGTATTTTTATAGTGTTTTACACAGTTTTTAAATGTGTAGTTTGGATGTGCTTCGTGTTTTAAATCAATATTTTTGTGCTTCGTAAAATGTGTTTGGACAACTGGCATTCATAGAACTATATTTTATATATTTTTATTTTATTGTGATTTAATATGTAGTTCCTAGACTGATTATATTTAACTTAATTACATTTATAAGCCCATTCAACATTCAAGTCACTGGCCAAATATTACCAAAAGTCGAACTGGACAAAGATTTTAAGAATAATTAAATCAATTAATTCTCAATACGATACTTGAATTCTCATTTCCAGGGCGTGTAGAGCATTGTGTACTTATCCAGTTTTTAAATTCCAGCAATCAGAGGAATTGTGTTCGTATATAAGGGCCGTGAAGGTATGTATGTCCTTACAATAAGTGTCCCATATATATAGTAGCCAATATATTAAAAATACAGTAATAAAGCATTATATTTGTACGCTATAAGTACGTAAATAAATTAAAGATTTGAATAAAGACAGTTAATAATGTATTTGAGTACATGATAAATTTTCAGTTTCTAATTTTTTGAAAGGTCAACTGCTGTACAATCCTCAAAATACAATATATATTTATATGTATGTATAACTGAAGCGCACTTAGGCCGAACTGAACATTATTCTCGTAGAATATAAACTACGACTAATCGAATGATTATAAAATACAAACTTGGTTGAATTACCTTAAGAACTAGCTAATTGTTTTTCATTTTTTTTAAACATTTTTTTTTTTTTTTTTAGTTTTAAGGGCGGGTGCTCAGAGCGACCCTGCGACATACAAAATGACAGCGCCAAGGGCGTGCATAGGGCGGAACGGCCTGCTGCGGCATTTATAACTACTAATCATACGCATATAATATATAATATATAATAATTGTAATAATAATTAAATCTACATATTTAAATTAATTGGTATTAAAAAAGCAAATGGGAGAGCTAAAATTAACAAGCAATTCATTATCTGTTTTTGAGTTTTTCTAATTATTTTTCCATTTTTTTTTTTTTTTTTTTTTTTTAAGACTCTAAGTCTTTAAACTATGACGTCGATGCCACGTGCAGCAGGCGGCGGTATACAGCGACGTCCATTACACATGATCACTGAAAGTAGTTGTAAAAGCCAGAAGTTGCCTGTCCTAATTCTCGTATGGCAGCAAATGGGTCCTTTTCCAATTCATTGGATGGTAGGGAGGATTTCGACGCATGCAGTGGCCGTGCCGAGTTCATCGTTGGCTGCTGGTGTGCAGAAGTTGCTTGGTGCCCTTGACTTAGCACAGCTGCATACGTAGTAGCTGACGACTGCTGGCTGACGGAGTCGGCAGAGGGTTGAATAGTCTGTGGTGGCACGCTGGAGAACAAGTCCAAGTCATGTCCGCTCTTTATTGTATTGTAGTTGTTATAGAGCATGCCGTGGCTGTGATCGGATTTGTTTGAAAGCTCTGACGACACATTATTGGCTTGGAACAAGACTTCAATTAGGTTGGCACTCGTGTCTAAACCACCAAAAACACCGGGAATATTATTGTAATTGTTGCCCCCATTACCAGTCATTGCCTGACGGCGGTAGAGCGGGACAGAACTGCCATTATTATGAAGGCCGTTGCTGCTGTGCCCACCATTGTTATGACTATTGAAGGTGTTAAATGATTTATCGTTCAGCAAAGTGTTTCCGGCTAGGAGAAATAAGAGTGACGATCGTGTACAAGACATAAACAAAGCAGATAGAACTCACCATTGTTCATGAAGCTTGAGACCCCAGCATTGCTGTTAGAGCATGGGTGGCCACCAGCTCCCTGTATCGGCCCAGTCATGTGGTTGGCATACATAGCTAAAGGCTGCAACTGACCAGTTGCATGCTTTCCCATGGACATGGATGTTTGTTGTGTCTGTTGTTGCCCCTGCATCATATTAAAGAGGCGACTCTGTTGTTGCTGTTGTTGTTGTTGCTGCTGCTGATGCTGTTGCTGCTGTAAATCCCCGCCATTCATCATGCCATTTGACAGTGGCATGACCCCTGTACCCGTTGTCGTTGTTACACCCACCATGCCAAGTACATCACGTAAAATCGGTTGCGCAATGTCATTGGCCCCATTCATAATCGAATTGAATACAAGATCTATTTGCTGATTAAAGTTGTCTAGGGGAGGCGAGGACTCCACTGGTTGCTGATTCAGGTTCTGCGCCTGTGTAGGGTAAATTACAGGGTACTGTGCCCGCTGCGATTGAGGCCCCATAACTGCATGCGGATTAGATATCATCGGCGGTCCTGGTACTACCTGTTGTTGCGGTTTGTGTCCCTGAGGGTGATGCTGTGGTTGGTGACCCTGCTGCTGTAATGTGGTCATTACTTGGCGAAGCATGTCGCCGAACTTATTGGCTGCCTCTTGTCCCGCAGACTCAAGTAGTTTAAGGTACCACTTATATTGTTCTTCTTTAGAGCTGAATGCCATCTCGTAGATGCTCATGTTGGGAGGTAGTAGCTCGTGCGCAGACGGAAAACGCAATGTGCTGGGTGATGGTTGTTTGCCGGCCGTGTACATGTAGGGGGCAGGTGGGGGTTGCTGAGGCGGACCCGTAGACTTTTCGTAGTTGGCATATCCAGCTACAGTGCCATTATGACGTAAATAGGGTGGTGGGCCGTTTTCCATGGGGCTCATGGGCCCATTGGGCACACTACTTCCACGTTGAATTGGCATTGGTGGCTGCCCATACAAATGATGCTGTGGAGGCAGGGGCTGTTGAGGTGGAGGGGCTTGGCCGTGGTTGTAAAGCGTCTTTTTAGCTAAGTAGCCCAATTCGCTTGGATTCCTTAACAGTTGCGCCGCAGTGGTTGGGTTAGCTGCAGCTGGTGGAACACTGCCTCCTCGAAGTGCCTATTAATACAAGATATTCAAACAATATTATGTCCTCTTTCACAAATACACTCTTTTAGAAAATTTGACCTGGGTTATAGATAGGTCTCATATGATCGTCACGAATACCGTCAATTTGACTACTCCTAATAGTTAAATAAAAAACCTTATTTCGAGCCCTGCGTATTTAAAAAAAAGGAAGTCTTAATTAATTTTTAAACTTACTGGTGGGGGCAATGGTCCCGGACCGCGACCAGGGGCATTTGACTGTTGGAGCGGTGGCTGCTTATTGGGTGGTAAGACGCTCCAGGGATTTGTTTGCGGTGGTGGACCCCAGAGGCTGGCATTGGGATTCTGCTGCTGCTGTTGCGGTTGTTGGGAAGCAACGGGTGGTCGCCAATGCTGCATAGCTGTATACTGACCATAAGGTGGGGGCGGAGGTCCCCCACTTCCTTGCTGTGACTGTCGCAAATGTGGTGGCACTGGTGGTGGCCCATTAGCTGGCGGACCGCGCATTCCCATGTGACCACGTATATGACCGGCAGGTCCCGGCCCTGGTCCTGGCGACGGTCCGTTGGAAGATTTTCCGCCAGCGGCCACTGCTGCTGCCATCATTGCAGCCATATGATTGGAATACATATGATTGGCAGCCATTGCTGCGGCCATTTGATTCATCTGATGCGCAGACGGACCGGGACCCATGCCAGCGGAAGCAGAATAATGAGGAGGCTGACTACCGGGTGGCGCGTGTGCTGGAGCATTTAGGTACAGAGCTGCTTGCTCGCGTAAGTATGCCTCCGGCTGCAGAGCACGAGGAACGAATTCGGGAGCTAACGGATTGAGAACGTAGCCGCGTTTCATTTCGACTCCATCTAGCTGTGATCGCAAGTTAGACCAAGTCAGTCCAAAGAGTGACTTGTGCTCATCGCATATTTCAATGAAACGCTCCCAGACCTTGCGACAGCGCCCGATGGAACAGAGAGCAACTGGATCACCAACAACAGCTACCAAAGATTGCGCTCGCGTGATCGCAGTGTTTAGAAGTTTTGAGTTGCTTAGAAAACCATAATCCGTATCAGCATCACCTATATTGGCTGCTGCAATGGCAGCACCCCCAGCACCGAGGCTGCTTCCTTGTGGCAAACATGTGCGCCTTGTTCGCACTGTAGACAGAAATACAGCACGAAACTGCTTGCCCTGTACATTGAGAACGCGTTCCACAGAGATTCCGCCCATTCGACGTTTCCTCAGTTCTGATCGAATCCGAAAAACTTGATCTGCATAAGGTGTCATAATGCCAATGCTCGTATCATTTAATTTGCCCCAAGCGCTTGGCCAACGTTTCCGCAACTCCGAAACACGTTCAACTACTTCGTAGACCTCAGCATTGTTATAGAACGCTGTCGAATTTTTGTCTTGTACATCTTCGCCCCTCGTTGTAAAGAAAGTGAGGGGGTAAAAACGTTCATGACGCGGCTGTTTTCCAGATGCAACAAGCTTCTGCTCATAAAACAACTCTGAGGTGAAACGTATAATGGCTTCATGCGCACGATAGTTCTCGCAAAGCAAAATTTTACAGGGAAAGTTTGAAGGGTAGTGGTCGTATAATCGTTCCAGCAGTGAAATATGCAATTTCCGTTCCTTTGCAAACGCTGAGAAGAGCTCAGGACTCATCTGCATGTGGTCTCCAGCCAATACGATTCGGGTGGAATCGTTAGCTAGAGCCAGCGGCATAATTGCCTCACATTCCATCGCCTGTGCTGCTTCATCCAAAAATATATGAGTAAATAGGCCCTTGGGCAAACCAAGCGATGCCAACTCCATGCTGATGCTCAGTGTGACGACTATGATTCGATGACGCATAATGTCATCTACGCTAGGCCGTCGAAAATTGCCAACGCCATCAGTTATACAGTACTTCTGCACCACACTGTTGACTGTCGCTGACCAACGCTTATGATAGTAAACTCGCAGTGGTGTCGCTTCCGCGAGGCCTTCTTCGATCCATGGATGCAGGTACTCCTTAATATAGAGGTCTGCCGCTGAATTGGAATGCGTGCAGATGAGTATTTTAGCTTCTGGCTGGGCTAGGAGCTGTTTAATTGCCTGTGCCAGGGTATACGTTTTACCCGTACCAAATGGTCCAATAAGTAAAATAGGCGGCAGCTTAATGCTTAAAGCCGTTGTTATGGCGTTGACAGCCTCACGCTGTTTCGCATTCAGCTTGGGCTCGCAGGCATCTGCCCATTGCTTCTTAGGTGTCCATGGTATGGCTGGTTCCAACTCAGTTGCAGGAAATATCAAACGAAAGTCAGTTATCTTATCCACGGCATTGTGCCATTCACAGTAGGGCATTCGATTAAGCTGGAATTGTATGTCTACCTCTAGCTCTGTGTCAGCTTGCAGGCCCATTGCTTCGACGCATTTTGACGACAACTTCAAATATATTACATTCTTGCCTTTGTCTTCAATAAGTGCTTCATATACAGCGCGATGCTCAGCTTTATCTGATTTATCGAATTTAACTGTCGTATCCTCCGGCGATGAAATATAAACACTGCTGCAGTTGGATAATATCAAACGACCTGGTGAAGTGTCCTCTGAAATGTCTTTGCCCAAGCGCATCAAAGCGAAAAGCTCACCAGCCAACGAATACTTGGCTGTACTAGTTGCCATACCCGCCGGTGTCAATATATAATTTGAGGCTACGGTCAGCCGGGTACGCACGTTATACCGCGCTATTTGCTCGTAGCGCGCAATCTCTTCAACGTAAAGTAACTCGTGTATACGTGAACGGTAGTTGTTTTGCGTCAGTCGTTTCTCCACGATGGTGGACTGTGTTAATGTAAAGGTGGCAGCCCGCGGACAGGGATATCTCTCTAAAAGCTCGCGTTCATGCTGCAAATCACTGAGATAGGCTTCCGTTTTCAAATGTGTCCCAATCGTGGTCTCAAAGCGAGTTAACTTTGTGTTAGAAATATCCCATCGTGTGGCAGAGCTGTTAATAATGTCACGCTTAATTTCTTCAATTTTTTCGGCATCACTAACGGGTAACACATCAACGCAAAGATGACGTACTAGCAAAGGCTCCTGGCCGATGTCGAAACAGATCGACTGCCGGAATGTACCGTAAATTTCAGTATGAAATTCAACAGTAATTTCGTGTGAGTTAACGAGTTTAGATGGCATTGCGCCTTCCCGGTTTTCAGGCAATGTTGAAGAGACCCACTCTTGATCAGACTTTAATTCTACATAAGCCTCCGCTTCGGATGTAGACTGTCCTAGCTTAATGGACTTAATCGCAAAATGATTGCGATGCGCGTCCTGTAGTAGAGCTACCGCTTTTAGTGGGCGCAATGTTTCCAGTTGGAACAGCCACTCACGCTTAGAAGTCTTCGAGCTGATACTGGTAACCAACTGCTGCTCGCATTTCGCTTCCACGTCCGACACTTTTTCGCACATTATGCGCTCCGGGGCGGTAGCCTGAATCCATCGTTCGAGCACTTGTTCCGTGTAGGATTTTCCATATAGTTCCTTCTCACAAGCTTTTTGTACACGCATTCGCCGATACTCAAATCGTTCCTTCCACTCGTTCAATTCGTCCAAGCCATGTGCCTCCACACACTGAGCTCCGTAATGGCATGTCTGTGCTTCCGCGAATGCTTCGCATATGCTATAAGTATCCAATGTGTAACCCCGAGGTGGTGGACGCCACTTCCAGTCGCGACCTGAGAAATAAATTTTTTTTTATGGCCAATCAAAGAGCACAAAAAGTGTAAGTACCTTCATCGCTCATTATTACTTTCTGGTGGCTTTCAGTCTGGCAATGTTGCCTTAACTCGTTCCGTGTTTGGAAGTTGATGGCACAATAACTACATGTTATTGTTGTTGTTGAGTGCGCTCCTTGATCTGAATCAGCTACAGCTTCTACTGAAGAATGCTTAATGCCAGTCAGTTTGATAGCCGACAGCAATTCAATGTTCTTGGTGTTCAAGCTGGAACTGGACATGGTGCTGCTGCTACCAGTGCTACTGCTGCTGCTGCTGAAACTGCCACTACCATTCTGTTGCTGCTGATGTTGTTGTTGTTGCTCGCGTTTCTTTAACCCTTTGTTGCTAAGCAATTTGCTATACTTGTCCAGCGGAAGATTATTTGTGGCCCAGTGATCGAGCTTGGTGTCCAGTATTGCCATCTCATCCTCAAGGCGTGCATGGGGTATTTTTTGCGATTGCGTCTGTACCTTATTTTGTCCGTTCATAATCATCTGTATTATTGATTTGTACCGCTCGAGAGTCTTAGATATGTCCGAAAAAATTTGTTGGCCGCTTAATTCATTTATCCATTTGCTTAGAAAATGTTCTGCATCCTGCATATTAATTAAAAAATACAGTTATTAATGAAAGGTAAATTGATTACTAATCAAGCGACTCACAGAATACTTGTGCAGCTTAAATAGAGCGTGTACCAGCCAACGACGCGCCCGCGAGACACTTGCCAAGCATTCTGTTTGCTCTGAAAGAAGTGTCAGCACTTTGTATGCATCCTGCAGGCAGCTTTCGTATCTGCTCAGCTCCAGTAGACACTCGCAGCGACCAAGCAGACACGCGATTTGCTGATCCTTCTGCGCTCGTGCCGTTCCATTTGGCTGCCCTTGCGGTTGTGGGGCCACACTGGCAGAGAGTATTTGATCGTAAAGTGCCACAGCACGCGCCCAACTTCGCCGTCGCACCATGTCATGCGCCTGCATCTCTTTTTCAGTGGCCATTGAAGACAGCCTTCAATTGTCTAATCAAAAAGTTTGTACAAGTCCTATCAATTTTCAGAGCTAACAAGAAGTCCTGCTGCCTTTCTTCCTAGCTCTGTCTCAGGACTGTCCTCTTATTTCGAAGTATTCCCAGTATATGTGAGTGTATATGGGCAGTTGCTTAAGCTAACAATATACACTTATACAGTTTCTGCTTACTGAAAAAGAATATGTAAAAAAAGCATAGAAACTTGTTAAATTAATGCAAAAAAGTATTGGTTAGTGGCAAAACGCTCGAGTTAACCACTAAATTCTGCCCACAAATTTTTGTATAGTATTTCATAGCATCTTATTATTTTAATGTAAGTATAGAAGAAAGTTGAACTTACAAGGCAGCTACATATACATATCATTAAAATTATTTAACCCTGAATCCATGTTCATTTTGGCTTGGTAACTCATTAAACCAGAAGTTAAGTGGATATGTAGGGCTAGTATATATGAAATTTAAATATACACATACTTAAAATTATTATTAAAACTATTTATTTTTATTTTTAATATTAATATTGTGTATTCATATATCAAAGCCGCGTTTTCATCCAAGAGGGAACGTGCGTCTCATGCTTATGTGATGCATTTAAATTCAAGCAGTATTTTTAAAAAGCGTTTCTTTAATTGACAAATTGCATTTGTTTTTGCAAAAGAAATTCACTTTTCGAGTTCATTTTCGCTTATTTGTAGGTTCTGCAACAGTAGACGGTGTTCAGCACAAAACGAAATGTCAAATTAGCAGTCTGTGCCTTTTGATACGACCATACGCAATGATGTTGCCATATAAATGTACATACACATATAAGCAAATACACACACACAAGTATATATACACATATGAATATATGCATATATATATATATATATATATATATATATATATATATATATATATATATATATATATATATATATATATATATATCTACTTATATATATGTATATGGATATTTTATGTGAGGTACATGTAAGTACATGCATGCATATTAAGGCTCTTAGGTTTTCGCAATATACTAAAACATTTTCTGTAAACGAAAATATTTGTACTTCTACTAACAGAGAAATGCAAAAGGCGCAGCAGCTGTCATTTGCCAAGCGAAGGTGTTGGTATACATATTTGGAGGTATTAGATTATTTCACAAGCACATTTTAGTTACCTTTGCACTAACTGTTAATAATGCTACACTAATTTCTAATTTAATTTTACATGGTTAAGCACAAACTATGATAGAAAATGCACATCTCACGTCGAAAAATGTTAAAAATAAGCTATGTATGTACTAGTGTTAGGTGGCTTATGAGCGACTTTTTAACAAGTTTATCAACACTAAAATGTGGTGGTCGGCTGATTGTTAGTGAATGTAGACTGATAGTTTAATTATCGAAATGATATAATGCAGTTTATACGAACAGAATTTAAGTACGGTAAGACGTTATTTTTAATTATTTTGTATTTTTTTTAAATTGCGTCTGGTTGCCAGTATATATTAATTTATTAGTAAAGTATTATAATTACAATACATACATACATATGTTCATGTACATATATATGCATATAAACATACATATATATGTTAAAAGAAAATACTTGTACTTGATTGAATTTTTGTTTTTTTTTGTTAATGTTACATACATACAGTGGCTCACAGCTTATTTCAAGCAAGGGTTATGTGCAACTTGAAATTAAAATTTTTTCGAAACTACAAAAGGTAACAAAAAAATTTAAACGTAGTTTTTTCAGTCAGACATTATATATTTCTTAAGGCACTTCATGATTTTTTTCCCTTTCAGTTTAACACTTAAAACTAATAAAAACTAAAAATATTGACTTTTTTCATGTCACAGCTTATTTCAGTTAAGAAACTTGAACCTAAAAATACAAGTTATGCTTTGGTTTTAATACTTTGTGTGGCCTCCATTGGCTTTGGTAACATCTTTTATCCGCTTTTCCATCGATGAAACCAATTTTGCAGTCGTTTCCTGACTTATTTTGGACCACTCCTCTGAAAGGGCATTTTTCAAATCATTTCTGTTTGAAATGGATCTTTTCCGGATAGCCAGATCCAAAATGGCCCACAAATTTTCAATCACGTTAAGGTCTGGTGACTGGGCTGGGGATTCACGACATGAGGGCAATTCCAAATGAGCCAACTCTTTACAATTGCCGACGTATGTTTCGGGTCGTTATCCTGATAATACCGAAAACGTCCACCCAGGCCCAGTTTTTCAGCGCTTTGGATAAGATTTTCCTTTAATATTTGAAGGTATCCATGCTTGTCCATAATTCCATCAATGAAAACGAGATTACCAACCCCTGAAGCCGCCATGCAGGCCCAAACCATAACACTTCCTCCGCCGTGCTTAACAGTGGGTTTGAGATGCTGCCTTTGAAGCTCTGTGTTCGGCTGACGCCAAACATACTGCATGCCATCGGAACTAAAGATGTTAAATTTTGACTCGTCCGCAAAAATAACATCATTCCAGAACGTTATTGGACGAATAATGTGTTCCTTGGCAAATTTTAGTCTGCAGAGCTTATTCTTCGCATTAATGAAAGGTTTCTTCCTTGCTACTCGACCATTAAAACCCTGTTCTCGAATTATGCGGCGCACAGTTTCTACAGAACATTTCTTACCAAGTTCATTTTCAATCTCAGAAGTCACTTTTGGTGCCGATAACTTTGGATTAGCTTTTATTTTTCGGACAATCATCCTTTCCTCAGAATCAGTGAAAATTTTGTTGGGTGCTTTACGACCTTTGTCGGCCACCCGATTTTCCCGAACAAAGCGTTTAATAATCGATTGGACAGTGTTTGGGCTTAAATTAACAATTTCAGCAATATTTCGCTGAGTCTTGCCCTTTTTAAAGTGGATAAGGACCAATTCTCGCTGTTCAATTGTTGTGCGTGGACCCATTTTGATATTTGCCGCTAAACTGAAATTTCCAGTGTGACCAATCTTATTTAAGGTGCAAATAAATTAGTTGACCACTACCACAATACAATAGATACAAAAATTTCAACATAATTTTTAAGTTCCGGGAATTATGATAAAAAATAAAAGTAAACTGAAATAAGCTGTGACATGAAAAAAGTCAATATTTTTAGTTTTTATTAGTTTTAAGTGTTAAACTGAAAGGGAAAAAATCATGAAGTGCCTTAAGAAATATATAATGTCTGACTAAAAAAACTACGTTTAAACTTTTTTGTTACCTTTTGTAGTTTAGAAGAAATTTTAATTTGAAGTTGCACATAACCCTTGCTTGAAATAAGCTGTGAGCCACTGTACATATATTATTAATTTAGAAAAATGTAAAATATATATAATATTAAAATCATTTTAATTGAAACCAGAATTAAATGAACTTTTTAGCAAATTTGATTAGGTCGATAGCCAATTTCAATTCTCTGACGCCACGAA
This sequence comes from Drosophila mercatorum, assembly GCA_961210405.1. Lineage (NCBI taxonomy): Eukaryota > Metazoa > Arthropoda > Insecta > Diptera > Drosophilidae > Drosophila > Drosophila mercatorum. The sequence goes on along the minus strand of CAUIUS010000004.1, from coordinate 24,971,117 downwards.
CGCCAAGGGATTCCAATTCCTCGAGTGTCATCTGAACGAGCACTGTCATGTCGATTTCTTGACGTTTGAATAAGTCGAGCAGGTGATTGTTACCTGTACGATTAAGCAGCGAACTAACTCTGGGACTGAGTGCTGGCTGATTCACTGGTGAGCTGCGCTTGAATTGGCGTTTTGGTGGGGTTCGTCTAGCGATTCCACCAGTGAGTTGAGTGGATCGAGTATCTCCCTTGAGCGTTGCAGAACCGCTTTGAACAGCTGTGCCATGAGCACATGGCGAAAAGACAGATTTAACGCGCATTAAATCGTGCGAGAAATGGCTTGGAGCCCATGAACCGATCAGGCGTCGTGTATGTCCAGCTCCCTGGTGTTGCTTGGAATGGTGGCTGGCCCTAAGACCTCGAATTCTGTTATGCTGTGCACTGCACGGGGAATGCGTTGTCGGCGACGGAATATTATCAAAACTGAATTCCCGTGTTGTAAGTGGTGTTATAGGCGTTAGTGGAGACTTGGGATCTGTCCATAATTGTTTATTTATGTAATCTTTAAAATTAACTATTTCACTTAACTTACCTCTCCAGGCACGGTTGTAGCGATCCATTGGTTCAAGCTGTCGTCAATAAGACATAAAAGCGAAACGCGCTTGCAATTGGAACTGTAAATTACATGCATAGGTGTATGCAAATGCATATGTATGTATATGTGAACACATATATATTTCACACACATGTACATAATCATATTCGTATAGCTGCGAATTACTGTAGCTGGGAGCTTTTTTTTACAGTTGGCAACGCTGCTTATTCAAAATTCGAATTAGAGGTGGGTGCGTGTGAAAACTTTTCTGGCACCCGTCACACTAAATCTGGCAATCTGGGTTTATAGAAGAAGTCTTATTAATATATATTCAAGTATGTATGATCTGCCTAATTTAATTTGGAACAAAAGCTGTGAACGTTGCGCAGCCAACTAAAAAGAAAATATAAAATTGTGATACTTCCAAAAGCAACTTCAGATAAAGATTATCTATTATCAGTTATGGACATGAAGGTGATCTCCTAGATCTGTAAGTGATTGAAACATTTGACGTCAGCAGGGATATTTGAAGCTAGATGTGAAAAAATAGTTTTCAAATTTAAAAATAAAAGTAAAAAAATTATTATACATTTTTTTTTTAAAGTACGAGTAGTAGCTTAATTCTAAAGTCTTTAAGTTTACCAAAGCTTTCAAGCAAAGATCAAATGACTTATGAATTAACAACAGATGGCGCATTGTTGTGGATGCTAATTACATACTTATACAAATTTCAAAGATGCATATTGCTTAATAGTTAATACCTAAAACATATGATTTTAAATTTTTATTTTTTGAATTGTAACATTAATAAAAGAAGCTAATAAGAGTTCAATAAACTCGAAAAAAAAAACAAAACAAATTTTAAAATTGTAAATACAGAGAATTGGCGTTTAAGATCAGTACTTGTGAATATTTAGTATCTAATTAAAGCGAGTTTGACAGGTTTCATTTTGTGTTTATATTATCAGCTCAAATACTGCGCATAAAGCTGCTGCGACAACTGCTTGTATCGATGTGTGACTGCTCGGATCGTAAACAATAATATATGCACATATACGCATGTACATATATACATAGATTGATGCAGTGAAATATTTTTCTTCATATCAGAATAATATTCTTTGAGGTTAACCTAGTTTTTCAAGAGATTGACGTCGGATTCTGGATTTATTTTATGAATTGGTAAACTTGACTTTCGTCTCAGAGACTGGTTCTGGGCTATATGCACTCGTCTCATTCACGTCCCAGCACCCTCTTCCATAACATTCCAAGATGTAGTTTTTCCGATTTGCCACCAACTAGTTGTCCCCAAATCTTGAATTTAGTATCTTGTGAATTTTATACAATTGTTACACCCTGAACCCATTGGGGTATACCACACAAATTACTTTTTCTTTTTTTTTTAATTCGATAGCCCATTCCGTTCTATGATTATCGATAAATTTACTACGTTTTTGTGTAGCGTTAAGGCTAGAAATACGTGTTTTGCAAATTTGAGGTGAAGGGGCGTGGCATCGAAAATTTAACAAAAATCAAAGTTGTATAGAACATAGATAAAACTAAAGGCAACATTGAAGACTCTAGTTCTATAAAGATGAATTAGATAGAGTTTTATAGCTGAATATCGATTTCGCTTTTTTAACGAGAACACTTAAACTAAGAAAGTTGTCGATGTTTTAAATAAACTCGATCTTTTTGTTCTATGCACGATCCCCCATAAAATTTGAAGTCTCTAGTTCTTATAGGTTCTGAGATCGACGCGTTCACACATACGGACAGACGTACGGAAGGACAGACGGACAAGGCTGGATTGAATAAGCTCGTCGACCTGATCAAGAATATATGTACTTCAAGGGGCCTGCCACGCCTCCTCCTGCCTGTTACATGCATTTTAACAAAACTATTATACCCTGTTTTCCCTTTTTCAATGGGTTCAGGGTATACAAATATTTGGGGGAATCTTGTCACTTTATCACACCGGTATACATTATGTCCTTTCGTGAAAGAGTACAATCAGATAGTATATTATGATAAATTGACCCTTTACTCTCATATATCAGGTTCAGTTGTACTTACACAATAAGAATATTTTCCTAATTTTGACGGCTTATTGCATATTTCTTTTTGTATTTATTAAATGCATTCAATTACCGATTATGTAAAGTGAAGTAAAACCGAGCTGTGACTTAATGCATAGGTGCACTTCAATATTTGCAATGCTCAGGCTGGACTGGTTGTCCGCCTAACCCACCAGCTAGCTAGTCGAGTTTAGCGTGCAAGTTTCTGCGCTTGTTGTTGCCGGCTTTTGCGTTTGGCTGAAGAAACAGCTGAGAGCCCAGAAGCAGCTGCTTTGTGTTTATGTTTGCTATTGAGAACTATTCAGCTCATGCGCATTGAATGTTGCGCGAAGCTGAGCTTCGGCTTTGGCATCGGCAGGCCCCCAGGGCGGCTATAAAATTGTGGCTTGGCGCTGTGTCGACTCAGTCGTCTAACGGAGTTCAAACCAGCTGGGCAGAAAAGTTCTGGGAGCTTTTTGGCAGCAGAGCTGCAGCCGTTTCATTGAGAGAACTTGTAGTTCAACTTATTATTTTTTAGCGAAGTTCGTTCGAGCCAACCCAAAGCATAAACAGCTCCGCTTGTAGTTTCCAAATCGCTGTGCAAATGTAAATGACGAATATTGCGCGCCGTAAATTATAATAATAATATCAAATTGAAGGCTAAAAGTAAATTAGTAAAAAAAAAAACTATTTATATATCAACAGGCAATTGCCATAGATTTGCCGTTCTAAAAGTTTGCTTACCACACCACACAGAAAAAAGTGCAAAAAGTCAGTGAAGTGTTAAAAAACAACAATAAATTTTGTAAACACATACATATGTACATACATATACATGTGCATGTATGTACACACATACCTAGCACTTGCAAAACAAATTGCTGCGTCCGAACAAAAGAACTGAGGTAAGTTTTTGCACCTTTTTTCAATTGCCGGAGTCATTTTATTATTTGATCATGCAAATTAAATTAAGCAATTAACCAATATATATATATATATATATATATATATATATATATATATATATATATATATATATATATATATATATATATATATATATATATATATATATATATATATATATATACTTATAGACTATATCCATACATAGTAAGAATTCTTTTTGCTTTGTTTTCTTAGATTTCTGGACAGTCATTTATTCGAATTAAAAAAAAAAAGAGAAAAAAAAATTTACTAATTTTCATTCGCTCGATAATCATCTTAACAAAAAAACAGAAAAACAGTAAGAAGCGAGAACTGAGAATACTCTTCCACATCCGAAAAATAACTTCATATGCATATCTAAATACTGAATATGATTTCTATTTGCCTATTTTGACGAACCACACACTGAGTTTAGCTATGAAACTGAGACTGCTATATATGTACATACATATGTAAGTATGTACATATGTATATGAAGGTGTTTCCAATTTACTAAAACCCTTAATGGGCTTATGCATATACATATCTATCTACAGACTGCATATTTATTATTGTGATTGTTATTGATTACTCATAGTTTAATGGATGTTGAACACCGAGAGACACTGAGAGCCTTGTTTTTTGTTGACGATATCACAATTGGAGGTTTTTAAAAAACATACGAAAGTGTATTGGAGACTTCTAGATGCCTAAATTTATCTAAGAGTAAGACGGGCAATTCCCCATGCCACAAATATGATTGAGCAACAACAAAAAATAAATAAAAAGCCGTCAACAATCACAGTTCTATTTTATGTAGGCCTTCAAACGATATACAATGGAACGCAAGCGTTGCTACATCTATTGCTGCTACTGTAGCGTAGCCCGGTCTCAGTTCAAGGAAAAATATTAGAGAAATCTTCAAAGAGGCAGACAGACAGATAGATAGACGAGTGTGACCACCATTTTGCTTCTTTATTCTTGTTGTGTACAAAGTTTTTCGTATTCACATATTTTTCGAAAATGTTTTGTGCATGCAAATTGCTCTGGGCGCACCGACAATAGATACTCTCGCGAATCACCGCGGCCGTTGAGGTGTGATTCGAGGCAACGTTAACACAATATAATATCTCATGTGCTTATCTTCTATTAAAAGTCAGTATATATATGTATATATATATATGTCATATATATATATATATATATATGTACTGCATACTCGTCTTTCAAATAGATTTTATACAAATTCCCATTGAATGGTAAGCTAAATAAATAGCTATTAATAGCAATAGAGTTTGAAGTGAACTCACTACTGAAGACCGATAGAGAGTGGAAAAATATTCATTAGGCTTATACTGTATTTATTTTGATAGACGGTACTGTCGCCTATGCGGCGACAAACAATTGAAGTCTCTAACACACAGAAAATCGATAAGTATCGATTTTCTGGGAACGGAAATGGTAAAAATTGGTTTGTAATGCTGTCCAAATTTGACTTAGCTTTGATATACCAAATATTTAGTTATATAAATTATATAAATTTTAAATATAAATTTTAAAATATAAATTTTAAATGGATAAGTGGTGTGAAATCATATGAAGCTATTTTTAGAGTAACTGAGAGGCGTAAAGGCAGGAGCATGCCGTCAGCGACCCCACATCATAGTGCATACAGCACTCATACACACACAGACTCACGCAAAAGCACACACTCTGAGAACTGCGCAGTTGATCTAGCGACTGCGCTTGGGTTGTATCATGCCTATGCTGTTGGAAATTAAATGCTTAATAACTTTTTTCTTGGATGCACTTTCCTAATTACATTTTCCCCTCGTAATTATGTGTCATATGTGGGTAATTGACAATGCACAAATCTCTAGTATATGAAATACATGTTTTGCAAATTTTAGACAAACATTTTAGAGTCTTCTATTCATTACATGGATCTAACATCGGGTTTTATTTTATAAAAGATATATCTCTTGTGGATCATTAAAAATTATTGGGCATTCCGAGGGAATGAATGTTCGGCTTGAACTATGGGCTCAGAAATCGGCTTTTGAGGCAGCAGACGGTTTGCCACAAATGACATTGTTGTGCGTACTGATGCTGAGCTCGTCTAATGAATTCTTTAGTGCTAAAGTTGCAAAGTTACCCCAGGGAGCCAGTACCAAGTTGCAATTATTATTTCCGACTCGCAGCGAAACATAAAATAAGCAGGAAGCAACACGCGCCAAACTGTACGACCATGTAAAAAAATGTATGTTCGCTAAGGCTCAGCTGAGCCAGCCCAGCCTAGTCTAGCTGTACCCAACTGAACCTCAACTCAAACCCGAAGCCATCAGTTGCACCAAATAGTGTTTCAGTGCAGCCGGCAGCAGCGCTTCCGCTTTTGTATGTACGCGACGCATAATTTGCGGGACAAACATGCAAAAATGCCAGCAGTCAAAGCACACATGTACACATGTATGCATGTACACGTGTATGCATATATGCATTCTTCCATACATATACACATACATAGACACATGCACAGCACATTTATGTAGACACATTGGCGCACAGTCCGCGTCCCCTTCAGCAAATGTTGAAGTGTAGAGTGGAGCTGCGGCCAGGCGGGATTCGTATGCGCTTCAAGATGTACCGTTTATCTTGCGCCTGAGCGTCCGGCGTACCCATCGCAGCGGAAGAGCAACTACACCGGGACTTTGTAAAGGGACTGGAATGGGGCGTTTGAGGATTCCACATTGCACATTGCACATTTGTGTGCTGTCGGCTAGTGTGAATGTTTTTTAGGCGTTGCTCTGGCTTGTTTATGATTATAAGTTTGTGTTCGAAATTATTTTTGCAAAAAGCCGTTGCCTTTGCGACTTTTGGCCACGGATATAAGTGCAAAAAACAATTTTGTAGTTCGCATGATGATAGTCGGATTTGCGGTAACACCACAAAAAATAACACCTGCATTTCTAACAAAAGTGATGGGGTAATGTTCCTGTTATATTCATACATAGTTTCATTATTCGTATATGTGTTTCAATGAGCTTATAGCGTATACTGCATATACATACATATACATAAGTCTTTAAAGTAGTCACCTAACATTTGGAACTTATTATATATTCAAGGTATGTGGGTAAATTAATTTTTTAAAACGTTTGTCATAGGCCAAAAGAGGTTCTGCTAATCCCATAGCTCTTTCTGTCTGCCCGTATCTTATATATATAATATACAATTTATTACAAATGATTAATACTTCTATACTTCTTGTAAAATATATTGCTTGCCGTTTATACCCTGAACTCATTTAAAATGGGAAATCAGAGTTTAAAGGTTTTGATAAAATGTATGGATGTAAATACAGTGCTGTCTCGGTATAGTGGACTAATTATTGCACGGCCTGGTCCCTTATATCGAGGTTATGCACTTTATTAAGACTCAAATTTGTTTGCTCAAAAACCTGTTTTATTTGTTTAAACAGCAAAAAATAATTAACATTGGTAAGAAAATAATATATATGTCCTAAAAGTTTGATCGGAAACGTTAGTCTACGAAAAAAGTTATTAAACATTTAATTTCTCATAACATAGGCGCCATGTAGCCTGAGCGCAGTTAGCAGTGTGTGTGCTTGTGTGCTTTTGTCTTTCCACGCTATTGAAGCTGGAGACTTGAAATTTGAAATATATACTCCCACCCACTAGGGGCGTGGTAAATCGGAAAATGCATTTTCCTGTATCTCAGAAACACTACTTCTAGAAGGGCTAGAGAGTTGAGATTTTTACTGAACACTCACGTCGACATCCCAAAAAAAGCTTCAAAATTAGATGCTAAATTACTGGGGGCCTCCTCTACCGATTCCCCAAAATTTTTCGAATGTAAGCATCCAAACTTTACAGTTAGAACGCCCACTCTATGCACATGCCAAAAATTATATGTCTACCGCCACTGGGGGCGTGGCAAATCAAAACTGTAACAAAAATATCAACATGACCGCACTGGGGTTCGAGCCCACACCTCTACGCTCGCCAACTAACTTACATCACATTTTCAGAGTTGCCACCTCTCTCATTTTGAGAGATGCCATCTCTCTTAATTTAGGTGCGTATTTTTGCTAAGGTAAGGGTTCTAAGCTTCTATCCAAATGGAAACTGTCTGGCCACCTCTAATGAAAATTTGTATTCGGCAGCTAATTTGAGTGCGACAGTGGGGATTTAAGGTTAATTTTTAAAAAATATAATGTGATAGATGCCCCTGTTGGCTGCTGGGACGTGAAAAAGTATTTCGCTGTCGGTTGCGTCCGACTGCAACGTTCTTACTTGTTTAATATGTATTCTGCAAATTTTTGCAAACTTTGTATTCATTACAAAGATCTATATAGCTTTAGCTCTAGTATACAAAAATTACAATTTTTTGTTTTTGTTTTTGTTTTTTTTTTTTTTTTTTTACTGATAGCTCATCCCAATTCTCGTATTACGTTCGGGGGCTTACATATTCTAAAACATTATATTCGGATTTTCCATTCACAATGGGTTCAGCGTGTAAAAACCTGACAGCCCGTGAAATCAAACTCGGTGTGTCTATGATCCACACACGTAGCTTTTGCTAATAGCGCCACTGCACTTGAAATCAAATGTAAAACACATCTAGCAGCTGATAATTTAAGCAGAATTGAATTGCACTTTTTAAAATATTGAGAGGTATAGTCTTCAAATTTATTATGTTAGTTTTATATCTTAATCTTTGATTTTTGTTAAATTTTGAAGAGCGGCTCTAAATTTCTTCATCTCTTTAAATTACTGTATAGAAATTTTCCGAGTATATTTCAACATTTTGTAGAGCTACTTTTTAATTTATTTAAACGATTTTATTTATTAAAGGGTACATAAAATGCTGACAAAATTCATTTACATCTGTTTTTCTACCCCGTAGATATATATGCCGACTGGCGCATATTGAACAACATACATTATTTAAGTTTTGGTATTACAAGTAAGAAAACTCTAGTCGTGGGTCCCGTCTAGGATATACCCTGAAACCTGAGTTTTCTGCGTCTTTATAAATACTGCAGAGTTAGCATTTAGTATAAACGCACAAAAAATTAATGTAAATTCAATTTTTATGCCCTGAACCCATTGAAAATGGGAAATCAGGGTATAATTTTGTTGTTGAAATGTATGTAACAGACAGAAGGAGTATATATATTCTTGATCAGTGAGACAAGCCAAGTCGATTTTGCCCTGTCTCGAGACCGCTCGACTAGGGTATACCCTGAACCCTGCGAAGAACCGCTATTCCGTCTATTCTCCGTTTCTTTTATAATACATATGTAAGTATATGTACATATGTTCATTACAAGCATACAAACATATACACACACACATACACAGGCGAACGCACACACAAACGCCAGTCGGTGCGTCAGCTGTTCTTTGGCTGCTATTTGTGTGCCAATGTTATGGGAAATTAAATGCTTGATAACTTTTTTTGTAGAGCAACGATTTTGATCAAACTTGTTGGGCATGATCATGTCATCCATATGTATGTATGTTCCAAAGCACAAGTCTCTAGTATTTGATATACGGGAGTTACAATTTTGAGGCGAAATTGCGTCCGGCCTAAATAACACTAAATGCACAATTTGAAGACTCTATAGCTGAATTTAGATTTTCGTTTTTAATCGATAACAATAAAACGATAACAGTTATTGAATTTCGTTGATTACAGGGTATTTTCTAGTCAAATATAGTTTTGAGAATATTATTTTACTATTTCAGACTGTTGATTTTAATATTTAACATATCTGTAAAATAAACAAAGCAAAAAAGTGCTCGTATGGGAGTCACCTCACATCAGGTCTCAATTAGCCAAAGATATGAAATACTATTTCGCATTGCTTTACGCAAATTAGTTTTTCATAAAATAGATAACTTAACAGGAAATGCGGGACAGGGTAGTTATCCTGCTAAAGGCGAATTTAAACAAACAGGATACCCAGTCGATATTTTATATCATGATGCCCAAGAAATAAACCATTCCAATAATATAATACCCAAAGCGAATCGCATAGGCGTCTCGCTCATATTTCTCTTAAGTAAAGCCGCAAATTCCTGGCAACAATGAACAATTTATAGACAAATTTTAGCCGCTACAGAGCAGACTGTTTTGCGAATACCTCCCTTGAATACACAAAAATAATATTCATAAATTTAATACGAATTCTTTTCGTATATTTCGTTTGTTTCAGTTTCTCTATGCTCCGGTTGGCTTTGCTTTACTCTGCTATCACGTTTATCGCGGAGCTGACGTCAAGTACGACTCTAGGAAAGTGCTGTGGGCTCTTTTTCGGTTTCAGTTTTTATTCTGTTTTCCGTTTGTGGTGTCAAAAAGAATAAACGAAATAGTTCATAATGCAAATAGGCCATACACAGAGGAGCACCGATTTTTAGGCAACCAGGAAATTTGGGTAGCATAGCGTTAAACTTGGGTAGCATACAGCAAGTACAGTAATGTCATGGATATACGTATATTGTAATTTTTTGTTCTTCGCGAACATTCTTATAAACTGATGAACTGATTTTTATCTTTAACCAAAGAATTTCTACTTGATATACTAGATAGATATACTAAGACTTGTCACGTTTAACCAGTTTTAAGGATGGGCTTAAATATACAAGTGAAAGCACAACTATAATAAATGTACACAATACAAGTATCTTTTACAATACCCAGTTTCAAAACACATCTACAGGGTATTTAGGGTAAAGTGTAGTAACGCAAAGAAGTGGGAATAGGGATAAGCATAATCGCTGAGCAACACACAACATGGAAAAAATGCAAGCAAATCGGATTAAAAGAGCTCAGGGGTAAAGCAACTGGGCAAAGCGTAAAGCCAACCGCTCAACTGTTCTTCTTTACCCTGCTAAAAGAGATACACATTGCAAAAAGAAGGTATTTTATAGTTCAACGATGGATTTACAATGTAGCTCGACTTTGAACTACATTTGTCGAGGTTGAATCGACCGAAAGCTCTGCCTTCGGTTAACTTTCCTATATACATAGCTGCACTCAAAAATGTCTAGCTTGTTAACAGCAGCTGTAAGAGACGGGAGTGGGTGTGAGTGGTTAGTTGCAGCGTTGTTTGCATGGGTGATGTAGTTACTTGAGCAATAGACCGATACGGATACGTCGATAAAGTGTAAAGTTGCAACCGAATTGAATATAATAAGATTTGCAAACAATAAAGAACTACGGAGATCTAACTTGGGACCACTACAAAAGAAAGCGACCGTAATAGATTGCCGTAGCTGCAACAAAAATGCAGCGCTCTAAACTTTCTGGCAGAGAAAACTACTGATTCAAATTAGCGGCACTCAATTTCGATCTAAGTCCAGCCAACGGCCAGCTAAAGCATATAATGGCAGCATACTAGACAATTAGGGACACTTTTATTAAATTTATTCAACTTAGCGGGAGAAATGACCAAGTGTTTAGGTAGCTCATTGCAAATGCTAAAGTGGGCTGTCCCTTCAATAACCGTCTTGCCTGGGCTGAATATTAATATCTTCTCCTTTTAATGGGGGAGTCGCTTACGAAGGCCAATTTGATTTTCTAATACATAACAACCAAAAAGTCGACCATTGCATCAGAAGAAGTCATCACATATCCCAGCGATTATAAAATAATCCCTAGTCAAAGAGAAAAATGTATTATTCAAGCATAGCCCTAATTTTTATACCCTGAACCCATTGCAAATGGGAATTCAGGGTATAATGTTTTTGTTGAAATGTGAATGTATGTAACAGGCAGAAGGAGGCGTGGCAGACCCCATAAAGTATATATATTCTTGATCAGGGAGAGAAGCCGAGTCGATTTAGCCCTGTCCGTCTGTCTGTCTGTCCGTCTGTCCGTCTGTCCGTATGCATGAACGCGTCGATCTCAGAACTTACAATAGCTAGAGACTTCAAAATTTTTTTGTAGGTCCCTGTATAGGGCGCGCATATCGAGTTTGTTTCAGAAATTCGATAACTGTTATCGTTTTATTGTTATCGATTAAAAACGAAAATCTAAATTCAGCTATAAAATTCTATCTAATTCATCTTTCTAGATAGAGCCTTCCAATTTTGCATTTAGTGTTATGTAAGCATTACGCAATTTCGTTTTTTGTTAAATTTTGGGAGCCACGCCCCCTTCGCCTCAAATTTGTAACTCCCGTATATCAAATACTAGAGACTTGTGCTTTGGCACATACATACATATGGATGACATGATCACGCCCAACAAATTTAATCAAAATCGTTGGTCTAGAAAAAAAGTTATTAAACATTTAATTTCCCATAGCAATGCCATGCAAATAGCAGGCCAAGATCAGCTGACGCAACGACTTGCGCTTGTGTGTGCTTGCGCCTGTGTATGTGTGTGTGTATGTTTTGCTTGTAATGAACGTACATATGCATGTGTATATAAAAGAAATGAAGAATGCTTGGAATAGCGGTTCTTCGCAGGGTTCAGGGTATACCCTAGTCGAGCGGTCTCGACTAGAGCTTTCTTACTTGTTTATACCCTGAACCCATTGAAAATGGGAAATCATTTAGATTTTGTTTTGAATTACATCAAATATATTTTTATTGTATTATAATTATATATTTATATATTATTATGCCCTGGCCCCATTGGAAATGGGAAATCAGGGTATAATGGCTTTGTTGAAATGTATGTAACAGGCAGAAGGAGGCATGGCTGACCCCATAAAGTATATATATTTTTGATCTGTGAGACAAGCCGAGCCGATTTAGCCCTGTTTGTCTGCCGTCTGTTTGTCCGTCTGTCCGTATGTATGAACCCGTTGAGGGGAACCTATAAGAGCTAGAGACTTGAATGTAGGTCCAGAATAGGGCGCGTATATCGAGTTGGTTTCAATAAATCCATAACTATTTTCATTTTATTACTATCGATTAAGAACGAAAACCTAAAATTCTATCTAATTCATCTTTATAACTAGACTCTTCACATTTTGCATTTGATGTTATTTGAGCCTTACACAAATTTGGTTTTTGTTAAATTTTGGATTAAACAAAATTTGCAAAAGACGTATTTCAAATAATCACGCCCTGCAACATAACAGAGGCGTCTTGCAGTCTGCATTGTACGCAATAAAAATCGCACAAAAAGTTATATGGCCACTTCAGCTAGGGGTGTGACAAATCGGATCTGACTATATAGTGATTTTACTAATTCTGTTATATTTTAAGAATTATTGATGCTTGAGACTTCAGACTTGGTATATATACTCGGGTTAACATTCAAATATCGAAAAGTTATTGGTATTATATCTACGCCCATAGGGGACGTGTCAAATAACATTTGGTTATATGTCCTACAGTTTTTGTGCTAGAAGCTTCAAATGAAATGTTAAGTTATTGATGACCTACTCTATTGACTCAACAAAAATGATTGTTAAGCCCCCCTTTTGGGCCGTGACTTACAAAAATGTAAGTAATGAATGTTAAGAGTGTTAGCATCGAAATTTTACACGTGTATTCCTCAATACCTACTCTACGAACAGATCGACGATCTTAAGGACTTAAGACTAATTTAAAACAAGTAAGGAAACTCTAGTCGAGACCGCTCGACTAGGGGGTACCCTCAACACTGTGAAGAACCGCTATTCCGAGCATTCTCCGTTTCTTTTATATACATATGTATGTATATGTACGTACATTAAATGCAATAAATACACACACACACATAGGCGCACGCACGCACAAGGTCTGCCAATGTTATGGGAAATTAATAATTCATAACTTTTTTTCTAGACGAACGATTTTGATCAAAATTGTTGGGTGATCAGGCCATTCGGATATGTGTATGTGCCAAAGCACAAGTCTCTAGTATTTAAAATATGTGATTTACAAATTTGAGGCGAAGGGGGCTGGGCATCCAAAGTTTAACAAAAACCGAAATTGTATAAGGCTCACATAACACTTAAAGCAAAATTTGAAAACTCTAAATGCAATGATGAATTAGATAGAATTATATAGCTGAGTATCCATTTCGTTTTTAATCGATAGCATTAAAACTAAGAAAGTTATCAATTTTTTTAACAGTCTCGATCTTTTCGTGCTATACAGGAACCCACATAACCCGTAGCTTTTAAAAATTTGTGCTATAAAAATATGCACTCCGTATCATTATAACTCCCAATCCAAGTAAATGGAGAGCCATTTTAGTTACATATTATTGTTCTGTTTGAGTTTATAGTTGTACGACTACAAATAATCTTGTGTATACTGTTCGCTGTAAGGAACAACTCATTTAAATGCGGAATGTTCGATAGTCGCACACAAGCCAAGTATAGGCTTGTAAGCTGAGCATTATATATATGCACATAAATGTATGCATATCGGGCATTAGACCGGTTTCCCTCAACGTCATTACACATTTCTTTCAAGTACACACAAGTTTCTTTTCACCCTTTGCTGCTCGAAAAGCGTTGAAAACAAGTTTCAAACAGGATTGACAGCCTCTCGCATATTAAATAAAAGTAAATCTAAGTCAAATTGAATCAATAAAAAATTAAACGAACAATCACAGCTGTGTTAACTTTGCATGGCGCATCATTTCTCACACCTCACCGAAAATTACCCATGGTTTGCGTATAATGAGCTGCCGTAACCCGCTTTGTCGATCTTACCCCTTACACGTGATGTGGAACTTGAATCAGATACAAGGTCAAGCTCATACAACGCCGTAACAAACCAGTTTGTGAGTGATCGCAGCTTTACAGCTAATGCTATTCGAATAAGTCGAGCTAAAACTAATGCTCATAATGTCAGAAACATTTCGGAATTCTCATCTGAACAGCTGTTTACCATAAACAGGTTGATGGTTGACCGAGACAGCAGCGCTCCGGGCCACAAATAGTGCAGTCCGCTGTTTTATGCAGTCGAATCGGACATATTACTTCGAATAGAACAGATTTCGGGTATTTACTAGAGCAAGCAAACGGTTGTGGCAGCCACTGGATGCAACTCTGATTGTCCATTACAAGGTAATGCTAGCCTTCGCTCTTGAATAATACTGCTGGTCATATATTATAATTGGTTACAGCAGTCCAAGAACACTCTGATATTTATTATCAGATATTTATTTATTATCAACAATATTTACACTTATATATATATATATATATATATATATATATATATATATATATATATATATATATATATATATATATATATATATATATATATATATATATATATATATATATATATATATATAAAAGTAATCGACCAATATAATTGATTGATCATATCTCTTAAATTCAGAATATATTGATTTCCGGTAGGTGTGGCTATAGAATAATTACCCAACTCAGCTGTTGGACTGATTCTCGCTCAAAAACAATGGAATATAAAATAGATTTCTTTTTTGGTAGTTCTGTCTTTATGTTGCAACGCGTTTCATACAGTCCGACTTCATAAAAGCTTACATATTCGTGTGAATGTGTGTGCGTCTGATAGATACACACATACATAAATAAGTATATGCAAACAAGTGTAACCCACTCTACTTACCATTGCCGCTCTATGTTTGTGTGTGCCTTTATGTACTTAGGTGTTTGTGTGGGGATAGCTGACGCGGACAACGTGCGTATTAGTAATTTATATGCTTCGGCCATGTCGTTGGCAGCTTTGTGCACTTAGCTCACAGCTGTTTATCTCCGACGACGTTTAGCTTCATTTTGCAACGACAGCCAGAATGTAGATTTAAAATACATACACGCATGCTGTACGTGACATATACATATATACACATGCATGTTCTCGGATATTCATACTTTTAGTTTACTGTGGAAGCTCGACTGACTGACAACTTCCTTGGGGCCGACATCTCCTTGCGACGAAATGTCTACTCGTTCAGATTCAAAACATTTCGTTAGTGTCGTCTACGAAAAAATTATTAAACATTTAATTCGCCATAATAAAAAGCGTAGATTGTTCGGAATATTGGTTCTTTGTAGGGTTCATTAGATCTCCTAGTCGAGCAGCCACGACTTGAGCACTCTTACTTTTTACTGTAGTGGATTTTCCATATTTGTGTATAATTAATTTTGGGAGGGTTCCCAAAATAGGTTTCAAACATCGTTTCATGTGTGTTAGAATTTAAAAAAAATGCATTCATTCTGAAGGAATTATTAAAATTTCCAATCCTTAATCCATTTATTAGCTATCAATCAGGTGCATATTTGTAGTCATTGTTGCTCTCAACAAGTGATATGTTAATGCAATTTGTTGACCACTGTGGCTCTTTGACGCCTTGTAAAATCATAGATAGAGGAACAAGTAGGACACGCATATTCGTGATGTTTAGCTTATAAAATATTTAGGATGCGAATTACAGTGATGCCTACGGATACAGTAGTATGCCGTTTTTTTTGCATAGCGCGGCGAGCAATTTGCACGAATGTGACTGAGTGAAAGAGAGAGAGTTAAGCAAAACTGAGAGGCAGAAAGAGAAGGAAAAAAGATAGCATAGCTCAAGGATATTTTGATGACATTTGATCAAGAATATACTTCACTTAGAACTTATTAAAGGAAAAAGAGTCTCAGAGCTAACGAGGCAAACTTGAATATATTTTTTTTTGTCTTTATCGATCGCCTTCTAAATATAGCCAATATGATTCAATCAGAATCCGGTCTTGAATGTCATTTATTTATGCCAAATCAGGGTATATTGGGTTCCTTCTGTCCGTGTGTACATTTGTATCAACGCTAGAGCTAGAGACTTGACTTTATGTTATGTAGCTTCCTGTACAGCACGCTCAGATCTAATTTGTTTGTGTCTAAAATTTGATAATGGTATCGAAATTCAGGCATTTGGAATTTGGAGCTATAGTCTCGTCGTAGTTTGAATTTGGTGTCATGTGTATCTTATATATTGATTTTTGTCAAGTTTTAGATAACGGCTCCATATTTTACTTAATTCTTAAAATTTGAATTCAGCTGCAAATGAAGGGAGTATGTGAACGAGTTTTGAATTAAAAATATTCAATAGAATGTGATTATTATATGCTGAACATTTTATTAAAATCCATTTACTAAGCAAGTAAGAAAACTCTAGTCCACTCGATACCCTGAACCCTGCGAAAAACCGCTATTCCGAACATTCGGCTATGTATATACATTGCAAGCGACACAAACACACACACGGTCTCGCACATGCACGCACAAGCGCAAGTCGCTGCGTCAACTGCGCTTGGGCTGCTATATACATGCCAATGTTATGGAAAATTAAATGTTTAATATCTTTTTCATAGACGAACGTTTTTGATCGAACTTGCAGGGTGTCTTCAGGTCATTTATAGGTATGTATGTGCCAAAGAACAAGTCTCTAGTACTTGAAATATGTGTTTTTCAAATTTGAGTCGAAGAGGGAGTGGCTTGCAAAACTTAACAAAAATCAAAACTGTATAAAGTACACATAAAACAAAATGCTACATTTAAAGAATCTAGATGCAAAAATGAATTAAATAGAATTTTATAACTCAATAGCGATGTCGGCTTTGAATCGATTACATTAAAATGGAAATAGTTATCGAATTTAAAAAAAGTCGATATGTGCGTGCTATACACGAACCTTCCAAGGTCTTATAAGTTTTCTCTCTCTAGGTCTTATAGGTTCTGAGATCGACTCTTTCAAACATGCAGACGGACGGACAGACAGACAAACAGACATGGCTATATCAACTCGGCTTATCTGCCTGATCAGGAATATTTATACTTTACAGGGTCTTCCACGCCTCTATCTGCCTGTTTTTACATTTTCACACAAACATTATACCCATTTTCAATGGGTTCAGGGTATAAAAATATCGACATGACAGGGGGGGTGTCATTTTTGGCGGTGCGCGTCTTTTCTAAGGTTCTAAGCTTAAATCCAAATTGAAATGTCACTAGCCACCACCGATGAACATTTTAAATCGGCGGCTAATTTGAGCTTTGGCCTTGAGGACTTGAGATTATTTAAAAATATAATGCGATAGATGCCCCTGTGGGGTGCTGGGACGTGAATAAGTGTTTCGCAGTCAGTAGTTTCTAATTAGCTTTGTGAGACGAGCAACTAATGCCTGGAATATAATTACAGCTCTGCTCTTAATTATACGTTTGTTCACTAATTTTGCATTTCTGATTGTGTATTCGTCTTGAGTTCATGGAAATAGAAACCGGTTCGAAATACGCCTTTGATCAAACGACAGTCTGATATATATATATATATATATTTATAAAAGTCGAGTGATCCCTCACATCGTACTTTTCTTTGTGCTGAAGCTGTATCACGTCAGTTAAGCGAGATAAGTGTATTTATCCAAAGAGTATGTCTATCGAATTGCTCTACTGCTGACTTGCTCAAATATGTACCGAAAATATTACCTGATCAGATAACAAAGCGTAACTGCGAAATATCTGCTTTACCCAATACATGCTCACCAAAGCACCGTTTGTGTTTGTCTTTGTTTGGAAATTAATATTAATATATTTAAATAAAATTAGTTAAGCTTCGACTTAACATTACACTGCAATTTATTTTTACTTGTTAACATAGAATCAGAGAATATAAGTAAGTAAGAGTGCTCTTGTCGAGATCGCTAAGCTTAAAGATAACCTGAACCCTGCGAAGAACCGCTGTTCCGAACATTCATCGTTTCTTTATATGAATAAACTTTACAAGCAACACATTCACAAACACAGACGCACGCACGCACAAGTATACGCACTGCGAACTACGCAGTTGACGCAACAACTGAGCTTGTGCTGCAGCCTATGCTCAAATTGTGGGAAATTAAATTTTTAATTAATTTTTTGTATTGATATAGACAATAGATTGACTTTCTCTCTGATTATGACATTCATATGTATAAATGTATACATATGTATATAGTCGTATATATATATATATATATATATATATATATATATATAGGCTCCTAGTCGGGACGCCCGACTAGAGTTTTCTTACTTGTTATACCCTGAACCAATTAAAAATTGAAAATCAGGTTATAATGGTTTTGTTGAAATATATATATATGTATATATATATATATATATATATATATATATATATATATATATATATATATACATATATATATATTTCAACAAAACCATTATAACCTGATTTTCAATTTTTAATGTTCAATATAACATAGAAAACTCTAGTCAGGCGTCCATAACTAAACCCAGTGCTATCTGCGTTTTTAAAAATAGTACATAATTATATATATATATTTATATATATATATATATATATATATATACATATATATATATTTCAACAAAACCATTATAACCTGATTTTCAATTTTTAATTGGTTCAGGGTATAACAAGTAAGAAAACTCTAGTCGGGCGTCCCGACTAGGAGCCTAAACCCAGTGCTATCTGCGTTTTTAAAAATAGTACATAATTAGCATTTAACGTAAACGCACAGAAAATTAAATTCAAATTATTTTCAATTGGTTAGGCAATAGCGCCATCTATGGTTCGATAGAATATCGCCATCCATGTTTCGATTCAATTTAACAGCTGATAATTCGCAGATCATAGCGCTATCTATTAGAAATATGTACACTAAAACTTGCGGGTCTTAGAATTTGCAAGTTGCGCGCAGCTCCATGAGTATGTGTGTATGTGTAGGAAAACAATTTGCTTTGCGCTGCTGGTCACGTGTTTGGCCGATTGGCCAAATGTTTTGTTTAACAACTTCTGCGCTAACTTATGAATTTGAATGAACAGCTTATGTTGAACATATTTTATTACATTTTTCCCAATTTTTAAAAATTCTACCCCTTAATTTAATGGTTTTGAGGGCAACTAGCCTCAGTTTAAATATTTGGGGAAATTTGTAGACGGTATTCAAAATTTAACAAAAATCAAAATTATATAAATTAAATATAAAACTAACAAAAAAATTGGGGACTATAAAGACGTGGGAGATATAATTTAAAACCTCCATTCTGATAACGTTTTTAATCGATAACATTTAAACGATAGTTGTTATCGTTTTTTTTAAACAAACTTGATCTGCGCACTCTATACAGGGATCTACATAAGAAATTTCAAGTCTCTAGCTCTAATAGGCTCTGAGATCGACGCGTTCACACATACGGACGGACGGACGGACAGACGGACAGGGCTAAATCGACTCGGCTTGCCTCCCTGATCAAGAATATATACACTTTATGGGCAGAAGGAGGCGTGGCAGACCCCATAAAGTATATATATTCTTGATCAAGGAGAGAAGCCGAGTCGATTTAGCCCTGTCCGTCTGTCTGTCTGTCCGTCTGTCCGTATGCTTGAACGCGTCGATTTCAGAAGATATAAGAGCTAGAGACTTCGAATTTTTTTTTGAAGTTCGTGTATATCACGATTCGATCGAGTATGTTTCAAATATTCGATAACTATAATCGTTTTAATGTTATCGAATAAAAACCGATATTTTCATTTAGTTATAAAATTCTATTTAATTCATCTTTATAGTAAGAGTCAAATTTTGCATTTAGTGTTATTGGAGCCTTTTGCAATTTAGTTTTTTGTTAAATTTTGGATGCCACGCCCCCAAATTGCCCTATCGCCTTAAATTGCTAAATCACGTATTTCAAGTACTAGAGACTTGTGCTTTGGCACATACACACATATGAATGTCATGATCACGGCCAATAAATTTGATCAAAATCGTTCGTCCAGTTATTAAACATTTAATATCTCATATTTTCAGCCTCTTGCAGCAGCAGCGAAGCTGATGAGTCATAACTCACAGTTAGCAAATTGTGTTCTTGTGCGTGCGTCTGTGTGTGTGTATGTATTGCTTGCTACATATGTACATATAAAAGTAACGGAGAATGTTAGCGGCTCTTTGCAATCGCAGTTCTTCGCAGGGTTCAGGGGATCTCTTAGTCGAGCAGTCTCGACTAGAGCACTCTTACTTGTTTACAGAATATTTTAGGTGATTAATTTTTATTGGGAGATTTCCCAGCTCAAAATAATTGCCAGCTATTGCTTTGGATCAGTCATTTATGGAAATTTTGGATCAGTCAAGTGGTTTGGATGAAGCGCACTCTTTTCGATTTTGTCAAAATTTTTGTCTTTTGAACCACTATGCATTCTCCTTTACGACGTAAACTGTTTTTTGAAAGTAGGGATCTTGATCTTCATTCATTTTTTTATTTTTTATTCTAATTTTCAGCAGATCAACTAAGAAAACAACTAATTGTGAGGAAATTTGAAATATTCCATATAACAGTACATAGATAGTATCGGGAAGCTAAACACTGTTTTCGTGAACTTTCATTTTGGCTCATTTCTGTGATGGTTTTTGCTTTTGTGGTGATGTCCGTCCGTTGATTGTTTATTGCAAAAACTGCACAAAATCAAATAAGCGACACCATGCCGGCAACTTTTATGCAGTGGAAAAAAGTTAAAGTTGAGCAAAGGAGTTGAGCAAACCGGCAGCCAACAAATACATATTGCTAGCACAAACTACAAGCCATCAAAAGCCGGAAACTAAATTTTGTGGCAAAAGTTAAGCCAACTCAAAACTTGTCGATTTTGTGTTGGCTGCTGCGGAGGCATCAAAAGTTTTTATTTCTTAGATTTTTTATTGCGAAATTCTGCCAACAACTGATTTGACTGAAGACATATAGCCAACCCACATCTTCCTTCGAAAGTCTATCTGGTATTAAAAGGTACAACAACCAAAATGTATTCTCTGTTCAGGCCAGAATATTTTTTGTGGTAGGAGCACAAATTTCTAAGAAGGAGGAATGCTGCACTCGGGCGGTACCGACTTTAGAATACTCATTTACGGTATAAAAAAATCGTTATATATAATTTTAAAATTTGTATATCTTATTTGTATTACTTATACTTTTATTTAATGAAACATATTTATAATACTTAGTCAAGCAGTCTCGACTATAGCACTCTTACTTGTTTAGTTATAAACCTATGTTTTCTATCAAAATTACTTCTTACGTGAATTTTGGAACACCCTTTACATATAAATAAAGAGAATATTAAATACGTAGGGAAGAAAATTTATTCAGAATTTTGACTCAAATTACGAATTATAGGTGTGGATTGAAGGGAATGTCTTTTTCTTAAAGCCATATGTAAGCTAAATGACTACGAAGGGGGAGGGTACATTCTCGATAAGACGATATCTACAAGCTGAATCTATATATCCATGTCTTTCAGGGCTCAGGACTAAACTTGTCATCGTGATCAAAAATATATATACTTTATGGGCTCTGCCAGACCAAGTCCTGCCTGTTAAATACATTTGAGCAAACCCGTTACACCTTGGTTTCCCTCTTTCATTGAGCTGTCTCTGCGAAGACTATAAAGCATTCTTTGGCTGTGTGGCAATGCCCACGCAATGACCAGTTTTAAGAATCGGTGACATGTGAAATTTTAATTAAAACAGAAAAGAATATAATTTTAAACTGCTTTTCAGTAGCAGTTAACTTGCGCAAAGTGCAGCCAACATGTAATAGAAATAGCAACGGCAATGGCAACTGCAGCAGCAGTCGCAACAGCAACGAAAACAAGAATGTCAAACGAACACGTCAAAAATATCAAGAGCATAAGCGGAGGCCGACAGCGCGTTGGCAGTTTAGCAAGGCATGTACATGGCACAAAGCCTTTAAGTGCTTCCAACAAGTTTTAAGCGACAACAGATCATCAGCATCGAGTGTACAAGCTAGAGTAAAAAGTTGGTAACTGTGTACAATAGTTGCCAACTTCCATGTGCATAATTTTCCTTCACTCCCGCATTTGCAACTGTAGCTCATTAGCGCCCACCTGCACGCAGTGTTTACTTGACTTTACCTCAAGTTTCTAGGCAAACTTGCCGCCAATTCTTGGCTATTGAAGCGATATTTTGTTGAAATTGCATTAAGGGCAATCTGAAGTTTCCCGTGCCAAAATGCGAATGGCGAATAGTGAATCGTGAATTCAAATATCAGTCAGTATATGAGTTGTACGATAGCTGCACGCTAGATTAATCAATTTTGCATGATAAGCGTGACTGCCTTTCGTCACAAGACTAGTAATGGTTCTGGCCCAGGTTCAAACCATACTTAAGTGAGTTTCCCTACAACAATTTTAAACTTTTGACACTTGCTGTAACTTCTAATTGTTGTAAAAAATATGTGTTGAAAAGAAAATACTCTATTGATTACCTTTGGGGCAGACCTTTGCTTACATTACCCTATTTGTCCAATGACCAACAAAACAGTTGTATTTTTTGTCGTCTGCCTTCCCATGCGTCCCACGAGAATATGTAATAGTACAACTGGGCATGTGAGACTGAAACTGTAGCCAAAGGCGTTAGTTTTACTTTTATAAAAGTTGTTGCCACTTTTTAGGGCTTTGAATGGTTCTTTGCCGTTATTACGGGAGGCTTGTAAATCTAATTTTTAACCTCACAAACTGAACTCGCGTCTACGGCAACAGCAACTTGCACAACTCTGCCAGCCCGTTAACTGAAGAGTTTTGATATGGACGGACGTCAGACGTTAGATATCCAACTTCCGAGCATGAGATGTCAGACGTCAGTAGTTTCCACTCTTGAGTTGACTGGCTTTTAAGTTGTTGCCAATGCGCGAACGAACGGCATCTAACACATGAATCTACACATACACTTCTACACATATATGCGATGCGTTTATCAGGATGTACATATGTATGTGTGTAGGGCGAAAGTCACTTTAGGGTTGGGCGTGTCTAGCATGCTTTAGACTGTTTAAAGATCATTCAATATATGTGTAACTACAGAGCAATCATGCACAAATGCATGGCTGCTGGAAATGCAGTGCAATGCAAGCAAATGCTGGACTCAACGGCAGTCAGCAATCAAAGCGGCGAAAATGTAATGTGAATGCCGTTGTTTTTGTATTTTTCTTTCTTTTCTCAGTCCTCATATGAGTTTTGCACCGGCTCTGTTGATTTTTCATACATTCTATCCCTGAAGAATGACCAGAACGAATTTTGTGCGAATGTATGTAAGGGGCAGGGAAATGTCTTCGAGCTTTAAGCTAAGGACATAAGTCCTATTATAATAGGCACAGATCAAATTTGATTCAAATGATCAATAGCTTAACCAGCCTCAGTTGTTTGGAACATTTCAAAAATTAAAGACATTATATAATTGTATTGTTATATTCAAACATTTAAAGACATTTACTCATATATTTAAACTCATTCTGAAAAATTGGTCATCAACGAGTCTTCATATATCTATATATATACATATTGGAGGCGAGAATGAGTATTCTCGTAGCGTCCAAATTGTTATTATCGTTTGCCGGACTTGTGCATCTTTGTTTATTTTCTTCGTTATACCCTGAACCCATTGAAAATGGGAAATCAGGGTATAATGTTTTTGTTGAAATGTATGTAACAGGCAGAAGGATGCGTGGCAGACCCATAAAGTATATATATTCTTGATCAGGGAGACTAGCTGAGTTGATATAGCCATGTCCGTCTGTCCGTCCGTCCGTCCGTTTGTCCGTCCGTCCGTCCGTCCGGCCGTATGTATGAACGCGTCGTTCTCATTACCTACAAGAGCTACAGACTTGAAATGTATGGAGGTTCGTGTATATCACTATTCGATCGAGTTTGTTTCAAATAATCGATAACTATCATCGTTTTAATGTTATCGATTAATAACCGATATCTTCATATAGTTATAAAATTCTATCTAATTCATGTTTATAGCTAGAGTCTTCAAATTTAGCATTTAGTGTAAATTGGGCGTTACGCAATTTCGATTTTTGTTTAATTTTGGATGCCACGCCCCCTTCGCCTCAAATTTGTAAGTCCCGTATATCAAATAGTAGAGACTTGTGCTTAAGCACATACATACATATGGATGACATGATCACGCCCAACAAGTTTGATCAAAATCGTTCGTCTAATTTCCCATAAAATTGGCATACAAATAGCAGCCAAAGAACAGCTGACGCAGCGATTTGCGCTTTTCTGTTCATGCGCCTGTGCGTGTGTGTGAATATTTTGCTTGTAATGAACGTACATATATGTACATATAAATATAAAAGAAATGGAGAATACACGGAATAGCGGGTTTTCGCAGGGTTTAGGGTATACCCTAGTCGAGCGGTCTCGACTAGAGTTTTCTTACTTGTTGTAGATGTTGTTAAATTGCGCATTTGTGCTTGAAGCAAGTTATGAAGAGCACAAAATTTTGCCTAGTTAAATGAGTAAATTAGATTAATTAATCTTTTGCTGATAAGTATTTTGGTTTTGTGAAATGTCCGTCTGTTCAAATGAACGCAACCCATTTCTATACTATGGAAGCTAGAGAAATTTGAAATATAAACCGTGTGTACCCTCGTCTGATAAAGTGTCAAGACTTTCCCGATACGTCCACTGGGGGTGTGGCAAATCGGAAAATGCATATCTAACAAGTAAGAAAACTCTAGTCGAGATCGCTCGACTAGGGTATACCCTGACCCCTGCGAAGATCCGTTATTTTCTGCATTCTCCATTAATTTAATATATAAATGCACGGTAAAAGCAACGCACACGCACACACAAACGCAAGTCGGTGCGTCAGCTGTGCTTTGGCTGCTATTTGCATGTCAATGTTATGGGAAATTAAATGTTTAATAACTTTTTTTGTAGAAGTACGTTTTTTATCAAACTTGCAGGGCGTAATCATCATCATGTCATTCATATGTGGGTAATACGTGTGATGCATATTTAGTACAAAGGGGGCGTGGCATCAAGAATGGTATAAGTCTTACATAAAACTAAAAACAAAATGTGAAGATTCTAGCTATAAAGATGAATTAGATAGAATTATATAACTGAGTATCGATAACATTAAAATTTTCGTGTTTCATAACTTTTTTCTCTATGATTATAGGTTCTGAGAAAGACGCGTTCATACATACGGAAAGACGGACAGTCAGACGGTCAGACGGACGTGGCTATATCAACTCGGCTCGTCGAGCAGATCAAGAATATATATACTTTACGGGGTCTGCCACGCATCCTTCTGCCAGTTACATACATTTTAACAAAACCATTGTACCCTGACTTTCAATTTTACATGGGTTCAGGGTATATTTAAACCCTGAACCCATTGAAAATGGGAAATCAGGGTATAATGTTTTTGTTGAAATGTATGTAACAGGCAGAAGGAGGCGTGGCAGACCCCATAAAGTATATATATTCTTGATCAGGATGACAAGCCGAGTTGATATAGCCATGTCCGTCTGTCCGTCTGTCCGTCCGTCCGTCTGTCCGTCTGTCCGTATGTATGAACGCGTCGTTCTCAGAACCTACAAGAGCTAGAGACGTGAAATTTTTTATGTAGGTTCCTGTATAGCACGAAAAGATCGAGTTTGTTTCAGAAATTCGATAACTTTTTTTTTTTTTTTTATTGGTTATTTAATTTATTTGCTGCTTTCTTGTCAGAGACTCTATAGCGCATTTATCACTTTATTTTACTTTAACTCAAATTTGTAAGTCCCGTATATCAAATACTAGAGACTTGTGCTTTGGCACATACATACATATGGATGACATGATCACGCCCAACAAGTTTGATTAAACATTTAATTTCCCATAACATTGCCATGCAAAGCAGCCAAAGAACAGCTGACGCAACGACTTGCGCTTGTGTATACGTGCGCCTGTGTATGTGTGTGTGTATGTTTTGCTTGTAATGAACGTACATATGCATGTGTATATAAAAGAAATGAAGAATGCTTGGAATAGCGGGTTTTCGCAGGGTTCAGGGTATACCCTAGTCGAGCGGTCTCGACTAGAGTTTTCTTACTTGTTTCCATTTACAATGTGTAATAGCGTAGAAATGGTTTACGCTCATACGGACAGACAGCATGACGGACATTGCACAAATCGAGTATACCTATTTTACTTCGTGAATAAGCATAAAAATAAATCAATAAATGAAATATATAAGAAAGAATCTATAATCTATAATCGCCAATGGTCATCTCTCTCATTTTTACATTGCTTGGCGGTGCGTGTCTTTGCTAGTCGACGGTTCTAAGCTTAGATCGCCATTGAAATTTCGATGGCCTCCTCGCGGCGTTAATCAGATTTAATATCGAAAGCTAACTATAATTTAAAGTATAATGTGCCAGACGCCCCTATGGGATCTGGGACGTGAATAAGTATTTTGCAGTCTGTAGCGCTCGACTGTAAAGTTCTTGTTTTATTCTATTTTACTGTCTTCATGTTATTTTTACAACTCACCCCTATCTACCGAAAACTATAGTTTTCAACGCGCTGACTAAAAGTTTTTAGAGCTTATGGTAAGTTTCCTCTAGATGCTAGCGGCTTCCATGGCTTATAGGCAAAGGGCCTGCTTATCGGCTCTGAAAAGTTTGTTAGCCCAAAAACTTTATGTTTTCGGTGTTTTGTTAAAAAATTTGTCACGCAATTTGTTTTTATCATTACATTTGCTTAACCAACATATATTAAACAAAGGCCTAAACCTACTCTATGTCGCCTCATATTTGCTCTTCGAATACTTAGTTGAGGTCGAATTCTTGCATTGTAAAAGTACTTAGAGAGGCCCTCAGAACTGTTAAAATACTCTTGCTTACCTTGCGCTAAGCTGTAAAAATTTGCTTCGGTTTTTGGCTTAGTGTCGCCATACTCAAACATACAAATACACATACATACATACATACATACATACATGTTGGCATGTACATACATGCGAGTGTTGTCACCGCTGTTAAGTATGACATACCTTTACTTGCCGCTTTTGTATGTGTACATGGAAATCACAACCCCACAGATCACAGAAAAGCTGCTTAAAAGCATAAACAAAAACATTTGCAAAAAGTAAAATGCTGTTCTTTTTTTGTTGAAAAATATTTTACACCTTTACACAAGGGTGCAATTTCCGGAGACCTCTAACTACCGCTCTGAAGCAGCTCTTATCAGGGCGCCCAAAAGGACAACTCGAATACACAAGCAACAAGGTAAACATTTTAGGTAATTAAGAAAAATTACCTCTTTAAAAAAAGAGGAATGCCTTAAATAAAAAAAAAATAAACAAAACAAAAACGAAGGGAAAACAGAAACCATAAAGTAGCTTCAGCCAAATACAGACAAGCGAAAGGACGTTGAAACGGACGGATCGTCGCGACTCGTCCAGACTCGCCGGGCAAGCCCAACTGCCATGGCAACAAGATTGCGATTTCACTGATGGACTGTGCTGTGCTTTGCTCGCCCAAACAGTGTTATCTCATACGAGTTTCTTGTGGCGTAAATTTTAAACTGCGAAGCGTTGCTGGTTTGCTTTTAAAATCTTTTGTGGTGTACTTCGTTTATCAAAAAATATATCTTGAAGTGTGCTCCATATCCAACACTTGTCCGTCCCTTTCTTCGAATCGCCCATGAAAAAAGGCCACAAATAATTTCTTTAGTAGTAAGTACTAAACTAAATTTATTTTAATGTAGCCAACGGATAATAATCATTATACTTTTTCATGAAGTGAATTAATTATAATTTTTCAAGAAGTGAAATAAGTATATTGAACGCAAACCATTTCCACGCGATTGAAGACTTGAAATTTGAAAAATATACTAGTGCACACTCTCGTCAGGTAAAGTGTCAAGATTTTCCCGATACGCCCACTAAGGGCGTGGGAAATCGGCAAATACATTTTCCTGTATCTCAGAAACACTACTTCTATAACGGCTAGAGAATTGAGATTTGGATTGAACACTCACGTAGACATCTCAAGATCGAAAAGCTATGACGGATATATCTACGCCCATTAGGGGCGTGGCAAAACGGGTCAAACTGTATCTTCCACAGTTTTAAAGCTAGAATGCCCAAATTTGGCACGTGGGTTACAATCTTATTAAGATTGCCACAACATTTTAAGGCCTCGCTTACTAGGGGCGTAGCAAACCGGATCTGAATATATAGCAATTTCACTAATTCTGTTATATTTTGCGCACTATTGATGCTAGAAATTTGAGATTTGGTATATATATTCGGGTTAACATCCCAGGGGGCCTGACAACTAATATCAGCTTATATCTTCCACAGTTTTAATGCTAGAAGCTTCAAAATTCCATGCTAAGTTTTTGTTACGCCCCAAAAGGGGCGTGACTTAAAAAATACCCTGTAATTATCGCATTTTTGAATGTATATTATTAACACAAAATAAATAAATAACAAGTAAGAAAACTCTAGTCGGGGGTCCCGACTAGGAGATACCCTAAACCCCGCGCTATCCTCGTTTTTTAAAATACTGCATAAGTAGCATTTTGTATAAACGCACAGAAAACTAAATTCAATTCATTTTCAATTGTTTAGTCTATAGCGCCATCTATGGTTCGATAGAAAGCGCCATCCATGTTTCGATTTATTGAACAGCTGATAATTAGCAAATCATAGCGCCATCTATTGGAAATATGTACACTAAAACTTGCGGGTTTTAGAATTCGCTAGATGCACGCAGCTCAATGTGTATGTGTGTATGTGTGCACATGTATAGGAAAACAGTTTGCTTTGCGCTGCTGGTCACGTGTTTGGCCGATTGGCCAAATGTTTTGTTTAATAACTTCTGCGCGAATTAATGGATTTGAATGAAATTTTCAGCTTTCGTTCATCATATTTTATTACATTTTTTCCAATTTTTTAAAAATGTCAACCCATTCATTAACTGGCTTTGAGTGCAACTAACCTCAATTTAAATATTTGGGGAAATTTGGAGCCGGTATCCAAAATTTAACAAAAATCAAAATTAGATAAAATAAATATAAAGCTTACAAAAAAATTTTGGGACTTTAGTTATAAAGACGTGGGAGATATATTTTTATAACTAACATTCGATAATGTTTTTAATCGATAACATTAAAACTAAAATAGTTATCGACTTTTTTTTAACAAACTCGATCTTTTCGTGCTATTCACGGACCTACATAAAAAATTTCAAGTCTCTAGCTCTTATAGGTTCTGAGAACGACGCGTTCATACGTACGGACAGACAGACGGACAGACGGACGGACAGACGGACAGAGCTAAATCGACTCGGCTTGTCTCCCTGATCAAGAATGTATATACTTTATGGGTCTGCCACGCCTCCTTCTGCCTGTTACATACATTTCAACAAAAATTTTATACCCTGAATTCCCATTTTCAATGGGTTCAGGGTATAAAAAGAAAATAACAAAAATATCGACATGACCGCGCCGGGGTTCGACCTCACACCTCTACGCTTGCCAACGAGAGATATGCCATCTCTCTCATTTTTGGTGGTACGTGTGTTTTGCTAAGGTAATGTTCTAAACTTCGATCGAAATTGAAACTGCCTGGCCATATCCGATGAAAATTTTTAATCGGCAGTTAATTTAAGCGGCGACAGTGAGGATTTTTGATTAATTTTAAAATATAATATGCTAGATGCCTCTGTGGGGTGCTGCGACGTGAAAAAGTATTTCGCAGTCGGTTGCGTCCGATTACAACGTTCTTACTTGTTTTCAACTTAAATAGTAACAAGTAAGAGTGATCTAGTCGAGACTGCTCGACTAGGAGATCCCCTAAACGCTGCGAAGAACCGCGATTCCTAAGAACCGCTAACAGTCTCCGTTATTTTTATATGTATGTAGCAACACACACACATACACACACACACATACGCACGCAGAAGCACAAACACTGCTAAATGTGGATTTCGACTAAACAACTGAGCTCAGTCTGCAAGCCGCCGATAATATTTGATCAAACTTGTTGGGCGTGATCATGTCATTCATATGTATGTGCTAAAGCACAAGTCTCTGGTACTTGAAATACGTGTTTTACAAATTTGAGGCGAAGGGGAATCCAAAATTTAACAAAAACCGAAATTGTGTAAAGTGCACATAACACTAAAAGCAAAAGTTTGGAGACTCTAGCTATAAAGAGGAATTGTATAGAATTTACTAACTAAATAATGAATCGGGTTTTAATCGATAACATCAATACTATGAAAGTTATCGATTATTTGAAACAAACTCGATCTTTTCGTGCTATACACGAACCACCAAAAAATTTGAAGCCTCTAGCTCTTATATACTCTAAGATCGACGCGTTCAAACATACGGACAGGGCTAAATCGACTCGGCTTCTCTCCCTGATCAAGAATATATATACTTTATGACCTGCCACGCCTCCTTCTGCCTGTTACATACATTTTCACAAAAACATTTTCAATGTGTTCAGGGTATAATAATGATAATGTTGCATAAATCGAATGCAGTGAGATTGGATAATAATAATACTAATTTAAAGAACTACACTGTATTGTGTTCATTTATTTTTTTTTTATTGCCTGGCATATTTAGCGATTGGGCTTATTTAAAAATTTGAGGTTCGAGTTTGCTTTAGTGAACTTAACTTTCAGAAGAACTAGTTTTTGTTGTGTTGGAAATGATTAACTGCAATTTCCAATTATGAAAATCAGATTTTTCCGTTAGCCGACTAATTAGCACATACGAATGATGCTACTGTCATGTGCAAAATCCTCCGCTAATGCAATGACTACAAACCCGGAAGGACTGAGGCGTACAAGATGCTTGTTCTCATCCAGTGCCCCGCACTGACGAGGATTTGAGACGTTCACAGCTCTCGTGCTAATAAAATCAAAACTGATTGCCACATCTTAAGCGGGTATGCCTTTCTGTAAGGCATACAGAATCGAAGCATGCATATCATATTACTCATACGCCACGTTATACAATTTGCTTAGAATGAGCGGAATGAGCTAAAATGTTGACTGCTCCGACATGAGAATGGGCTGATGAAGACAAGTAGATGTCATCCATGTAAAGCACGTAAACGTACATGGGAGCATTAGTGAGGAGTAGGGATGCTGCGCGTGTCAGTGCTTGCGCCAGTGTGCTTTTATGGGTACGCACAATGGCTGCAAAGGCGAAATAACAGCGAAGGCAAAGCAACAGCAGAAACAATTAATTGAGTGGCACTTCGTACGTGTCACACTACGTCGGAGTGCAACTGCGCCATCCAGCGAGAGCAAAAGATAAAACGTTTTGCAATAGCGCCATAATTTAATCATATTTGTCACACTTGCAATTGAGTGACTCTCGGGAGTGAGAATACAGTCATTGCCGTAGGCAGCCATCGTGCTATTCTACGGCACGGGGGAAAAAACGAGTATATGAGGTAGTTGCCGCAAAGCATTCGTTAGAATAATTTATGAATGGCGCTCTGAGTTAAAGATGTAACACTGGCGAGGACTAAGTTGCTTCTTACAAACAGATGCCGCTCGCGTTCTCCCGTAAAAATCATGAGTTTTAAGGCTAATAAAATATCTCTGACAATGAGTGAATCAGCCAACCAGCCCAGTTCTCATACTCTTCAAGTGTGCTATTACTACAAAATATACAAGGCTGTTGTTTGTGCATTGTCATCGCCGACATTGTCATTGGTCAGTGGTCATGATTCGCATTTGGTGCTAAAGAATTGTGATACAAACTTCTGATACCCTATAAGTGCGCACAACAGCCAGGGACAAACAAACAAACAATATTCTGGGTAACATCCACAGTCAAAACTATTGGGTGACAATGACGGCGTTATGACAGAGCGTGATAATAACTGGGTAAGGATGGTGCAAGGCTACTAACACTTGACATTAATTTTCACCGTGCATGGCTAAGTATATTTTAATAAGGTATTAAAAAGTTAAATCGTTTTAATGCGCTCTTTAGCCCTATAATTCATTTAGCCTTCACAATTTAATATATTATTGATTTGTTGCCACATAGACGGCTGTAATTATTTTTTAGAAACGATAAGCTAAATTGTTGCGCCGATTTGTGAGAAACTTACTATACCCTGAACCCATTAAAAATAGGAAATCAGGGTATAATGGTTGTGTTGAAATGTATGCAACAAGCAGAAGGAGGCGTGGTAGACCCCATAAAGGATATATACATATTGTTGATCAGGGAGACAAGCCGAGTTTATTTAGCCCACGTATTTCAAATACTAGAGAGCTTTGGGACATACACACATATGAATGACATGAGCACTAGCTGCAAATTTGATCAAAAACGTTTGTCTATAAAAAAGTTATTAAACAATTAATTTCCCATAACATTGGCATACATAAGCAGCCCAATTGCATTTGACGCAGCGACTTGCGCTTGTTGCTTGTGATAGTCATACGTACACATACATATGTATAGAAAAAACGCAGAGTGTTTCTTCGCAGGGTTAAGGGGATCTCTTAGTTGAGTAATCTCGAATAGAGCACACTTACTTGTTTCATAAGATCTTATTCTACAGTTGTAATAACGAAAGCTTATTAAATTTTTAATTACGGCCAATTTTGTTTATAACAGCAATTTATTCAAACTTACGATCATTTCGCGCGTCATATTTTTGGTGCAAGGCAATGTAAGTTCAACATACGATATGAGAAAATCCTTGTTGATTTGTATAAAAAAAAAGTTTAAGAAAATGTTTTTTTTGTTTGTTTTAAACTTAAGCCAAAAATTCATATAAATCTTTTTTTTTTCAGTATGAGATTAAATATTGTATGAGGCAAACATCTTCAGTTTTCATCTTCTTCGTCAGTTTCATCTAAGCAATCTGCGATTGTTTTACAATTTTGAAGATTTAGATATTCACTATGATTTAGGTGGTATGCTATTTTCATTACATAGATTTTTAAATCCAAAAACTGCTTTTCTGAAATACTCAACTTGCTCTTATATAAACTTTTAATATTTTATTCAAGTTTGATATTTGAATAATTTTTTTTTTCGTGTCTTCAAAATATTCATAATGTTAATCCGTGCTGCAAAATAGCTGTAAGTAGTTTTCTTAAATTTAACGTTCGATATTTAAATAACGAGGTGGCAAAAAGATCCCAAGTTTGGAAATCCTTGTATGTTACTTCAATGCACTCTTATCCGGATGGATTTGTTCTCGAATTTCTTATAAGACTCGGCCATTCACTTGGCGCCCAAACATTGCAGTTTCTAAAAAAAATATTCAGTGGTGCTATGTATTGAGTCTACAGGCATGTATTGAGTCTTCGAAACTAGAGCGAATTAAGTTGTTATTTTTTGCTAACCGTTCTGCATTAAAATCTCAATTTCGCAAAAAAATCAACTTACGATCATTTCGTTATGTTCATACGTATAGCAAAACTGCGTTTGCTTTTGTCAATTTGCCACTTAATGGATTTTAATCATATTCTCAGCAAATTATTATCATTCTATTGAATCCTTTTGATTTATGTACCAATTAAAATGTAAGAACTTAAAAATTTTTTTAATTTTTTCGTTTATATATTAAGTTTTCAATCCTATGCTAATTTTATACTCACAAGTGCATTGTATATATGTTTATATATGTTCTATAATCCAGTTTCAATTTTAATAATAGAGAATAAGTACGCGATTGTTGTTAGTAGTCACTACTAGAATATCTGTCTGAAAACTCCAATCTAGTCCTATTCAGTTTTTATACTATTTCACGTAGTGATATAGTATATTGGTTTTGTGCAATGTCCGTCATGCTGTCCGTCCGTCTGTCCGTCTGTCCGTCTGTCCGTCCGTCCGTCTGTCCGTCTGTCCGTCTGTCCGTATGAACGCAAACCATTTCCACGCTATTCAAGCTAGAGACTTGAAATTTGAAATATATACTCGTGTATACCCTCGTCTGATAAAGTGTCAAGATTTTCCCGATACGCCCACTAGGGGCGTGGCAAATCGGAAAATGCATTTTCCTGTATCTCAGAAACACTACTTCTAGAAGAGCTAGAGAGTTGAGATTTTAACTGAACACTCATGTCGACATCCCAAAATCAAAAAGCTATGGCGGATATATCTACGCCCATTGGGGGCGTGGCAAATCGGGTGAAACTGTATCTTCTACAGTTTTAAAGCTAGAACGCCCAAATTTGGCAAGTGAGTTACTGTTACGATCCTATACGGATCGCCCAAAAAATTTAATGGCCACGCCTACTAGGGGCGTGGAAAATCGGATCTGAAGATATAGTGATTTTACTAGTTTCGTTATATTTTGAGCACTATTGATGCTAGAGACTTGAGAGTTGGTATATATACTCGGGTTAACATCCCACAATCGAAAAGCTATGGCGGATATATCTACGCCTTCAGGGGGCGTGGCAACTAATATCAGCTTATATCTCCCACAGTTTTAGTGCTAGAAGCTTCAAAATTGAATGTTAAGTTACTGGGGGCCTCCTCTATCGATGCCCCAAAAATTATTGTTACGACCCAAAAGGGGCATGACATACAGAAAAATACCCTGTAATTTTCGCATTTTTCGAATGTAAGCATCCAAACTTTAAAGTTATATTCCTTAACGCCCACTCTATGCACATGCCAAAAATTATTTGTCTACGGCCACTGGGGGCGTGGCAAATCAAAACTGAAACATCTGCAGCTTCTGAGCCAATAACGCGCCACATAATGACTTTGTGACCTTTGACCTTGTCTTTTGATTTGTTAAATTATATATATATGTTTGAAAAGAATATTTTATTAATACAAAATAACTAAATAAGGAAAATATAACAAATATATCAACATGACCGCACCGGGGTTCGAGCCCACACCTCTACGCTCGCCAATGAACTTAAATCACATTTCCAGAGTTGCCACCTCTCTCGATTTAGGTGCGTGTTTTTGCTAAGGTAAGGGTTCGATCCTAATTGAAACTGTCTGGCCACCTCCAATGAAAAGTTTTAGTCTGCAGCTAATTTGAGCGGCGAAAGTGGCGATTTAAGGTTAAATTTTAAAAAATAACATGTGATAGATGCCCCTGTGTGCTGCTGGGACGTGAAATAGTATTTCGCTGTCGGTTGCGTCCGACAGCAACGTTCTTACTTGTTTTTGTTTGCTTACTTGCAGGCAATAAAAGGAATAATGCTCAATCTGTTTGTGTTGCCAATTATAACGATATGTCTATTATTAACGAACGTTAACTCAGGTGTGCCAATTGGTAAGTCAATTACATATAATATTAAATGGGCAAATGCCAAATCAACTGTTATTTAGGAACTGGTGGACCATCGCTGATATTTGAAAATAAAGATGCGCTCTTAACATGCGTAGTCTCTGAAAACGCAGGCAACAATACAGTAATATGGAAGAAGGGTGATGAAATTTTAACGGCTGGCACGGTGCGTGTCACGAAGGATCATCGTATTCGAGTTTTACATGATGAAAGTAAGTGAAACCAAATGAAAGATAAGCAATAAACTTAAACGACTTCCTTATACACAGATCCGAGGGGGAGTAATTCGAATGTCGGTGGGGAGGTTTGGGTATTACTGATAAAAGGATTAAAGGCAATTGATTCGGGCCCCTACATTTGTGAGTTAAACTCCGATCCCGTATTGCGCAGTATCCACATATTGACAGGTAAGTTGTCAGGATTGTACTACCTTTCAGCCCATACTAATAGGAATTCAGTTAAGGAGCTGCCAAGTGTAACGGGACTGCATGTCAATGTCACAGACCCAGTTCCAGCTGAATCTACTGATGTTTTTCTATTGCCACCGCCTCTCAACGCACAGGACAATCGCAGTTTTTGGCGGTCAAGTCAATCGCCTCCGCAGTTAACTCATGATTTTACAGAGTGCTGTGAACGTGCAAATGTCTCTACTCAGTGCATGGGCTTTTGCAACATTCATAACATACTAGATGGCACAACGGGCATCGATCCCGAGGCTTGCGAAAGGGACTTTCCGAGCATAGTAAGATGCATGGCCGATGGTCGTAACCATGTGCCATGTTGTGTGGACAAGCAAATACCGGATCTGTGCCAAGATATGTGTCGTGGTGAATATACACCATTTACAGACCAGCTCAAGACGCGAGTGTCGTGTGTGCAGCATACCCTAACTGGCCTTCAGTGCATTCTTAAGGGTATTCAGCTGATACCCAGTACACCGACTCTAGTCTCGATAGATAATATACGAGAAACGAATGTTAATATAAGTTGGAGTCCACCTCAAAGGCTAGGCGACCAAGTCTCCTATTATACTGTAAATCTGACAGTCCTGCATAGCTTCGACGAAGATGAGCTGAGTGGTGAGGTCAAGCATCAAATACCAGATGCTTCCGAAACGGAGAAAGTATTGTTGTACAATGTGACCGCCAATCAAACATTTATTTCTCTCTACAATCTCACACCTCTCACTATGTATGCTGTAATAGTGACGGCGGTCAACGAGTTTGGTGCTAGTTTGCCAAATGAGCGTCTTCGTTTCTTCACACACACTAGCGCATCAGTAGTTGAGACAGAGGCGGGCAGCTCCGACAAGCAGGTGATGCCCACCTTACCAGATATACGCAGCTGTTGCGAATCCAGTGGGATGACACATCGCTTGTGTATGGATAAGATGTGCGATCCGCAGAAGACGGATTTGGCTACGCTGCCGGACCTCATGGTTTGTGCACCGTGGTCGAACATCACCTTTACGTGTTTGGCCAATAGCATTGATCATACGCCCTGTTGCAGGGCCCGTGGCA
This sequence comes from Drosophila mercatorum, assembly GCA_961210405.1. Classification (NCBI taxonomy): domain Eukaryota; kingdom Metazoa; phylum Arthropoda; class Insecta; order Diptera; family Drosophilidae; genus Drosophila; species Drosophila mercatorum. The sequence goes on along the minus strand of CAUIUS010000004.1, from coordinate 24,933,969 downwards.
TACCCGCTACATGTTTTCCAATATGTGCTGGGAAGCTAACATCTCTAGATTTCAGTTTATTTAAGTAAGTGAGGAGAAAATTGCCTTTTTTATGGATTTACATAAATCTCATCTTGACTCTGGCATAGATGTTTGCGCTTTATGCCCGAGTACAGTAGCTGTCTATATCAAGGCTATGGTGTGCTGGCTGATCCTCCATCTAAGCTGCGCACAATTGCAAAAACGGAAAATTTTGTCATTTTGGATTGGAATAATCCGAAGCGTCTCGGCGACACAGTAACTACATATCACGTTAAGTTTCGACGACTCGGCGTTGGCGACGACTATCTGACAGTGGAAAAGGCATATATAATTGGGGCCATTCGTCAGATAGCTTGACTAATTTAATTAACTTTACAGCGTCAGCCGCCACTCATTCTTGAAGGGCTGGAGCCCGACGTCTATTACGAGTTCTATGTGGTATCAATTAATGCGTACGGAAAAAGCGAGCCCTCTCCGCGTCTTATAACTCGGACGCTCCAAGCTGAGCTGGTGACAGCTCCCTCTGCCAAATACAATATGTCTCAGTGTTGCAAGGCTTCAGGACTGCTGCCACAATGTGCCCCTCTTTGTTCATACAATATACGGCTGTCAGACATTGAAAATCTCGGTCCGGCATGCCGTGCCCAAATGCGTAAGTAGTGGCTATCAAATACTAATTAGTGTCGGTTCTACACCTGATTAATTAACTCGAAATTGGGTAATCCCTTTTGGACTGAATTGAGTTCATTTTATAACATCTAATAAGAATATATATGCCAAGATTAACATTTCTACTAGGCGCAAGATTAAGGCTTAAAAATATATTGATATACATGGGCTTTAATAGGCTCGACTTAAAGGTTACTTTTTGAGAAAAGTGGTATTGAATAAGATGTATTATACTTATAGTAGTGCATAAAATATTTAGTCTCATTCACGTGAATTTACCGTCTTGCTATATGTCTGAACGCAAACTATTTGTAAGCTATTGAAGCTAGAGACTTTAATTTTAGAATATATACTCGTGTATGCCCTCTTCAGATAATTTATTTTTATTTTATTAAATATAATTGACAAAAAGCGAGTGTCAACTTAAACACAAACTAAACAATGATTAAAGCCTAAGAGCAAACAGATCAAATGTTTCAACAATGTCACCATCCCGTTGGGGGTATTTTATTTGCCATTCCGGCCGGCTATGCCCCAGTTCACAGCCTTATGTGGTCAATGATATTATTGAACTAAAGAAAATTTATGATAGAGGCATTCAAGAAAAATTAAAAATAAAATAAAGAGAAGCTTAACTGTAAATATATACATATATAATAAATAATGTAGTGGCAGATATGCCTTAACAACAAATTTATCCACCGTCATGATTGATGGATATCTTTAAGAAAAGCTGAAAGCAAGGATTTGATTAGAGGAAGAGAGAGTTCAGAGGAAAAAACGTGATATAATTTATTATAATTCGCACATAATACATGAAATGCACTGTGCAACGAGTAATCCAATGTGAGCAGTGGTAAATGCAACGGACGAAAGTGTCAAGTTGTTCTTGAAGGAACCGAGAAATTAAGTTTCATTAACAAGAAGGACGAATCCACATTACCTACAATGAAATGATGTAGAAAAGCAATCCCAAGGATTGCTCTACGATTTATTAATGAAGGAAGATCAATAAGAAGGAGACGACTATGATAAGATGGTAGACGGAGATTAGGGTCACAGTCTAGATTTCTTAGAGCAAAGAGGAGGAACTGTTTTTAGACCGATACGATCCTGGTACATTTTATGCTGTGGAGACCAGATAATTGAACAGAATTTTAAAATAGGTCGTACCAGCGAAACATAAAGGAGTTTGGTTACAAAAGACGCATTGAATTTTTTTGCCCAACGGTTAATGAAGTCAAGAACACTTTTGGCTTCATTTATAATGGTTGAGATATGAGTATTGAAGAGAAGTTTTGAATCGAAGAGTACACCAAGATCTTTGACAGAAAAAATGCGTTGCAGAGAATCGCTGTTAATTGAATAATTAGCAATGTGTGGAGTAGTACCACAGAAGGTACTAAGCGGAACCTATTGGCCAAGCACCAAAGTCGGAAGGAAGTAAGATCATCTTGTAAGCATTGATGATTGATGGCAGACCCCATAAAGTATATATATTCTTGATCAGGGAGAGAAGCCGACTCGATTTAGCCCTGTCCGTCTGTCTGTCCGTCCGTATGTTTGAACGCGTCGATCTCAGAAGATATAAGAGTTAGAGACTTTTTTGGAAGTTCGTGTATATCACGATTCGATCGAGTTTGTTTCAAATATTCGATAACTAGCATCGTTTTAATGTTATCGATTAAAAGCCGATATCTGCATTTAGTTATAAAATTCTATTTAATTCATCTTTATAGTTAGAGTCTTCAAATTTTGCATTTAGTGTTATTTGTGCCTTCTGCAATTTCGGTTTTTGGATGCCACGCCCTCAAATAGCCCCTTCGCCTCAAATTGCTAAATCACGTATTTCAAGTACTTGAGACTTGTGCTTTGGCACATACACACATACATATGAATGCCATGATCACGCCCAACAAATTTGAAAAATCGTTCGACTAGAAAAAAAGTTATTAAACATTTAATATCTCATATTTTCGGCCTCTTGCAGCAGCAGCGAAGCTGATGAGTCATAATGCACAGTTAGCAGATTGTGTGCTTGTGCGTGCGTCTGTGTGTGTATGTATTGCTTGCTACATACATATGTACATATAAAAGTAACGGAGAATGTTAGTGGCTCTTAGCAATCGCAGTTCTTCGCAGGGTTCAGGGGATGTCTTTGTCGAGCAGTCTCGACTAGAGCACTTTTACTTGTTTAGTTTTGTAGCTATGAACTCGAAACTTAATTACTATTTTACTCTTTGATTTAACGACATTTATTTAAATTGTGAATGAGTACTCTACAGGCAGCGTCCTACTACAGGGCTCTTAATAGTTTTCCTCTTGCATTTTTGTATATATTTATAACAGGCAAATCTTTTTATTTAATTACTAAGTTTCAGAGCTGTAGTTTAGAGCGTAACTGGATGTTAAATTAGTATTGTGTGTTATTATGGAGCTATAATATTTCGACCAAACTGAAGTTTACATCGTGAGCTTCTACAATGTGGACAATTTTGTTGACGTAATATGCTAACTTGGCTATTGCTCTATTGGCTGCCTAGAACAGGTAAACAGGCGACAACTGTTGAGTTAACACAGCTCATTAATTAACATCCCATTGTTAAGTATAAAATTATTCAAGTTGCAAATTGATAATGACTACGTTTAAAGTGCAGCGTTGCGATTACAATATGTCAAAGGAAAATGCTGCAAACTTTTGCAAATGGGATCAATACTTACTTATTATTGATTATTTGCAGCTATACTGGCACGCTGTGCTGCTGGTGGACGTGACCACAGTCCTTGCTGTAGTAGACGCAGCGTTATAAACGCTTGCATGCCACTTTGTCGCGGCGTCATGCCACTGGGATTGACCACCAAATCGACAACAGGAGCATCAGCAATAGGAGCAGGCGCTGCTATCGGCACCATGTCCTCGTCAACCTCCTCTACATGGGCAAGCAATATGCCCGACTGCTTGTCGTACGCTGGTAACATTTTGCAATGCTTTGAAGAAGGTGAGTTGAAGTTCCTGCTGAAGGTAAGTTGAAGTCTGTTTGTGTGCTAAATTAGGTATTGGATCAATGCTTAGCCACCAAATTGACAGACAAAGCCAATATTGGGTACTAAAAATTTGCGTTGATACGACTGATGGTTTTCCAGGTACAAATAACATACCGGGACCACCAGAAGATGTCCATGCAACATCAATTACCAGCAAAAGCATAAGCATAGCTTGGACTCCACCCAATTCGGACACAGCTACTCTTTATCAGAGTGTCACGACAACTGGCGATGAACTAGAAGCTGCCACCACAGTTGTGACTGGTGATCTTTCAACAGCAACTAATAGCTCCCTCTCCGCAACTGCGACCGACGCTGCTAACGATGCTAATGATGCCATTGAATTCGTAGTTCAGTATGGTAGAGTCAATAACATGACCATCTATGAGACGATCGCCAAATTGGAAAATGTAAGTACAAATATATAAATAGTAGTTCAAGTTAACTGAACAAGTTTTTTATGCGCTGCTGCGCGTCTACTAGATATTTTATGCACTACGTTATGTACAATTGAAATTTCTGTTCATTTACGTACCCACCACTTGAATTTGTTTGTATTTCTTACGGAAAAGAGAAGATAGAAAAAGTAAAGACAAACAGATTTAATATTAATATTAGTAGTTAGACATAAACTCAGACGTAATTTACCGTAAGGACTCTACTAACAAATTGTATATCGTTTTCTCATTTTTAAAAACTTTTTATACCCATTGAAAATGGGAAATCAGGGTATAATGGTTTTAGTGAAATGTATGTAAGAGGGAGAAGGAGGCGTGGCCTCGCCTACTAGTGGCGTAGCAAATCGGATCTGAATATATAGTGATTTCACTAATTCTGTTATATTTTGAGCACTATTGATGCTAGAGATTTGTGACTTGGTGTAGCAAATCGGATCTGAATATATAGTGATTTCACTAATTCTGTTATATTTTGAGCACTATTGATGCTAGAGATTTGAGACTTGGTATATATGCTCGGGTTAACATCCCACAATTGAAAAGTTATGGTGGATATTTCTACGACCACAGGGGTATAACAACTAATATCAGCCTATATCTTCCACAGTTTTAATGCTACGCCCCAAAAGGGGCGTGACTTAAATACCCTGTAATTTTCGCATTTTTTGAATGTTTTTTATTAACACAAAATAAAGAAATAAAAAGAAAATAACAAAAATATCGACATGACCGCGCCAGGGTTCGAGCCCACACCTCTACTATTGCCAACGAGCTTCTATCTCATTTTTAGAGATGCCACCTTTCGCATTTTCGATCGAAATTGAAACTGCCTGGCCATATCCGATGAAAATTTTTAATCGGCAGTTAATTTAAGCGGCGACAGTGAGGATTTATGATTAATTTAAAAATATAATATGGTAGATGCCTCTGTGGGATGCTGTACCGTGAAAAAGTATTTCGCAGTCGGTTGCGTCCGATTGCAACGTTTTTACTTATTTTTATACCCTGAACCCATTGAAAATGGGAATAAGGGTATAATGTTTTTGTGAAAATGTGTGTAACAGGCAGAGGGAAGCGTGGCCGACCCCTTAATGTATATATATTTTTGATCAAGGAGATAAGCCGAGTCGCTTTAGCCCTGTCAGACAGTATGTCAGTCCGTCCTTCCGTCTGCACTTATGTTTGAAAGCGTCGATTTCAGAACATATAAGAGCTAGATACTTCAATTTTTTTTAGATTTGTGTAAAGCATGAAAATATCGAGTTTGTTTCAAATAATCGATAACTGTCATAGTTTTAATGTTATCGATTAAAAACTGATATCATTATTTAGTTATAAAATTCTATCTAATTCCTCTTTATAGCTAGAGTCAAATTTAGCATTTATTGTTATTCGAGCCTTACACAATTTCATGTTTTGTTAAATTTTTGGTGCCACGCCCGCTTCGCCACAAATTTGTAAAACACATATTTCAAATACTTTAGCAGTACTTGTGCTTTGGCACATACATATTAATGACATGATATCGCACAACAAGTATGATCAAAAATGTTTTCTACGAAAAAAGTTATTAAACATTTAATATCGCATATTATCAGCGCCTTGCAGATTGAGCGCAGTGCTGCGTCAAAATGCGTAGTTAGCAGATTGTGTGCTTCTACGTTAGCGGTTCTTAGGAATCGTGGTTCTTTGCAGGGCTCAAGTGATTTCCTAGTCGAGCAGTCTCGACTAGTTCATTCTTGTTTTTTGTGAAAATGTGGGTAATGGGCTGATCGATATCAACTCTTTGCATAGCTCCTAGTCGGAAAATCCCTAGAGCATCTGATAATTCGCAATTCATGGCTTAATCTACGCGTATAGACAAACTGTCCATGTCTAGCGCTGCTGACCCTGTTTGTGCCGAGTAGCCAAACATTTAGTTTAAAAAGTAAGACAGCTAAAGTCGAGACTGCTTGACTGGGAGATACCCTGAACCCTGCAAAGAACCGCTATTCCGAACATTTTTCGTTTATTTTATATATACATGTAAAGTAGCACGACGGCATATATCGAGCAGTGTGGCTCCCCGGTTGCACACTACACTACAATACTAGGAGAAGAGTCGAGGAGAACGTTGGATAGAAGTAAGATGCTGGTAATCACTTTACGATTTTGAAGGTTTTTGGTGCTGGGATCTCTTTCTATATATCTCTCTCTCTCTCTCTCTCTCTCTATATATATATATATATATATATGTATATATATATATATATATATATATATATATATATATATATATATATATATATATATATATATATATATATATATATATATATATATATATACATGCATACATATATATGCATATATAAATATTCGAGAGCACCGTTGGCTATCTAGATATTAAGTGGCACGTGCTGGAGCATAGTACATACCGAAGGGTAACTGCGGCTCATAACTGTTATGGATAAGGCACGTGACCATAAACTATTCCAAATAGTTCTCACCCGAAATTGGCAAGCAAACAATGGAGTCAGAGTTGGCAAAATATACATATAAATTGCCATTGGCATTGTTGCAGTTATTGACTATTGTTGTCACACATCAAAGCTCAACGGCAGTGCCACCTGTGCCTGCAGCATCAGCCATGGCCATCAACAGAGTTATTGGCCCCAAAAAACTGAAAATGCTAAAAAATTCGAAAACAATGTGCAAATGTTTGTCGCGTGTTGATGTTGTTGTTGTTATTATTGTTGTTGTTGATGAGTGCAAAATGTTTTCAATGTGGGCAGGTCCCAGTATCGGCCTGTCGACGGCAACCGTCCATAATGCCAGCACACAGCATCAGACACCCGTCGAATCGATACTAGAGAAGCTATTTGCAGCATGCAGCTGTTGTCAGCATTAGTTGTTGCCCATGTTCGTCTCGTATACCCTTGCAGATTGTATATTACGCTTTCCATTAAATATGTCACCTAGGGAAGTACATGTACTGTCTGACCCCAGAAAATGGAAATGGTTTTGTTAAAATGTATTTAAAAGGTAGGAGGAGGGTTAGCAGACCCCATAAAGTACATACATTCCTGATCAGACCGACGTGCTTAGTTGATTTTGATAGATTAAAAACGATATTGGTGTTAAGGTTCAAAATTCTAGTCAGAAAACTCTAGTCGGCTGTCCAGACTAGAAGATCCCAATAATAATGCAATTCAGTGTGTATGTGTGCACAAGTATATGAAAACTGTATGCTTAGCGCTGCTGGTTACATGCGTTTACCGATTGACCAAACGCTTTGTTTAATAACTTCTGTGTGATTTTTCCAATTTAGAAAAATGCAAACTCATTAATATATTGGCTTTATTTGCAACTACCTTCAATTTAAATAGTTGGAGAAAGTTGAAGACGGTATAATTAATTATAATATAAGAATATATATATTTTATGGGCTATATTTTTTAAAATCCATTAAAATCATTATTAGGAAACTTTTCCCACAATATAGACTTATAGGAACTTAAGTGCAGTCGCTGCGCCAACTGTTCAGTTAGCAGCGCGTGTGATTGTACGTGAGTCTATGTATATAAAATAAACGACGAATGCTGGGACTAGCGTTTTTTCTGAGTATCTCCTAGTCGGGGACCCCCGACAAGAGTTGTCTTACTTGTTTTATCTTGTTTTGCTTTCAGTTCAAAGTCATTCATTCGTCGTTCACTTTGGTTTTGCTAGCTTGGTGGAGAAAATGCAGCTGTTACGAAGCGTTAACTTACCTTATTTTTTTTTTACCCTGATCGTCTGGTATCAATTTTTATACCCTGAACCCATTGAAAATGGGAAATCAGGGTATAATGTTTTTGTTGAAATGAATGTAACAGGCAGAAGGAGGCGTGGCGGACCCCATAAAGTATATATATTCTTGATCAGGGAGACAACACACACAACCGCACGCACAAGTACACGCTCCGCCAACAACGCAGACATCAGTCTGCTAACTTTTTTAGTGGGCCAACGTTTTTGATGCATCTTTCAGAGCGTGAGTATATCATTCATATGTGTATATTTGCCAAACCACAAGTCTCTAATATTTGAAATAAGTGGTTTGCTAATTTAGGGCGACATGTTAACATGTGATCATGTCATCCATGTGTATGTATTTGCCAAAGCACAAGTCTCTAGTATTCGATATACGGGACTTACAAATTTAAGGTGAAGGGGGCGTGGCACCCAAAAACCGAAATTGCGTAGGGCTTACATAACACTAAATGCAAATTTGAAGACTCTAGCTAGAAAGATGACTTAGATAGAATTTTACAGCTGAATTTAGATTTTCGTTTTTAATCGATAACAATAAAACGATAACAGTTATCGAATTTCTGAAACAAACTCGACAGACGGACATGCCTACATTAACTCAGCTCGCCGATCTGATCGGGAATAAATATACTTTATGGGGTCTGCCACACCTCCTTCTGCCTGTTACATACATTTTAACAAAACCGTTTCGATTTTCAATGGGAAGTACAAAGCACAAGTATTTGAAATACGTGTTTTGAGGCCGGGGGCGTGGCCTCTAAAATTTAACAAAACCCGAAATTGTATAAGGCTCACATAATACTAAATGCAAAATTTGAAGACTCTAGCTATAAAGATGAATTATATAGAATTATATAACTAAGAATTGATAACTTTTTAATCGACAACATTAAAACGGACGCGGCTATCTTTTTTTTTAAACAAACTCGATCTGCGCGTGCTATACACTAATCTATATACATAAAAAAACTTCAAGTCTTATACATACGGACAGACGGACATAGCTATATCAACTCGGCTTGTCTCCCTGATCAAGAATAATATACTTTATGGGCTCTGTCACGCCTTCTTCTGCCTGTTACATACATTTCAACAAACCCAGTATACCCTGATTTTCCATTTTTTTTTAGTAAGTTCAGGGTATAAAAACTAGTAAATACAACAACATGTCTCTCAGCGAGGTGACGCACATACTATATTAATTATTTGCATTTCATGCTTCTGGCAATGGCGCATTGACTGTGGGTACTGTCTGTCTTCCATACAGAGCTGGACGTAATTAAATACTTTATCTATGACTCACATACATAATTCATAAAAATGATATATGCAATCATATGCAATTATATATGCAATATTAATGCAATTTTTATCAATAGTACAAATGTACAGAATATTTTCTATTTAAGCAATCTTGACATGTTGTCATCATTCCATGTTTGAACATTATGTTACGTTATTCTACTATTAGGAATTGACCACTAACGAGACTAGCATAGATCTGACTAACTTGGAAGAAAATGCCTTATACCGCATTATGGTTGTGGCGCGTGGAAAATTTGGCACATCGCTGCCGGCATCGATGCTGCTTATAAATACGACGGCTGCTGGCGAAAAAGGTAAGTGGCTGGGATCTATACATTTGGGGTCAACTCGCACTTGGACTGTCAATGTCGACAGATTTGTTAGGATGCTCTGGTTTGACTAGTTAGTTGTTGGCAATTGTTACATCGGCTTGTGTCTTCGTAGCACTGTATATAAATGACACATGGGGCGCACCATCTCCGCCCCACTCACTGACAGTGCTTACTCACAGCGCTACCTGGATGCAGCTAACCTGGCAGCCGTCTGAGTATTCACATCCACACGAACGCATCACGTACAGGTGAGCTAATGTCGTGGAGAGGTTATTGACGAGGAGTATATGCATTATATGTTACTAAACCAGAGTTATTACAGAGTCTACCATAAAACGACAAACTCAGTTGACTTTACCAAAATCGAAACGAAATTGGCCTGGCTGCGAATAACAAATCTAAAACCAAGCTCCCAGCATGTGCTGTACGTAGAGGCGGTGGGCGAGCGGGCAACCTCACTGCCCTCTGAGACTCTTGTGGCGTGGACAGATCCAGCTCTGCCTGCTTTTGTGGATGTAATTGTTGTTTATCTTACGATAAAAAGAGCGAATTAAAGAAAATATGTTCATGTTTAGCCCCCAACTGTACATCCGGCCGACAATATAGCTGAGGGTGGATCGATGACAATTCTGTGTCTGGCTCTGGGAAACCCAGCTCCCATCATATCGCTGTACGTAGGGGGTCATTTAGTACGTCAAGACACTTCACGACATATGGTGACAGTCATACATAATGTTTCCGCGGACATGGAACACGTTTCATGTTACGCAGACAACGGCTATGGTGTACCCATGCAAGCTACCCGACGCGTTAATATTTGCTGTAAGTTGTAATCGAATTTTATAATCAAAATTGACTAAGCAACAATTGAGATTAACTACATTTCACAGATCCACCTAAGATTCAGGCGGCTGGAATAACTGTTGCTTCTATTGGTGATGAGGTAGAGCTGCGTTGCACGGTTGACTCAAAACCCACGCCAAAGACCATTTTTTGGCGTGATCATGACGGCCGTATACCTGTTCCACAGGGGGGAAACTATTTTGTGTCCGTCACAAATGTTTCAACAATTTATACAATGGCACTTCGCATCAGCAAGCTACAAGCAAACGATGTGGGCGACTATTTCTGCCATGCTGATAATCCATTTGGATCCTCCACAGCGCCAGTATCAGTACGCATACGAAATACACCCAGCCTTCATCGCAATGTGTCACAATGCTGTGCCAAACAAAACGTTTCGTTGTCCTGCCGAGATGCCTGCACTTACTACGTGGACTTTGACGCCATAGCTAACCGACCGGAATGTATAGTCGACTTTGACAAGCTGATGAAGTGCGCGGCCGACGGATCGGATCATAGATCCTGCTGCGCAGATGAGCAGGTACCCCGTAAATGTTTGAATTGGTGCCGTGGCGAATCGGTGCGCTCCAAGGAAATCTGCAGCCTACAGTATTCCAGGACTATCATTGGGTGCTTTGAGAAGAATCGTGACCGACTGCCAGGACCACCTGAAAATGTTGTAGTCAGTGTGCTGTCGGACAACGAGGTTAACATTAAGTAAGTGGCTTTCAAGAGCGGCAAATGCCAAGTTTCTTCATTTCATTAGAAGCTATTAAATGCTTTTTCATTGCCTCAGTCGGAAGTGAAGTCATTCATTTTGCTCACAAGCCAATACATTCACTATACTCATGCCCCATCTGCCATCTATGTACATATGTATGTATGCGAGAAATCGCAAGTCCGTGCGTGGATGCTGTTGCTGACGGCACTAATAGACCGCAAAATCCATTAAAGCTGAGATTTTTATCTCACTTTAATTCACTTAGTCAACGTCAAAGGTTTCGCACACTGTCTGGAGTCGGTGCGAGTGCGCAGCGGTATGTGAGTGGTAGGTTGTGTGTGGGCAATGGGTTCTGGTCGAGATGCCAGTCCGCATTAAATTTATTAAAATTCCAGTCAAGTCTTGCGGCTGCAACAATATTACTACTACTCATAATATGGCGCCATGCACACGGTCTGAAAACTATTTCATTACAGATGGGATGCTCCAACAAAGAATCCAAATGCCGTCGACGGCTATAGAATATATTACCATGAAGCAGCCGTGCTGCCGCCATCGTCGGCGGCGCAGCCAAACGAATCGACGATGGAGCCTGCCCTGAATACAGTAGCCTCCATGAATAATGCAACAAGTATAGGCAACAGCAATGGCAACAACAACAATTACAACAACATGGCAATAGCAGGCGCTGTGGAAATTCAACGCATCGACGTGAAGGACACGACAATAAGCATTAATGGTCTGAAGAAGGACGTGCTCTATGAGCTGGTGGTAAAAGCTGGCAATACATACGGTGGGTGAAACAACTGTTTGTTGTGTATGTGTCTAGGCTTAATTTGCAGACTTGTTTCCCCAGGTGCCAGTGTACTTACCGATCCTATTAGATTCACCCTTGGTGAGCAGCAGGTGACCTCGGCGACCAGCAACTACTCGAGAGCCGTGGGCACCGTAAGTGGTATTGCAGCAAGCATTTTGGCCATCATCTTAGCGGTAGCCGCCATTGTGTTCTATAGGCGACATCGCTGTCATCATGGAAAAGCAGTCAATGGCAATGTAGCCTTCGAGAATCCCACCTACACACGTGGCCTGGAGCAGGTACAGGTGTGTCTAAAGCCTATTAACTATACCTCTAATCGTCTTTTAAGCCAGTCGCAAAGACTGTAAATTGGCTTGTTGCATATACTTATTTGTGCTCATGTTATAACGCCAACGTGTATTTTTATCCTTTTGTTATTTTCAATTGAAATACACACACTACAGCTGCCAACTGTGACATCGGCCATCACAACAACACAAAATGGAAACAATCACGCGCACGGCAGCAATAGCAATAGCGGGCATGCCAGCATCAGCGGTGTCGCCACACACAATGGCAGCAACAGCCACAAACACAATAGTATTGCAACCACAATGACGACATCCACATCGACTTCGTTGGATATGGCGAGCGGAGTGAATGGGAGCAGGCATCAACAGCAGCAGCAGCAGCAGATGCGAAATGGCCGCAGTGCTCCAGAAGCGGCCCATCATTTTCACAACCCGCTTAGTAATACGCAGTCCAATGAAATAAATCCCTCAATTTATGAGGAGCTCAAACTCGGGCAAGAAGGTGCTGGATTTAAGAAACTTGTGCCATAAATGACACAACACACATACCCATATAAATGAAAAGCGCTCACAAAGCCTACAAGAACCGAAACTGAAACACCAACATCTCAAGTGTAGCCAGTTAACTTACATATAAATAAGTCTGTATGTGTGTATGTACATACAGTCACATTCGTACATACTAGCTACAATGTAGACCGTACAATCGCAATATGTAGACATAGGCTCCTGTAAACAACGCGAAGCGCAACGCAAACCACACATAAACACACAGATACGCACATTCCTTATATATAGATTCACACTAACACAAACACTCACGCACAGACTCATACACACGTTGGCATCCTATCAGTATGCACTGCGAAAGATAAGTGGGTATTATTGCTCAGATTTGGTTAATGTAAAGAAATAAATTTGTAGTATGTAACTGTGATTGAAAATTATGTAAAATAAAATTAATTGGTAACAAAACTATGCTGCTTTTGTAAGCTATAAGTTGTTTTTTTTTACCCAATTCTGATTAAGACATTCAAGAGGAGAAAATTCGTAAGTCAAATTCAATTCAGGCAATTCCATGTAATTTAAAGTGAGCAACAAGTATTTCTGTAGAATATAATTATTAAAATATCAAAACTATCCGACGAGGCTAATTAAAGGCTACTCGTTATTATTATATATTACATATAAACATAAATATTTACAGCTATAAATATATGTAGATATGTAGATACATCACCTATCCTGGATGTCATTTGAAAGAATATCCTATTGCTTTATGTTGTGCTTAATTATTCAAATATTATGATAATGAGTATAAAAAGTAATGAGGTGCATTAGAGCGCTTTGTTCTTGAGCAAATATGGATCAGGCTCTAGGCGGGTAAGTGTTACAAACGACTCCTTTATCTTCATACTCGTATGTAGACTAAGTGGGCTGTGTGATCCGTCGAAAACGGGCTCCATCCATATATAATCATATCCGTCTTGTGAACTGTTTATACCCGGAATCCATTGAAAATGGGAAATCAGGGTATATTGAGTTTGTTGAAATGTATATACCAGGCAGCAGAAGGTGTGACAGACCCCATAAAGTATATATATTCTTGATCAGAGTGACAAGCCGAGTTAATACATCCATGTCCTTCTGTCTGTCCTTATGTATTAACGCGTCGTATGTATTAACGCTAAAAAATAATTGCTTCCGTTTTAATGTTATCGAAAAAAACGTTATCGAAATGCAGTTATTAATTTATATCTCCCACGTCTTTAGAGCTAGAGTCCCCAAAAAAATTTTTTGTTAGCTTAATATTTATTTTTTACTATGTTGATCTTTGTTATATTTTGGAAACCGGCTCCAAATTTCCCCAAATATTTAAATTGAGGGTAGTTGCAAATAAATTGAAGGTAGCATATCAATAGGGTTGCAATTTCTTAAATTGTAAAAAATTGAATAAAATATGTAGATCATATGCTGAACATTTCATTAAGATCCATTAACAGTTTTCCTATACGTCTAATACTCTGCAGTATTTTGAAAAGCGCAGATTGCACGGGGCTCAGGGGATCTCCTAGTCGGGACGCCCGACTAGACATGGTAAAAGCTCAAAATAAATGCTGCTTAAATTATGCAATACATTTAAGTGCCGCTGATGGTATTCTTATATCTTCAGCATGGACTATTTACATTTTAAAAGAGTACACTGCTTTGAATCTTTAGAGTCATTCCACGCTCGATTCCTCTTCTCAGCAGCTTCAGATGTTCATAAGAAAATATTAAGTGTGTGCATATAACTGTGACAGGTGAATTATTACATCCTCTTGGCGAGGAAAAATTATTTATAGCCGATATATTCTATACTCATTCACAAAATTGAAATGAGTATATTGGTTTGGTTATTTTGCAATGTCAGCCTTGCTGTGCGTCAGTCTGTTTGTCTGTCCGCATGAACGCAAACCGTTTCGCCACTATTGAAGTTTGCATAATACTCGCTTGTATGTAGGTCTTGTATACCGTCGTCTGATAAAGTACAAGGGGTGGGGCAACTCGGAAAATATACTTGCTGGCATCTCAGAAACACTACAGGACCAAAAATATATGGCGGACTTACAGTGTGCCACTAGTTACCGTAACCTGATACAGTTTCACGAAACACACTTCAACTTCGTCTAATGTTGTATATATTTGTTAAATTTGCGTTAGGCCCTACGAACGGTTTCCGGGTGTACAGATATTGTTGCTTATCTCTGATGCGATCTGTACAGCACTTGTACACCAAATATTTTACTTGGCGCTTGTCCCCATCTCATTGTGCAGATGATCGGACAGATCTCGTATTCTTTTGCTGCGCTCCTCATATTCATAACGGCCAATTGCACCTTGGATGGCAGACTTACAGAACATTTTTATAAAGAAATTTGCAAAATTTACCCGTTATTTAAACGAAAAACGTTATGCAAATATTTAAGTTGTAAACGTAAAAAATTTGATTTACTTGTAGCGTGCTTCGAGATACTGTATCAGGGGTACGGTAACTTAAGTGGTACAGTGTATATAGTCAAAGTCTCTAGTACCAATAACGCAGAAAATATTATTGAATTCTTTGGGATACAAGCGACTGCTCCTTTAAATTTCTCTCTTAGATATACTCTAAGGAAGCCTATGCTCATTGCAAAAAGCTTAAACATTCTCCTTACATCGTAATCGTAATCGTATATATATATATATATATATATATATATATGTAGTTGTGTTAAGACGACTTAGAAAAAACGTTTTATGCTTCATTTCACAAAAAACCTTTGAGTTTTTATTAATAATTTTTTATTGTTATATTTTTTACTTCCGGTGGCCAAACAATTAAATCAAATGACCTGCAAATGCCATAATAAAAACAATAATAAACAACAAAATATTTTAGACATGCTACGTGTTAAAGTACAATGGGTAAGTGGGATTGGTTTTTCGTGAGTTACCAATAATAAACTTCACTTAAAGGCCTCAGCTTTAGAGTAATATGTATATGCTTATAACCTCGATCCCATTTATTTAATCTTTTTATTTGGTCTTTATATTATTACTTTTTTAGTTGATTCTCTAAAAAGTTGTTTATGCATAGTTTAAGCACAAGATGCCATTAACACAAATATCTTTAACGATTTTTTTTTTCTTTCTTTTATGCTTCTGTCGTTTATTTGGGGGGTGAACTAAACTCAACATTGTAATCCGCAGGCCTACGAGTTTTAATTTTCGACGCGGGACTCGACCATTCGTCGCCTGTCCTCATTCCGGCCCTTCTTCCCGCCTCTCTTAGGCTGAGTCGCAAGAACAATTCCGCTGTCTGGCCGCCAGCCAAATGGAGCGTTAGCGGCAGCACAAAGTCTGGCTCCAAGTCCGATTAACGACATTGCGTGAAATTTGTGTATTAGAGGACGCACATGTGCACATACATACATATACCTATACGACATCTGAATGTTAATAATTTTCCTTATAAGTAATTGCAATTAGCTTATTATAATAAGAATACCATAGATTGCCAAAAACATTATTGCCATTATTGTTATCTTTAATAACAAATAGGCAACAATATGGACAACATAAACATTTTTAGGCTTACGCTTATATTTAAGCCACAATATATGTTATTTAATTTATTAATGTTAATAGTTAATCTAATACTAAATTCTTTTCGTTTTATACCTTAAGGCCACATAAAAAGGGGAAAAACGGTAGATAGATTACTGGAAAAACCGTGTTAAGCGAAAAAAAAAAGATTTTGTATGAAGAAACCGTGCTAAGTGGAAATGTACTAAAATGAAAATATTTTTTAATTTAAATACTTTTATTGGCTTTAAAATAATACTTCAATATTTTTCTTATGATAAATCACTGGTTTTTTTAAAAAGTCAGTCATCAGTGACTGTTTGCGCTTCTTTCCGATATCTTTAAGGACCTCCTCATATAGCCATCTGTCTATTTATGGTCCGTCCAAAAGCTAGAGCGCGTTCCATATTGGGATCATTGTTTACTAAATAATTTTTGCCACTCGCCGTAAGCTCCATTTTTTCAGCGGAGGTTTCCTCAGTACCATTTTTAGGCTTGTCGCCTAAAACTGTATTAATGGGATCATCGCATTTAAAGTCTTTATCAACCATTAATTCTTCAATGTCTGCATTGAAAACTTGGTCAGTAGAATAAGAATTGGCTGCAATAATCTCCGCCAATTTCTCAGGATATTCTTTGGCTGCATTTAGGTCGGACGATTCTTGTTCGCATTTCAGTTTGAGATTGTGCAATGAAGCGTTCAAACCAACCATGGCTTGCACAAAAAGCCATATGTATATTCTTGATCAGGGAGACCGTCCGTCCGTCTGTCAGTCTGCATGTTTGAACGCGTCGATCTCAGAACCTTCAAGAGCTAGAAACTTGTTGAAATTTGTTGTAGGTTCGTATAAAAAAAAATCGATAATTATATTGCATTTAATGTTAAAGATTAAAAACGAAAATCTAAATTTAGTTATGAGACTTTATCTTATTCATCTTTATAGCTAGAGTCTTCAAATTTTGCACTTAGTTTTATGTGTGTTTTATTTAACAGGGATTCTTAACCGTATTTTAATTTGTGCGAAAGCCTAACCACAACGTCGGTGATCTAGGCCTACAGTCATGAATGTAAGACACTTACATTTCTTGTAAATATAGGAATGTCTATTCAACCAAAAACTGCTTATTACATTAACACTTGAGCGCGATTTAACACAATTTCCTCAAGTATTTTTATACGACTTTCCTTGTTTGTCAACACTGGCCACGGCCAAGGAAGGTGTCTGTCCTGTTGGGCGGGATGAGGCAAAGTATCTCTTAGCTACTTCTACCATTCTTCAACTTTTCCAGTTGAAGTAGCGAAATAGTGAGCTAGCCACCCTGTCTCACTTCTAACTTACCTATGCCAACAGTAGTTTCATCTTTTTCATGTTCACTGAAGTGCGGACTGCTACATCGTTTTGGCGCACACTGTGTTCCTTACTTGCCACTACTGATTCTGTGGCCTATGAGCTACCGTTTGCTACACTTTTATATCTTTTCACGAAGTGAAATAAGTATATTGGTTTTGTGCAATGCCCGTCAATGCCCGTTCGTTTATCCCTCGGTCCGCCTGTCCGTCTCTCCGTCTGTCCGTATGAACAAATCGGAAAAGTCATTTTCCTGTATCTCAGCAATACTACTTCTAGAAGGGCTAGAGAGTTGAGATTTTAAATGAACGCTCACGTAGACATCCCAAGATCAAAAAGCTATGGCGAATATATTTACGCGAAATTGGGGCTTGGTTTCTTGACTGCCTTGACTACCTTGACTACCCTCGGCTTTCCATAATGGCAGACATTTGTAGCTTGAGTTGCAACTAGGTTAGTAACTAGAAACAGAACTCGACCTGTGTGTAACCCAGAGCCAAGTGCTATGGTTCCGGATTTGGTTTGATTCTACCTTTAACATTGCCTGTTGTCCTGTGTTGTCTATGGGCTGGAGCTGTTGACTTAAAATGTGTTGATTTCATACAAATTACTTTTTGTCCGTTTGTTTTGTTTTATTTTACAGGTAACTCTTGCTACGATTTTCTGATCGTCGCTCGCAGTTGGTATGTTGCCTGTTGACTCAATAAGAAGAGTGTATTGGTTTTGGCTTAAGACTTGAAGTTAAAATATTTATATTTTACTACAAATATCCAACGGTTTTCAGGGAGTGACTGAGTATTATGCAGTTGCGCCTGTCTGTAATACTCTAACTTACTTCTAAAATGGGAGATGTATATTGTTTTGGATGAATGGTGAAAGTATGTGCAATCAACTTAAGCGGACATATTTAAGTAACTGCATGTACTTGGCGTGTGCAGCGAGTATGTTGTTTTTACACTGAGTGAAACAAGAAGGCTAATGATTTATATCTTTAGACAGTCGACACTCAAAAACTCAGAAATACGGAATAATTAAACAAGTAAGAAAACTCTAGTCGAGACCGCTCGACTAGGATATACCCTGAACCCTGCGAAGAATCGCTATTCCATGCAATCTACGTTTTTATACCCTGAACCCATTGAAAATGGGAAATCAGGGTATAATGTTTTTGTTGAAATGTATGTAACAGGCAGAAGGAGGCGTGGCAGACCCCATAAAGTATATATATTCTTGATCAGGATGACAAGCCGAGTTGATATAGCCATGTCCGTCTGTCCGTCTGTCCGTCCGTCTGTCCGTCTGTCCGTATGTATGAACGCGTCGTTCTCAGAACCTACAAGAGCTAGAGACTTGAAATTTTTTATGTAGGTTCCTGTATAGCACGAAAAGATCGAGTTTGTTTCAGAAATTCGATAACTGTTATCGTTTTATTGTTATCGATTAAAAACGAAAATCTAAATTAAGCTATAAAATTCTATCTAAATCATCTTTCTAGCTAGAGTCTTCAAATTTTGCATTTAGTGTTATGTAAGCCTTACGCAATTTCGGTTTTTGTTAAATTTTGGGAGCCACGCCCCCTTCGCCTCAAATTTGTAACTCCCGTATATCAAATACTAGAGACTTGTGCTTTGGCACATATGGATGACATGATCACGACCAACAAGTTTGATCAAAATCGTTGGTCTAGAAAAAAAGTTATTAAACATTTAATTTCCCATAACATTGCCATGCAAAGCAGCCAAAGAACAGCTGACCCAACGACTTGCGCTTGTGTATGCGTGCGCCTGTGTGTGTGTGTGTGTATGTTTTGCTTGTAATGAACGTACATATGCATGTGTATATAAAAGAAATGAAGAATGCTTGGAATAGCGGATCTTCGCAGGGTTCAGGGTATACCCTAGTCGAGCGGTCTCGACTAGAGTTTTCTTACTTGTTTTTATATGCATATGTATATGTACGTACAGTACAACCAACAACGTCTCCTTCTGCCTTTTACATACATTTTCACAAAAACATTATACCTATATTACCATTTTCAATGGGTTCAGAGTATAACAAGTAATATCACTCTAGTAGGGGTCCCGTCTTGGAGATACCCTAAACCCCGCGCTGTCTGCGTTTTTTAAAATACTGCATAATTAGCATTTCGTATAAACGCACAGAAAACTAAATTCATTTTCAATTGTTTAGCCAATAGCGCCATCTATAGTTCAATAGAATAGCGCCATCCATGTTTTGATTCAATTTAACAGCTGATAATTAGCAAATCATAGCGCCATCTATTGGAAATATGTACACTAAAACTTGCGGGTCTTAGAATTTTCTAGATGCACTCAGTTCAATGTGTATGTGTGTATGTGTGCACATGTATAGGAAAACAATTTGTCTTGCGTTGCTGGTCACGTGTTTGGCCTATTGACCAAATGTTTTGTTTAATAACTTCTGCGCGAATTAATGGATTTGAATGAAATTTTCAGCTTATGATCAACATATTTTATTACTTTTTTCCAATTTTTAAAAATGCACCCCATTCAATTTTTGGCTTTGAGTACAACTAATCTCAATTTAAATATTTGGGAAAATTTGGAGCCGGTATCCTAATTTAACAAAAAAAATTACATAAAATAAATATAAAACTAACAACAAAATTTGGGGACTTTAACTATAAAGATGTGGGAGATATGATTTAATAACTTCATTCTGAAAACGTTTTTAATCGATATCATTAAAACGATAGTTGTTATCGTTTTATTGAAACAAACTTGATCTGCGCACTCTATACAGGGATCTACATAAAAAATTTCAAGTCTCTAGCTCTTATAAGTTCTGAGATCGACGCGTTCACACATACGGACGGACGGACGGACGGACGGACGGACGGACGGACAGGGCTAAATCGACTCGGCTTGCCTCCCTGATCAATAATATATATACTTTATGGGGTTTGCCACGCCTCCTTCTACCTGTTACATACATTTCAACAAAAACATTATACTCTGATTTCCTATTTTCAATGGGTTCAATGGGTATAAAAATATAGAAATAAGTATATACTCACATACGTACGCATAAGCACGCACTCTGTTAACTGCACAGATTACTATGCGAAATTTCTTTCTATCATACAAAGTCATATGTGTGTATTTGCTAATGCTCAACTCTCTACTATTTGAAATATGTTTCTTGCAAGTTTTAGGCGGAAAAAAGCCGTATCCAAAATCCAAAAATTACACAATTACACAGTAAATCTTAAGTCTCTAGCTCTTACGGTATATAAAATCATAGCCAATTTATCAATTTTTAACGATAATAAATAAACGGTATGATAAGCACATACTGCGTATGGTATGCAGGAGCAAACACATGAAAGCTAAATCTCTTTGTGGTTTGCGAGATCGCTGCGCACATATGAACGGATAGATAGAGGGGGATAGAGTTCAACTGCGTTATATACATTTACACAAAAACATACCCTCGCAACCCATTTTCAATGGTTTATTGTCCCACTGGTAAACCTTATTTTATTCGATTTGCCGAATAGATTAATAGATTACTTTGGAATTGAGTAATTTATTTTCAAAACAGTGTCGTGATACAGTTCTTCCCCACTAGTCAAATCTCCGAATGAGTGAAAATATATGTCCAACCTTATATTATATTGGTTGTATTGTGAAATATGTTATATAGGCTAATGGTAGTTGAAGAAAGTTATATAACATGTGACTGCATGCTTCGTTTATAAAGAGAACTGTCTTCAGTTTAGGTAGTCAATGAAAATGAAAAGTCATCGCAATGACAAGCCCAAATGATATGAATTTGTGCATACCTCCAATTTAGGTTCAACATCTTTTAGAAGTATTTAAACGTTTTACCTTTAATTAAAATTTCAACATGCTTTACATAGATGTTCAGAAGAACACACATATATATGTGTGTAGTCGCATCCACACCCGCATAAATTAACTCTCCGTAGTTCGTGTCCCTTCCCTGTTCCCGCCGTAAACGTAAGTACCTTATCTTAATGCGCGCCATATCTACCCTAATGCAGATAATAGGACAGGCCGCTATTTAAAGTCTAACAACCCTTTTTATATGCAAATTGTTGTTGCGCGCCCCAACGCCCATCAACCCATCGTCGCGGCACTCCAATATTCCGACGACTTGGCTGCCAACTGACTGACTGCCTGCCAGCCACGTTGCGCACACAACTTGACATTTTTTGTGCATATTTCGCAAGTATATATATATATATATATATATATATATATATATATATATATATATATATATATATATATATATATATATATATATATATATATATATATATATATATATATATATGTATATATATGTACATATATCTAGTAGCACAGCAGAGGTGCGTTACTTTTTTTTTATACCCTGAACGCATTGAAAATGGGAATTCAGGGTATGTTTTTGTTGAAATGTGTATGTATGTAACAGGCAGAAGGAGGCGTGGCAGACCCCATAAAGTATATATATTCTTGATCAGGGTGACAAGCCGAATCGATATAGCCATGCCCGTCTGTCTGTCCGTCTGTCCGTATGTATGTGTAACGCGTCGATCTCAGAACCTACAATAGCTAGAGACTTACAATTTTGTTTGTAGGTCCCTGTATAGGGCGCGCATATCAAGTTTGTTTCAGAAATTCGATAACTGTTATCGTTTTATTGTTATCGATTAAAAACGAAAACTTAAGTTCCGTTATAAAATTCTATCCAATTCATCTTTATACCTAGTCTTCAAATTTTGCATTTAGTGTTATTTGGCCCTT
Organism: Drosophila mercatorum; assembly: GCA_961210405.1. Taxonomy (NCBI): domain Eukaryota; kingdom Metazoa; phylum Arthropoda; class Insecta; order Diptera; family Drosophilidae; genus Drosophila; species Drosophila mercatorum. The sequence goes on along the minus strand of CAUIUS010000004.1, from coordinate 24,911,421 downwards.
ACGCAATTTCAGGTTTTGTTACGCCCCCTTCGCCTCAAATTTGTAAATCCCGTATTTCAAATACTAGAGACTTTTGCTTTGGCACATACATACATATGGATGACATGATTACGCCCAACCAGTTTAAATTAAACATTTAATTTCCCATAACATTGGCATGCAAATAGCAGCCAACAAACAGCTAACGCACCGACTCGCGCTTGTGTGTGCGTGCGCCAGTGTGTGTATGTGTATGAGTATATAAAAAAAGGGTATCCCCTAGTCGAGCGAACTCGACTAGAGTTTTCTTACTTTTTTTAATTTCCCCTATTTAAACATTCTGTGAAAAGGAAGCGCAATGAATGGTATATATTATGTGTATGTGTAAGGGGGAGTGTCAATCCTGCGAAGCTTTAGAATGAGCGTTAACACTACTCAGGTTTTCTCAGCACTGTGGTCCTCAGTCAGTGTGAGCGCGTCCTGTGTTCCTATGCTTGAGTTCTATATTATATTTTAAAGTTAATCCGAAGTCCTTTGCTAGCCTAAATTATATTTCGATTAAAAATTTTAAATCGGTAGCCAGAGTAGGCCATCGAAATTTTAATTGGGATGTAAGTTTAGAACCTTCGACTAGCATTGACACCCACCGCCAATCAAAAATGCGAATTTCGGCTAGTGTAGAGGTGTGGGGTTCGTCGAGTGGGTCTTTAGGAATATAACTGTAAAATTTGGATGCTTACATTCCAAAAATGCGAAAATTACAGGGTATTTTTTTTAATGTCACGCCCTTTTGGGGCGTAACAGTAATGTTTAAGGAATCGATTGAGGTAACCTAACATCTAATTTCGAAGCTTCTAGCAATAAAACTGTAGGAGATATAAATTCAGATTATTGGCCATCCCACCTGCGGGCGTAGATATATCCGCCATAACTTTTTGATTGTGAGATGTTAACCCGAGTATATATACCAATTCTCAAGCCTCTAGCATCAAAGTGCCGATTTTCCACGTCCGCAGTAGGAATGGAGGTATAATTTTTGGGCGATGTTTATAGGATCGTAACAGTAATTCACGTGCCAAATTGGGCATTCTAGCTTTAAAATTATCCCGATTTGCCACACCCCCAATTAGGTCCCCAATATATATATATATATATATATATATATATACATTTCAAATCTCAACTCTCTGCCTATCTAGAAGTTGTGTTTCTGAGATACAGGAAAATGCATTTTGCGATTTGCCGCATCGCCACTGGGCGTATAGGGATTTAAATCTCAAGTCGCGAGCTTTAATAGTGTAAAAATGGTTTGCTTTCATACGGACAATATACTATTCACTTCATGAATTAGTATAAAAATATGTGGTAGATTGGTTGACTCAGAATAAACTATATATTATTGAGCTTTAAAATTTGAATTGTATTTTTGGGTGTATTAACACATAGATTTTGATTAAGGATGCTTGAACACCGTAAAAGAGTATTATGATGTATATAGGTCGCGCCCATGTCCCTTGTTCATCCTCCAGTATATACATGTATCATATACTGGATATACTGGACATATATATGTATATATTTACATATATATGCTGTAGGGTGTATGTAGGTATGGGAAAAATTTTACAAAAATTTGCAATTTAAATAGTTTTAATTAACTTTTACTAGCTTTTACTCAACTTGGCAAACTAATTTTAAAGTGATTTATTATTTAAACGGCTTGATGATTGACAAAGCCCAAAAAGGGGCGCTAAATTGCCGGCAGCGTAATTAGCAAGGTGTACTTGGTGCACTGTGGTCTTCCATTTTATTAAATCAAAACACTGTGGAAATGACCGCTAAAGGTGTTTAAAGCACTTTTACAATTAGTGGCTTGCGGTGGCAAAATATTTTAAGAAAAAGAGTGCTTCTTTAAAATATAAAGATATAAATATAAAATAAAACAAGTAAGAACGTTGCTGTCGGGCGCAACCGACAGCGAAATACTATTTCACGACCCAGCAGCACACAGGGGCACCTATCACATTATATTTTTTAAAATTTAACCTTAAATCCCCACTTTCGCCGCTCAAATTAGCTGCAGACTAAAACTTTTCATTGGAGGTGGCCAGACAGTTACAATTAGGATCGAACCCTTACCTTAGCAAACACACGCACCTAAATCGAGAGAGATGGCATCTCTCAAAATGAGAGAGGTGGCAACTCTGAACATGTGATTTAAGTAGCGAGCGTAGAGGTGTGGGCTCGAACCCCGGTGCGGTCATGTTGATATTTTTGTTATATTTTCCTTATTTAGTTATTTTGTATTAATAAAATATTCTTTTCAAACATATATATATAATTTAACAAATCAAAAGACAAGGTCAAAGGTCACAAAGTCATTATTTGGCGCGTTATTGGCTCAGAAGCTGCACATGTTTCAGTTTTGATTTGCCACGCCCCCAGTGGCCGTAGACAAATAATTTTTGGCATGTGCATAGAGTGGGCGTTCAGGAATATAACTGTAAAGTTTGGATGCTTACATTCGAAAAATGCGAAAATTACAGGGTATTTTTCTGTATGTCACGCCCCTTTTGGGGCGTAACAATAATTTTTGGGGAATCGATAGAGGAGGCCTCCAGTAACTTAACATTCAATTTTGAAGCTTCTAGCACTAAAACTGTGGGAGATATAAGCTGATATTAGTTGCCACGCCCCTGAAGGCGTAGATATATCCGCCATAGCTTTTCGATTGTGGGATGTTAACCCGAGTATATATACCAAGTCTCAAGTCTCTAGCATCAATAGTGCTCAAAATATAACGAAACTAGTAAAATCACTATATCTTCAGATCCGATTTGCCACGCCCCTAGTAGGCGTGGCTATAAAATTTTGGGCGATCCTTATAGGAGCGTAACAGTAACCCACGTGCCAAATTTGGGCGTTCTAGCTTTAAAACTGTAGAAGATACAGTTTGACCCGATTTGCCACGCCCCCAATGGGCGTAGATATATCCGCCATAGCTTTTTGATTTTGGGATGTCGACATGAGTGTTCAGTTAAAATCTCAACTCTCTAGCTCTTCTAGAAGTAGTGTTTCTGAGATACAGGAAAATGCATTTTCCGATTTGCCACGCCCCTAGTGGGCGTATCGGGAAAATCTTGACACTTTATCAGACGAGGGTATACACGAGTATATATTTCAAATTTCAAGTCTCTAGCTTCAATAGCGTGGAAATGGTTTGCGTTCATACGGACAGACGGACAGACGGACAGACGGACAGACGGACGGACAGCATGACGGACATTGCACAAAACCAATATACTAGTTCACTACGTGAAATAGTATAAAAATATAAAGTGATCTAGGCCAAACTCCTTGACTAGTAGTTATAAAATAAATCAAATAAAAACAAGTGAGAAAACTCTAGTCGAGACCGCTCGACTTGGGGATACCCTGAACCCTGCGAAGAACCGCTATTTCGAGCATGCATACATTGCAAGAAATACACACACACACACAGGCACACGCACACACCAGCGCAAGTCGGTGCCTCAGCTGTTCTTTTGCTGCTATTTGCATGGCAATGTTATGGGAAATTTAAATGTTTTCCCGATACGAAAATGCATTTTCCTGTATCTCAGAAACACTACTTCTAGAAGGGCTAGAGAGTTGAGAGTTTAACTGAACATTCCAAAATCAAAAAGCTATGGCGGATATATCTACGCCCGTTGGGGGCGTGGCAAATCGGGTCAAACTGTATCTTCTACAGTTCATAAGCTAGAACACCCAAATTTGGCACGTGGGTTACTGTTATGATCCTATAAGGATCGCCAAAAAATTTTTATGGCCACGCCTACTAGGGGCGTGGCAAATCGGATCTGAATATATAGTGATTTTACTAATATTTTAATATTTTAATACAACTCATTTTTGCAACTAGAGGCTTCAATTTTAATTTTAGTTCCATGTGAGCCTTATACAATTTCGCTTTTTGTTTAATTTTTTGATGCCATTTGATTTACTAAAAAAGCACAAATACTAACTACTACTGCTTTCGCAAGTACACACATAGGAATGACACAATTACACTCTAAAAGTTTGATAAAAAACTTTCGTCTACAAAAAAAGTTATTAAGCATTTTATTTCTCTTGAAGCAAAAGAGCTTGTGTGCTTGTGCGTGCGTCTGTATGATTGTATTGTACATACATATATACATACATATAAAAGAAACAGCTGTTAGCGGCTCTTCGCGAGGTTTAGGGGATCTCATTGTCGAGCAGTTTCGACTAGAGCACTCTTACTTGTTGTTCTTATAAGTTTTTTGGGACTTTTCCTCTAACCCTTCTGCAAATGCTTGCTTTAGCTTCCCTAGCAAATGTCAATGCTGATGTCAAATATTGGAGGACTTTTTTAGTATCGATATAAAGACGTGTAAGGCATCGCTTCTGACCTCAACATTTAGCAATTTTGCTCTTTCTATTTCGAATGTCATCATAATTTTGTTTGTGACGAGAATAAACCTTCGTCATAGAACTGCATTAGGCTAGAATCAGCCTGTCTGATTATCTCAAGCTCTTAACGTAAGATGCGCCACGACGATTTATCTTGATATAATTGGATCAAAATTGAGTACTGTGTTGTATGGCACCATCAATGCTTTTGCTGCCCCCCTAATTATATTCCTTAAAATTGACACAGCTTGATATAGCGCGCCTAGAAATCGTCATACGGATCTGGAGGCAGATTGCCTCCAGGCTACATATTCGCCCTGAGTACTGTCGATCTCAGGGACTGACTTTATAATGTCTAGTGGTATGTCACATTTAATGTATATCTCGATCTGTCGTACTTTAATTATACTTATTCAAGCAGTGAAATAAGTATATTGGTTTTGTGCAATGTGCGTCATGCTGTCCATCCGTCCGTCAGTCTGTCCGTATGAACGCAAATCATTTCTACGCTATTGAAGCTAGAGACATTCGTGTTCTCATTGTCAATAGGTTCAGGGTAAAATGGTCTGCGTCTGATAAATAAATATAATTTTACATTCATGGACAGTATACGTAGATTGTTAGCAGAATTAGTCTTAAAGAGTTTATTGAGATTAGGATCAAGCATCTCAATAATGAGAAAACAATCACTGAATAATATATTTATGTTTGACTAAGCCATTACAATGCAATCATTGTAGGTCAAAAAAATGCCCGACTTACAACTTCCCGACCCATAGATAAATGTGTGATTGTATCGTCGTATCAAAAGTAGTGCTAGTCCCAATAATAGGAAAACTAGCATAAGAAATATAACGGCGCATATTTTCTTACTTGAGATAAAATTAAATCTAAATTTAAATTTAAAATCAGTAAAGAATCAATGAAGTGTGTCCCATTACATATACGCACCGTTGTCGGCTCTTCAATAAGTCAAAGTTACACCGTCCAATTAAGTGGCCACAGTCCCGACATGTTGACCGGGCAAGTACTTGTCGCGTTTCAGAAAATAACCTTTTCTTGTACTTGCTTATAATTTCAGCAATACTTTTACAGGTTCGCGCCACGACCATCCGAGTCTGAGAAGGCTTTTCAGTGCAGCTGTAGGGATTTTGGCTTGTCATATTTAGCGTATTTTAGGTAATGCGTTGAAAAATTTAATTCATTGTGCGTTTATTTTGTGAGAACAGGGCAGTATATTTTTTCGACGCCTACTGCGTTTGGGACGTGCGGTTCCAGTAAGGCTAATACTAAAGTGTTTATTTGTCGAAGATATAATTAGTATTGCGATAGTGTCCTATCGTTGAGTATGCAATCAATCAGGCTGCAAGGCGCCTATAATATGAGAATTTAAATGTTTAATAACTTTTTTTGTAGACGAACGTTGTGATCAAACTTACATGCCGTGATCATGTCATATGATTGTATTTGTCAAAGCAGAAGTCTCTAGTACCTTAAAATTTGAGGCGAAGGGGGAGTGGCATCCAAAATTTAACAAAAACCGAAATTGTGTAAATTACACATAAAACTAAAAGCAAAATTTTAAGAATCTAGCTATAAAGATGAATTATTTAGAGTTTTATAACTAAATATCGATTTCGATGTTTAATCGATAACATTAGAACTATGACAGTTATCGATTGTTTAAGCATACTCGATCATTTCTTACTATTTACGAACCTCCAAAAAATTTGAAGTCTCTAGCTTTTATATGTGCTGAGATCGACGCTTTCAAACATACGGACGGACGTTCTGAGATCGACGCACTCACACATACAGGACAGGGCTAAATCGACTTGGCTTGTCTCTCTGAACAATATTCTATATACTCCATGGGGTCTGCCAAGCCTTCTGCTTGTTACATACATTTTAACAAAGCCATTATGCTTTCCTATTATTATGATTTCCTATTTTTAACGGGTTCAGGGTATAATAATCAAAGGCGTATAAAATACATATGCAGCTAAATACAAAATTTGGCTCTAGCTTCAAAGATAGAACATACCATTTTATAGATATACTCTTATGACAGCTCAAAGTCGAAAAATGTGACTGACGCAGCAAACGTTTATATCTCTTACAGTTTTAGAGCTAAATACTTGAAAATTGGATAGCTGACCCGAAAATATTCTACGCCTCTTTGGAGTCGTGTCATACCAAATACAAATACCCTCTTATTTAAGCAGTTAGCATCAAATACACTGAATAAATATTCTGCAGTCGTTAGTGAACGAAATAAAACTGAAGAAGACGGTAGGTACTTTCTATCCTTGCTTCAAACGAATTCATGCTTTCTCAAAACTGATCTAATGCAAATGTGACTTGTTTACATCGTATAGAGTTTATGGAGATGGCTTTAATCATTAAGCTCATCCTTTGCAGCACAGAGCTTTTGAATTAATTGTATTCGTACATGAAACAGGAAGAGGCAGGGTGAAAACTTAAGCACTGAAAATTTTGCCATCAATCACTGACAGCTCAAACTACTCTTAGTTAAAGGACACAACTTTCTTTCAGGCAGCCGTCAAGACAGCGACCAAATTATCGCAAGGGATATGTGCAATATACTATACTAGTGTATAGACAAACGCTTTTAATCAAACTTGCCGGGCGTGATCATGTCATTCATATGTATGTATGTGCCGAAGCCCAAGTGTCTAGTACTTGAAACACGTATTTTACAAATTTGAGGCGAATGGGCGTGTCTACCAAAATTTAACAAAACCCGAAATTGTGTAAAATTCAAGTTACACTAAATGCAAAATTTTAGGACTCCAGATATACAGATGAATTAGATCATTTTTATGTCCTGAAACCATTGAAAATGGGAAATCAAGGTATAGTGTTTTTGTGGAAATGTATGTAACAGGCAGAAGGAGGCGTGGCCGACCCCATAAAGTATATATATTCTTGATCAGGATGACAAGCCGAGTTGATATAGCCATGTCCGTCTGTCCGTATGTATGAACGCGTCGATCTCAGAACCTATAAGAACTAGAGACTTGAGAATTTTTATGTGGGTCCGAAAATCGATAAATATTTTAATTTTAATGTAATCGATTTAAAACGTTATCGAATGTTAGTTATTAAATTATATCTCTCACATCTTTGAACTTAGACTCCCAATTTTTATACTATTTCACGTAGTGATATAGTATATTGGTTTTCTGCAATGTCTGTCATGCTGTCCGTCCGTCTGTCCGTATGAACGCAAACCATTTCCACGCTATTGAAGCAAGAGACTTGAAATTTGAAAAATATACTCGTGTATACCCTCGTCAGATAAAGTGTCAAGATTTTCCCAATACGTCCACTAGGGGCGTGGCAAATCGGAAAATGCATTTTCCTGTATCTCAGAAATACTACTTCTAGAAGGGCTAGAGAGTTGAGATTTTAACTGAACATTCCAAAATCAAAAAGCTATGGCGGATATATCTACGACCGTTGGGGGCGTGGCAAACCGGGTCTTATATCTCCCACAGTTTTAGTGCTAGAATTGGATGTTAAGTTACTGGGGGCCTCTACCGATTCCCCAAAAATTATTGTTACGCCCCGAAAGGGGCGTGACATACAGAAAAAAAACCTGTAATTTTCGAATTTTTCGAATGTAAGCATCCAAACTTTATAGTTATATTCCTGAACGCCCACTCTATGCACATACCAAAAATTATTATACCCTGAACCCATTGAAAATGGGAAATCAGGGTATAATGGTTTTGTGAAAATGTATGTAACAGGCAGAAGGAGGCGTGGCAGACCCCATAAAGTATATATGTTCTTGATTAGGGAGACAAGCCGAGTCGATTTAGCCCTGTCCATCTGTCTGTCTGTCCGTCTGTCCGTCCGTCCGTCTGTCCGTATGTTTGAACGCGTCGATCTCAGAAGATATAGGAGCTAGAGACTTCAAATTTTTTTTGGAAGTTCGTGTATATCACGATTGATCGAGTTTGTTTCAAATATTCGATAACTATAATCGTTTTAATGTTATCGGTTTAAAACCGATATCTTCATTTCGTTATAAAATTCTATTTAATTCACCTTTATAGTTAGAGTCTTCAAATTTTGCATTTAGTGTTATTTGAGCCTTCTGCAATTTCGGTTTTTGTTAAATTTTGGATGCCACGCCCTCAAATAGCCCCTTCGCCTCAAACTGATAATCACGTATTTTAAGTACTAGAGACTTGTGCTTTGGCACATACACACATATGAGTGTCATGATCACGCCCAACAAATTTGATCAAATCGTTCGACTAGAAAAAAAGTTATTAAACATTTAATATCTCGTATTTTCGGCCTCTTGCAGCAGCAGCAGCGAAGCTGATGAGTCATAATGCACAGTTAGCAGATTCTGTGCTTGTGCGTGCGTCTCTGTGTGTGTATGTATTGCTTGCTACATATGTACATATAAAAGTAACGGAGAATGTCAGCGGTTCTTAGGAATCGCAGTTCTTCGCAGGGTTCAGGGGATCTCTTAGTCGAGCAGTCTCGACTAGAGCACTCTTACTTGTTTGTCTACGGCCACTGGGGGCGTGGCAAATCAAAACTGAAACATCTGCAGCTTTAGAGCCAATAACGCGCCACATAATGACTTTGTGATCTTTGACCTTGTCTTTTGATTTGTCAAATTATATATATGTATATGTTTGAAAAGAATATTTTATTAATACAAAATAACTAAATAAAGAAAATATAACAAAAATATCAAAATATCAAAATTAAAGGTTAAATTTTGAAAAATATGATGTGATAGATGCCCCTGTGTGCTGCTGGGACGAGAAATAGTATTTCCCTGTCGGTTGCGTCCGACAGCAACGTTCTTACTTGTTTTTATTAGTTTTATATTTATTTTATGTAATTTTGATTTTTGTAAAATTTTGGATACCGGCTCCAAATTTCCCTAAATATTTAAATTGAGGTTAGTTGTACTCAAAGCCAAGAAAAGAATGGGGTGCATATTTAAAAATTGGAAAAAAAATTAATAAAATATGTTGATAATAAGCTGAAAATTTCAGTCAAATCCATTAATTCGCGCAGAAGTTGTTAAACAAAACATTTGGCCAATCGGCAAACACGTGACCAGCAGCGCAAAGCAAACTGTTTTCCTATACATGTGCACACATACACACATACACATTGAACTGAGTGCATCTAGAAAATTCTAAGACCCGCAAGTTTTAGTGTACATATTTCAAGTAGATGGAATACGGACAGACGGTCGGACAGACGGTCGGACAGACGGACAGGGCTAAATCGACTCGGCTTCTCTCCCTGATCAAGAATATATATACTTTATGGGGTCTGCCAGTGGCAGACTGTCACGCCTCCTGCTGCCTGTTACATAAATTTTCAGTATACCCTTTTTCGCAGGGTTCAGGGATCACCTAGGCGAGTAGTCTCGATTAGAGCACTTTTACTTGTTTTCTTCTTGTGGGGTACCCCCGATAAGAGTTTTCTTACTTGTTTGATATTGTCATTTTGTCATGTGTTTCATTCTATTCACAAAGCAGATGCCTGATGCTTCTGCACTGATGTGGGCTTTCATGTCTGTTGGATTTTGTTCATTGCTGTATTTTTTACGGAACGAGCTATTTGGGTGTAAATACAGCAGCATCCACATTACTGATAGGCACCGCTTGCACGCTCAGATTTTCCATTAAAGAGTTTGCTTTTATTGTACTTCATTCCATTGCATACTAGTTCCCCTTTGTACCGAAGTCATCGTTACGTCATTTCATTCTTAAGCGTTTCATTTTCATTGAGCAATGCGATGAGCATTATATTCGTAGTACACTATATTATGTGGGGGCGTCGTCATCCATGAGAAGGGCTATGTTTTATATGCTGCTGAAATTATACCCAAGCAGTCATTTAAGGACCATAATTCATAATTGAACATAGTTCGCGACGATACTAATGTAAATACTAAATAATATTATTTAAGTACACAAATAGGTGAACAGGGAAATAGTTTGGTATCTAGTCAAAGATTGACTCACTTACATATTGACTTCGAAGTGCTGAGATGATATGGAATGAGCTTAGCACAGCAACAAATAGTGAGTACATATTCTTGATCAGCTCGACGAGCCGAGTTGATATAGCCTTGTCTGTGCGTCCGTATGTATGCAGAGACTTGAAATTTTTATGTAGGGCGCGCATATCGAGTTTGTTTGAAAAAATCGATAGCTATTTTCATTTTAATCTTAACGATTAAAAACGTAAACCGAAATACAGCTATAAAATTTTATTTAGTTCATATTTCTAGCTAGAGTATTCAAATTTTGCGGTTGGCTTCATGGGAGCCATATATGTAATTTCGATTTTTTGTTAAATTTTGGATGTCACGTCTCGCCCTACGTTTGCAAAACACGTATTTCAAATACTTGTGCTTTGGCAAATACACACATATGAATGACATGATGACGATCTGAAAGTTTGAACAATAACGTTGGGCTACGAAAAAAGTTATTAAGCAATTCATTTCTCCTAACATAGGCATCTTGCAGCTTAAGCGCAGTCTGTGTTGTTTTCAGAGCATGTTGATTGATTGTAATATACATACATACATGTAATATACATATATACATACATACATACATATAAAAGAAATTGAGAATATTGGCGTTCCTTAGCAATATCAGTTCTTCGCAGGGGTTAGGGTATCCCCTAGTCGAGCTGTCTCGACTAGAGCTTTCTTACTTGTTTGCTATTACAATTGCGTGGCCAACTCAACGTTTGGTAAACTTAATGTATTATTTTAATATTGTTTCCTGAAATTGCGTGACTTATGCTCATTGCAAATAGAAAGTAAAATGCCTATATTAATAAAGTAATTAATAACAAATATATGTCAGAAAGTCAAAATTCATTGTACTATTACTTGTTATCATGTTTTATAAAAGTGCCACGACTTCAATAAGTAAACGAGTACTCTCATATACTTCATATACACCTTAACATACATATATACATAGTTTAAATAAGGATATGTGCAGAGGCCTCATACAGATAACCCAGCAATTATTAGGGAAGATTTGAAGACGAAGATCCGCCTATGGATGTTGGTTGATTGATTTAACATTTAAATTAGAAACTTTGAAAAGTCATACAAACATTAACTATGTAATTATTTTTAAACCCATTAAAAGCAAAGTAAAAGAACTTTACTCGGGCGTCCCCACTAAGAGATTCCCTAAATCCCGTGCGATCTCTGTTTTTCAAAATACTCCAGAGCTTATATTTAGTAACAAGTAAGAGTGTTCTAGTCGAGACTGCTCGACTAGGAGATCCCCTGAACCCCGCGAAAAACCAAGATTCCTAAGAATCGGTAACATTTTCCGTTCCTTTATATGCATGTAGCAACACACATACATACACACACACAGACGCACGCACAAGCACACAGTCTGCTAACTGTGCATTTTGACTCAAGAACTGGGCTTAGTCTGCAAGGCGCCGATAATATGAGATTAAATGTTTAATAACTTTTTTTCTAGCCGAATGATTTTGATCAAGTAAAGCCTCAATTTCAAGTCTCTAGCTTCAATAGCGTGGAAATGGTTTGAGTACACCCGAACAGACGGACGCATGACAAAAACCAATATACTTATTTCACTTCGTGAAAAAGTATAAAAACGGTGAATGGACGGAATAGCGGTTCTTTGTAGGGTTCAGAGTATCCCCTGGACGAGCGGTCTCGACTCCTGGTTGAGTGCTTACAGTGTATGAAAATTTCGATTAATTGTAATACTCCCAATCAGTTCTGGTCGAATAGCGTGACCTAAACATAAATTGACGGGATTGGAGCTTAAGAATACCTAACAAGTTGCAAGTAATTGGGAAAATCGTCGCAATAAGACGCTCCATGACATGGCAATAGATGTTGTTGGCGCTCACTTAAACACGGACGTAACCCCACTAAATTCGCGATTCGAATTTACCGAAGAAATTAGCCTAAAGCCTTATACAGTGTACCCGGTAGCTCGGTATAGAAAACAAGCAAAACACAGACGCACTCACGCACAACCGCACAATTTGCTAACTGAGTAGTTGACGCAGCGACTGCACTTAGGCTGCTATCGGCCTACGTTGTGCGAAATTGAATGTTTAATAATTTTTTATTTAAAATGGGAAGACTATGTAACAGGCAGAACGGGTGTATATATACATATGTATATTCTTGATTAGCTCACGATCTGAGTTGATATAATAGATATATGTCCAACTGTCCGTCTATCCCTATGTATAAATGTGTCGATCTCAGAACCTATAAGTGATAAATCGCAATTTAGTTATTAATTTAGTTATTCTCCGACTCTCCAAATTTTGTTGTTAAATGTTAATTTTATGCAATCGGACGGGGTTCAGGGGAAGAACCACTATTCTGAGCATTCTCTGTTTCTTTTATATATGTACATATGTATGTTCATTAGAAGCAACACATACACATACACACATAAGCGTAAGTCGGTGCGTCAGCTGTTCTTTGGCTGCTATTTGCATGCCAATGTTATGGGAAATTAAATGTTGAATAACTAGACCAACGATTTTGATCAAACTTGTTGAATCATGTCATCCATATGTACATATGTATATGCCAAAGCACAAGTCTCTACTACTTGAAATACGTGTTTTGCAATTTGAGGCGAAGGAGGCGTGGCACCTAAAATTTAACCAAAACCGAAATTGCGTAAGGCCCAAATAACACTAACTGCAAAATTTGAAGATGGACAGGCAGACAGACGGACAGGGGTAGATGGACTCGGCTTGTCTCCCTGATCAAGAATATATATACTTTATGGGGTGTGCCACGCCTCCTTCTGCCTGTTACATACATTTCAACAAAAAGATTATACCCTGATTTCCCATTTACAATGGGTTCAGGCCAATTCAGATAGATATACCCGCTATATGTTTTTGATTTTTTCAAGTCGCAACGCTAGTATACCAAATCTCAAGTCTCTAACACTTCTCCAAGTAGTGTTTGTGAGATACCGGAAAATACAGTTTCCAATTCGCCATGCCCCTAGCGGACGTATGATGAAAATCTTGACACTTTACCTTCTACATAAGAGTATTCCAAAATAATATTCATATCAGAGATTTCAATTATGTCTTCATAACATGTTTTCTCTTATAAATAGTTCGCCTATAAAAGTATATGGAATCCTGCAGAATATACGTTCGACCATAAAACGTTTGGGCTATTAAGTAACAAGTGCTAACTTTTGTGATACCTCAAACTGAACTCAAGCACTACGCTCGCAATGTCGCTTTCGGGGTTAAACCGCTCCCGCTAGCTTGGTTTTGAGGGGTTTTGAGGCCAAGAGATTAGTGGGAAGAGAAGGAAGTCGAAAAGCAAAATGGTTTAAAGAATGTCACAATGCCCGCCACAGGGACGGGAGACTTATAAGCAGGGCACAATTAGGCGAACGGGAGTAGTGTGGTGTGGTGAGGCAATGGCGGAGAATTCGCGTGGCAGCATTAGCCCATAAGTCAGGCGCCTGCACCACAATCAAAGCAACACAACAACAAAACGTAATTCAATGCCCGCGACGTCGTCGTCGTCGACGGAGCCCGAGGCGCGCTCTCTATGAAAATTGGCTACATGTAGGACTTTAGAGTGGACAGGCACATGAAACACAATTCAAAAACACTTCGACCGGCAAAGTTGCCAGACGGAATTTCTTCTGCATTGTGCACAACACCGCCAAGAGTTGCCTAGAGAAGTCCAGTTTGAAAATTACACTTTGTTTTGATAAATTTTTTGGAAGATATTTTAATAAACTTTTCTTCAACTTCATTAAATTCGATTTTATTCGAAGTTTATTTGTGCATGCGTCCGTACTGCCTGCTTGCGCCCAATAAGTTAAAACAATCTAGCCAGAGTGATAGGCAATTAGTGCAAGTGAACGGAAGCTGCGCCATCCGAAGAGCCAATAACCTTTGGTCATTAGCAATCAACATCATGGCGTCAACCTAATTGGCGCAAAAAATAGTTCAGAGGACAACGAACGACGCCGACTCACGAATTGCAACGTGTTGCAATAAAAATAATTTACATAAGTCAGGTAAGTCAACAATAAAAAACGATGCAGTGAAATGCTTGCTATGGGGTGGACGGCCCAAACTGAACAGACCCATATCAGCTTCAGAACATGAATATACTTGCATATATGTGAAAAATCCGGTTCTCTTATATCAACAGCAGAGTCAACTTGCCTGAAATTTCGTTTAAAGTCATTGTAGTAGTAACAGCCTCTGAGACCCCACACAGACTGACTTTACTGACAACAGTACTATGTTGGAGAGGCTTAGTGGGTGGATGCATGAAAAAAGACAAATAGAGCGCGATTTTTCCATTCAAGCACCAAGTGCTGGCAATGCCCAAGCAAAGTGAAAAGTTGAACAAGTACACAGTTTCTCTGTTTACAGACAAAGGAAATGTGAAGTTGTTAGCTCGACAGTTGAGAAGCATCTGGAGTGGATCTCGAGAGCTTCTGAAAATGGACATGACACGTTTTTTAGTACCCCTGTAATGGTTACCGAATAGAAAGCTCCAAATAGTTAAAAATTGAGATTGGGTGCTACCCAAAATTGTTTATTTTTTTAAAGGAAATTCTGAGCAACTCGGAGGGTAAATACATTTTTTTTTTACATTTGTAGGATCACCTATAGTTTTTTATTCGGCTAAGATAAAATAAAAATGTAAGTGGCAAGTAAAACCTTACAGGACACGAGACCTACTTCGACTA
The DNA here is from genome assembly GCA_961210405.1 of Drosophila mercatorum. Lineage (NCBI taxonomy): Eukaryota > Metazoa > Arthropoda > Insecta > Diptera > Drosophilidae > Drosophila > Drosophila mercatorum. The sequence goes on along the minus strand of CAUIUS010000004.1, from coordinate 24,896,215 downwards.
AGAGTAAGCAAAATCATATATATGAACTAATCGTGTACAAACAGCTCCCTTAAGCCCTTTTGAGTCGACGCAGCATAGACGCTACCCTGGCGACTTTTGACCACAACAAAGGAGTCACGCAAGGCAACGACACGCTGAGATTTGTGCCACAGCAGAGAAAGACATAGAGAAAACGAGCGAGACGGAGACAGAGAGAAAGAGAAATTGAGAAACAAGAAACGCAAGAGAGCTTAAGCGTAATTCTAGTCACACGGATAATGTCTAACGAAGAGTGCGACTACACAGACGCTGTTGCTGGGGCTGGTGCTGGTACAGGTGCAGGTGCCAATGTTGGTCATGGAGATGGTGATGGTAAAGGCAATGGTGACGGTGGCCTCGCAGCTGTTAATGGCGAGCCCATTCTAGGCGGCCAAACAATGCCTCAAATTAGTTCGAACGTACAACTCGAAGGAAACGTTTCGCCGACATTCACTCAGACGATAGCCCAGTTTGATGATAACGATAACTTCGTAAATAAGAACACTTCGCGATTGGGCCGTAACACCGATAGCAATTGTAATAGCCCCACTAAGAGTACCACAAATCGACGCGCCGGCAGCTCAACAAGCTTTCAAATACATCTTCCAAATGCTCAATACGATGAGGATGATGACCTAGCAGCCGGGGACTTGGAGGGTAATAGCAGTGCAGCTCCGATTGTTGATGGAAGTGCAGCCCGTGCAGCTGGCGGTGGCTCTTCGCACGATTATTGGCCACAACTCAACGGTAAAGTCAGTGGACCAACTGCAGGCTCGGGTGCAGGCACAGGTGCTCAAAGCGGCAATCACAGTCGTGCGCTTAGTCCCAGCTATTTGGAAAACATGAGCGAAAATTCGGAGCAACCGCCAGTCGTGCCGCTTGTACGCTCAAAATCGCGGCCAGAAATCTCCAGTACTGCGGCCTCCCGGTACTCGAATCTATCATATTGGAAAGCTCGTCGCATTGTGTTCTATCGTAATGGCGACCCTTTCTTTCCGGGCGTTGAGTTGCGCTACCGCCCCGGCCGAGATGTTACCTCTCTGGATAATCTACTCGACAAGATCTCTCCCAAAATGGATTTGCCGCGCGGTGCACGCTATATCTTTTCTATGGATGGAGACCGAAAATACCACCTAGATGAACTGGAGGACGGTGCATTCTATGTGGTTTCATCGTTCAAGGCCTTCAAGGTAAGCTATTTTTTATAACTTGGATTATAAACGAGGCGTGTTTAGCTTTAATTTCAACTTTTTTTCCATATTGCATTTTGAAACTTAAGTGTTGCTTTCCACGTCAACTTTAGTGCAAAATCAATAGAAATTTGAATATTTTGGTATAATTATGCAAATAGAAACCGAAATATACATACAAAAAGAAAATTAAAACAATATATATATACTCATATAAAACTAAATACGCTGTTGGTTTTTGCGGTCAGCTTCCCATTCCCCAACTCCGGCCAAGTCGGGTCACTTGGCCTAAAAACTCAAGCAACTCTCACTTTTGTTTCCCTACAATTTTTGGTGGCGAGCTCACAATTTCGCATGCGACGACTTTCGTTTTATTGACCAGTCGCTGTTCTAACTGTAGACGGCTTAACCCTTAGGACTCAGCTCTCAGTTCTTTGGACTTGTTTTCGATTTGGTACCACAACTTCTACACATTACTCTGTAAATCGTCTGTATGTGTGTGTGTGTGTGCCGAAGTGTAAAAGTATGTGTATACCAGCTGAAACTATGTATTACTCTTTCACTAGTGTTTCTAGCCTGTTGGGCTATTTGTTATTACATTCGTGGGAGTTTTAATTTTTACACGCTACACGGTCGATGCATACTTCGTGAAGTTGGGCTGACTTAGAAATTAGGTCTTGTGTTTTACTGCCGATTTTTGTGTAGCTTCTAAGAGAACATGCGTTCTGAAAGAGAAAAAGAGAGTGCTTTTCAACTAGCTTTGCCATCGTTTTGCCAACACTTCTTGGTAAGGCGTCAGTAAGATTTTTGTACTTACAGAAATGAAGTGATATCAATTAAGTTCACAAACTCTGTTTTTTCAGATACTAACTTAAAAAACTAGATACAAATGAAAGTTTAATGAAGGAAATTATATCAGACAATTTTATTTCGAAGGTTTTTTACTTGCCGATTTCAAATTTATATATATGTCGGGACGTCGTTGGTTTTGCCTTGATCCATAATTTATACTTTGATGTGCCTTTTAACGAATTCCGTGATACGTTGTTTCTTGTTCACACCCAGGTTATGATAGCCTCTTCTTAGTTCTCTTCTGCCAGAGACTCCATTTATAGTCGTTTAGTGACTTAATTGCAACTCTGTCGCTTGCACTCAACGACCCACGGGACTACGTCCAGCAACATCTATGGTTGTCTCTCTCACATTGACAATTAGCAACACAGACTCTTCTCAACACTATTGAGTTCTTCTCCAAAACTAATCGATTATCGTTCTAAATTTCCGACACGGCCTTCCTGACTAGCACGCGTCCGCGTGTGCCATATTCAACCATAACATTAGATCTGGCATCACATCTCATTATTCTCTTTATCAGACTTAAATCTAACCTTGACGGATACCACATCGTCTCCCCAAGACGGATAACACATCGCCACACATTACGGATAACACATCGTCTCTCGAAGACGGATAACGCATCGTCTCTCGAAGACGGATAACTATCGTCTCTCAAAGACGGATAACTCATCGTCTCTAGAAGTCGGATAACCATCGTTTCTCAAAGACGGATAACCATCGTCCCTCCTGGAAGGATAACTCATCATATTAATGTCATCAAATGTGAGTTTGGCAGGATATCAACACTTTGTTACTCAGTAGCTCGTACTCTTCTGCGCAAACCCGACCATTTGGCTCTCACTTTTATCAGTACACAGTACTCGGGCTCTTGCCGCCATTCTGCGACGCTATGCACCTCATGTGCCTTGATCTATCACCAGATCAAACATCCCTTACAGCCAATTTCATTCATTGCTGACATGACAATTGCTGCATGGATCTAGCCCCCATGCATGATTTTCTCTCCTTCCTAGGTGGTAGAGATCGATAGATGATCTACGACTGCTTCAATCATTTTAGATTCCTTTGGCATTCCTCGCAAACACTCATGAGCATACGTATATGTCCCCTTACTCGTCAATGAATTCAAAATATATCGGTCACAACATATATGCCACTTCTATCAAAACGTTGCTTATCATAAGCGTGCTTAGTTCAACCTTCATTTCCACAGGTGGAATTAAACCTATCGATGGAGCCTCTTTTCCTTTAGCATTTCCAAGGGGCTCACTTCAGTTGCACGACTAACTGTGCAATTTATTGCAAGCTGAACCTCGACCAGTGCATCAGGATCTTCGGCTCGATTCGAAAGCAGTTAACAGATTTCTGAGTGTACTCATGACACGTTCAACTTGACCATTCAGATAATCGAAAACTTGAAAAACATCTTCCCATATCATTGTCAACTAATTCGGTATTAACATCTTTCATGCTAATAGCTTGTTCCGTTACGGAACAACTATTTACAGACTTAGATTTCACAATGTCGAATGTGTTTGTTGTCACAATAACATCTAGCCCTGTCAAATTGTCATCAAGTACTACGTAAACAAATAAAATTTCTATTACATTTTCGTTTATAGTGACATTGGCTAGTATCTGCAGCGTACTATATAGAGCTGCATTACGTAAACCTTTTAACATGATTACGTTGTTAATACGTTTGCCTGAGAGTTTCTCTCTCTTACCAGTTCGTTCTGTTACTAAAGAGTATTCAACAAAAGAATCAAAGTAAATTGGATAAATTGGTTTACACTCTTTTATTTTATTGAGACGTCACTTGCAGAGCATCGGCTCTCAATGCCCAGGTTGAAGATAGTAAAACGGTCCTTCTCTCGTTGGGATTTCACTTTGCCCTCTTGTCGCGCTTTGCTCCAGCCTTCTGTTACTTTGCGTCCGGCTTTTTCGCAGAAATGTTGCAGCATAGATAACATAACTATTGACTTGATTTTTGTGAATGAGTATCTGAAATCAAAATACCCCAATCACCCGAGTCTCATAAATAAGACAATAGTCTATATTTTTAGCTACAACTTTTCTCTTTCTAATCAAATTTCAAACAAACAACAGAGAGAGAGAGAGAGAGAGAGAGAGAGATCAAATAAGGTTCAATTATATTGCTAATATACCTGCTAAATTATTGAGAATGGAATGGAAAGCTTAAGCACAGATTGCAGAGTAATCCTTACTAAAATTATCAGAAAACATACCGAATAGTTCAATTAAAGCGTTCATGCCGATGTAGGAAAAAGCTAAAAAGTGAAAAGATATTTTTCCTCTAGACTAGCCATGACGTAAAGACTTAAATTGGAATATAGGGATATAGATATAATATGTGAACATGCACTCTCTAATACCAACTCACCTTAAGCACACTAAAACTCAAGAGAATGATTTTCAAATTGAACTAAGGGCGATTAAAATTTTAGGCAATCAACGAATTGCACTTCCTTCACGTCCCACTACATCTATTGAACGATTTTTAAATGACTTTGTTGGAGACAAAGCACTGCCGATAGGATTTCATGAATTCATAATCTGAAACGATAGTATATCTTGGCATTTGGCGTTTTCGCAACATCTTAGGCTATTCGCCGACTATATCCTTAAAGTACGCAGGCAGGGAAGCGTTCTCTGGGATAGTCAAAAACAAGAGCGTTTTCTAAAGCCAGCCAAAAGTTATGCAGCTGCGCCACCGTAACAACCTCGGGCACTGGCCGAGTCTGGTAAACAAAAGCGCAGCTGGAGACCTCTGCCAAATCAAAACTTATGACGAGGCGCCGGGCGGGACCGTCGCGACGACGGTTCTATTGCCGCATGAAGTTCCGTGTGGAGCCAGAGGCGCACAAAAGGCAACAGGGAGCACTACCAAAGCTTCTGGCGTTGGAGCACGTAGTTGAAGTGTTGCCTTGAAGATGGTTAAAGTGTATAGAATCCAGCATTGTCCTCTGCACCTCTGTATGCATGAGAAGGAAAATATTCATAAAGACACACAGAGAGAGCGAGAGAGAAAGAGTAAAGAAGCTCATGCTCGAACAAGCGTCAATTGCCTTTTGCAAGCGCACTAAGCAAGTGTAATAATAGAAATTAATCTTGCTCCATATTTGATTCAACAGGAGCCAATCTGCTGACACGCAATCAAAAGCAAGGTTTACCACAGCATTTATGATAATTTATTCGTCACGAAACGTGCGTGACTAGTGGGCGGGCGCTAATAGCAGCTGATATGATTTTGGGTGCAGCAAATTGCATTCGCCTTGTTAAAATAATTGGTCATATGGCGAAATGACCAAGAAGTGGCCTACAAGGCCAATCAAGAATAGCTTATACATAATCAATGCTAGCAATTAGCTAGTCTACAGTACGTACGCTCCCTACCCAACTATAAATATTATTACATCTTTTAGAATTTTGATATTTGAAGTCCTTTAAAGTTAAAGGGTGCAGCCAGTTGGAAATGATAACGGGTTACGGCAACCGTGAATCGTATGCACGAAATTACAAAGGCAGAGACGGTGCCGGGGTATGTGCTTGTGGGCTTGTGCTAAGGGCTTGGACCAGGTGCTGCGCCCTAAATTGCAAGAAAAATGAACACGAAGAGCTTCTGACGTTCAAACCACTCCAAAAGAAATTAAGATTTCTGGCCCAAACGTGCGCGGCAAGCTAAAAACGAACCCCCTGCATCACGAATGCAGCACGGAAGGTCAAAAGCCAGGAACCAGGAGTCAGGGCCAAGCGCATTGTAATTAACTGCAAAACACAAGAGTACGACCGTACGAAGTTTGACGTACATACATTTGTATGTAAATGTACAATTTTTCTTCTTTCTGGCGAAAGCAAAAGATATTAAACTTATAACCTCCGTACATCTGTCACACTACCGTTTTTCGCCAGCATCCGATGGCAAGTGATGAATTTCGCGATTTATGTGATGGTTGAGATGTCGACGCAAATTGCGCGTTAGCATCTGTTAGCAAGAACAGTCGCATCTGAAGCCATCTTCGCCGTCGGCTATCGCAATTCATAGCGATGCTCGCATGTCAATCCAACTGAAGGCTAATGTATTTCTGAATACGTCGACATTGCTTTGCATATTAAGTGAATTGATTCGATAAACAATTGTAGACATCTGCAAACCGTTCGCTTTTTGGTAATTGAGATTAAAGTGTAGTTTCATGGGCTACAGTAGAAATACCAAACAAACATCGTGCTGCTATGGAGAAGCTAGACACAATTCGTAGCTGCAGCTGTAATATCACCCCTGCATACGTTATCAAACAGTATAAACTTTACGTTGATTAATATTACGCATACACCATGTTGCAAGTGCATTCAATAGGCAAATGTGACCAGCGTGCAGATGGTGTTGGTGCTGTTGCATAATCCGTAAGCAGATTCTGACCTAGTATTTAAAAGCACTTTAACAAATTAACAGCTGCCAATTACGAGGTATTTTCCAATAACAATAGACACCTTTGATGCTATTTAAATACTATTCGGGCATTTCAAATTTTGTGGTCAAGTGTAAATCCGATGCTTTAACTGAAACGCAGTTGACGAACAGCGACAAGCTTTGATGAAATAAATATTGAAGCCATATATGAAAATATGTAGGTGTTAAAACTAAAAACACACAAGAGAAAAACAATACCAGCCAACCAGACCAATAATAACAATTATTAAAACCAGTGGAACACAAATTGAAATAATAAAACTTACATCCCACTCGCAAAACCTTCGTCGCTGTAATAATAAATCGTTGAGTTACAGTGGAAATATTTAAATGTACTGCAAATATAATTTGAAGGACATTTAAATAATGTTAATATAGAAAAATTGTGAATCGATCTTGGAAAAAGGAAACAACTGTGAAAATATGCATATTCTTCAGGTCAACGCACTCAATCAATCCGTCAAACGATCGTATGGTTATTCCTTTAATACATAAAGCAAACTTATTCACGAAGTGAAATAAGTATATTGATTGTTTGCAATGTCCGTCATGCTGTCCGTCTGTATGAGCCAAACTATTTCCACGCTATTGAAACTAGGGACTTGAAATTTGGAATATATACTCGTGTATACTCTCATCAGACAAATTATCAATATTTTCCCGATACGCCCACTAGGGGCGCGGCAAATCGGAAAATGAATTTTCCTGTATCTCAGAAACACTACTTCTAGAAGGGCTAGAGAGTTAAGATTCAAAATGAACCCTCACGTCTACATCCCTTGATTAAAAAGCTATGCTACGCCTATTGGGGGCGTGGCAAATCGGGTCAAACTGTATCTTCTAAAGTCTTAAAACGAGAACGACCAAAGTTGTCACGTGGGTTACTATTACGATTCTATAAAGATTGCCCAAAATATTTTATGACCACGCCTACTAGGGGCAAGTCGAATCTAAATATATAATGATTTTACTAATTATGTTATATTTTGAGCACTTTGATGCTAGAGACTTGAGACTTGGTATATATACGCGGGCTAACATCCCATAATAGAAAAGTTATGGCGGATATATCTACGCCCACAGGGTGCATGGCAACTAATATCAGCATATATAACCCACAGTTTTAATGCTTCAAAGCTTCAAAATTGGATGCTAAGTTACTGGGGGCCTCCTCTTACACTTCCCCAAAATTTATTGTTACCCATACAGTATATATGTATCTTCTTGATCACGGAGAGAAGCCGAGTATTTAGTTTTCAGCCCTGTCCGTCTGTCTGTCTGTCCGTCCGTCCGTCCGCCCGTTTGTCCGTATGTTTGAACCCGTCGATCTTAGAACATATAAGAGACCAATTGTTTTGGATTTTCGTGTATAGCATTGGAATTAGTTTCAACTAATTGATAAGTATAATATTTTAATGTTATCGATAAAAACCCGATATCGTTAATTTGTTATAACATTATATCTAATTCATCTTTACAGTTAGATTCTTCAAATTTTGCAATTATTATGTTAAATTTTTGGTGCCACGTCACGTTGGTGACACGATCACGCACAACAAATTTGATCAAAATCGTTGGTCTAGAAAAAATGTTATTAAGCATTTAATATCTCATATTATCGGCGTCTTGCAGCAGCTGCAAAGCTGGTGAGTCATAATGCACAGTTAGCAAATTGTGTGCTTGTGCGTGCATCTCTGTGTGTGTATGTATTGCTTGCTACATATGTACATATAAAAGTAAAGGAGAATGTTAGCGGTTCTTAGGAATCGCGGTTCTTCGCAGGGTTCAGGGGATCTCTTAGTCGAGCAGTCTCGACTAGAGCACTCTTACTTGTTTTAGGAATATTTAAAGAGTTTTCCCGATTGAATTCTGTTCTCGACCATTGTTCAGCAAACAATGGTTAGCTACCACCCACTCAATGTGAACCGGCCGATTGCCCGGAAATCGCCAGAGCGTTCCGGGCTCTCAACACCCGCCGGACATTCCTGTATAAGCATGACAATTTAAAACGCATTACAGTGTTGCAATTAATTAAACTGTCATTGGTTGCAGGATTCGAAATTGTTCGCGTGCAAAGGCTCAAAATAAATTGTATACAAGGCGCTGTGGGCCAAAAGTAGCGCTAAGGATAAATGTTACGGTCATACTGTCCGGCAGTCAAATGGCTAGACAGTCAGATGCGGCAGTAAAGCATTGCGTGAATTTATTGAATTGTAAAAAGAACATATATCAGCGTTTTTAATTGCATCATCAGAAACTGGGATGTAAGCCCCAACAAGGAGTAGCGTTGAATACATTTCAAAGGACAGTTGTAAGTTTCCATGGTTGCAGCTTTGCAACTATAACCTGATAGACCACTTGTATTAATATTCGCAGTTGGCGTATAAGTCCGAGAAAATTCGGATCATATTTTTATCTTCTTAGCTCTTTTAAAGATATTTCATAGTTAAAATATTATATGTATATCTCTTAAATTGTTCGACTCGAACGAAAGAGCTTCTTCTGGGTAAGTTGTCATCATATTTTATACCTTTATACCTCTAATACATTCCAAGAACTATACTCTCAATCCACATGAATTGATTAAAACCCGAACAAAACGTTAAATAATTGTTTGTGTACAGGGTCCAGCAAAATTGTGCGCGTTCAGACATATGGCAACTCAAATAAGCGATATGCTGGCATCCTCTCTTACACTTATACAGCCGCAAAACCCAAATCTAAGCCAGAGCCAAATGGCAGTAATTATAAATTGTTGTCTGTTTTTTCTTTGTTTGTTTTGAAGGAGTCTGCCCCAGATGCTGGGACGGGTTGCTTTTGGCTGCCAAGAAACAAGTGGCCAACTGGCAATAGAGGGGTAAACAAATGTTTACAAATTTTATATCAACATTTCAAGGCAAAGCACATCAACAATTTATCCTATTTGTAAATATATTAATTATTCACCCCTTCTGTGTAGCTAGATTAGCGTCGAAGTAAGAATGAGCCTATCATATTTTCATAACTCCTGACCAAAATTCTCCGTCAAGGGATTTGTTTAAACTATACAAAACAACTCAATTCACCCGGTGCGCTGAAAAGTAGACAACGTCGTCCTGACTCAATGCGCGCAGCAGTAAAACACAAACGAGGCAAAATTGGTGCCGCCTGGCTGGGAAATGGAATTGGGAATGGGAGCGAAAATAGCAAGAAGGCGTCTTCAACTTGAATTGATGGCTCAGACAACAAATTCAACTTGTGTGTCGTGCTCCATTGTACCCTAATGGAGAAAGTTGTCAGCAGTTGAAAGGGTGGCGGAAGAGGCCGAGGCCGTCTCTTGGGCGCTAGGGCATACTTCCGTTATTTTTTCAAGACAGCTTTCGTTGCCTGGACAAGGGATCAATACCAAAAATTGCATAATGAAAACGAGTCAATGAATGCCAATCTCTTGTTTCGCTTTAACTCTTGTCCGTCGGAATATCTGTAAGCCTTAAAGTACCCACACGTAAGGACAAAGCACGTGGTTAATTGCTATCCGCTTAACTATTTAAAAACTTATTTATTTGTGCCAATGATAGCTTGAGTTTTCCCCATAGTGTGTGTCGCAGTACGACGACATATTGAAAAGTTTTAGAATTTGCAAGTAGCCGTGCAGCGCCGACCGCCACAAGATCGTGCACTGTCCAAGCAGTCAGCAGAGCTGGGCATGCTCAAGTTGGTCACGTCGTCGACGACGTTGTCATCAACGTCGCCTAGTTGACTAAAACTTATGAGTTTTGAAAGGAAAACTGGTGCAAGCGGAAATGCAATTGAAACGCCGCTATTGTCGTTCTGCATGTGTGTCGTCGACATTGTTGGTGGTGGCTAACGTCTCACCACAACCAAACCCCAACCTCAGCCCAAGCCCTAACGTCGTCGCCTACAGCGCAGCCGTTTGTGTGTATTATGAAGATTTTATATAAAGTTTGTGAGCTATTAGAAAATTCCATTAGACCTTGCTGAACACACACACACTGGCGCAGTTCTGTTAAGACACTTAGTCCAGCTCGTTTCTGTTCTGGATCGGTTTTTGTTTGCTTATGTTTATGTATTCGCAGCAATATATGCGCCATATTGTCGCCTTGGGTCTGGCGGACTTACAAGTTTTCAGCAGACATAGGCGCGAACAGCCAAATGGCCAAAGCAATTCGCACAGGCCAAACAGTTGCAATACGGCAGCACTGGTATTGTGGTTGTCCTAGTCCGGGTCTTAGCATCACATCAGCACGAGTAGGTCCTTAAAACTTGCGTTCAAAAAGGACGTGCAAACGGTTTTCTCAAGGAATATGAATTATGCTACAGTAGTGCCAGTGACATTAATTATATTGGCTGTGATAAATGTTTTTGTTTCCACGGTCCATATTGCGTCGTAATCAATTCAATTATTCAAATTACCAGAGCCAGAACCAAAGCAAAAGCCGAGAAAAACATCGCCGCATAAATCAGGTCAGGCCAACTGACACGTGCTTTTAATTCATTTATTAGGCGAATCAAGTCAAGCCACACATTCTATGCCATAAAAGGATAACGAATCCACAAGGCTGACTAGTCCGCGCAAGAAGAACCAATTACTGACCACATGTACGCCGAGTCGACCACAACGGAGATGACAACTTACCCTATCAGAGAACCACCCGAGAAGTCAGCGCTGCGCGATTTTTGGGCGAAAGAGTCCGCTGTAAATGCCTTTCTACAAACATCCCACGTAAATATCAATAGATTGCAATCTTTCTTTAAAATATTTTGAAGACGAATCTTGATATGAGTCTTTTGCTACAGCTGCAACGTGCAACACAAACTTTTCAATTATAAATTATAAAATTTAATAGCCGGATGCTATTTTGAACAATGATGTATTTAATAGCTCATAAGGGATTGATTATATTGACAACTACAGTTTAAAAGCTTATTTTCGCAAATCTTGAAAAATCTTAATAAATATCCGACTTAATCGACCCAACTCCAGATAGATAAAGAAGGCTTTGCTCTATCTCGGACTTACTAACATCTTTTACTCGTTGAATAAGGAGCTAGCTCACTTCACATTTATTACTCAAATCACCTACCAATTTTAATGGTGAGAAATAATTATCTCTAAATGACAATAAAGAAGACAATAAACAGAAGAGGATATCCGCCTTACGAGGCCATAGTTATTTGTCTAAATCGGCTCCAGTGACTATGAACAGCAATATCTAAAGCTATAAATATTCTTAAAGACTATCAACAGTATGTTCCTTAACGGGTAATAAAACTAATTTTAAAATAGATCGCATAATTCATTTAATAATAAATCGGAACAATGCAGGCCAGAGAAGCATTTTGAACGAAAACGGAAGTCAAATGATTCAGACACGTATGTCCACGCCACTTTACGACCTACACAAAACGCTGAAAGAAATATGGCTCCGTGCGGAATATTTATGCTAGCTACATCACAAGTCCACACACATACATACATTCCCACATACAGGCGCATAGAAATTTTACATACTCTAAGTAAAATGACGCACTCACACAGTGTTGGCAAGCAAAATAGTAGAGACTTTGCATATGTATGAGGGTGCGAGTGGAGAGAGGGAGAGAGAGAATTTGGAGTGTGGCGCATTACATTTGTAAAATCTGGCACACGAATGCAATAAATCACAACACAGAAGAAAATATACACCCTCTATCCAGCATATGTAAATACACGCACATATCATGCCCGCCCACTCAGACTCCGCATACATTTGTGTAATGGTTATTATTAGTAATGCAAGCGCATAGTTCGCCAATGACTCAGGCTCTAAGAACTCTGAAAATTATTGGGGTCACATGTGTAAAAGGATATTTCCTTATTAACCAGCGTCGTGTGCGTATGGGTGTGTGTGTGTGTGTCCTTACGTCAGTGTCCATAAATGTATTCTGGTCACAAATTATTATGGTGTCAAATAATGAGGCGGAGACTGTCAAATTTGCATATGCCACAGTATCAGGTTGTTATTTGCAAGGACTATTCCGCATATATGCATAAATTGAAGCACAATGTAGAAAAATGGGAACGCATCCGTTTTGCGAAACAAAAGATGCCAAGAAAATCTTATGCCATTCTTCAGCCATGGAAGCTCCACATACAACTGTCAACTGGGGTACAAGTCTTTGTTTGGGAAGTGGATATTCTTAATGCAATACTCCGATGCACAGATGATTTTTCTTAGGATGTACATATGTGCATACGTATGTATGTGAAGACATGTGAGCAGAAAAGCGGAAGTAATAAGTGTATACTTAGCTATTTGTCTGCTCTGGCCGCATGTGTTGTGAACCCCGTTCATTGAAACGCATGCAACAGCCAACATAACATATAAGTAACTACACGTCCTTTGCAAACACCATCGCAATCGCATATGGGTTGAAGAACAGGACTGCGGACAGTTGGCATGAGTCTGCGGCCGCAATGTGAAAATAGTAGAAGTAACAGTTTCATGTTGTCCCACTCTTTCACTTGCTTGTTGACGGGTCGTCTGTCAGACATGATGAAAATAATGGAGCAGAAAATGTCACTGGGTATGCTAAAGGCATATGTATGTATATACCATTATAAATGCAAACTATACATACTTATATAGAGTTGTATTTGTCTTTGCATGTCCACGACATTCAAGAATGATAGCACATAGAAGATGGTCACACTCCCACAAAGCTGCTCTCACACATACATAGTCTAACTTGGCAGAAATGATTTAGTAAAGTCGGCACCGCTACGTGCTTTGCCCCATCACTGTCCTACCAAAGACAGGTTCTCGGCACGAATTGCAATTAGTTGAACAACACTCAGCTCCTAACTCTGTCTGTCCACCCGATCGTACCGGGAATGTGAAAACTGACTAATTTATCAATTTCATAAACATTTTGTCAGCATTATGAAGAATAATTAGTCGCGCTATCGATCTAGGGGTTTTCCCAGCTCAACTCCAATTTGCATTACGTTAACAAAAGAGAGCTCCGATGCAAACGACCCAAAAAAACTGTTGAGTATAGTATAAATACGTAACGTAAATTTAAATCAGAATATGTGCTTTCTTCAATCTGTTCTTGAATTAACATTTATTTTTATACACTGAACCCAATGTATATAACAGGCAGAAGGAGGCGTGGCAGACCCCATAAAGTATATATATTCTTGATCGATTTAGCCCTATCCGTCTGTCCGTCCGTCTGTCCGTATATATGAACGCGTCGATCTCAGAAGCCACAAGAGCTAGATACTGCACGTATAGCACGAAAAGATCGAGCTTGTTAAAAAAACTCGATAGCTGTCTTAATTTTAATGCTATCGATTAAAAACGAAATCGATACTCAGTTTTATAAATCTATATAATTCATCTTTCTAGCTAGAGTCTTTTTCATTTAGTGTTATTTGAGCCTTATACAATTTCACTTTTTGTTAAATTTCAAATTGGTAAATCACATATTTCAAATACTACAGTTGTGTGTGTACAGTTGTGCTCTGGCACATGTATACATATGGACGACATGATCACGCTCAATAAGTTTTGGTCTAGAAAAAAAAGATTAAACATTTAATTTCCCATAACATTGGCATGCAAATAGCAGCCAAGGCACAGCTGACGCAGCGACTTGCGCTTGTGCGTTCGTGCGCCTATATGTATGTGTGTGAGTTGCTTGTAGTGAATATACATACATATATGTAAAAGAAAAGGAGAATGCGCGGAATAGCGGTTTTTCGCAGGGTTCAGGGTATCCCCTGGCCAAGCGGTCTCGTATAGAGGTTTCTTACTTGTTTTAATTTAATAGTCTCACCTTCAAGAGGAAAAATGCAGTATACTGATGGTTTCATAAGACTTTATGTATGTCGGAAATGTATAGTAAGCTGAAGGGTATCTGCTAGTCGGAGAATACTAGTCAGGAAAATATTATATACAATGCACTAAGTAAAACTACATTAAAATATTCATTGGGGGTTCGTTTATAAATATTTATACATTCGAGAGACAGGGGTATCAGCTATGTAGTTAAGCACTCCCAATTGGAGTACTCCTGTTTTTTGTTATTCACGTCTAGACAAACGACAAGAACTTATGACGACATTGACCTCCATACTGAAAATTAAGAAAACGGGAGGACTTCACTCAATGGTGCAGCCAGTGTTGATGTGACCATTAATTAAAGGCGCAGAGAAAGGAAATAATTAAGGCACAAAATACTCCCCGCTAAAGGTTTTATAAATCATAAAAAAATATGTGTTGTATGCGTGCGTGAGGGAATATATGCAAAATCAGAAGTAATCCGAACAAACGTACGAGTGAGCGGGTCACCGGTTGAACGTGCCGAATTCTTTGGCAATCATTCCCTCGGCACAATAAAAAAGGGTGCCCCTCACAGCCAGGTCCATGGAGAGGTGCAAAAGGACCAAGGCCCTTTTGACTTCGAGTTTTGGGTTGGGGCTGGTGGAAACGCGTTTCATGCATGGGAATAATTAAGCCATAAGCCTCGACCTCTTTCTTGTTCTCGAGCTACAACTTTCTTTTTTTTGTATTTGTCCGATTTGTGAGCTTGAAATATTTACACCTAAAACAAATAATAAAGACCAAAATTATTTATACACGCACGCACACTTAACGACGCTAAGAGTAAGGAGCTCGGAGCTGACAATAGGCGACGAATGGACGCACGGCTGTCGGCAGAATGACGGCGATAAGTCACCAGCCATGCCACTTCCGCACGAATTTTGCATAAAAATATTTTGAGCCGAATGAGATGAGGGTCGGCCACCAAATGTTTTACCCAGTCAGAGGCTTGGTGGTGATGGAGCGTCCAGTATGTACGTGTTTATTCGTATTTAGTAAGTAAGGAAAACGAAATAATAATAAAATTATCAAGGACACATAAATAAGGCAAAAATATATAATATTTGAAATTATTTAAATCAAAAGCAACGCATGCTAGCAAGGTATTAAGCGGCTAACAGTATCTAGCGACCGACTTTTTTGCAATTTTTTTTGTGTTGTTTCCTTAGGAAATATCCTCAAATGTACTCGTAGTTGAACTATGAAAAAGGCTTTTGCCGAAAAGTGGGCAGGGTAAAGGAAATTGCGAGTATTATTATGACTTTTATTAATTTTCCATGCCATATCAACGGTTATTGTTTTATACTCTCTCTCCTCTTCTCTCTCGTTCACTCTGATTCTCTCTCTCTCTCTCTCTACACACACGCCTTCTCTCCCTCCCTGGGCACTTATAGCTATGCTATGGCCCAAATTGCTTTTGTTTTAATTCTACATTCTGACTCTTTTTTGCGTTCTAGGTAAATAATGGCAACTGCTGTGTCCAGTTCAAGTTTTTCTCTAAACAACTTTGCACGCACGCGGTAGCGCAGTAGCCGCATCAGAGCCAAATAAAGCGAAAACCTGAGCCTGGAACAGTATTATTTTACTTCGGTTGAGATTTTTGATTAATGTGCGCTTAAAACTTTAAATTGTGGGATCCGCAGAAATCATTTCGTCTAAGCATAAAATCGGTAAAGTTTTATTAAGTTGTGCAACATCCAACCAATGCGGTGCCGAACCGAGTCAGACAAAGCGTTCAGCTGAAGTGTTGGCCAACAACAATAGAAGTTGAAAATATGTTCACAAGTTGCGTCTGCTCACATCTTAACAACTCAATGCTGACCACTGGCATATGTAGTTTAGACGTCGCTTTTATTAAAAAATATAGCAACAGTGTAAAAACTCGACATATAACATGACACGATTTTAACAGATACATACGAAAACAAGTATAAACGTTGCAATCGAAAGCTACCGACTGCGAAATACTTATTCACGTCACAGGGCACATTATATTTTAAAATTAATCTTAAATCCTTAGGGTCGAAGCTTGAATTAGCTTCCGATTATAAATTTAATCTTAGAAAGCCATGGAAATTTCAATGGCGATCTAAGTTCAGAACCCTAGCAAACAATGAAAAAAACAAGTAAAAACAAGTAAGAGTGCTCTAGTCGAGACTGCTCGACTAAGAGATCCCCTGAACCCTGCGAAGAACTGCGATTCCTAAGAACCACTAACATTCTCCGTTACTTTTATACATACACACACACAGACGCACGCACAAGCACACAATCTGCTAACTGTGCATTATGACTCACCAGCTTTGCCAAAGCGCAAGTCCCTAGTACTTCAAAGTCCCTAGTACTTTAAATACGTGATTTAGCAATTTGAGGCGAAGGGGGCGTGCTAAATTTAAAGACTCTAACTTAAAAGATCAATTAAACAGAATTTTATAACTAAATAAAGATATCGGTTTCTAATCGATAACATTAAAATGAAGATAGTTATCGATTATTTTAAACAAACTCGATCGAATCGTGATATACACGAACTTCCAAAAAAAATTGAAGTCTCTCGCTCTTATATCGTCTGAGATCGACGGGTTCAAACATACGGACAGGCGGACGTACGGACACACGGACAGACAGACAGACGGACAGGGCTTGTCTCCCTGATCAAGAATATATATACTTTCTGGGGTCTGCCACGCCTCCTTTTCCCTGTTACATACATTTCAACAAAAACATTATACCCAGATTTCCCATTTTCAAAGGGTTCTATCCCGATGCGATCATGTCGATTTTTCTTTTATTTGTCTTTTATTTATTTATTTTGTGTAACTAAAATATTCGTTTGAATACAATATAAAACTTGCCAAATCAATCCAGAAGGTCAAAGGTCACAGCTTATGACTCAAAAGCTGCAGATTTTGCCTTTTTGATTTGCAACGCCACCATTGAGCGAAGACATAAAAATTTTGCCCAGTTCGTAGAGTGGGTCTTCAGGAATATAACTGAAAATTTTTGAATGCTTACACTCAAAAAATGCGAAAATTAAAGGGTATTTCTTGTAAGTCACGACCCTAAAGGAGGGCACAAAAAATTGAGAAATCGATAGAGGAGTCCCCCGGTAACTTAACATCCAATTTTGAATCTACTAGAATCAAAACTATGGGAGATACAAGCTCATAGTATTTGCCACGCCCCCCAATGGACGTAGATATATCCGCCATATATTTTTGATCTTGAGATGTTGACGCGAAAACATTCCAAACGTCAACTTTTTAGCCTTTCTAAAAGTAGAATTTCTGTGCAACAGAATAATTCATTACCCGATTTCTCACGCCCCTAGTGGGCGTATCGGGAAAATCTTGACACTTCATCAGACGTGTATAACTAGTATATTAGAATTTTCAATTTCAAGTCTCCAGCTTCAATGCCGTACGTTCATACGGACAGACAGACGGACAGAATGACGGACATTTCACGAAACCAATATACTATTTCACTTCGAGAATAGGTATGACAAGCAAGAAAACTCTAGTCGAGACCGCTCGACTAGGGGAAACCCTGAACCCTCCGAAGAACCACTAACATTCTCCGTTACTTTTATATGCATGTAGCAAGCAACACATACACACACACAGATTACTGTGCAACTTGACTTAAAAACTTCGCTCATACTTACGCTCATACTTTCATACACACGGACAGACCGACGGACAGACAGACAGAAGGACAGGGCTAAATCCACTCGGCTTGTCTCCCTGATCAAGAATATATATACTTTTTAGGGGGTATGCCACGCCTCTTACTGCCTGTTACATACATTTCACCAAAATTTCCCATTTTCAATGGGTTCAGGGAATAAAAATAAATAAATAGAACAAAAATTTAAGAAAAATCGATATGACCGCACCGGGACTCAAGTCCCCACCGATGTACTCGCCAATGGGCATCTCTACCACGCAGCTACAGAATTTTTGTTCTGCAGTACACTGCTTGACAGTGCCGCCATTTCTCAACTAGAAACAAATAAGAAAGCTCTAGTCGAGACCGCTCGACTTGGAGATGCCATGAACACTGCGAAGAACCAATATTCCGAACATTCTTCGTTTCTTTTTATACGAAGTTTAATAAGTATATTGGTTTTGTGCAATGTCCAAACCATTTCCATGCTATTGAAGCTAGAGATTTGAAATTTGGAATATATACTCGTGTATACCCTCGTCAGATAAAGTGTCAAGATTTTCCCGAGACGCTCACTAAGGGCGCGGCAAATTGGAAAATTAATTTTTACCTGCATGGGCGTTTTATAGTTTTAAAGCTAGAACGCCCAAATTTGGGCGTTTCTATTACGAGCCTATAAACATCGTCAAAAAATTTTAATGGCCACGCCTACTCTTGATTCTAGAGACTTAGGATTTGGTATATATACTCGAGTTAACATCCTACAATAGAAAAGTCATGGCGGATATATCTACGCCCACAGGGGGCGTGGAAACTAATATCAGCATATATAACCCACAGTTTTAATGCTTCAAAGCTTCAAAATTGGATGCTAAGTTACTGATGGCCTCCTCTATCGATTTCCCAAAAACTATTGTTTCTCTCCAAAAGGGGTGTGACCTACAAAAAATACCCTGAAATTTTTGCGTTTTTGGAGTGTAATCATCCAAACTTTACAGTTATATTCCTGAACACCCACTCTATGAACATGTCATAAATTATATGTCTTCGGCCACTGGGGGACTGGCCACTTCTGAGCCAATAACTCGCCACATAATGACATTGTGACCTTTGACCTTAGATTTGCTAAATTTCCTTAATGTATTTAAAAGAATATTTTATTAACAAAATAAATAAATAAAAAGAAAATAACAAAAATATCGACATGACCACACCCCTACGCTCGGCACCTATCTCATTTCAGAGAGATGACATCTCTCTTATTTTTGTTGGTGCGTGTTTTTGTTAAGGCTCTAAACTTCGATCCAAATTGAAACTTCCATGGCCACCTACGATGAAAATTTTTAATCGGCAACTAATTTGAACGGCGACAGTGGGGATTTAAGATTAATTTAAAAATATAATGTTATAGATGGCCCTATGGGGTGCTGGGACGTGAGAAAGTATTTCTCGGTCAGTTGCGCCTGACTGCAACGTTCTTACTTGTTTATACATATGTATTTATATGTACATATGTATATTACAAGCAACACATACTTACACACGGAGCACGCACGCTCAAGCGCAAGTCATTCATAAGTGTGTAATTACGAAAGGGAAAGTTTCTTGTATTTAAAATGCGTGTTTTGCAAATTGGAAGGTGCGTGGCATCCAAAATTTAACAAAAATCAAAATTTTATAAGACTAAAAAAAAACTAAAATCAAAATTTTAAGAAAGAAAGAAATGTTTTTTGTTGAAATGTATGTAACAGGGAGAAGGAGGCGTGGCGTATATATATTCTTGACCAGGGAGACAAGCCGAGTCGATTTAGTCCCTGAGTACCGAAGACCGTAGCTTAAGACGTAACTGTTTGGCATGCATATCAATTCCAATACCATGAAGCGGACTTCCGTCCCTTCCCTATGACCGACAATTCGCATACCAAAGGCAACACTAACAGAAACATGCCAATACCATACCGTTTGCTGTACCAGCCAACGCAAAGCCTATCACAAAGGGAGAAAGTTGACAATTTTGATAGTGTTCATGGGAAAAACCAAGTGAGTTTCTTTTGACGTAACTGGAGGTTAGTGAGTAGCCTAAAATATTCAGGGCATAGCATTGTCAAGTGGGAAACATTCCTTTATATCCTATCACTTTGAAAGATTACTTTCCCATTTTGAACAACCAATCCAGCATACTATAACTGGTCCCTGAATATTGACCATGACTGTAAAATCTACCGGCTTTACAACTGTTGACATACAGTATGTTTGCAGAGCGCCACTCAACGTCGAGTGGCGGTACTACGGAAATGTTGCCGATATACATACAAATACCAGCAGCAAAACTACCACTAATAAAACTACAAGTAAAACGGACACAACAAAATGGCAGCTAATGCATGCGGCTTGAGATCGCTGTTGCTGATTTGACTAAATGAATACATGTATAGAAGTCGTATAGTAGTATAGTATAGAAGTAGCATAGTGTAAGTACTACGCAGAGTTGTAGCAATGTTCCCTAGAATTGGGGTAGTTCCCAGTTGTATACAATTGTAGTAGTCTGCACTTGTTTGCGAGCGAGTAGGCAAACGGGGCTCGCGGTGATATAAGGCTGAGCGTCAAGTTGGTAATTTGAATATGCTTTATGTATACGACACGTGTATTATACACGCTATATTACCTTTATATATATATTACCTTTATATATATATTTTATTTATATATATATATATATATATATATATATATATATATATATATATATATATATATATATATATATATATATATATATATATATATATATATATATATATATATATATATATATATATATATATATATATAAAAGTCAGATGATGTCGGGGAGCGTAACGTAACATAGTGTGTCGCTTGACGTGACGTGATGTGGCGTGGCGTGGCGAGGCGCTTTGAACAAGTGAACCTTTCGATTTCGAATTTCAGCCACTTAGCCGCAGTCGTTTAGCAAACGCCAAGGAAACTAAAGCTAAATGCTATGCAATAAATCCCTGAACAAAATATAATTAAAGTGGAAATTATAGTTTATAAAACACGTGCCGTTCTCAACGTTTGCTCAATGTGGCCCGTGCTAGTGGCGACTCAGACTCTGAGTCTATGACTATGACTTTCTGTCATGTAATATTACATAAGCTCGATCTGATTGCAGTGGTCAAGAAATTACCTGCGATTCCCTTTTAACTCCGATTAAATTAAAATACTATCAATTAATACGTTTTAAAACGGCGGACAGAAAAAGTGAACGTTAATTTATTATTAACTTAATGCTGTGCTTTGTTCCTGTTGCTGTTATTGTTTTTGTAAAGAAAAACTGCAACAGCAAGTGAATTAAAACAAAGAGGCATCTAAAGTAAGCAAACTGCCGCACCCACAGGGCTCAGAAAGCCAACACTCGACGGCCAACGCGGACTCATCAAAACTTTCGCCCAAATGTACATCGGCGAGGATAGCGAGCAAAGTTCGCCCTTTGTGATGCTCACATCGCCCACCAAGTCTTGGGTCAGTGTTCAGTGTAAACAAAGGCTCCACGCCCCTCATCTCACCATTTCGACCATCCTCCCAACTCTCAACATCTACCGACACATCTCTTAATTTCGCATTTTTTCTACTATTTCCCGTATGCATACAGTCAAACAAAAACAAGTAAGAAAATTCTAGTCGAGACCGCTCGACTAGGCGATACCCTGAAGCCTGCGAACAACCGTTATTCCTAGGAGTCGCTAACACTCACCGTTTCTTTTATATGTATGTAGCAAGCAACACATATACACACGCACAAACGCAGGCACTGCTAACTGCGTAGTTGAGTCAGCAACTGCGCTCAGGCTGCAAGGCGCCTCTAATATGAGAAATTAAATGTTTAATAACTTTTTGTAGACGAACGTTTTTGATCAAACTTGTTGATTATGTCAATTATATGTTTGTATGTGCCAAAGCGCAAGTATCTATGTAGTTCTTGAAATACGAGACTTTCAAATTTGAGGCGAAGGTGGCATCAAAAATTGAACAAAATCCGAAATTTAAAGACTCTAGCTATAAAGATAGAATTATATAACTGAGTGTCGATTTCGTTTTTAATCGATAACACAAAAAATAAAATATTTATCTGTTTTTAAACAAACTCGATATTTTCGTGCTATTCGCGGACCTAAAAAAATTTCAAGTCTCCAGCTCTTATAGGTTCTGAGATTGACACGTTCATACATACGGACATACGGGCATGGCTATATTAACTCGGCTTATCTCCCTGCACGAGAATATATATACTTTATGGGGTATAACAGACCTACTTCTGCCCATTACATACATTTCAACAAAAACATTATACCCTGATTTCCATTTCAGGGTATAGAAAGTGAAGTTGGTAAAAAGTTTAAATGACTTTTGTTGTTTTTCTAAGTGTTTTTTAATGGTCTACGTGTGCAGGCTCCGCGAGTGCCATTCTTTGATCCAACGTATACCCATGTCTAAATATTTCATTTAAAGTCCACAAAGGAATATAATATATTTTGCATTAAATAAAATGCAGGATCACAAAGGGAAAAGTCGATAACTAGCAAAGTGATATAGCTAAATCCGCCTGCCTGTCCCTCTGTCATTTGTCCTGCCTGTTCTGCCTGTCACATACATGTTAACAAAACCATTATACCTAGATTTCCCTTTTGTAATGCGGATGTATTGATTCATAATTTCATGAGCCGAATAACAGTCACCCTGACTTTTTATGTTTGAGTATTTACTTACTAACCAGATATTTGCTTACGATAATAAAATTAAATATTCCCAAGCAATACGCATCAGGACGATAATGGGTAATATGGAAGCAGGGTGGGTAAGCTAAGACTACTTTAAAGGAGTGAAGGGCTTGCGATGCTTGTCGATTGCTTCAATAAATTTTCTGCAAGGCTGCACCTCAAACGAAGGGCTTTGAAGTTTCGCTTACTACATCTGCCTGCGTACTACTGCTCGCTTTTCCAAGTTGCTCAAAGTTTAATTGAGCGCGTAATTTAAGCCTGTGCAAAGCTATTTGCGTAGTAGCATAGCTATAAGTGCGTTAGCTTAAGTATGATTCCATCAGAGGACGTATATCCAATAACAAAAATTTTCCTATTTTGTAGCACATACATAAAAGAATGTTAAAGTTGAAGCATTTCGATCTAAAAATCTTCGCCACCGTCTAAAATTGTATTTTAATCTATAATCAATAAACAATAAAAATAAGAAACTGCTCAATTTTTACATTATATTTTAAGTAATCGGTAAAAAGATATTGCATTAGTCCTTAAACTGATCCATGAAGCAGAAGAGTATATTGGTTTTGTGCAATGTCCGTCTTTCTGTAGATCCGTCTTTCCGCTTGAACGAAACATATTGTGCCGTTACTGAAGTCAGAAACTTGAAATTCTGATATTAACCTTTGATTTTTCTTACCCCTTGAACGCATTGAAAATGGGAAATCAGGGTATAATGGTTTTGTTGAAATGGCAGAAGGAGGCGTGACAGACCCCATAAAGTATATAAATTCTTGATCAGGGAGACAAGCTGAGTTGATATAACCATGTCCGTCTGGTCGCCCGTCTGTCCGTATCACATTTATCTCAGAATTTATAAAAGCTAGGGACTTGAAATTAAAATATGTAGGTTACTGTATAGCACGAAAAGATCGAGTTTGTTAAAGAATCGATAACTATTTTAATTTTAATGTTATCGATTAAAAACGAAATCGATACTTACATATATAATTCTATATAATTCACTTTTATGGCCAGAGTCTTCGTGTTTTTATACCCTGAACCCATTGAAAATGGGAAATCAGGTTATAATGGATTTGTGAAAATGTATGTAACAGGCAGAAGGAGGCGTGGCAGACCACATAAAGTATATTCTTGATCAGGGAAGAAGCCGGATCGAGTTAGCCCTGTTCGTCTGTCTGTCTGTCCGTCTGTCCGTATGTTTGAACCCGTCGATCTCAAAAGATATAAGAGCTAGAGACTTCAATTTTTTTTTTTGAAGTTCGTGTATATCACGATTCGATCGAGATTATTTCAATTATTCGATAACTATCGTCGTTTTAATGTTATTGATTAAAAACCGATATCTTCATTTAGTTATAAAATTCTATTTAATTCATATTTATATTTAATTCATCTTTATAGTTAGAGTCTTCAAATTTTGCATTTAGTGTTATGTGAGCCTTACACAATTTGGGTTTTTGTAAAATTTTGGATGCCACCCCCACTTTGCCTCAAATTTGCAAAACACGTATTACTCTAGAAAGGAATGATATGGCAACGCCCTGCCTGTCTACAAAAAAAGTTATTAAACATTTAATTTCCCATAATATATTAAATAAATAACGGTTCTTCGCAGGGTTCAGGGTATTTCCTAGTCGAGCGGTCTCGACTAGATTGTTCTTTCTTGTTTAAACAAGTAAGTGCTCGACTATAATGGTTAGAATGATTTTGTTAAAATGTACGTAAAAGGCGGAAATCATTATATGTTCACAATTAGTGGCAATACTTATTTGTTGAGATTCATATATTCGACAATGAGATTTCCCAATCGGAAAAACGATTTGAGAACGTGGTTGATACAATTGGCTTTTAACACTCAAAGAAAAGATTAAAAACCTTGATTTTAATTGAAGCACTGTGGGATCTCTATGAGGGCACATAAAAGGACACACGTATATCGAATTAATATGTATGCATAACACATATAACGTACATATCTCTATATATGTATACATATTTTTCCACATATATGGTTATTTATTTAGAGTAAATTTCTACTCGACAGGCCTTGCTGCGTAATTGGGGTCAGGCTGTCATAGAGCAATGCACAAATGTTAGCTGAAGAGCTGTATTTCAAATGAATTTGAATTATTTTCAATTTGAGTTTCTGTATCTAGAGCTCCTTCGGGATTTTCCTTAAAATTATATTTGTGTCTAAATTGAAAAGAGTCCGCTCACGTAGAAAATAGAATTAATTCGTTGCTTTTTAAGGCCATCCAACATTTAAATAATTTAAACGAAGTTTTTATACTTATTCAGGAAGTGAAATAATTATACTTTTTCAAGAAGTGAAACAAGTATATTGGTTTTGTGCAATGTCCGTCATGCCGTCCGTCCGTTTGCCAGTCTGTCGGTCAGTCTGCGTGTTCGTATGAACGCAAACCATTTCTACGCTATTGAAGCTAGAGACTTTAGAATACATACTCATGAATACCCCGATCAGACAAAGTGTCAAGATTTTCCCGATACGCCCACTAGGGGCGTGAAAAATGCATTTTCCTATAGCTCAGAAACACTATGGGCACGCTCACTGGGGGCCTGGCAAATAGGATCTGAATAAATAGTGATTTTACTAATTCTGTTATATTTTGAGTTCTTTTGATGTTAGAGATTTGAAACTTGGTAAATATACTCCGGTTAACATTCCAAAATCGAAAAACTATTGTGGATATATTTACGCCCACAGTTTTAGTGCTAGAATCTTCAAAATTGAATGCTAAGTTACTGGTGGCCTCCTATAACGATTTGTCAAAAAGTATTGTTCCGCCCATAAAGGGGATCGATCTCAGAACTTACAAGAGCTAGAGACTTTTTGTTGGTCCCTGTGTAGGGCGCGCATATTGAGTGTTTTAAAAAATCGATTGGTATGTTTATTTTAATGTTATCGTTTAAAAACGAAAACAGAAATTCACCTATAAAACTCTAACTAATTCATCTTTCCATCTAGAGTCTTTAAATTTAATTTCGGATTTTGTTAAATTTTGGATGCCACGCCCAGTTCGCCTCGAATTTGCAAATCACGCAATTCAAATACTAGAGACCTTGGTTTTGACAGATACATACATTTAAATGACATGATCACGCCTTGGAATTTTGATCAAAAACGTTCGTCTTCAAAGAAGTTATTAAACATTTAATTTCCCGCAATATTTACATACATATAGCAGCCCAAACGCAGTTGACGCTGCGACTTGCGCTGTGTATGTCTTGCTTGTAATATACAAACATATACATACATATGTATACAAAGTAAAGAACGGTTGTTCGCAGGGTTCAGGGTATCCCCTAGTCGAGCGGTCTCGACTATAGTTTTCTTACTTGTTTTAATGTAAAAATCTAAACTTTTCAGTTATATTCCTGAACACCCACTCTGTGAACATACAAAAAATTATATTTCAAAGGCCGTTGGGGGCGTGGCAAATTAAAACTGAAAAATCTACAGGTTCTGAGCCAATAACTTGCAACATATTAACTTTGTGACTTTTGACCTTGCCTTTTGATTTGTCACACAGACGCACGCATATGCACACATTCTGCTAACACCGCAGTTGAAGAGGTTGACGCTGCAATATGCCAATGTTATGGGAAATTATTTTTTTATACCCTGAGCCCATTGAAAATGGGAAATCAGGGTATAATGTTTTTGTTGAAATGTATGTAACAGGCAGAAGGAGGCGTGGCAGACCCCATAAAGTATATATATTTTTGATCAGGATGACAAGCCGAGTTGATATAGCCATGTCCGTCTGTCCGTCTGTCCGTCCGTCTGTCCGTCTGTCCGTATGTATGAACGCGTCGTTCTCAGAACCTACAAGAGCTAGAGACTTGAAATTTTTTATGTAGGTTCTTGTATAGCACGAAAAGATCGAGTTTGTTTCAGAAATTCGATAACTTTTATCGTTTTATTGTTATCGATTAAAAACGAAAATCTAAATTAAGCAATAAAATTCTATATAATTCATCTTTCTAGATAGAGTCTTCAAATTTTGCATTTAGTGTTATGTGAGCCTTACGCAATTTCGTTTTTTGTTAAATTTTGGGTGCCACGCCCCCTTCGCCTCAAATTTGTAACTCCCGTATATCAAATACTAGAGACTTGTGCTTTGGCACATACATACATATGGATGACATGATTACGCCCAACAAGTTTGATCAAAATCGTTGGTCTAGAAAAAAAGTTATTAAACATTTAATTTCCCATAACATTGCCATGCAAAGCAGCCAAAGAACAGCTGACCCAACGACTTGCGCTTGTGTATGCGTGCGCCTGTGTGTGTGTGTGTGTGTGTATGTTTTGCTTGTAATGAACGTACATATGCATGTGTATATAAAAGAAATGAAGAATGCTTGGAATAGCGGATCTTCGCAGGGTTCAGGGTATACCCTAGTCGAGCGGTCTCGACTAGAGTTTTCTTACTTGTTTTTAACTATATTAATCAATCTTTCAGAGTTTGGTTATATGTCATTCATATGTCGCCAAAGAAAAAGTATTTTAAATATTCGTTTTGCAAATTTAAGAAGAGGGCATCCGAATTTTCACAAAATCAAAATAGCATACATGATACTAAAAGTAAAATTTGAAGACACTAGCTACAACGATAAAATCGGCTTGACTCTCTGATCTCTGTATATACTTTATGGGGTTTGCCACGCCTCCTTCTGCCTGATACATACATTTAAAAAAAATTATTAGACCATTTTCCCATCTTCAATGGATTTAGTATACAAACATCGCAAACCATTGAAAAAGAACAAGAAATTGCACGATATTGGTGTGCTTCTTAATCACAAGAGCAAAGAGAAGCCCATGAGACAGATATTTTGGCATTGAGAATTCATCGAGCCAATTAATTAATTGTCTATTAAAGCAGTGTTTCAATACGATACTAAAACTGATTACAGCTCGCATATTCGCATTGGGCCAATGAACTTTGTTGTGGCTCATCGACGTATTGCTAAGAAACGCGACGATTATGCTGTCTTTGTGGCAAAGTAAAACTGCAATCATTGCTTCTTGGCGAAACACCACGACAATCCTTAAAATAAAATACATGCGTTTCTCATGGTCGGAAACCATCTGCTTTAAGTTTTCCGGGTCCACTAGTTATATACATATATATTTACGGAAATATTTGTATACAAAATGACAAAAAAGAACGAAATAAACTGTGATATTTTAAAACATTCATTATGTAATCATTTGTTGTAGGATAATTGGACCTGAATGGGCAGACTTCTAACTGATTTGGCTCCATTTTGGATTTGTTTAGTTTTTAATTAATTTCTGTGCCATTAAATAATTCCAAAATTAATTATTTGTACTTTAGGGATTGTTCGATTTGTGCATACGTACTATGGTTTTACTTGAAGACGTTAAGGAAATGGAAATTCTACAAAACAATTTCAATTATTTTAGATTTAAACGAACTTTTTAAGAAAAGACGCCGACTTAGCGAATCGAACGCTTTATAAACACAAACACACACATTCGCGAATATATAAGTATATAAATTTGTATATGGTCAATTGTGTACTTTCCAACAATTTACGTATTTTTCTATTTGTTTATTTTTGTTTCTGTGCGCAGCCCGCCAGCTACGGTAAGAAGAACGGCATGTGGTATGCTTCGCCCGGAAATCAGGGCTGGGGCTCCAAGCCTGCGAGTCGAAAACCCTCAATAATGGAAGCGGATTTGGGCACATTATCGACCACATCGGGATCGATAAAACGCAGTGCAGGCCGGGTGATACGCATCATCAATAATTTGGATCATTCCGTTCAGGTGAGTGCAAGGGCGCAAATATCCCAAATTTTTTAAATATACATACATTCCTATGTACGTACATACATGTTTTTATTATTTGTACATAGTTGAATAAAAGTGTATAAATTATGAAATGATAAACATAGTTATATCGACAAGTGTCAAATGTCAATCAATATTTCAGAATATATAAACTAGAACTCATTTTTATACTTTTTCATGCAGTGAAATAAGTATATTGGTTTTGTGACATGTCCGTCATGCTGTCCGTCTGTCCGCATAAACGCAAACCATTTCCACGCTATTGAGCTATAGACTTGAAATTTGGAATATATACTCGTGTATACCTTCGTCAGATAAGGTGCCAAGATTTTCCAGATGCGCCTACTAGGGGCGTGTCAAATCGGAAAATACATTTTTCTGTATCTCAGAAAAACTACTTCTAGAAGGGCTAGAGAGTTGCGATTTGTAATGAACACTCACGCCGACATCCCAAGCTCAAAAAGTTATGGCGGATATATCTACGCCCACAGGGGGGTGGGGGGCGCGCGCGGCAACTATTATCAGCTTCAAATTGGATGCTAAGTTACTGGGGCCTCCTCTATCGATTTGTAATTTCTTGTAATTTTCGCATTTTTTTTTTTTTGAGTGTAAGCATCCAAGCTTTACAGTTATATTCTTGAACACCCACTCTATGAAAAATGTTTTAACACAAAATAACTAAATAAAGAAAAAATAACCAAAATATCAACATGACCGCACCGGGGACTAAGCCCACACTTCTAAGCTTCGATCCAAATTGAAACTGTCTGGCCACCTCGAATGAAAGTTTTTAATCGACTGATAATTTGAGCGGCGACAGTGGAGATTTAAGAATCATTTTAAAACATAATGTGACAGATGCCCCTTGTGGGCTGCTGGGACGTGAAAACTATTTCGCAGTCGGTTGCGTCCGACTGCAACGTTCTTACTTGTTTGTTTTTGCAACATAACTTCACCTGTTTAAGTACAATGTTGGAAAATATCTATTTATTATTTATACATATGTATATATTCAACAGAGTAAATTTTCACGTATGTAATTATCAGCACATGTGTGGCACACCTAGTGATCCCCTGGACGCAATGTTCATACATATATGTTTTTAACCAATTCACTTTTCAACTTGGATTGTTTGTATTTTAGATATTCAATTTGCAAATCATATTTGTTTGGTTCGTTCGCTTGCCCACTTAGCAGCAAATGCAAATATGTTTTTCTGTTTTCAATATATTAACTATTGCATTAATATATTTACTTTATTAGCTTGTGCATCACTTTTTTGAATCTGTGAAAATATTCACTGTTGAATATCCACAGAGTGTTATTAAATCTAAGCCGATTTTATGGTAAAATTAAACTTAAAACAAATAAGAACGTTGCAGTTGTTGCATTAAATTTTTCGCATGATTTTAAGAACAGTTCATAGGAGCGGTTCGAATCTCGGCGACGGCGGGGTTTTTATAACCTAACCCATAGAAAATGGGAGAACAGGATATGATGGCTTTGTTAATATGTATGTAAGACGCAGAAGGAGGCGTGGCAAAGCCTATTAAGTATACATATATATATATATATATATATATATATATATATATATATATATATATATATATATATATATATATATATATTATTGGAATAATAAAGTTATTTCACCAAATATTTTTTTAAAAAACCGACTCGAATGAGAATATTTATATTTTTGTTACTTTATATTTTGTAGAGCTGTTTTACACAACTTGCCATTTCGAAACACAAAACAAAAGTGAGTTCATAATAGAAAGTTATGTTCATACATTCAAGTCAGGATTTCTGTAATGTCAATTTTTGCAAGAAGATAAGATTACAGAATAAGGAGTGAGACATAGTTATGTTATTTCCAACATATTTATATATATATATACTAATCAGCTCGTCTGTCTGTCCATCCATGTGTATAAACGCGTCGGTCTCAGAACCTATAAGAGCTAGAGTCTTGCAATTTTTTATGTAGATAACTATATAGCTCGCAAAGATCACGTTTGTCTAAAAAAACCAATAGCTGTTCCCTTTTTAATGTTATCGTCTTAAAACGTTATCGAAAATCAGGTATTAAATTATATCTCCCACGTATTTGGAGCTAAAGTCACAAAATTTAGTAAGCTGTCCGTCTGTCTGTCCGAATGTATTAACGCGACGATCTCAGAACCTACAAGACCTAGAGACTTTTTGTAGGACCCTGGGATAGGGCGCGCATATCGAGTTTGTTCCAAAAAATCGATAACTATTTTCATTTTAATGTTATTGATCAAAAACAAGGACAGAAATTCAGCAATAAAACTTGAATTCATCTCTCTAGCTAGAGTCTTTAAATTTTGTATTTAGCGTTCTTTGAGCCTTACACAATTTCGTAATTTGTTAAATTTTGGTTGCCACGCCTTTCGCCTTAAGTTTGAAAAACACGTGTTTCACATACTAGAGACTTGTGATTTTAAAAGCGTTCGTCTCCGGTTTTTTGCACAGTTCAGGGTATCCCCTAGTCAAACCTCCTTGACTAGAGTTTCCTTACTTGTTTTAACTAAAATATTGTTTTGGATACATAATATCTTTATGTTTCGAGTTATCTGCTCAAATATATAGATTTGCCTGTTTTTATTTTCCACGCCCCCAGCGGGCGTAGACATATAATTTTTTAACTGTTCGTAGAGTGGGTCCTTCAGGTATATAATTGTAAAATTTGGATGCTTGGAATAAGTTTTGAGAAATCGATAGAGGATGTCACCAGTAACTTAGCATGCTATGTTACCAATTTTGAAGCTTCTACCACGAAAACTGTAATTAATATAAGCTCATACGATTTGCCACTTCCCTGTGGGCATAGATATATCAGCCATAGATATTTGATCTTGGGATGTCGACTCTAGTATACATTATACATCTGAGATACAGGAAAATGTATTTTCCGATTTTCCACGGCCCTTGTGGGCGTATCTGGAAAATCTTGACACCCCATCAGACGAGAGAATACACGATTATATATTTCATATGTCAAGTTTCTAGCTTCAATAGCGTAGAAATGGGCAGGGATGTAGACGTGAGGGTTCATTTTGAATCTCAACTCTCTAGCCCTTCTAGAAGTAGTGTTTCTGAGATACAGAAAAATGCATTTTCTGATTTGCCACGCCCCTAGTAGGCGTATCGGGAAAATCTTGACACTTTATCAGACTAGGGTATACACGAGTCTATATTTCAAATTTCAAGTCTCTAGCTTCAATAGCGTGGAAATGGCTTGCGTTCATACGGACAGACGGACAGACGGACGGACATTGCACAAAACCAATATACTATATCACTACGTGAAATAGTATAAAAACGCGAGAACCAAATTGAAGCCACGGTCAATTTGGGAGTTTCCGCCAGTACGCCCACACATCACTTTTTCCACAGGAGGCAGTAATTTTTTATGGAAATTTCGCTAAGTGCAACTTAATTTTTGAGCACTCTTTCCACGCCCTATGTATGGGCGTATTGGCAAATCAATAAAGGAGCGAAATGTAACAAAGTTTTCAGTTTTTAGTTGCATAACTGTGGAGAATACAGTTTTTCGCGATTTCCCCATTAGGCGAATAGTTTTTGGCCAATACGTCGATAAGGTATATAGTAATTAAATGAAACGAAAAGTACATAGTATAAAAAACTCAACTCAACTCATTGGCAAGATTTTGATTTAAGCTATTTTATGAAATGTATTGTCCAGAAATGGATTAAATTGAATGCATTGAATGTAACAAGCTATCAGGGGTATACTTATGACAATCACAATAGCAACAACGACAAAAACAGACAAGTAAGAACGTTGCAGTCGAACGCAACCGACTGAGAAATACTTCTTTACGCTCCGGCACCCCATAGGGAAATCACATTATATTTTTCAATTAATCTTAAATCATTAAGGTGGCCCACTAGGGGCGTGGCGAATCGGAAAAAAAAATCAAGTGTCTTAGAAAGTAGTGTTGTTCTATAGAAGGACTAGAGAGTTGAGCATATGCAGACAAATTAATTAAAATTAATTTAGTTCACAGAAGTTATTAAACAAAACATTTAGCCACTTGTCAAAATGAGAGACTTAAATTTTTTTATAACATTCTCCGTTATTGTTATATGTATGTAGCAAGCACACAGTCTGCTAAATGCGCATTTTGACTCAGCAACTGAGCTCAGGTTGCAAGTCGTTAATGTTATGTAAAATTAAATGCCTAATAACTTCCATCGTAATCGAACGTTTTTGATCTTTCATATGTATGTATGTGCCAAAGCACACGTCTCTTGTATTGGGGAAGGGGGCATGGCATCCAAAATTTAAAAAACCCCGAAACTGTGTAAGGCTCAAATAACACTAAATGCAAAATTTGAAGACTCTAGGTATAAAGATGAATTAGATAGAATTTTACAACTAAATAACTATATCGGTTTTTAGTCGGTACCATTAAAACTATGACAGTTATCGATTATTTGAAACAAATACGATCTTTTCGTGCTACACACGAGCCCCCACAA
The DNA here is from genome assembly GCA_961210405.1 of Drosophila mercatorum. Lineage (NCBI taxonomy): Eukaryota > Metazoa > Arthropoda > Insecta > Diptera > Drosophilidae > Drosophila > Drosophila mercatorum. Next base: position 24,862,957 of record CAUIUS010000004.1, on the reverse strand, counting down.
AAAGTATCTAGCCTCTTGCTCTCTTGAAGTCTCTAGCTCTAAAATGTTTTGAGACCGACGCATTCAAATATACAAACAGACGGACAGACAGACGGGCGAACGGACATCCGAACAGACGGGATGGGGTAACTCGACTCGGCTTTTCTCCCCGATCAAGAAATATATTCTTTATATAATATATACTTTATGGGGTCTGCTCCGCCTTCTTCTGCCTGTTACATACATTTTTACAAAAACAGTATACCCTTATTTCAAATTCCCTATGGGTTCAGGTATAATTATGGATTTAAGTTTTTTGTTGGCTAAGTTTTGTTTCCTGCACAAACGAACTAAGTGCGCACGTTCTCAGCGTCCAAGGCTATATCGAGTGACTTATAGTGAAACTAGGAATACCGCCAAGTACTTTGCAGACTTTCAGACTACATATAGTAAGAATTTGAGTAATGGCCACAAAGACATTGAAGTTGTTTCATTACCTAGTTCCATTAACATTGATATCGACAAAGACTGCATTTGACTCTCCCGCTTCTCTCGCTCTCTCTTTAAATGTTGCTCGACGTTGCTGTTGTCAATTTAGTGGCGTGTTGCAGTCCCGTGACTGAAGCTAAATAATATTTGGCACCCTTAAGTAGCACGTGCGACGTGCTGACGTATGATCTTGACTTGACTTCTTACTTATTTTTTCGGCACAAATATGAAAAATTGGTTATTTCTCCATACCAAAGCTTACATAGGACAAAAATAATGCTGTGGAAAATATGGCAAGCAACTTGAAGCCCAACTGACGAAAGAAAATACGACAAGGCTGCAAAGGAATTAAACAGTAGACTGTGGGTAGACGCGACGAAAGCACTCTTACGTGTTCATCTTTTAATGTTAAGCCAAATATGTATGAATATCAATCATCAAGTATCTAGCATCAATAGTGCTCAAAATATAACCGAATTTGTAAAATCACTATACAGTCAGATCCACTTTGACACGCCTTAGTGGGCAAGGACGTCTGATTTCGTCGACCTTTATAAGATCGTAACTGTAACTCACGTGCCACATTTGGGTATTGTAGAAGATAGAGTTTGACCCGATTTATTACAGCCCCAGTGGGCATAGATATGTCTGCCAACGCTTTGAGATCTTGGAATGTCGACGCGAGTATGCATTTTAAATATCACCTGTCTAGCCTTTCTGGGATACAGGAAAACGGATTTTCCGATTTACCACGCACCTTGTTAAAAATAAACAAGTAAGAACATTGCAGTCGGACGCAACCGACTGCGAAATACTTTTTCATGTCCCAGCACCCCATAGGGGGCATCTTAAATTCATCTTAAATCCCTACTGGAGGTGACCAGACTGCTTAGAACCCTTCCTTTAGCAAACACATGCACCCAAATTGAGTTTTAGGTAGGTAGGTTTAGTTTAGGTAGGTTTAGGGTAGAATTAGTAAGTGGTATTCGAAAGTCGTTTAAAGCCGAATGTTACTTTTAGTTTCTGCCTTTAGTCGTCTTCAGTAAAGCAGCTACTCGCTTGCTTAGTGGTCCTTTGTTTTATGCAGATATTTTTGTATTTTATTGAATTCCTTTGTGTCAACTGTGTGCAGGAGTAACATAAGTTTTTTTGTTTTAAATTTCAAATAAAATATGGAGAAACGAATCAGCCATTAGCTGGGCGAACTTTCGAATTGGGCTATTGGACAAGTGTGAGTCCGGTTAACTTTTGTGCCTTAAAAAATGATCAAATTTCAGGTCAACAGTTGTTTCCTGCTGTCTACTGCGCATTCCACAGACCAAAAAGTAAAAAATTATATAAATACATACATAAATACACATATACAAAATATATACACATGCGATTGTGCCATGCGGAAGAAGGATGTACCCATTATTCCATGGCCGGGAAGGCGTACTTCCTTCGCTCAGCAGCTGTTGGCTGTGAATCGTTCATCCCAGCCCACACCTAAAGTGCACGTTAACCGTCCATCCCGTAATTGGCTTCACAAATGTCATTTGTTTGGGGTCACCTGATTGGAGCTGCCAACGTAATGTAATTATTTGCTCACATAATTATATTTGTTTATACGAGCGACAGGCATCTTGAGTGCAGTTGAGTGCAGTTGCTGCAGCTGACATGCACGATGGAGACAGATACATAATATATATATATATATATATATATATATATATATATATATATATATATATATATATATCGTTTAGCATTTATCTACTATAAATTAAATTGTTCCTGTTACCAATTCATCCATGAAGGCTTCTCTTAGTAAAGAGCACACCTAATGAGCTCAGTGATTAGTTTCGATTTGATCACAATCAATAAGTCGTTGTGGACAGTACAGGCAGTCAGCAAACGGCTAGCATAGCCCAGGTTCGGATATTCGAGGGCCCTACCAATGACAATAAAGCCAGCTTACGCTATTTGCGAATAAATGAATGAAAACCAAATCGGTCATCCAAGAAACAAACAATTAAGAGTGCTTTAGTGGGGACTTCTCGACTAGGAGATACCCGAATCCTGCAAAGTGCTGATACTCCAAACATTGTATGCTGTTTTTACATATATACATATATATATATATATTGGAAGCAATACCTACACGCACATACGCAGGCAAACGCACGTGCTCTGCTAACTGCGCAGTTTACACAGAAACTGCTCTTAGGCTGAAGCATGTAATGGAAAATTGTTCACTAACTTTTTTGTAGATGGACTTTCTTAATCAAACTTTCAGAGCGTGATTATGTAATTCATATGTGTATATTTACCAAAGAACAAGTCTTTAGTATTTTAAATGCGTTTCTTTGCCATAGTTTAATAAAATAATGACTGTAGCATTAGTTTACATATCTGGGCGTGAATCTGGACGTGAATCCGATTCAGTGTAATCGCTTCGCTTTGAAAAAATTCGCTCATAACTGTGTCTTTAATTCAATTCGTGTCAATAATATTTGAAGAATAGGCCAACACAAGCAAAACTGTGATTATTCCAAATTCATTGTCTTCAATTGTTGGCGCACATACATACATATACCGACAATAATTCGCACTTGCACTCGGCCGTCCATTGAGAATATTTAACAAGATTAATATAATATGAACAATCAAAATAAATTAAGTATGTGAAAATATATGTAACAGTGAGAAGGAGGCTTGATCTTCTGGATACTTCTGCTTTGGCAAATACAGACATATGAATGACACTATAAAACTGTGAAAATTTAAATAAAAAAGTCCATCAAAAAAAAAAGCTAGTAATCATTTAATTTTTAATTAACATAGCCATATTGCAGCCAAAGCACACTCGCTGCGTCAACTGCGCACTTAGCAAAGCGTGTGCTTGTGCATGTACCTGTGTGCGTATGTGTTGCTTATATATGTAAAATACGCATGTTAGGAATATCGGGTCTTCGCATGGTTTAGGGTATCCCCTAGTCTAGCAGTCTCGACTTGACCACTCTTGTTAAATTCTAATAATATGTATTACATAAATATATGAGATAACCTTTATGCGACCTGCTATTTTATGAGTCACACTTTCGTAATAGCCACCGACCACCATATTTACATACCTACTACATTCTAATGTTAAGAAAAATGCTAGAAACAAAAGAAAAAGTTTCGCAATCAGTCTCAGCCGAGTCAACAGCAGACAGCTCTCAACATGGAAAGAGAACCATTAAATACTTTTTCAACGAATTTTAACTAAATACATAAATTAAATTAGATCCAGTTTATGTAAAAAGTCAAAGTTGGTCCTGTTGCCAGTTGTCAGCCGGACTAGGGCAGATAAAGTTTATGCAAGATGCTTTATTTTTTTGGAGACACGGACTCGCGTGACTAACAGATATCAAGGCCTGAAGGTCGTTAAAAACTCAAGATGCACCCAGAGCAGAAAGCAAAGGCAACTAAAGCTTCAGCTAAGCAGCCAAATGCAACAATGCGTTTAACCCATCTGGGTTGTTGGTGGATGTTGCGTGTACATCCAATTATAAGCGTAAAAGTTTAAGTGTAATAAAAACAACAATAACTACAAGCAACGAGAAATAGCAACCGAAACAGCAAGAAGTAGCACAAGTAGATGGCAAACAATGCTGTAATAGCCCGACGACCCTAGCAACTACAAATAATACCATTAAACAGTGAAATAAAATGCAAAGTGGGTCACAGCCTCGGCTTATGGAAGAGCCAAGAAGCATACGAGGATGTTGGTGTCGCCACATGAATATGAATATGAATGTGAATATGAACATATATGTATATATTTATATTTATATTTGTATTTATATTTATACATAAACATTTCTGTGTGAGAGTATATGTGTATAGGCACGTAATTATAAATATTTGTTGCTGTCAACTTTGCTTACAAACTTCAAGTGTCATGGCCGGGGTAGCGGAAACGGAAGTGGCGTGTCACGGCTAAGTTCCTGCCGCAGGACGAGTGTTGAAAAGTCAATGCGCGCAGTCAATGCTGAACTCCACATGCATGTATGTGTGCATGCACAGCCCAATAATTCATATTTTATGACTCCCTGACTAATTACCCACTCATGAAGCAACCGCTGGTACCTAGCCCATTAGATTAAGAACGTAATTTGTTACTTATACATATATGCATATAAAGCATATACTCTCATTGTTTTTCAGTGTCGTGTTTTACTTAACCTACGCACCTCGCAACCGTTTGAGGAAGTGCTTGAAGATTTGGGTCAAGTGCTGAAAATTAACGGCGCTAAAAAAATGTACACAGGTACTGGGCAGGAGGTAAGCCACTTGGGTTTTGGGAAGTTTCTGTTCTTTCATTTCAAACATAATTAACATAAACTAACACAAGCAGTCAAATATAAAAACTTGCTAAATTCCGCACATTTGCAACATGCTGTTGCCTGCTCTGTGGGCTAACAGGTTCGCAGTTTCTCGCAGCTACGCAATGAGTTCGCCGATGTAGACACATTCTATTTGGCTACTGGGACGGCCTTGATTGCTGGCTCGCCCATTCGACGTTCGCGCTCACGTCCTTCGGTGGTCGCTGCCGCACCCATACTTTCCACGGAGGAGCTGCCTAAAGTGCCATTACGTGGCACGCGACCTCGGAGCAAGAGCCGACCGCGCATTCTCTATGCTCCAGAGAGTGAAATACTTAGGCCGAATGGAGAGTACACCATGCTGGACATTATGAAGGAGGAGCCCACAAAAGTGACCATACGGGGCTTGAGGCGTACCTTCTACCCCCCTGTGCACCATGCACCGGCTGAGAACTCGCCCCCTGACAAAAAACTACAACTTCAGTGGGTGTGAGTAAAGAAATTAAAATCGTGAATATCAACACAGCATTTTCTCAATTATTAATTTATTGCTTTGTTTCATTAGACATGGCTATAGAGGAATCGATGCGCGGCGCAACCTCTGGGTACTACCAAGCGGAGAGCTACTCTATTATGTAGCTGCTGTGGCCATATTATTTGACCGCGACGAGGATGGACAGCGCCACTACATTGGTCACACGGAGGACATCATGTGGTAAACATAATCATTTGAAATATCAATTTTGGTTTTTATACCCTGAACCCATTGAAAATGGGAAATCAGGATATAATGTTTTTGTTGAAATGTATGTAACAGGCAGAAGGAGGCGTGGCAGACCCCATAAAGTATATATATATATATATATATATATATATATATATATATATATATATAGCCATGTCCGTCAGTCCGTCCGTCCGTCCGTCCGTCCGTCCGTCCGTCCGTCCGTCTCTCCGTATGTATGAGCCTACAAGAGCTAGAGACTTGAAATTTTGTTTGTAGGTTCCTGTATAGCACGAAAAGATCGAGTTTGTTTCAAATAATCGATAACTCTCATCGTTTTATTGTTATCGATTAAAAACCGATATCTTCATTTAGTTATAAAATTCTATTTAATTCATCTTAATAGCCAGAATCTTCAAATTTTGCATTTAGTGTTAATTGAGCCTTACGCAATTTCGATTTTCGCCCCCTTCGCCTCAAATTTGTAACTTCCGTAGATCAAATACTATGTACTTTAGCACATAGTAACATGGTCACGCCCAATAAGTTTGATCAAAATCGTTCGTTTAGAAACAAAGTTATTTAACATTTAATTTCCCATAGCATTGCCATGCAAATTGTAGCCAAAGAACAGCACCGACTTGCGCTGGTGTGTGCGTGCGTGTGTGTGTGTGTGTGTATGTTTATATTAATATAAAAGAAACGGAGAATACATGGAATAGCGGTTCCTCGCAGGGTTCAGGGTATAAACTAGTCGAGCGGTGTCGACTAGAGTTTTCTTACTTGTTCTACATATTTCATGTTTCTGTATAGCATGGATGTGCATCCTTCCCGCGAATTGGTGGCATCGGGACAGAAGGCCGGACGTGATCGTAAATCACAGGCGCATGTCCGTATTTGGAGCACCGAGTCGCTGCAGACACTCTACGTCTTTGGCATGGGCGAGCTGGATACGGGAGTTACCGCAGTAGCTTTCTCCCAATTAGTAATACGCATGAAGGCATCTAGTATATTTGCAATTACATATATGTATTTTGCTTTCAGAATGGCGGAAGTTATATACTGGCCGTGGACAGCGGCCGTGAGAGTATCTTGTCCGTTTGGCAATGGCAATGGGGCCACCTGTTAGGCAAAGTAGCTGTAAGTGAGGACCCACTTTGAACCCATCTAAACATGATCGAATGTCGATAGCTTAACTCTACTTTCAGACTCTCCAGGAAGGCCTATCGGGTGCTGCGTTCCATCCTCTAGATGATAATCTTATCATCACCCATGGTCGCGGCCATTTAGCCTTCTGGCATCGACGTAAGGATGGCTTCTTTGAACGCACTGATATTGTGAAGCAGCCGTCGCGCTCTCATGTGACCAGTGTACAATTCGAGCCGGATGGCGATGTGATTACCGCCGATTCTGATGGGTTTATCACCATATACTCCGTAGACTCCGATGGCGCATACTTTGTGCGAACCGAGTTTGAGGCCCACAATAAGGGCATCGGTTGCCTAATAATGCTGGGCGAGGGCACGTTGTTGTCGGGCGGCGAAAAGGATCGCAAAATCGCCGCTTGGGACTCGCTTCAAAATTATAAGAAAATTGCGGACACAAAGGTAGGAATTGTCCTTTATAATCTTAATAAGCATAAGCATATACATACATTAATCGATGTGACACCTTAGCTACCCGAAGCGGCCGGAGGCGTGAGGACAATTTATCCCCAGCGACCAGGACGAAATGATGGCAACATCTACGTGGGGACGACAAGAAACAACATCTTGGAGGGTTCGCTGCAACGGCGCTTTACACAGGTTGTCTTCGGCCACGGCAGACAGCTGTGGGGCCTCGCCGCCCATCCCGAGGACGAGCTTTACGCCACGGCTGGCCATGACAAACACGTGGCACTGTGGCGTAAGAACAAACTCATTTGGACCATACAAACGGGCTACGAGTGTGTGGCCCTAGCCTTCCATCCTTTTGGCACAGCACTTGCTGCTGGCAGCACCGAAGGCCACCTGCTGGTCATCAACTGTGACAACGGAGCAGTTATGTTGACACTTCGTGTGTGTGGCTCACCTTTGAACTGTGTGTCATTTAACCAGGGTAAGCATACTCACATATCCTTACTATGCCTTTACTATATACCTAATATTTTAAGCAGTCGGTGATATGATTGCAATGGGCTCGCAAAATGGAAGCATTTACCTTTTCCGTGTCTCGCGCGATGGTTTTTCCTACAAAAAAGTCAACAAAATAAGGGGCTCCCAGCCACTCACGCATCTGGATTGGAGCATGGACGGAAATTTTGTGCAGACAGTGACTATTGACTTCGATTTGTTGTTTTGGGATGCTAAGTCTCTGTCTCCAGAGCGAAGTCCAATTGCCATGAAAGATGTTAAATGGCTGAGCAACAATTGCACAGTGGGCTTTTTGGTGGCTGGCCAATGGAGTAATCGGTATTACGGTAGCGCCAACACTATCATAGCCACCTGCAGTCGCTCTGCGGCACACGACATGCTCGCATCAGGCGATGCAGACGGATATCTACGCTTGTTCAGGTTTGATAATATCGCGACATTTAACGATATGTAATAACCTGACCGTTATTGTTATTAACAGATATCCTTGCATCTCACCTCGTGCCGAGTTCCACGAGTCTAAGGTATACTCCGGCATGTTGGCCTGTGTGCGTTTCTTATGCGGGGATCATACACTCATTACTGTGGGCGGAACAGACGCTTCGCTCATGGTATGGGACATTGTTGAGGAATAGCTGAAATGGCCACCGTGGCGCTCTGCTGCAAAACCCGAATCACGGTATCAGGACTACTGGCATAGACGCATCTCGGAAGTATCCTCGACGTTGCTGGACAGCGACTCCGTTGATTATCAGTAGCGTGAATTGAGATTGCGTAGATTTCATTGCTTTTTAATATAAAAGATAACAATTGGTCAGTATCACATTGGCTTAGTATATTAGATAAATCGAATATTGAATAACGGAATATAAAAACAAAAACACTTTTACGTTTCCAAGGCAATTGAAACCAAATTTTCAAATTGAAAAATATGATATGATATAATAGGCATTTTTATTGCACCAAAAATCTGACTTCCAGCTCCAAATCTTCCGTTGAGATAGCTTCCTGCAGTTGTCCTCCGTTTACAAATCTGTTTTATTGCATCTTAAGTTCGAAACTAGAAACATACTTAAACGCCACTGGTGGATCTGTAATTAAAAAATATGAACGCGTCTATATCAATTATGACATATAGAGCTGTTATGCTGAATTACGACACATCATCTTCCGATTTTCCTCCCAAGTCACATATATTTTAAGACAAACTCTGCACCAGACAGGACAAGCCCACAACAAGCACATACACTAATAATGAAAACTAAGTGAACTCAAACATATGTTGAGTAACAAGAAATACTCAAAAATAATTATATGCGATATACATTGTTGATGAACATTTTTAACATAAGCGTTGAAATAAATAAACCGTTTGAACAAAACCAATTCATTTTCATACAAATTTAAATTAATAGAAAATATGTTCAATTCCTGGTGACGTCCGTTTTTTTCGGATGATGCGACTATTTTTATAACCTGAACCCATTAAAAATGGGAATTCAGGGTATAATGTTTTTGTTGAAATGTATGTAACAGGCAGAAGGAGGCGTGGCAGACCCCATAAAGTATATATATTCTTGATCAGGGAGACAAGCCGAGTCGATTTAGCCCTGTCCGTCTGTCCGTCCGTCTGTCCGTCTTTCTGTCCGTATGTATGAACGCGTCGTTCTCAGAACCTATAAAAGCTAGAGACTTGAAATTTTTTATGTAGGTCCGTGAATAGCACGAAAAGATCGAGTTTGTTAAAAAAAGTCGATAACTATTTTAGTTTTAATGTTATCGATTAAAAACATTATCGAATGTTAGTTATAAAATTATATCTCCCACGTCTTTTTAGCTAAAGTCCCCAATTTTTTTTGAAAGGTTTATATTTATTTTATCCAATTTTGATTTTTAAATTAAATTTTGGATACCGGCTCTAAATTTCCCCAAATATTTAAATTGAAGTTAGTTGCACTCAAAGTCAGTAAATGAATGGGTTTGCATTTTTTAAAATTGGAAAAAATGTAATAAAATATGATGAACATAAGCTGAAAATTTCATTCAAATCCATTAACTCGCGCAGAAGCTATTAAACAAAACATTTGGCCAATCGGCAAACACGTGACCAGCAGCGCAAAGCAAACTATTTTCCTATGCATGTGCACACATACACACATACACATTGAGCTGCGTGCATCTAGCAAATTCTAAAACCCGAAAGTTTTAGTGTACATATTACCAATAGATGACGCTATGATTTGCTAATTATCAGCTCTTCAATAAATAGAAACATGGATGGCGCTTTCTATCGAACCATAGATGGCGCTATTGGCTGAACAATTGAAACTGAATTGAATTTAGTTTTCTGTGCGTTTATACGAAATGCTAATTATGCAGTATTTTAAAAACGCAGATAGCGCGGTGTTTAGGGTATCTCCTAGTCGGGACCCCCGACTAGAGTTTTCTTACTTGTTATACCCTGAACCCATTGAAAATGGGAATTCAGGGTATAATGTTTTTGTCGAAATGTATGTAACAGGCAGAAGGAGGAGTGGCAGACCCCATGAAGTATATATATTCTTGATCAGGGTGACAAGCCGAGTTGATATAGCCATGTCCGTCTGTCCGTCCGTCCGTCCGTCCGTCCGTCCGTCCGTCCGTATGTGTGAACGCGTCGATCTCAGAACCTATAAGAGCCAGATCCATGTATAGAGTGCGCAGGTCAAGTTTGTTAAAAAAAACGATAACAACTATCGTTTTAATCTTATCGATTAAAAACCGATATCTTCATTGAGTTATAGAATTCTATTAAAATCATCTTTATAGCTAAAGTCTTCAAATTTTGCATTTAGTGTTAGTTAGTCCTCATGCAACTTCGGTTTTTGTTAAATTTTGGGTGCCACGCCCCCTTCGCCTGAAATTTGTAACTCCCGTATATCAAATACTATAGACTTGTGCTTCGGCACATACATACATATGGATGACATGATCACGCCCAACAAGTTTGATCAAAATCGTTCGTTTAGAAAAAAAGTTATTTAACATTTAATTTCCCATAACATTGGCATGCAAATAGCTGCCAAAGAACAGCTAACGCACCGACTTGCGCTGGTGTGTGCGTGCGTGCGTGTGTGTGTGTGTGTATGTTTATATTAATATAAAAGAAACGGAGAATACATTTAATAGCGGTTCCTCGCAGGGTTCAGGGTATACCCTAGTCGAGCGGTCTCGACTTTTCTTACTTGTTTATATTAATATAGAATTTCGGATTTTTTTTTTAAATTTGGGCCACGCCTTCACACACCTTCCCCAGTAACCACTGAAAAAAAACAACACTTTTATATACAAAACAAAATCAAATAGCTCATCATAATTAGAATTGACAGAAGAAGCAAAATCTGTAATTCTGAAATTATATGTTGGTAGATTGGCGGAGATGGTATCTTCAGAAGGTTTCTCACTTCTTGTGGAAGGTTTTTTCTACCTTTTACTTAAATATATACTGGATGAAAGTGAATCTGAAAAATAGAAGACATTCAATAGTTTTTTTTTTTGTAGAGTGCGATTTTCTATAGTTCTTATGGATATTCTTCCGTGCTTCTAAAGCACTTCCTCCCAGACATTCAATCGGATCAAGGGACGCGTTCACTATTTGCCATCCGTGAATTCTTATTTTTTGGACCGTTGGTGAAATTGGATACCTGGGACGCGTGTTTTTGTATAATCAAAGTGTTTTTTACAAAAGGCATTAAATTTTTCAATATCAACCGATTACTGAGATGAAATAGTGCTGTTTTGTTATACCATTTTCCAACATGAATACCAATGCTTCTTCAGGAGTAAGAGGGATAAATTTTATGGAGATAATTGATTTTCTAAGCACAGCTAAGTTATCTGGTTCTTCTTCCCTGGAAACTTTCACTACCCTAACTAATTCAGCCTTTGTGTCTTTCTTCACAGAAAGTGATGCGGAATGTAATAAATGACGCGTGGAAAATTGTATGTCTGTTGAAGGGTAAGATACTAATTATACTATTTCACGTAGTGACATAGTATATTGGGTTTGTGCAATGTCCGTCATGCTGTCCGTCCGTCTGTCCGTCTGTCAGTCTGTCCGTCTGTCCGTATGAACGCAAACCATTTCCACGCTATTGAAGCTAGAGATTTGAAATTTGAAATATATACTCGTGTATACCCGTGGCAAATCGGAAAATGCATTTTCCTGTTTCTCAGAAACACTACTTCTAGAAGGGCTAGAGAGTTGAGATTTTAACTGAACATTCCAAAATCAAAAAGCTATGGCGGATATATCTACGACCGTTGGGGGCGTGGCAAACCGGGTCTAATATCTCCCACAGTTTTAGTGCTAGAATTGCATGTTAAGTTACTGGGGGCCTCTACCGATTCCCCAAAAATTATTGTTACGCCCCAAAAGGGGCGTGACATACAGAAAAATACCCTGTAATCTTCGCATTTTTCGAATGTAAGCATCCAAACTTTACAGTTATATTCCTGAACGCCCACTCTATGCACATGCCAAAAATTATTTGTCTACGGCCACTGGGGGCGTGGCAAATCAAAACTGAAACATCTGCAGCTTTTGAGCCAATAACGCGCCACATAATGACTTTGTGACCTTTGACCTTGTCTTTTGACTTGTTAAATTATATATATATGTTTAAAAAGAATATTTTATTAATACAAAATAACTAATTAAAGAAAATATAACAAAAATATCAACATGACCGCACCGGGGCTCGAGCCCACACCTCTACGCTCGCCAACGAACTTAAATCACATTTTCAGAGTTGCCACCTCTCTCATTTTGAGAGATGCCATCTCTCTCGATTTAGGTGCGTATTTTTGCTAAGGTAAGGGTTCGATCCTAATTGAAACTGTCTGGCCACTTCCGATGAAAATTTTTAATCGGCAGCTAATTTGAGCGGCGACAGAGGGGATTTAAGGTTAAATTTAAAAAAATATAATGTGATAGAGGCCCCTGTGGGCTGCTGGGACGTGAAATAGTATTTCGCTGTCGGTTGCGTCCGACAGCAACGTTCTTACTTGTTTTCTTGTTGATCGTATTCCGGCATCGGAAAAGGTCAGTATTGGCCTGTCCATGGTTCCGTCACCTGCTCATACAAATTAATAATAAGCAACTGCGAAAGCCTCCCTGAGTGAGAAACTTTAACTTCATATCCGCCTGCAACATGCAAGTTTATTCGAAATGGAACAAAAACGAACAAAGGAAACCTTTTAGATCCATTTCAGTATACTTATACACAGAGCCGCCCATATTTAGATGCGCGCGCCGAAGCGCGCTAAACAAGTAATACTCCATGAATCTCGAGTGTGATTGTTGAATTTCTGCTAAAAAAAAAAAAACATACTAACAATAGTTGCACGTACACAACAATAGATTCACCATCAAAAGAAACTATCGCTAAGCATTCATTCTAAATACCTCTGCAAAGATGTTCCATATTCACAAGTTTGTTTATCTACCTACAACATAATTGTAAAGCTTAATTACATTTACGGTTGTATATCGACAACTGGCGCTTGCATTCAAACAACTGACTTTAGTTGCTCGCCAACTGTAAACAAACAATTCGAAACATTTTATATACCGGTTTTCCTTATCTAGTGTATTCATAATTATAATATAAATTATTTTTTATACTATTTCACGTAGTGATATAGTATATTGGTTTTGTGCAATGTCCGTCATGCTGTCCGTCCGTCTGTCCGTCTGTCCGTCTGTCCGTATGAACGCAAACCATTTCCACGCTATTGAAGCTAGAGACTTGAAATTTGAAATATATACTCGTGTATACCCTCGTCTGATAAAGTGTCAAGATTTTCCCGATACGCCCACTAGGGGCGTGGCAAATCGGAAAATGCATTTTCCTGTATCTCAGAAACACTACTTCTAGAAGAGCTAGAGAGTTGAGATTTTAACTGAACACTCATGTCGACATCCCAAAATCAACAAGCTATGGCGGATATATCTACGCCCATTGGGGGCGTGGCAAATCGGGTCAAACTGTATCTTCTACAGTTTTAAAGCTAGAACGCCCAAATTTGGCACGTGGGTTACTGTTACGCTCCTATAAGGATCGCCCAAAGATTTTATAGCCACGCCTACTAGGGGCGTGGCAAATCGGATCTGAAGATATAGTGATTTTACTAGTTTCGTTATATTTTGAGCACTATTGATGCTAGAGACTTGAGACTTGGTATATATACTCGGGTTAACATCCCACAATCGAAAAGCTATGGCGGATATATCTACGCCTTCAGGGGCGTGGCAACTAATATCAGCTTATATCTCCCACAGTTTTAGTGCTAGAAGCTTCAAAATTGAATGTTAAGTTACTGGGGCCTCCTCTATCGATGCCCCAAAATTATTGTTACGCCCCAAAAGGGGCGTGACATACAGAAAAATACCCTGTAATTTTCGCATTTTTCGAATGTAAGCATCCAAACTTTACAGTTATATTCCTGAACGCCCACTCTATGCACATGCCAAAAATTATTTGTCTACGGCCACTGGGGGCGTGGCAAATCAAAACTGAAAAATGTGCAGCTTCTGAGCCAATAACGCGCCAAATAATGACTTTGTGACCTTTGACCTTGTCTTTTGATTTGTTAAATTATAAATATATGTTTGAAAAGAATATTTTATTAATACAAAATAACTAAATAAGGAAAATATAACAAAAATATCAACATGACCGCACCGGGGTTCGAGCCCACACCTCTACGCTCGCTACTTAAATCACATGTTCAGAGTTGCCACCTCTCTCATTTTGAGAGATGCCATCTCTCTCGATTTAGGTGCGTGTGTTTGCTAAGGTAAGGGTTCGATCCTAATTGAAACTGTCTGGCCACCTCCAATGAAAAGTTTTAGTCTGCAGCTAATTTGAGCGGCGAAAGTGGGGATTTAAGGTTAAATTTTAAAAAATATAATGTGATATATGCCCCTGTGTGCTGCTGGGTCGTGAAATAGTATTTCGCTGTCGGTTGCGTCCGACAGCAACGTTCTTACTTGTTTAGTTCTGTAAACATACAAATTACGACTTTATGCCAAAAAAAAACGGACTTTCGGACCATAGTGCAATTGGCAAAAGTGCGTGGCAGCAGCGTCAAAAATCACAAATACAATTGATTTCTGCATGCATTATGAGATGCTAATTAAGATTGACTCTAGGCTCGAAGTGCGGTGGCGGGGATAGTAGAAGCGAGGCGAGTCAAGTCGAGCTTATGACTAAAACGATAGTTTTCCCCGCTTTGTTACGCCTCAAATATCAATCCTCTTACATCAATACTGCTCAAAATACATTAGAATCCGGGCATAGCGACTCTGCTTATAACGTTCGACCGGTCATTGCGACGGAAATTCGATGGCTTGTTTGGTCCCCATACAAACTTACATATATGAGAGAGCCTCCGCTTAGTACGTTTCCGCTTTTAGCGACAAACCGCTTGTACAGACGATATTTTCCATAATTTAACCGGATATTGCGACTTTTCGAAGAAAAATTCAGCGAAATGAGCCGAAAAATTTAAGCTTCAAACGATGCTTTAAAAAATGAATGTATTTATCAGTGATCGGTACCCTTGCTTGTGTGAGAGAGAGCCTTAGTGCAATGTCGAAGTCACCCAATGCTTAACGTGTGCGTGTGTATAGTATATTTCACGAAATGTCCCGTTAAATTTCTAGTTTTTTTCTGCTTTTTTCTAAAAAAAATTTGTCTTCTCACTTTTGGTTAGAGCGTCTTCCGGGTATACCGACGTAAAATCTTCAGTCCCTTAAGTGTCGTTATAACCGGATTCTGCTGTATAATTAAATTTGAAAAATGGCGATTGCCGTGCCTCTTTGTGAGCGTATCAGTAAAACTTTGACACTTTATTTGATGGGGGTATATACGAGTATATACATATATTCCAAACTTTGAATCTTTAGCTTCAAAAGCGTAGAAATTGCGTTCTTTTGAATACGCAGACGGACTGAAAGAATGCAGGACTGCGGAAAAACAATATGGGACTTTTGTGAATATAATATTCAGATCATAGCATAACAATTAATACATTTCAATAAACAACCACGCCATATACTAAATAAAAAATGTTGATAATTCTTGCACAAATCTGCAAAGAACGTGTTTCAAATACTAGAGAATAGGTTTTTGCTAAGTACGCACATAAATGAGATAATCAAATTTTGAAAATTGTATTGAGAAAGCCCTCTACAAAAAATATTATTAGACATTTCATTTACCATAATATACGAGTCACTGCTCTTTAAATTTAAATCTTGGCGGTAAATTTCCTCATTTGGGATATTATTTAACGCAAGTTGGCATCCCACAATAAACATTGAGTAATCGATTATTCAACAATTGGGATATTCTTATCGATAGTGAGTGTGTGAGGACTTTCAGTGTGTCCACACCATCTCTACAATGTTCCGATAGTGAGTGTGTGATAGTGTCTCCACACCATCTCAATAACATAATTCGTACCTCAAAAAATTATTTGGCGCATATTTTAAAAAATGTTTTATTCGATTTCTCAATTTTGTTCCAAAATATATATAAAAATTAATTTTCTATAAAACTATAATTATAAACCAAATAATACAAATCAATAACCGTAATCCGTAATTGCGATTCTCTTTAGCTTTTGTACTTTTTTATTTACTCATATAAACAACAAAACTTAAAGCTGATGAAATACAATGGTTAAGATCTTAAACTAAATGATAATATGTAAAAGGGCTAGAGCACTTTGAAGTGTGGGACTCTTGCTATCACAGATAGAGTTGGAATCGTACCAGAGCGCGATTCCCATCACAGGTAATCTTGAGTTTCATCAGAATTATTTTAAAGCAGGGTCATCTTTTTGGCTTCGACTTGTTCGTTCAGCCAATTTTGAAACTCCTCTTCTGCGAGAATCCTACTGTCGATCGATTGAACAAAGTGATCTTCTCTCCCCGATGCTGGACTCGATATTGCGAAAATACGTTTAACTGTTTTCAATAGTTTTTTCAGGTTCACGACAGTACCAGTAAGCGATCGCTTCTCGGAGTCGGCGAAGGCGGTGCCATATCGAATGTTCTCGGTAACCATTTTTTTTTTTTATCAAAATACCAAAACTGACCCGGTCGATATAAGAGCTGGCCTTAGAATGAAATTATATCCTGCAGTGTGTGCCTTTTATACAAATTTTCTCTTCGTTCGACAAACAACCACTTCGATGTACACAACAGCAGTCAGGTATATATATACAATAATTTACAGATATATATGCAGGTACACATAAAAGGAAAACAAGTAAGAAAACTCTAGTCGAGACCGCTCGACTAGGGTATACCCTGAACCCTGCGAAGAACCGCTATTCCAAGCATTCTTCGTTTCATTTATATACACATGCATATGTACGTTCATTCCAAGCAAAACATACACACACACATACACATGCGCAAGCACACACAAGCGCAAGTCAGTGCGTCAGCTGTTGTTTGACTGCTTGGCATGGCAATGTTATGGGAAATTAAATGTTTAATAAGTTTTTTTTCTAGACCAACGATTTTGATCAAACTTATTGGGCGTGATCATGTCATCGGTATGTATGTTTGTGCCAAAGCACAAGTCTCTAGTACCAAAATTTAACAAAACCGAAATTGCGTAAGGCTTACATAACACTAAATGCAAAATTTGAAGACTATAGCTAGAAAGATGACTTAGATAGTATTTTATAGTTGAATTTAGATTTTCGTTTTTAATCGATAACAATAAAACGATAACAGTTATCGAATTTCTGAAACAAACTCGATACCTACAAAAAAATTTGAAGTCTCTACATACGGACAGACGGACAGGGCTAAATCGACTCGGCTTGTCTCCCTGATCAAGAATATATATACTTCATGGGGTCTGCCACGCCTCCTTCTCCCTGTTACATACATTTCAACAAAAACATTATACCCTGAATTCCCATTTTCAATGGGTTCATGGTATAAAAATTATGGACTGTTGAAGCAATCTGATCACTCAATAATTATTTATCATATATCACACTAGTTCATGCCCATATGTATGTGAAATGAAAAATTCTTTCTCTGAATTAGGTAATTGGGTTTCAATTAAAATGTGAATCTCAAATGCAACATGGAGTATACATATACATATAAAATATAATGAAACACTTATAGCTTCGAGCCACATGCAATTAAAATCACCAGGCCTGTAACATACATTTCAATAAAATGTATTTAGAGTATACAAATACCAATTTAATAATATCACAGATATAGCATTTAAATTTTGTTTAGGCGCTTAAAAATCCATCAACATATACGCTGCCAAATGCCTGTTGAACCAATGCAACATACAAAATGACGCTAGACACAAAAAATAAATGTTTAAGACGATCTACTTAAGTGTTATCGGGACCACAATACTGTAGGTTTGGAGCTTTTCCAGAGCAAACTCTTTTTGCAATCGCCTTTATGAACCCTATGCATTAGGAAAATTTAAATATTAATGATCCTACTTACCTGACGAATCAGTCCAGGAAGCTGTTTCGTCCTCTTTGCTGATCATCTGCAAATTATCTGTCGATTAGCTATGATGCGAACTTCTGCAAACATACCTTCAGTACTCTAATTTAAGCTTGAACCAATCGAACCTGATCTAAACATTTTTGAAACTTAATCTAACAATAAACTTGTCATGATTGACATTATGACTGATTGATATAAAAATCTAGTTCTGAATTCTAATTTACTTCAGAAGATAAAGTAGAGTTTTATATATGACAAGTAAGAGTGCTCTAGTCGATACTGCTCGACTAGGAGATCCCCTGAACCCTGCGAAGAACCGCGATTCCTAAGAAGAGAAATTGAAGTCACAGACAGACACACGGACATGGGTATATCAACTCGGCTTGTCTCCCTGATCAAGAATATATACTTTATGGGGTCTACCACGCCTCCTTCTGCCTGTTACATACATTTTCACAAAAACATTATACCTTTTTTTCCATTTTCAATGAGTTCAGTGTATAAAAATGTTGGCTGCCTTATCCTATTGGTGACTGATTCAAGTAGATTTCCTAATCTATAAGTGTTTGAAACTTACTTTTTTAAGGTTGGTAGCCACTGAAAATGGAGAATCAGGGATAATAGTTTTGTTTGAATGTATGTAAGAGGCAGAAGGAGGCGACTCAGAGTAATAAGCTGAGCTGATACGTATTGAGTATATTGGGCCGTTGAAGAATGATACTAAATTAAAATTATCGTGCAAATTGCAATTTTTCGGTACCATTTTCAACAAGCTTGCAACTATATACATCTCAAACTCCATTTGAGGTGAGGCCAGGCCAATTAATACGAGCGTAAAATACGAAATTGTTCGTGTCGAACAGCTGAAACGAAACGGACTCACAATTGAATTTCAACGATTTGGAACCAATCGATTCAACATAGGTTTATTTCTAAGAAATAAAACGAAAAACAGTCAAAAAGTCCAGTCAGCAAACCAAGCATTGACAAGTTGCAACCCACACCTTAAGCAACGAGCAGGAATCACAAAAGGTCAAAGTGTGCAGCTCCTTAATGCTCGGGTCGCCATTGTATTTAGTATGAAAGGAGACACCACTGCTGGCTTCTGCCAACGAAAACTGGTTTTCTTTCAGCTTACAATTTGCAACGCATGAGCCTTCGTATTCTTAATTATGGTACAAAGATCGCGTTCCTTAAAACTCCACACAATATCGGCTGAGCTCTGCTGGATCGACTTTGTCGCCCGTTATGGAAAATCAATTTGTTCCAAATGGTTGACGATGTATTGCTTCTATCCAGTAATATTGTATTTCACCCAATAACCAAAGATAAATGCTTCGAAGTCTAACCAAAATAAATGGCACATGGAATGATAGGAGTGCGGGCTGTGAAAATTGTAATTTAAACGCCAATCGAGATTTGTCATCTAATTCCAATGAAAATGTCTATAGCCTTTAGGTCATTAATACTATTTATTTTGTCCAAATTCAAAGTTTTACTTTTAAATCCTTCGGTATGAAGCCATATGCATAGCGCAGATTCCACACTACACTTAGATTTAATATAATGATTTTAAAGCTTGTTTTCAACTAACTCCAAAAGCTGTTAATTATACCCTTAATCAACTGAAATTGGAAATTAGAGTATAATGTTTTTGTGAAAATGTATGTAACAGGCAGAAGGAGGCGTGGCAGACCCCATAACGTATTCTTGATCACGGCTTATCCTTCAGTCCTTATCTATGTACCGTTCAAGCTAGAAATTTCAAACTTACTGTGAATTTCGCTGTAATGAATACAACGATTTTGTAATTTGTGGATTTTGGATATTATTCCTTAATATGTGTATGAAAAATACACATGTTTGGAATATCGACCCTTTCGCACTCTTACTTGTTTTTATACTCTGAACCCATTGAAAATGGGAAATCAGGGTATAATGTTTTAGTGAAAATGTATGTAACAGGCAGAAGGAGGATCAGGGAGAGAAGCCGAGTCGATATAGCCCTGTCCGTCTGTCTGTCAGTCCGTCTGTCCGTATGTTTGAACGCGTCGATCTCAGAAGATATAAGAGCTAGAGACTATGGATGTTAGTGTATAGCACGATTCGATCGATTTTGTTTCAAATAATCGATAACTATCATTGTTTTAATGTTATCGATTAAAAACCGATATCTTCATTTAGTTATAAAATTCTATTTAATTCATCTTTACAGTTAGATTCTTCAAATTTTGCATTTAGTGTTATTTGAGCCTTTTGCAGTTTTGGTTTTTGGTAAATTTTGGATGCCTTCGCTTCAAATTACTAAATCACGTATTTCAAATACTAGAGACTTGTGCTTTGGCACATACACACATATGAATGTCATGATCACGCCCAACAAATTTGATCAAAATCATTGGTCTAGAAAAAGTTATTAAACATTTAATATCTCATAATATCGGCGTCTTGCAGCAGCTGCAAAGCTGGTGAGTCATAATGCACAGTTAGCAGATTGTGTGCTTGTGCGTCTGTGTGTGTGTATGTATTGCTTGCTACATATGTACATATAAAAGTAACGGAGAATGTTAGCGGCTCTTAGGCATCGCAATTCTTCGCAGGGTTCATGGGATCTCCTAGTCGAGCAGTCTTGACTAGAGCACTCTTACTTGTTTTTTATCAAGTTTGTGATATGATTTGACAGCTTAATAAGGGTGTAGCTGTTTATTGCAATACAATAAGGTGGGACGAGCTGCAATTCTATATTTATACTATTTCACGTAGTGATATAGTATATTGGTTTTGTGCAATGTCCGTCATGCTGTCCGTCCGTCTGTCCGTCTGTCCGTCTGTCCGTATGAACGCAAACCATTTCCACGCTATTGAAGCTAGAGACTTGAAATTTGAAATATATACTCGTGTATACCCTCGTCTGATAAAGTGTCAAGATTTTCCCGATACGCCCACTAGGGGCGTGGCAAATCGGAAAATGCATTTTCCTGTATCTCAGAAACACTACTTCTAGAAGAGCTAGAGAGTTGAGATTTTAACTGAACACTCATGTCGACATCCCAAAATCAACAAGCTATGGCGGATATATCTACGCCCATTGGGGGCGTGGCAAATCGGGTCAAACTGTATCTTCTACAGTTTTAAAGCTAGAACGCCCAAATTTGGCACGTGGGTTACTGTTACGCTCCTATAAGGATCGCCCAAAAAATTTTATAGCCACGCCTACTAGGGGCGTGGCAAATCGAATCTGAATATATAGTGATTTTACTAGTTTCGTTATATTTTGAGCACTATTGATGCTAGAGACTTGAGACTTGGTATATATACTCGGGTTAACATCCCACAATCGAAAAGCTATGGCGGATATATCTACGCCTTCAGGGGCGTGGCAACTAATATCAGCTTATATCTCCCACAGTTTTAGTGCTAGAAGCTTCAAAATTTAATGTTAAGTTACTGGGGGCCTCCTCTATCGATGCCCCAAAAATTATTGTTACGCCCCAAAAGGGGCGTGACATACAGAAAAATACCCTGTAATTTTCGCATTTTTCGAATGTAAGCATCCAAACTTTACAGTTATATTCCAGAACGCCCACTCTATGCACATGCCAAAAATTATTTGTCTACGGCCACTGGGGGCGTGGCAAATCAAAACTGAAAAATGTGCAGCTTCTGAGCCAATAACGCGCCAAATAATGACTTTGTGACCTTTGACCTTGTCTTTTGATTTGTTAAATTATAAATATATGTTTGAAAAGAATATTTTATTAATACAAAATAACTAAATAAGGAAAATATAACAAAAATATCAACATGACCGCACCGGGGTTCGAGCCCACACCTCTACGCTCGCTACTTAAATCACATGTTCAGAGTTGCCACCTCTCTCATTTTGAGAGATGCCATCTCTCTCGATTTAGGTGCGTGTGTTTGCTAAGGTAAGGGTTCGATCCTAATTGAAACTGTCTGGCCACCTCCAATGAAAAGTTTTAGTCTGCAGCTAATTTGAGCGGCGAAAGTGGGGATTTAAGGTTAAATTTTAAAAAATATAATGTGATATATGCCCCTGTGTGCTGCTGGGTCGTGAAATAGTATTTCGCTGTCGGTTGCGTCCGACAGCAACGTTCTTACTTGTTTTTGATTGAAAAGTGGACATTGATCCATGCAAGATTAACTTCGTTAAGCCCATTGTTGTCCCACGTGACGTTGCGAAATAGAGGCATTTTTGGGAGCTAGTGGTGCCCATTACTGATGCTCGATGAATTACCGATGGCGGATATATCTGGGCGCATAGGGTGCGTGGAGAACCGCAAATTGTATATCTCCTACAGTGTTCAATAAAGTTGTATAGCTGATAGTTGAGTTGCTTAGGACCGCCTTTATCGATGAGCTTTTTAGCCCTTTGGGGGTGTGGTACACCAAGAAATACCCTGTCATTTTCGTATTTTCGTAGAGTAAGTATCCAAGTTTCACAGTTACAATATATCTACTGCATTTTAAACATTTATAAAACTATATTTAATACCATCTATAAGAATTAAATTATTATTGCCAGTTAAATATCTTAATTAAGTAGCTATATATATACATATATGTAACATCTTGAGAATATTGTTTTCACTTGTTAATATGTTTTAGAAGCCATCTGATATTGGCAGGATGTTAAACCAATTTAAATGGACTACAATCAATAAAATCTTTGATCAAAGTATTATTGACTTAAAAGGCATAACAACCCAAAAAAATATGCAAAAAAGTTAAAATTTCTTGCTCATAGACCTGTAAAGTTGACGAATCAAACAAACAAAATGACAACGCTGTGGTTATTCTGTCAATGCTTCTTAATCAAGAGCTACGAATCAATTTGAAAGCGAAATGCCATCAGGGTGAATTCTTTTGGAAAACTAATCAACCATTTCCAATTGAATTTATCTACGTATAGACATACATATAAGCAGTAAAAGAGTAAATGCTAAAAAAAAGGAGGAGGAATGCCCACAAAAAATAGTTTATGATAATTCAGAAAACAATGCTGTAAATTTAATAAGCTTTAATATGAAATATTTTTTTAATTAAACGAAGCCACTGGTAAATTTTCATGTTTATCCACTGGTGTCTCTTGAGCACTATTATGAGCTTTTATTGTCATTAGCTTGATGAAATGAAAGAGAATATTCGTTTTGTGCAATTTCCGTCTGTCCGTACGAACGCAAATCATTTCGCCTCTATTGAAGCTAGATTCACATTTAGAGTATATACTATCGGGAAATACTACTACTATATATATAATTATGTATTGCATGATATTGATATTTACATTCATCGATTTCTCGTGCAAGAAATTAATAACAAACAAGTAAGAAAACTCTAGTAGCGACCGCTCGACCGCAAACCGCTGCGTCAACTGCGCTTGGGCTTTTTATATGTTTTATAACTTTTTTTGTAGAAGAACGTTATTGATCAAACTTGCTGGGCGTGATCATGTCAGTCATATGTGTGTATTTACCAAAGCACATGTCTCTTTTATTTGAAATACGTGTTTTGGTATCCAAATTTAACAAAGATCGATACAAAATTTAACAAAAAACAGAGCAGACTGGGCTGAGAAGATCTCCTACAAGTGCACCCCCAACTAGAGCTTTCTTACATGCTAATATAAAGTTTACTAAAAGTTATTTCTTTCTTCAATAGAACAATGCGTTTATGTACCATCTATTATACTACCCACAACGTTACTGGTGGTCCTACCTTTACTAAATTCGACGGCATTTTAAAAGTAAACCAGGGGTTGCTGTGTTTTGCTCATCGAAAGCAGAGCTGCAACACGTTTGGCTCTCCGCAAGAGCACGAGCAGCTAAATTCACAAAGGCAAGTGAGGGAAGGGAACTGCTACTTTTATCACAATGCTTGGCGTACGAAACAAGACACCTCAAAACTATTTTCTTGTCATTTCGGGTACGCCACAGCAGCATTATTTTGTGTCAAGCCGACGCATCCGTCACCTGGGGCGATTAGTAACTACAATGAGGGTCCTCGATACGGCAGGATCAAAGTGGAAAATTCATTTGGCTTGGTGGTCTTCGCCATGATTTTCTTTCATGTCCGCACAAATTACCGTCTGTAATGAAAAAATTAACAACGTAAATAGGTAATTGAAAGGCATATAAAATTATAAATATATATACAGAGTGTGTTCCGTCTGATTGAGGTATGAGAATATGTCTTCTAAAATGGTATTACACATTTTATAGAAAAGCTATTTAATAGATCTTTGAAAAGTGCAACCAATGACAATCGTTATTTGAAGCTGGCAACTGTAATCAATTGATGTCGCAGAATATAATTAAATTTAAATTTTATTTTCATTAACTTAAAGATCCTGAATCCAGCTAGAGTATCCAATTGTTTTTTTTTTTTATCTAACCAAACCAACCGTGTTGCACTTGACTTGGCCGCTTTTAATACTCTAACTGTTGATTATAGGTCAAAGAAATTGCAGAAAACTTCAAACAGTGTTGACTGAGACTGTGCTTAATAATATGAGCATAAAATCATTTGTATACTTATTTATGTGTGATCAGTGATAATAACATTTTGGAAAACCTACCACACCTAGCAAAGTGGGGGAAAATGACTTGACGCCACTTAAATATTACAATGCATCCAAACTAAATGTAAAGCATCTATGTAGTTTACCGTAAGGTAAGGTAGTTTTATCTATATATTTAAAGTATTATGAATAACATTATGTATATTACAGTTTGAAATGTAGGAAGGTGCTTAGAATGTACCTAATAACCATTCTATACACTACGTGCACAATTGAGAATCTCAATTGGTCAAGGCAATTGGCAAAAGAACACAGAGCGAAATGTCGTAAGAACATTCCGATATATGCGATTGTTAGCTTACTTCCGTTGCAACACACTGTCAAAAAGTCCTGCGGAGCTATGCATTTTCCTTTTTCTGGATCTCTGCTGGTAGCCACAGTCGACTGAAGAGTGTAGCCATTGTTTATAGAATAGGCTCATCCATTCAGTTACTCAGACAAAAGGAAGTTATCTGCACATGCGTAACGAATGTTAAGGTTTTCAAGCAGCAATGACACAGACCACTTACACATGCTTTGAATGTCTTTTAACTAAAATATAAAATATAGGAACGGATAACTTTTTGAGAAGGCAAATAAATCTATATATATATATATATATATATATATATATATATATATATATATATATATATATATATATATATATATATATATATATATATATATATATATATATATATATATATATATATATATATTTATTTATTTATATAATAAATACGACTATATATGTACCCTCGACTGATAAGTGCCAAAATTTACGCAGTAAGCGTGGGCGTCGCAACTCGGAAAATGCATTCTTCACTATCTTAGAAGCAGTGCATGTGAAAATGCTAAATGTTGAGATTTGAAATGTATACTCGCATTGGTATTCCAAGATCAACAATTAGGAAAACTCTAGTCGCTCGTCATGGGGACACCCTGAATCCTGCGAAGAACCGCTATTCCGAATATTCTCCGTTTCTTTTATATACATATGTATGTATTTTATATACATATGTTATAATATACATATTATATATATGTATGTTATGAGAAATTAAATTTTTAATATCAATTTTTATACCCTGAACCCATTGAAAATGGGAATTCAGGGCATAATGTTTTTGTTGAAATTTATGTAACAGGCAGAAGGAGGCGTGGCAGACCCCATAAAGTATATATATTCTTGATCAGGGAGACAAGCCGAGTCGATTTAGCCCTGTCCGTCTGCCCGTCCGTCTGTCCGTCTGTCTGTCCATATGTATGAACGCGTCGTTCTCAGAACCTATAAGAGCTAGAGACTTGTAGGTCCGTGAATAGCACGAAAAGATCGAGTTTGTTAAAAAAAGTCGATAACTATTTTAGTTTTAATGTTATCGATTAAAAACATTATCGAATGTTAGTTATAAAATTATATCTCCCACGTCTTTATAGCTAAAGTCCCAAAATTTTTTTGTAAGTTTTATATTTATTTTATCTAATTTTGATTTTTGTTAAATTTTGGATACCGGCTCCAAATTTCCCCAAATATTTAAATTGAGGTTAGTTGCACTCAAATGGGTTTACATTTTTAAAAATTGGAAAAAATGTAATAAAATATGATGAACATAAGCTGAAAATTTCATTCAAATCCATTAATTCGCGCAGAAGTTATTAAACAAAACATTTGGCCAATCGGCCACACGTGACCAGCAACGCAAAACAAATTGTTTCCCTATACATGTGCACACATACACATTGAGCTGCGTGCATCTAGCAAATTCTAAAACCCGAAAGTTTTAGTGTACATATTTCCAATAGATCGCGCTATGATTTGCTAATTATCAGCTGTTCAATAAATCGAAACATGAATGGCGCTTTCTATCGAACCATAGATGGCGCTATTGGCTAAACAATTGAAACTGAATTGAATTTAGTTTTCTGTGCGTTTATACGAAATGCTAATTATGCAGTATTTTAAAAAACGCAGTTAGCGCGGTGTTTAGGGTATCTCCTAGTCGGGACACCCGACTAGAGTTTTCTTACTTTTAAAGAAAGTGTTTGATCGAGCTTGCAGTGCGTGATCATGGATTCATATGTGTGTATTTGCCAAAGTACAAGTCTATGGTAGTTGAAATAGGTGTTTTTCTAATTTGAGGCAAACGGGGCGTTGCATATAAAATTAAAAAAAAAATAAATAAAATAAAAATACTAAATGAAAAGATTAAAAGCTCTAGCTGAAAAGACAAATTAGATAGAATTTTATAGCTGAATAACATTAAAACGAGAAAATTATTGGTATTTTTTTAGGTCTCTAGCTCTTATAGGTACGGACGGACAGACAGACGGGGTTAAATCGACTCAGCTTCTCTCCCTGATCAAGAATAATTATACTTTATTGGGTCTGTCACGTCCTTTGCTGCTTATTACATGCATTTTAATAAAACCATTACTATATTTATATTTTTGTTGTTAGAAATACTATAATTTAATGTACCAAAAACAGAAAATGAATTAATGCTAGAGTAAAGGCCAATAAGTTCAGAGCTGATAAGCTAATATGACCAAGATGTCAATGGCCATAAGTGGTGTTGGCTATTACAAAAATATCCCGAGCGAGCGTGGGTTAAAATACATTCACAAAATCAGGCATCAGTGGTAAGCCAAAGCAGCGGTTGCCCATTGAGATTGAAGGTTTACTTTTCAATTGTTCATATATGCTATTCTTTGGCTACTTACTATTGTCAGTATCTGGTTTGAGAAATCTTTCAATCAGTTTCAAAGAAAAAGGAAACGCATCCTTACAATACCATTTTATGAGTTTCTTTTCAGTTATATATTCATAGGTACTTCGTTATCATTATACCAAATCTATAGAGATGAACACAAATGTATTGTTTCAATACAATTTGAAATTACTCTTATGTATATTCGTTATAAAACACAATGGTATGGAAAATATGTAGACATCACCCAAAAACATGAACCAACAAATAAGAGTGATTTAGTCGAGATTGCTCGACTAGGAGATACCGTGAAGCATGAGAAGAGGCGATATTCCAAACATTCTCCGTTGCTTTCATATATAATGTACATTAAAGCCAACACCGAAGGAGAGACGGACAAGGCTAAAAAGACGCGGCTTGGCACCCTAATCAAAAAAAATATATATCAGATATCTCCCCTCCCTAGATTAGGCAAAACCGATGAGCGGTTTTTGTTTTAAAATCTCGGAGGTTGATTTGGATCTAATTTAACATTTGAATGACCTGTTACTAAGCTGCAGCCAGCACTAATGAAATTCTTGTAATCAATCTTTATCGAATTTATTGTTTATTCGAATTAAAACGGTTGGCTCGAACATTTAAAAGTGTCAACAAGACTGCAAAAACAAATAAAAAATCAATATATGACATCAGTGGATGGTTCAGAAAGGCATGCATTGAAACAATTGTTGATGAACCTTTGTTTATCTCGCTTCGAAAATATTTGTAAACACATTTTTGGATGCTGGAAGTTTTCAATGCTTTGTTCGGTTTTGTTCTATGTAGGTAGGCTGACATAGTGAGACGTCATGGAGTTTCACGTGTTGTCACCAGCCACCAACCACCAGGCTTATTACTGCCAGGAAAACCAGTAGATATTGTTGAAACGTGATCCGTTCAAGCAAGATAATAAGGATTACTGCAGCCAACAGGGGCGAATTGAAAAAAGTGTGCCTTTTAACGAGCTCTAATTTGCTGCTGCTGCTGCAGTATTTTGTCTATGAAAAAGAAGTTCTCTAGAATCCGGACTCTCCAGAAAAGAGGACCTACTCGACCGAACTCGAATAGTAGGATAAAGGATAAACAGAAATATGGGGCAAGTTTACACAAGGATCGTCAAGCAAAGTCCTATTCTATTTTCAATGATGAAAAAAAATCATCGTAACAATCTCGTAAATTGTCCCCAATCAATCATCTTTCCTGAAAACTAGAACTTGTTTCTGGTTATACTTTTACCAGAATTGCATGCAATTTTTAACTGAAAAAGACATAGTTGTGGTTTGAAGAAACCGTTAAAAGATATTGTAAATAATTAGATTGAAATTTCTTTTAAAAATTAAGTTGACTTATTGTCCTTTTATTGTTTATTTTTTTAAATTAATGAATAACTTCTGAATTTTATTTTAGACTACCGAAATGAACTCACCTTAAGGTGAGTAAAATATACTAATATTTGTTATATATATAACTTACATTTGTTTTAGGGTGTTTAGGGTATTCACATTGAAAATGGGAAAATGAATCGGGGAATAATGGTTCTGTTAAAATGTATGTTACACACAGAAGGAGCTGTGACAGACCTCATATTCTTAGTCAGGTAGAAATACTGAGTCGATTAAGCCTTGTCCGTCCGTCCCTCTGTTAGAATGTATGAATACGTCGATCTCAGAACCTATAAGAGCTAGAAAGTTTTATTATGTTTTTCGAGGCTCGTATATATCATAACTTTCTCCATTTTAATGCTATCGATTATAACCGAAATTATAAAATTCTATCTATTTTGCGTAGCTAGAGTGTTCTTTAGTTTTATGTGTTTTATACTAGAGTCTAGTTCTTTGGCAGCTTGATCAAGAAGATATTAAAGATATTAAACATTTAACTTTCCATAACATAGGCGTCAATGCAGCGCAAACGCATTTGGCAGATAACTGTGCATTTAGCAGAGCGCGTACGTTCGTATGTGTTTCGTGTAATGTACATATTTTCACATAAAAGAAAAGGAAAATGTTCGGTTCTTCTCAGAGTTCAGGGTAACTGCTAGTCGTGCAGTCTCGAATGTAGCACTCTTACTAGTTTTTATATCTTTTAAAGCAGCGCGTAGAGAGACATACACTAGGAACACACACACACAGACATTGACACCAGTAAAGTGTCTGAAAAATGTCGGCTAACAATAAGAAACCCAAATCAATAAAATTCAGCTCCGCAAGGGGCATAACCCAGAATTCGAACAAAAAACTAGGAGACTGTTGGACACGTGTTCACAAAGGAAAGCGGCCGACGCATAAATAGGGATGTTTTATCCCAAAAACGCCATCTAACAATTTATTTTAAATTTGTTTATATATTTCGTTGAAAACAGTTTTGGTGGCTTACGATTCCGTCCGTGCTTGTTGATCGCATCGAAAAACGTTGAAACTATTTCTTTAATACGTTAATGTCTTCAAATTGGGTAAAATAATGGATATTTGTAGTGGATTTACAAATCATCTAACTCTAACAAATCCTACTCGAAACGTGGAATACTCGCTGAAATTGACTTAAACTCTTCTCATAAATTTCTCTAATATCGTATTTAAGCAATTATTTAATCAACCCAACTTTAATTACATTGTTTGTTGAACATTTTTATTATACCATGAACCCATTCAAACTGGGAAATCAGGGTATAATGGTTTTGTGAAAACGAATGTAACAGGCAGAAGGAGGCGTGGCAGACCCCATAAATTATATATATCCTTGATCAGGGAGAGAATCCGAGTCGATTTAGCCCTGTCCGTCTGTCTGTCAGTCCGTCTGTCCGTATGTTTGAGCGTGACGATCTCAGAAGATATAAGAGCTAGAGCCTTCAAATTTTCTTTGAAGTTCGTGTATATCAGGATTCGATCGAGTTTGTTTGAAATATTCGATAACTATCATCGTTTTATTGTTATCGATTAAAAACCGATATCTTCATTTAGTTTTAAAATTCTATTTAATTCATTTTTATAGTTAGTCTTTAAATTTTGCATTTAGTGTTATTTCTGCAAATTCGGTTTTTGGTAAATTTTGGATGCCACGCCCCCATCGTTGGTCTAGAAAAAAAGTTATTAAGCATTTAATATCTCATATTATCGGCGTCTTGCAGCAGCTGCAAAGCTGGTGAGTCATAATGCACAGTTAGCAGATTGTGTGCTTGTGCGTCTGTGTGTGTGTATGTATTGCTTGCTACATATGTACATATAAAAGTAACGGAGAATGTTAGCGGCTCTTAGGCATCGCAATTCTTCGCAGGGTTCATGGGATCTCTTAGTTACTCTTAGACTTGAGCACTCTTACTTGTTATAAATTGGCCAGCAGCGCACGTGGCCAGCAGCGCTGAGCATACAATTTTCCTACACGTTGGCTAAAAATTAAAAATTTAAATTAATTTATTTTGGTGTGCCCGGCTAGAGTTTTCTTACTGGTTGGTAATATTTTCGATGGGAAAGGGCATTTAAAATATACAAGTTACATCTAATATACTCGTGTTGAGCAAGAGGAAGTGGCAACATTTCTTTGTGTGACACTTAGTATGGATAGGCTGTGATTTTAGGAATTTAATTATATCAGGTATCTCATGGTCGACAGGTTACATCAGCCAAAAGTGATGTTTTATATAAATAAATGCCTCCTAAATATATGACCTCAAATTTGTGTACATCACCGAAATAACAGGCACATCGAAGAGAAGCAACGTAATTTGACCTCAGTACAAGACCTAGAGCAGCACTTGACAATTAGGATTAGGATTGGTCGATGGCGACAGTTTGAAGTGAAATTTCGTTCATTAATATCACTTTACAAGAGGACAACAATGGTTGATGGCTGATGTTCCTGCCGCTGTCGGCTCTGATCTCTGCATAGAAATTTTAACAGTCCCACTCGGGGAAGGTCCTAGCATTTTCCATAAATTAAGTGACGCAAAATGGAAAGTGAAGAAAATTTGGTAACGCATTGATATTGGCTCATTAACTATCGATTGTTTTACACAAGCCTTTGAAGGACCCACATCTTGAATGAATACACAGATAGTATTTACCATGGCCCTATAATCTATACTAATCAGCGATGCAAGTAACTTCGTCATAAGACTCATAATTCTTATTGACGAAGTGACAGAGCATATCGATTATTTGTAGTCTCCTTTTAGCTATCCGTTCGCTGAATTGGGCGTATGCCGTGAAGCCATAGACATGAAGTTTTGAATATAAACTCGTGAGTACCCTGGAACATCCACTATGGGGCAATTGAAAAATACGTGCAGATTTTTCCGCTTTGATTTGCTACGCCTCCAGTGGGCTTAGACATAGACCTGTACGTAGAGTGGGTCTTCCGGAATATAATTGTAAAACTTGGATGCCTATATTTCAAAAATGCGAAAATTACAGGGTATTTTTTTGTAAGTCACGCGCCCAAAGGGAGAGTCGATAAGGGAGCCCACCAGTACCTTAACTTAGATATAACCGCCATAGCTTTTTGATCTGGGGATGTAGATGTGAGTGTTAACTTCAAATCTCAACTCTAGCCCTAGAAGTAGTATTTCTGAGATACAGAAAAACGTATTTTCCGGTTTGCCACGCCCCTAATGGGCGTATCGGGAAAATCTTGACACTTTATCAGATGAGGGTACACACAGGTATAAATTTCAAATTTAAAGTCTCTAGCTTCAATAGCGTAGAAATTGTTGGCATTCATAGGGACAGCATGACGGGAAATTTGGGGAAATTTGAAAATTTAACAAATTTAAAATTGCGCGAAATAGCCCCAAAGACGAGGAAGATATAATGTAATAACTGAATTTTTAATAACGTTTTAATCGATGACATTAATACTGAAATACTGGGACGCTTATAAAAATGATCCTCTAGTTCTTACAGGTTCTGAGATCGATGCGTTCATACATACGAACAGACAGACATGGCTATATCAAGTCAGCTCGTCGAGCTGATCATGAATATATATACTTTATAGGGTCTGCCACTACTCCTTCCTGTTACATACATTTTAACAAAACCATTATACCCCGATTTCCCATTTTCAATCGGTTCAGGGTATAACAAGTATGAAAACTCTAGTCGAGACCGCTCCGCTTGTCTATAAAAGCTAGAGACTTGAAATTTTTTATGTAAGTTCCTATATAGCACGAAAAGATAGAGTTTGATAAAATAAAATCGATAACTATTTTAATTTTAATGTTATAGATTTAAAACGTTAACGAATGTTAGTTATTAAATTATATCTCTCACGTCTTTGAAGTTAGACTCCCAAATTTTGTTGTTAGTTTTATATTTATTTCATGTAATTTTGATTTTTGTTAAATTTTGGACACCGGCTCCAAATTTCCCAAATATTTAAATTGAGGTTAGTTGCACTCAAAGCCAGTAAATAAATGGGTTTAAATTTTTAAAAATTGGAAAAAATGTAATAAAATATGTTGATCATAAGCTGAAAATTTCATTCAAATCCATTAATTCGCGCAGAAGTTGTTAAACAAAACATTTGGCCAATCGGCAAACACGTGACCAGCAGCGCTAAGCAAACTGTTTTCCTATACATGTGCATACATACACACACACATTAAACTGCGTGCATCTAGACAATTCTAAGAACCGCAACTTTTAGTGTACAAATTTCCAATAGCTGGCGCTATCATTTGCGAATTAACAGCTGCTCAGTTGAATTGAAATATGGATGGCGCTATTCTATCGAAACATAGATGACGCTATTGGCTAAACAATTGAAAATGAATTAAATTTAATTTTCTGTGCATTTATATCAAATGCTAATTATGCAGTATTTTAAAAGACGCAGATAGCGCGGGGTTTAGGGTATCTCCTAGTCGGGACGCCCGACGAGAGTTTACCTACTTGTTTTACCTAAGGTACATATCATTTATTTAGGAGGTCGCGTATATATGAGACTCTGGTATGTATATTAGAGTCTTATAGACGTTTATGTATAGAAAATTCGCAGGATGCCGGCGCCTGTAAAATGTATCTTAAATTGAATTCTCATTGTTTGAGGCTCTAGGTAGCACCAGAAATATTTGAGAATATAAAAGACTGAGATTTGTCGCACTTGTTGAACAATGAGTGGCTGATTGCCCTGTATATCTACCTGCTTGACGTAGCTATTTCATAAGCAGTTAAAATGTTCCGTCATACTCCTATCACTGTCCATAGGCGTAGTCTTAATAGAGGGAAAATGAGACACTTGATAAATTAACTATCCACAGATCCACAGATAAATAAAAGAAGTTATAAGCTATATAAGCATATGTAGATCGAATGTAAATAGCAAGTAAAACGTTATATGACAATTTAACTAGGGACAAGTTTTTATACTCCTAAAAGTGTATCTTCTAGAACACGTACCTTTAAAATGTGAGTTGCTGTTATGATCATATAAAGATCCAGAACCTCTATCGATGACCCAAAAATAATTTTTACACCTCTTTGGGGCGTTGCATACTAAAAACCAACACTCTGTAATTCTCACACTTTTTGAGTGTAAGCATCCAATTAAAGAATTCCATTACTGTAGACTACTGTGGGCGCCTAATCGGGAAGAACAGAATTTTCCAAACTTATGAACTAAAAACTTTACTACAGTGTTACTGTTAAACTTCTTTATTCGTTTGTTAAACAATATATATATAAATGGGGCGAGGTTAATTCGAAAATCTATATCTTTCAATGCTTTGGAGCTGGCAGCTGGGCCGTGAAACAGTATTCTGCAGTTGGTAGCGCCCGACTACTACGCTCTTAATTGTTATTATGGCTGTACGTGGTGTCTTGCATAACACGCCAAAGGACATCTCTACCACGCTGCACCATCATTCTTGCTCGTGTTTCCTTATCAGTGCTGCCAATTACTTTTTCCAACAAGAAAAAATAAATAAATAAAAAGCCCGACGCGTACACTTCGGATCAGGCGTAAAACTTAATTTGCACATATTTAGTCGAGCAGAATTCTATTGTATTAGTATTTCTTAGAATATTGTAAACAATTTGCACTGCTTTTTGTGGCTGCCAATTGACAATTTCAAATAATAATGTATATATATATATATATATATATATATATATATATATATATATATATATATATATATATATATATATATATATATAAATGAGTCTACAAATTATGACTCTTCTTGCAATATTGTTTTCAACCAGAAGCAAAGAAGTTAAATGTACACAAAACATTGTTGAAAACATGAACAGCCTAAACCAACACAGAGAGAATATAATAACTCCAGGAAAATTTCATTTTATTTCGTTTCCGGGAGACTAGCATTACGCTACATTGGGCATATTTTTTCTGTTGAATTGCCCTTTTCTAATACATTGATGCTATTGAATTTCGATTGTGTGTTGTTAGGTTTGGTGGCACAGGGTTCCACACGTGCAAGGGTCAGATTAAGGCTTGGACAGGTAAAAACACCCAACGCATAAAAGATAAAAGGGGACCTAATGGAAAAAAAAAAACCCTAAAATGACCCAAAGCGAATTACAGTGAGTTTTTCTCTGAGATGACACGAAAATGAACATGCTAGTACATGTTCATGAAAAGGGACAAAAATGCAGTTATGGTAATCTCAAGGAGTGGAAAGGGGAGTGCTCTACTCACAGGTTATTAACTCTAGGTGGCACAAGTAACTATCTTTGCGGTTATGCCCTCGCTCTGAGAATAAGCTATTCACGGTTTTCTACAATAAGTTAAATAACTAAGTTAAATACAGTTTTGCTTAATATATATATATATGTAAGTCCTTTTTTACTGGACTCATTGAAAAAATCGCCATTAAATTGGAACTTAAGGTTTTGGTTATATAAGGTTGGCGTCAAAATTATTGCAGTAAAAAGGTTAAGATTTAAAGGAATCTAATGGCTCTCTACTCAGCTATATGTTTATATACCCTTTTTCGCTCTTTTAAGGATGTTAGGAATACAACCGTTAAATATAAAAACCAACCTAACGTTTCAAATGGAGCGCTCAAATAACAATCGGGAGGCACATAAATAATTTGCCGACAAAATTCCTGAAAAATGTGAGGATCAATGATTCATCACCCGCTTGGTAAATTGTTTACGGACCCACAGAGAGAACCTAAAAACAACAATGGCAAGCAAATGTGTGTGCAAATGCTTATGTGTACCCACTACCTGCTTCTCCGAGAACGTTGAAAGTCCCAAATAGCGCGTTAATTCGTTTTGACTAACCTTCAAAACACAAACAAAATCCGGTATACCAAAAAAAGTAAAAATTACGTTACTTTCTACCGACAGGTCACAGAGCACAGTATCTTCGTGCTGTGCTAATGAAATGGCCAACAAGTAGGTTTTTCCAAGCGAGATTGCCCTAAAGATATGAGTGCAAGCTATTGTTAGTTTCGTTCCTGCCGTGCCCTTTTCGGATAGTGTGTCCAATTTTAAATCCTCTGCACTTAGGGTTGGGTATTTACGGACTTGTCGACTTGTCTGTTCATGTCGGGGCAAAGGACTTTGGAATGTGATTTGTGAATATCACTGTGAGCAGGTAGCGAGTGAGCGAGCCAGAAGACAAGAAAATCGAATTTGTGCAACCCAAAATGCTACTAAAAGTCCACTTTAAAAAATCTGGAATATCAGTCTCTCCCTTTCGTTCGCTCGGTTGCTCAGTCGAAGCAGAAACAACCACCTGCCCCGGGGAAGCATTTTTATTGGCTGCATAAGTAGAGAGGATTGCGAGAGCGCAGAGCCTCAACTGAGCGACGATCGTATAAAAGACGGCCCACCACTATCCTGAACATCAGAACAGTACCGACCAGCAACGTGACTACAGCTTCAATTTAAGTCGTTCCAATGTCTTTCATCACACGGGAATACAAGTTCGAAGCGAGCATTACGATGCAAAGAAAATCAGATCAACATGCAATGGCAATGCTTAGCCTGAAGAAACTCGTCAAACCACTGCTGCGCCTAATGAGGAAGAAACAGCTAATACGCAAAACCCTGGCCGAGGTGCAGTCGCAGAACAAGATAAACTCATCTTTGGAGGACATGCGCAGAGATTCGGTGGCCAGCTGTGACAACACGGCAAATGAACTGCTCGAGCAGAGACTCTACAACGATCTACGAAAATGTCCCCATAATGCGGCTATTATCGTTCAGCAAGATAGACAGCACAGCATTGTTCCGGTACATCCTGATCAGACCTTTATCCCAGTCCACTTTGCTCGTACGAGCAGCGGAACATTCTTCTGGACGTCACTTGATGGGACATGCCAGCAGCAGCAACAACAACAGGAGTACAAAATGCGAACCAAGTACGATCGCTGGGTTCAGGCCTAACTCACGTCCGATTAGAGGACGACATTGATGTCAGCTTTAAAGCTAAGTCTCATGATGATGGTGAACTTGGTATAATCGCAATTCTAAGGTGATATTAGAATAGGTATACTGCCAATTGGCTTGATAGAAACACCAATCGTCATTCAACATAAATATTTGTAAATTATTGTGATTTTATAATAGCTTTCTTTTATATCATAAGAAAATCATTGTCTTCCATGTTTGTTTGTTAGGTTACATATAGGTTAGGAATCATTGTCTTCCATATAAAATAGGTACTAGTTTTAAGCAAATATAAAAAAAGACTACACCTAAAAATATGCCTTAAAATCAATGGTTATTTGTTGTATATAATTGAAACTT
Organism: Drosophila mercatorum; assembly: GCA_961210405.1. Lineage (NCBI taxonomy): Eukaryota > Metazoa > Arthropoda > Insecta > Diptera > Drosophilidae > Drosophila > Drosophila mercatorum. The sequence goes on along the minus strand of CAUIUS010000004.1, from coordinate 24,825,677 downwards.
TTCAGAAAAACGTGGGTCTATCTCCACTAGTGCACTATTACTAGAAAAATGTTTTTTTTTCTTCGAGATTATAAACATTCTATGCTTATTAAACCTTAACACATACAATGGGAAACTAAATGTTTATTAACATTACAATATGCCAATCTCTAGTATGTATTTAATATATATGTCCATTGGGCGGAAGGGCGGTGGTATCCAAAATAAAAAAAAATTTAAATTATGGGCATACATAGTAAAATGACTGTATACAAAAATCGAAGAAAGCAAGAAAACAATATACTTCACATTCACCGCAAATTCTGAGTATCCTCTGTATCACTTGAGCAAGAGTCCTAAATTGATTTCTATGAAACCCTTTCAATTAGTCTTTAAAAGGTATGATTGGGATTTATAATTTGAGAAAGTATTTTTAAAAATTTTGACTTTCCAGCTTCACTTAAATAGATCGCTTTTATCTTTATTTAGCAAGTTGTGCATATATAATTTTGTAATCTGCAGGAAAATTCACACAATCTGCTAACTGTGCATTTTGACTCCATAACTGAGCTGCCAATGCAGTCTCTGGTACTTGAAATACGTGTTTTATAAAATTTAAGGCGAATGGGGCGTGGCATCCAAAATTTAACAAACCCCGAAATTGTGTAAGGCTGTAATAACACTAAATGCAAAATTAGCTATAAAGACATAAACTAAGTAACGATAACGGGTTTTAATCGATTAAAACTATGACAGTTATCGATTATTTGCAAAAAATCGATATTTTGGAGCTAGACACGAACCTCAAAAAATTTTGGAAGTCTCTAGCTCTTATATGTTCTGAGATCGACCCGTTCAAACATACGGACAGACGGTCGGACAGGGCTAAATCGACTCGGCTTCTCTCACTGACCAAGAATATATATACTTTATGGGGTCTGCCACGCCTCCTTCTGCCTGTTACATACATTTTCACAAAAACATTATACCTTTTTTCCCCATTTTCAATGGGTTCAGGGTATAAAAAACTAAAAGACCAAAAATTATACATAAATTCTCGACTACCTGTTCCTTCGCCCTTGAGTTGAAAACCTGTTCTTAATCAAAACATGTTACTGCCTGTGCATTGTCAACGGTTGTTTTGCTTTCTTTGATCATTCTTAAGCAGTGTCAGAAAACTCTCATATTTCTTTAAAAAAGGTAGGGACTACACATTAGAAAAAAAGTCAGGATCGAGTTATCTTATATGACGTGTCAGATTCATATTTTGTTTTTATACCATGAGTTCATTGAAAATGGACGAGCAGACGGACAGCGCTGAGTCGACTCAGCTCATCGACCTGCCACGCCTCTTTATGCCTGTTACATATATTTTAAGAAAACCAATTTACCATGAGTTAGCACCAGTTAGCATATTGAGTTGCAAGGTCGCAAGGTAATCTGATGAAAACTGTATTTACAGCTATGAACTAACAAATTTATATTATACCGCCAACAGTTGAGTATGACAAAACTAGTACAAATGCTGCTTAGTTTGCTTCGGGTTTCCGCTCCCCGAGTATCTTGGGCTTATTAAAAACATTCTAACACTTTATAAGACGATGGTATTCACAATTATGAATATTTCAAATTTGATTCAATTGCTTGCGTTCATGTGGGCAGTACAACCATGAATTTGACTTGGCTTTCTGCATACATAAAATAATTAACTAAACTCTAGATTAGGATATACCCTGAATCCCAATCCCAACCGATCTACGATTTTCCATGACTCGTATCTATTCGTAGATATTATGTATTTAATGAATTATTTAATTATTTGAAGCAAACAATATCAGCATATCTCCAGCTCTTATAGATTCTGAGATCAATCCGTTCATATACATATATGAGAAGACGGGTAGAAAGCCTAACGGATAGGGATTGAGCGACTCGGCTTGTCGCCTTGATCTAGATATATATATATATATATATATATATATATATATATATATATATATATATATATATATATATATATATATATATATATATATATATATATATATATATATATATATATATATATATATATATATATACATATATCCTTTCTGGGTTCTGACACGCCTTCGTCTGCTTGTTACATTCACTTTCGCTCAACTTGTGAACTTCCATATTATATAAACTATGGTCATAATACACATATTTATCAGTAAATCGGTATAGAATAATAACACATCCTCTGCAATTGATTCAGTTTAAATATCAATATTTAGTAACAATGAAACTCAATTAACCAATTTGAGATATTTAGTTCTCACGCCGAAAATGACAGGATTGTGACCTTTAAAAGTATGAATGAGGCATGAGTTTCACACGCTTCAGGTTGTTCTCAGGACTCTAACCTGTGAGTATTAGGTATTTTATCCCACTGGCCAAACGTGAGAAACTTCTGATATACCATCTGGTGGATGCCAGCATCTATGATTGGCTGAGAAGCAGTCGAAACACACTCAGACGTTCAGCCTTGGCTCTGCGAGAGTGAGTGTATAAATAGGGTAGGCATGTTAGAGACAGCATCATTTACAATTTGACTCCCGCACCGGCAACATTCTCACCACTTACTCAAGGCACCACAATGTTGAAGACATCAGCTAAAAATAAACAAAAACTCAACTTTAACTATTATAAGAAGCAACTTATGATTTACTCCCACAAATCAAAAGTGTCGCCCAAGCGACGGCTTACAAATATTGTGAAGCCCTTGCTTAGACACTTCTTCAAGTTAAAGGCAAAGCAGCCAACGCAAAGCTCCTATATCGCATCAGATGAGACAGAACTCGACTGGCTAAGCAATGACATGGATAACATGTCGAACAATCATCTAGAAAATCGACTAATCGAGGAGATCAGACAATGCGCCGCAGAGGACGCGATAATTATCTATGACGAAAACGGATCCGGCGAGCTGCACACGTTCGATCAAGACGACTACTATGTGCCCGTACACTTTGCGAGAGCCAATGGCGGTACATTCTTTTGGACTTCATTTCAATCGAGTCCCCAGGTAAAACCCTTAGACATTGAGTGGAACTTTCACGATCGCTGGGCACAGGCATGAAGGACACGATGAAGCAACATCTGGGTTCTAGCTTTTTCAAGTCTGGGTAAGACTATAGTAGGTTGAGTAAACAATTCTTCGTCTTCATCTTCAAAACATTTTGGGACGTCGATCTTGGCCACATCAGGAGCTCATCCGAGCAGCCAAATAGATCCACAAGGACTATCGAAATACTTTACATTTTAAATAGAGCTTAAAATGTTTAAAGATACATTCAAATTCTTTCACTATAACACGGTTAAAACAAGTTTTACTTTTACCTAGATGAAAAGTATATAATTTGGAGAGGGTTGTAAAAGAGACGTGAATTGTAGGGCTAAAGAAATTTAATAAAAAGCATACATAATTTGAAACCATAAACACTATTTTAATTATTTTAATTAATAATTTGGTCTGTTCGATATGAAACACACATACACATACTCAGATGCACACACGGACGAGCCAGCACGCGCTCTACAAATTGCGCAGCGACTGCGCTTGGGCTTGGCTACATACGGCCAGACGGACGGACAGACAGACAGACATATTTTTATTTTATTTTATTAAATATAATTGACAAAACGAATGTCAACTTAAATACAAACTAAACAGTTTGGTTTATAGCCTACAACAAACAGATCAGTATTTCAAAATATCAACAACCCGTTGGGGTATATATATATATATATATATATATATATATATATATATATATATATATATATATATACCCCCAACAAAAAATGTATATATGTATATTTAAAACAAAAACCGAAATTGCGTAAGGCCCAAATAACACTAAATGCAAAATTTGAAGACTCTATCTAGAAAGATTAGATTTAGATTTTCGTTTTTAATCGATAACAATAAAACGATAACTGTTATCGAATTTCTGAAACAAACTCGATATGCGCGCCCTATACAGGGACCTACAAAAAAAGTTGAAGTCTCTAGCATTGTAAGTTCTGAGATCGACGCGTTCATACATACGGACAGACGGCAAAAATAAGGAAATGAATTGCCCCTAAGCTTTAAAATTTTTCTTAACTTATTTGTATAATAATATATCATTTTATAGTAGCATTATGCACAGACTATTGCATCATATAAACTGTATTGCAATCTTCAGATTCCGTTTCGGTTATCAGCTGTCTTCTGCATTAGTTAACAGCAAACTATGTATGTATGTATATTAAAGCTGCTTCAATCAAAGCTCCATCCCATCATTCTGACCCATAGGAGGACTTCTCACAGTAACTTTACAACTTACGAATATGCTTTGAGACATGTTGCCCTTGTCGATTGTCGCTGAGTACTGGCTAATTGGTCTAAATGACATCGACTTTACATGTGTGTACATATGTATATGTATACTCTGCGATGTCGGAGCTCTTTGGTGCGAAAAGCTAAATTGAGATAGGCAGTATACAAAACTTTACGTATAATATATCCAAGTATATATACATACCATATATATATATCGCTGCATGTGTTAAAGGAGTTTTGTTATCAAACACATATGTACATACATACGTGTAAATAGCCGAGTAGAAGAATGTGCCCATGTGAACTGCGTCAGTCTTTTTGCTGATGCGGGGGTTCTGGGTACATTATTTTGTTTTATTATGCAAAAGGCTGGAGAAAACGTAGCAAACGTCTCTAAGATTATAATTCTTAGGGATGTTTTCTTAGTGTAGTGCATATACACTGGCATGCACTTGAATAGGGACAGCTATTTGAAATTGAATAAACAAGTATTTGACTCAAATAAACTTATTCTATATTTCATCCTTTGTTAATGGAACAACACAAAAACTTATTCAAAATACCCATATTTTTAGAAAAACTAATTTTCTGTGAGTTCTTTAAAAATTGCACACTTTTTTACATGCACTTGAATAGGGACAAATGTGATTTCACCATTATGCATACAACTTTATGTTATGATATTAATTTGTTTTCAACTTACCAACGTTTTAAATAAATAATAATAATGTTTAAATAAAACAAGTAAGAGTGCTCTAGTCGAGACTGCTCGATAAAGAGATCCCCTGAACCCTGCGAAGAAATGCGATTCCTAAGAGCATTATGACTCACCAGCTTCGCTGCTGCTGCAATACGCCGATAATATGAGATATTAAATGTATATGAACTTTTTTTTAGACCAACGATTTTGATCAAATTTGTTGGGCGTGATCATGACATTCATATGTGTGTATGTGCCAAAGCACAAGTCTCTAGTACTTGAAATACGTGATTTAGCAATTTGAGGCGAAGAGGAAATTTGAGGGCGTGGCATCAAAAATTTAACAAAAATCGAAATTGCAGAAGGCTCAAATAACACTAAATGCAAGATTTGAAGACTCTAACTATAATGATGAATTAAATAGAATTTTATAACTAATTGAAGATATCGGTTTTTAATCGATAACATTTAAATACTTTAAAACACACTAAATATATAAATAATGAAATATCGATATGACCTCAGCGGGATTCAACCCCACACCTCTACACTCGCCAAAGGGCATCTCTGTCATTTTTGCATGGCTTGGCGGTACGTGTCGTTGCTAAGGTTGTAAAATTAGATACTCCAATTTTTAATCGGAAGCTAATTTGAGCGGCGACCCTAAGAATTTAAGATTAATCTTAAAATATAATGTGTCAGATGCCCCTGTGGGCTGCTGGGGCAGCCTTAAATGAAATACTTGTTTAATGTTGGAACAGAAGCTCCAAAGTGTAAGTGCGAAATATATTGACTACATGTAAGGCATAAATGCAAGTTCGAATCTTGCAGAGAACATTTTAATTTAAATTGCAGCTTTCATGCCTTTAGGTATATATTTATATCTTGATTGAAACAAGATGTGTAGAATTTTAACAAATAAAGATCAGTGCTGAAGGTACCTATAGTTATGCAGACCCGATATGAGCTTTTTTCTGCCTTCAGCACTTTATTACAACAGCACAATTTGCACGCCTTAATTATTTCTGCTTGTTTCTAGTAATCAATTATAAAAAAAATTCGATGTGTTCCATAAATGAAGAAGTGAACTGCATTCAGTAATCGATTCAAAAGCACTCGCTACAGCTGCATTGGGACCAACAAGTTGGAAAGTTAAGATGGTAACTAGAAGAGGGCTTTGTCAAATACATTATACTTATACTTATAACACAATTTTTAAAAAACACCATAGGCGATTGCATTTCAAATGCTTTTTATTACAACGGAAATGCTAATTATAATTCAATCAAAACAACCAGTTTTAAAAGTCAGTGAAAATGAAGTGATGAAACACCCGCTGATTTTGTTGAATTTGTCGGTCCTAAAGAAATATGAGTACTGCGTGAAAATAGTTATGATTTGCTACTATGTATACGATAATCCATCCGACTATGACGATTCGGAGCCTGTAGATTTTGACTTATATCTGAAGAAGAACGGCTGTATTAGAGAAAATCTAATTGGAGAAGATAATGATATCTTTTGGGAATATGTTCGTCGATGGCAACGTGAAGTTGGGGAAGTATTGTTAGATTTGAACATTTATGCAATTGCCGAAGAATACGATTATGGCAATTGTATACAAATTGACTTGACTTTATATTTTAAAATACCTAAAATAATTGTATGCGATCGCAACAAAATGAATGAGACTTCAACAGACATGACGACTTCTACCGCAACAAAAACGACAGCATCGACAGCAACTACTACCACCACAACAACAACAGCAATAACGACAAGAACAACAACAACAACAACAACAAAAACAACAACAACGGAATCAACAACAACCGAAATCGTTAACCAGGGCCCAAAATGCAATGAGAGTGATCAAAAGGGTATCTGGATAGCTAAGCAGGTGGACTTAGGAAACAGATTACCTACATTAATCTCAAGACTTCCGAGTGTCGTAACAAAGTTGAATGTATTACTGAATCTAAATTGTTGCCCATATCCTATCATTCGGGATAGAGTTGAGATAATCAATGATATCATCGACTATCTACTAGAATTATATTGTGCTCCGCTTACTGAACGAGCGAGACCCACGGGCTATGCATTATTAGATATAGAGAATTTTTTGACCAGACTTGATGAACTAAATATTCATGCAGGTCAAGCTAACGACTCTCAGTGCACATGCTGCAGCAATTGGCAAAATGGTGTGAAAGGTGTAATCGAAAGATTTGAGAAAAGACACCGCTCCATAGCTCTAGATAATACGTCAATAACTTCCATATTTATTTCGCAAATTGAAAATCAAAATAATCTGATGCAAAACGCTAAAAAGGAAGAAGATAGTCTCTCTGCCATTGCAACATTAATCGAGTATGACCCCAATAAGAACAAATGCTGCAACATCACAAATATCAGTGTATTAGCAATCGACAAAATAGAGTTTCACGATTTCAATGCGATTTCAACTCAGGAACTACACGACAGCCTTACGACCTTTGACGCTGATATAGGAAAAACACTAAGCGCCATACATAACGGGCACTCTAAAATTAATGAGTTTGTTGCGTTTTGTGAAAAAAAACGTTTAGAAAAAGAAGAAATGATAAATCAAATGAATATCTCAAAAACCAATTTAAATAAACTTGAGCAGAAAATTAACAAATTTGCATTTAATTTGCAAAATTCAGTTCAAAGTGAGAAAATAGATTTGATCAAGCTTAATGATTCGATTTTCGAGGGGCAGCAAAAGGTGGAGAGCTCTAAGGCAAAGGTACACAGCTTATTGAATGATGCGAAAAAAAATCAAGTTAAAGCTCAAGAACAAAGATCTAAGTTGAATTTAATAAGAAGAAACTTTACCACTGCCTGTTTGAAACAAATACAACAATTGAGTAACTTAAAACCACTGAACAAAGTAATCAGTCAGAGCTCCCTTTCATACAGGCATTGGATTCTGAAAATAAGAATCACCCAAAAAAACCTAAGTGATAAATTGCAAAAGTTAAGAAATAAGTTGAGTTTAAAAATGAGTGAGCAATCACGATCAAATTCAAAACCCAAAAACAAATTTACTATCAGTAATAATGCAATGCAAGCTGAAGTAAAACAACTATACAATAGCATAAAAAATGTAAGCGGTGCGGAAGATGAGGAATCCAAGAATGTTCAAAATCTTTCGTCACAAATGAAAGAAATGCTTGCAAAGGAGTTGAATGCTAAGGAAAAGGTTGATGCTCTTGATGACAAAATTCAAAAATTTACTGAACAAAGTTTATACGATTTCGAGAAAAAGTTGAATGCATCATCCAACGTTGAGCTATATAATAAGTTGGGCAATTTAGAATCGAACTTCAGTGACATCAGAAACAAAACTGTCGTTTTGGATAACACAATTTCAAAGAAAATTATATCTGGACAGAATATTTTGAAAGACCTGCAAGACAAGATAAATAAAGCTGAGATAACAGCAGATAACTGCGTCTCAGAGTGCGATTGGGGGGAAATGCCATCTTTAGAAAGCTTAAAAATGCGTATAAAGGCACTGGAATCAAAGTTAAATATAAATAATTGAATTATTAGTAAAACTTCACTAAAATGTAACAATAAAATTTTACGTAACCGGTTTTCTGTGTTTTTTTTTCTACTATCTTAGCGAGATTCGAGTAAATTTAATAATTCAATCTCAAACACCCAAAATCAAACAAGTCTTCTTCTTACATATTTATGTTTTTGTTTTTTATTACTCTCATAAATATATACATATGTATGCTTTTTGTTCATAATACATACAATTTCAAAAAGACCGCCCAAGCTCAGGCACATTTAGACGATTTTAATTTCGCACAAGTTGGCAGGGTTGATATAAAAAACAGCTGAGTGTGCCAACACGTGCATTGGTGTGCATGACTTGTGTATAGTATTTCATTTGCTAAAGCGTAAATTAAATCGTACAGAATGCGTCAAAACACACCACCACATCGTCCCGACTTTGATTACGAAAATGACGAATTTCTTGAGGAGATCGAGCTGGATGGCGATCCACCGGTGGATGACGACGAATTGGAAATGGAGGAGGTGACTTTATCGCAGTTGGAAGCTCGTTTGGGCCTGCGCAGAGATTCTGACGACGGAATGGATGAAAATGACGACGACGAAGAGGGACATCGCATTGCAGCTATCAAGGATGATGCAGTTATCACGTTTCGCAAGCACACAGCCCCCGTCTTCGGCTGCCATCTGCATCCACGTCTCAATTGGGCTGTGACCGGAAGCGAGGATGATCACGCCTATGTGTGGGACACCAATAACGGCGAGGTGTTGTTCGAGATAACTGGCCATAAGGACACGGTAACTGAAACGCATTTCAGTCACGATGGTTGCTACTTGGCCACCGGCGACATATCCGGCGAACTCTTGGTGTTCAGAGTGAACGAATTACAGGACGATCGGCCCATTCTGAACAAGGTTTGGGAGTACTCCATGTTCGATATGGCCTGGATGTTCTGGCATCGTGCCGCAAACGTTCTCCTCGCCGGTGGTGATAGCGGCGAGGTGTACGTCTGGCGTATTCCCAGCGGCGAATGCAAAATACTGCCTGGACACTCGGCGCGATGCGAAGCTGGCGAGCTAAGTGGCGATGGCAAGAAGCTACTCACAGCCTACACAAATGGTATAGTGAAGCTATGGGATCTAAAAACTTGTCAATTGCTGATGGAAGTAAACGATCAACATCCGCTTGGCTTTGGAGAAGTCAGCCATATTGTGGTCGCATGTGAGCAGGATTCACCATTCTATTTATGCGCTGAGGGCGGCGGTTAGTAACTTACGTACATAAATTCTTATGAAACGAGTATAAAACTAATTAAAAAACAAAAACAAATCTCTAGGCAAATTACTTTTCTGCACCAACAATGGGCCGGTGAATGTTATACAGTCCGAGCACGGAATCGAATGCGTAGCATTTGCGCCTAACACATCAGATCTTAAACTATTGGCATGTGGTTCGTTGGACGGTCAGATTTCAATTTGGGACTATTCCAAATACGCCCTTCGCACGGTCTGCGAAAGCCCTGTGCCATGTGATGGAATTCTTCGGTAAATTTGTTAGCATATACATAAATTTGTTAATTATTTAGACTAACTATTTCAGACTCAAATGGCTTAATGATTACACTTTGTTGGCGGCGACCGCACAAGGAAATCTGAACTCGTTTGATGCGCGCACTGGTGCTCTTAAATTTACTTTAACTGGACACTTCTATCATATATATGAATGCGCTTTTAAATGCGAGGAAAATTGTCTACTGACCGTTTCGGAGGATAACACAGCAAAACTATTCAAGCTGCCAACGCTTGGTGAATAGACACCAGTTTAAAGCTGTCAACCATAATAAGCCTAACCTATATAATAATATTTTTTGTATAAACATACATGTGTATGAAAATGTGCTCTGAGCGCCTCAGCGGCCGAATTACAAATTCATTGCTTAATCGCAAATGCAGAGAGGCAAATGAGATTATAAGATTCGAGATAAGATGTGCAAAAAAGTGCAGCTTTATATGGTTTTATGGCAAAAACATTTTGTATATATGGCTATAGATGCATCTTATGACTGCACTTTTCGGGTGAATTTTACTCTCTAGTTATGCACATGCGTGCGAAAGTTTAGAGAGCGACTTGCTTTAGAGAATAGCGGCAGAGTGCATCCACAGACAGCTACGTGAAAGTGTATTTTGTGTTGAAAAGAGCTTATCTGTAAGTATGTCTGCAGTTCCTGCTCTACACACACATCACAATAAACGAACATAAATCCACCCGCACAATTGTATACAATTGTCTAACATTTTGTGGATTATTATTTTATTAAAGCTTTTCGTATTTTATTCTCCCAGTGCAGTGTTTGTGTCATTGTGCACCAGACGAAAGAAAACACTTTCAGTTCCATTCGGAATTTCGAACCGTGCGTTACGCTTGTCCAAACGGAGTGGCAAACGAATTCATGTGTATTGTAGGTACGTATATTAACCTATGATACACATGGTATTTGACCCCCTCCAACGTTCACTCTTGATAAGGAGATTGACTGAACTGAACTATAGTAGGACAAGGACCTATCTACAGTGTACCGCATATCTGACAAATTTCTATTTCAAGAATTCAGAATAACATCATTTCCTATTAACACATATCTAACAGATCAAATGAGGTATTAATGAAAATTACATACGGAAGTAATCCATCAAATTTTTTCATCTTATATATAATATATATATATATATATATATATATATATATATATATATATATATATATATATATATATATATATATATATCTTATATATATATATATATATATATATATATATATATATATATATATATATATATATTTGCTCTTTTATTTGAGATTAGGGCGCAAAACTAAAAACATGAATAACAAACAATAAAAGTCTAAACCACAGTTAATCAACGACAAAAACAACTCACAGTATGTACAGTATGTACATACACACATGTCAGGCTGTTCCTGTGTGGCATGCGTGAGTCTCATTGACGATTCTTACAATTAGATTACCAGTCCAAAAACAACAACAACAGCCATCGTCGCCATCTATATATTATTATAGGTGGCAATCAAAATCACTGGCACACTATGAAATAGCAGGCGCTACGATTCGCGCGGCACAGCTTAGACAGTCGCTGACAAATATATGTATACGCCTTAAAGAATTATTTATATTTTTACATATAGTTTAAAGTCTTTATACATACATATGTATTTATATATACGTTACATCTTGCTTTCAGCCTAATATAATTATCAGTCGACTTTCACAATGGACAGTTTATACATATACGAATAGATATTAATGAATTATTATTAGTATCACCATCAAAAGTTAATACAGTGAATTAATTAGACCTATGTGATAACAAGTAAGAAACCTCTAGTCGGGTGTCCCGACAGGAGATACCCTGAGCCCAGTGCTATCTGCGTTTTTAAAAATACTGCATAATTAGCATTTAACGTAAACGCACAGAAAACTAAATTCAATTCAGTTTCAATTGTTTAGCCAATAGCGCCATCTATGGTTCGATAGAATAGCGCCATCCATGTTTCGATTCAATTGAACAGCTGATAATTCGCAAATCATACCGCCATCTATTGGAAAAATATGTACACTAAAACTTGCGGGTCTTAGAATTTGCTAGATGCACGCAGCTCAAAGTGTATGTGTGGATGTGTGCACACGTATGGGAAGACTGTTTGCTTTGCGTTGCTGGTCACGTCTATGGCCGATTGGTCAAATGTTTTGTTTAATTTGGTAATTTGGAGCCGGTATCCAAAATTTAACAAAAATCAAAATTATATAAAATTAATATAAAACTAACAAAAATTAGGGAACTCTAACCATAAAGACGTGGGAGATATAATTTAATAGCTTCATTCTGATAACGTTTTTAATCGATGACATTAAAACGGTAGTTGTTATCGTTTTTTTTTAAAGAAACTTGATCTGCGCACTCTATACAGGGATCTACATAACAAATTTCAAGTATCTAGCTCCTATAGGTTCTGAGATTGACGCGTTCACACATACGGACGGACGGACGGACAGACGGACAGGGCTAAATCGACTCGACTGGTCTCCCTGATCAAGAATATATATACTTTGTGGGGTCTGCCACGCCTCCTGCCTGTTACATACATTTCAACAAAAACATTATACCCTGATTTCCCATTTTCAATGGGTTCAGGGTATAAAAATCGTAAGCGGACTGTGGTCAAGTTTTTGAGGCATACACATACTGGTCAGCCACTGTATATTTATGTACACACATACTGTCATACTGACGTATGACAGTCCTCACTAAAAGTTCATTGTGACGACGATCAGCTCAAAATTGAATTATCACAGTTTGAAATGTCATACACACGCGCCTAGCGATCCCCACCAGCCATCACAGCGATTTAGTTCTTAATGCCTCCCCTTGCATGTATATATGTGTACTATAATATATGTATTTACATATATATACATATATATATATATATATATATATATATATATATATATATATATATATATATATATATATATATATATATATATATATATATATATATATATATATATAATATAAATATAGGAATAAGAATATATTGTAGATAGTAAAATACTCACATGCACATAAAACCAAATTCTTACATAAATTTATATACACAACTATAAAAACCTATGTTTTGCCAAAGCATTTCTAAGCGCGACCAGTATAATCTTGCTGACAAACCTATTTGTATTTGCAGTTTCGTAAAGTTTTATGGTGTAACAAGTTTTTATGAAAATCACGCAAAATATAAACATCTAAACATGCTATTGAAAACGAGGTAGACCTGAAAGATTAAGGGCAAGCAGCTAAGGAGGAGCCCTAACAAATATCGAACTTTTATATTTTACAGGTAGAATGCGGTACACATAAAGAATACATATTCTTGATCAATGTGACTAACTAAAAGGTTGACCAATGCAGAACTTAAGCCGACATATTTAAAATGTTAGTGCTAGATATAAATGCTTATGCTTATATACTATTCTGGTACACATAGCATACGATATTGACATCATCTGTGGAAAGTAATCCCCAAAGATAAAAAAAAAACTTTGGGCTGTTTAGATACTTTTTATAGTTATCTCAAATTTTGGGTGATACCTAATCTAATATAATTTAGTTTTCAATTATCAGTGGAGGCAAGACCAACAATCTTTCTTTGATCCACTCTAGAAGACTGTCTCCTAAAATATGCTGCATATCCAAAATAGCTTTTACTATTAATAGGCTGGAACCTTTCTCTAAAAGTTAGTAGCAGTGGACTATCTTCAAAATTGAGTTACTTTATCTCTATATATGAACAATATAAGCTCTGATTTTCTCGCACTCAAGTGAGGAAAGATTGATCTTTACTCAATCGATAGCGTATATGTATGTATATGTACATATATTAACATCCATTACTAGTGCAGATCATCCATATTATGTAAATACTTGTTCGGACAGTGGCTCGACACGCCTTTGTCATGTTTAAGAGCTTCAAATTTCATGAAGATCAACCAATTAGCAGGTATTCCGATTTGGCGTGTGCTCTAATGCCAAGACACGTAAAATATTTGACTTATTTAAGCTTTCTCACGGTCTTCTAAAATATACCAGTTTGTACTAGAATAGTGAAAATCGATAATCAATCTGAAGTTGTTGGCACTTAATTAGCTTTCAAGATAGTTAAATTAATGTGAGAATGCGTTAAAAATCTACAAAAAGTATTCGACTAGGAGATACCCGGTAAAGTTACTTGAACTGTGTGTAGTATACATAAATAAACAGCTATCAGCTTGTGTTCATACATTTACATCGCCTACGAGATATACATATATGTATGTATATGTATGTACATATGTATAACAGACTTCTATAAGTTAGAAATGTTTTTCGTTAGGTATTTATGTCAATATAAAAGAATAGAGAACTTTTCCGACTGATTGACACGATACAAAAAAATTGTTTTTTTTTTTTTTGTAATCATATAGAATACATATGTATGGAAAACTTTGCAATTTGCCGATCGAATAGTTATGAACACGAATCAACTGCACTGTCTAAAAACATTAGTTGACACACGTATGAACTAGCCGAGATATATATACAAATCATTCATCTGATATATTCCTATAATTAAATAAACAGCTCTTCAGTAATACAATTATTACATGATTTGCTCGAAACAAAACAAAAAACTAGCTAAGGAAGGAAGTATGATGTAGCGTCCGTGCATGAACCTCTGTATGAATGTATATACGTACATACATATGTATGTATGTAGGTGACACACCTACACTCTAAAAATGCCAAGCTATAATTCGGTGTATGCTACATACAAATAAATGTACGCATGCTTACGTATATACATACATATGTGCAATCATATACATACATACATATATCAAGAAGTTAACGTACTGCTTAAAATAAATGCTGCAGAAATGTGGCTGATTCTTGCATCATGCTAACCGTCACAACATATATACATACATACATATATTCAATGCGTGCGACCCATTTGGGCTAACTGAACTAAAGAGAGGAACAGAGAGGTAGAATTAAAGGGAGAGATAGAGAGAAAGAGTGATATAGAGGAGGGAGTGAAACGCATGCGGAAATAATGTCTAGCACTAACAAACTTCTATCATTACAGGTTCTCAGGTAGCGGCTCATCTAGGGTAACGGCCCGTCAAGTTTATTCAAGACAGAAGGCATTAAGAGCGAATGCGTAGCGAACTAAAAGAGAGGCAACCAATGAGCGAGAGAAAGAGAGCGAAAGCGAGAGAGAACTTAAACCAAACACAGCTGTCGTCGTTGTCTTTTGTGCCTTTGCTGCGGTGGCAACCTCGTGGAGCGAGCAAATGCTAAGCCAAAGCCAAAGTTAAACGCTCAGCACGCAAAAGCAAAAAACGGTCGAGCAGCGTCGCACCGCGCCTCATCGCTTAAAAGGGAAGTGTGTTTTCATACATATTTCATACTTAGTTTGGACTCGGACCGCGGAAAGTGTGGTCGATCGGCAGTATTGTGCGCGAAGTTTGTTAACAGAAATAGAGACCGAAGCCGAACCCAATACTGAAACTGAAATTGAAATTGAAACGGGAACAGTTTTACGAAAAGCAGACAAAAAAGCGATGCTGTGCAAAGCGCAGCGAACTCTTTTCAATATAGCTGTTTAAGAGCGAGTCTCCGACCACGTGTGCTCTATGCTTATTTAGTAGCGTGCAGCTCACATGAGTGTGCATGCGTGCACTGGCATATGTACACACACATTCGCCCATGCACATACGAACGTACATACAAGAAGCAAAGTAAAATATAAAGAAAATAAAGCATGTGGCCGCAAAGTAAAACACAAAATTCCGTTTGAGACTTTTAAACGAGATCCACGCTGGCAGTGCGAGTGCTGAGAGCGCAGACTGATAAAGAATTCAAATAAACCAAAAAGTAATCACGATAAAATAAATGAGCATTCCAAAGAGTCTCATAAATATACATAGTACATGCATATGTATGCACATAACTCTTTACACTTGAGGGTATTCGACAAAGGGACCAATTTGTATCAAAGTCAAATATTGAAAATCCAAGTAGTTCGCCAAATATCAGCTTTTGCATTCGTGTTGAAAAATATGACACGCATTCAAGCTAGCGACACGCTAATACCGCGCCAGGTATTCGAGGTTCCAATAGAAGCGGGCAGTGATAAAAAAGCACATGCGCGGAGCAACTCCTCCATAGACACTTCCAGCCAGAGTTCCGGAGTAAAGCTTAAGAAACAAATTGGACTGCTCGATGGCGTTGCCATCATCGTTGGCGTCATCGTGGGTGCCGGCATATTCGTTAGCCCCAAAGGTGTCCTCATGTTCTCCGGTTCGATTGGACAGTCGCTAATCGTTTGGGTGCTCTGTGGAGTCCTCAGCATGGTGGGTGCCCTATGCTATGCCGAATTGGGTGAGTAAACAATCAAGGTAAACACTCGTATAAACCTGCTGATGTCAGCTTTGCCTTTTTATATGCTGACTCTGAACATGCATGTATGCGGCTATTTAGCCGTATTGAAACACCTGTAACACACCCAAATTGGCACACGACCTTGTTAATACTTGCTGAATATGCCTCGCCAGCCGGGTCAGGTGTAATGCACCTGATGTTCTGATGAAATCAACGTAAAAATTAAGTTTCTAAAGTGTGGAAACTTACCCAAACTTAGCAAGATAGAAAACTTTACAACAATGGTATTCAATGGTATAATATATGAATAATAGTACTCTATTTTTTAATGATAGTTTAATCAAAACCCAAAAAAGAAGAATAGATCAATTTAAAAAATGAGTGTTTGAATAAATTCCTTTAACAAGACTACAAACGATCATCTTCTTCTGCTCTCTAAATTAAATTCTCTTTGACAGTTATTGTATATAGTATTTACAGATGGTCAGACAATCCGATCTGTTAAAAGGTGTATACCAAATTAACGTCCGATATAAATATATATATTTGTCTGGTTCCCTTCAGTCGAGCAATTATTATGTTATCATCAAATTCTATAGCAGCAATTTAATTAAAACACTCATGAATTTTACTTGATGCCTCGATGGTAACCGATAAGCTCGAGCTTTGGGTGATCCAATAAACTAAAAATCTAAGAACATTGTTCTATCAACATTTAATTGAATTAACATTTCCAACTTTTTAGAAAAATCGCAGCAACCCAGTGGGCACATAATTAAACACTCTCCGATGGGCCTAGATAAGCATTTTATAAACTGTAGACACGACATATTTTTCCAATTCGAATTCTCTTGTATTGTGTGTGTACTACCATATATTGTATTACCCAATTTTTTACGCCTCCAGTGGGCGTGTCTTGTATGTGTCTATAATGGACGGCTGTTGAAAGATCTAGCATACCTGATACGTTAAACTGGTGCGTTTGCGTGTTGTGAAGCAAGAGGTCTCAGGTTATCTGCATATTTTTAAGCTAGCCTAATCATTTTTTTCACAGCTATACACTTATACATGTAAGAGTCGTTTGGGTCACACTGCTACCCATCTACATATATTTATACTTATTCATGAAGTGAAATAAGAATATTGGTTTTGTGCAATGTCCGTCATGTTGTCCGTCCGACTGTCCGTATAAACGCAAACCATGTCTACGCTATTTAAGCTTGAGACTTGAAATTTGGAATATATACTTGTGAATGCCCAGTTTCATGTCATTTTCCCGATACGCCCACTAGGGTGGTGCCAAATCTATCTCAGAAAAACTATTTCTGGAAGAGCAAGAGAGTTGAGATCAAACAAGTAAGAAAACTCTAGTCGGGACCCCTCGTTGTTAGTAATTAAGGATAACATTAACATTATTTTCGATTTTTTCCTGCTATACAGGGACTTATATAAAAATGTTAAGTCTCTAGCTCTTATAGGTTCTGAGATCGACGCGTTCATACATGCGGACAGACGGGCATGGCTATATCAACTCAGCTCGTCACCCTGATCAAGAATATATGTACATATATACTTAATGGGGTCTGGGGTCTGTTACATACATTTTAACAAAACTTTTATAACCCGATTTCCCATTTGGGTGGGTTCAGGGTATTTTTATCGTATTTTTCTTGACTTTTCTCCAAACGAAACCTTTTTGTTTTCCAGGGACAATGATACCAAAATCAGGGGGTGACTATGCCTATATCGGCACCGCATTTGGGCCATTGCCTGCTTTTCTGTATCTTTGGGTTGCGCTCCTCATACTAGTGCCTACGGGCAATGCTATCACAGCACTAACATTCGCTCAGTATCTGCTGAAACCATTTTGGCCCTCATGCGAAGCACCCATAGAAGCTGTTCAACTCTTGGCCGCTGCCATGATATGTAAGTGGCGCGAAATATTTATAATAATATCATCAAACACGTTTATTAGATTCTATATTGCATAGGTGTCTTGACTGTCATCAACTGTTACAACGTAAAATGGGTCACTCGGGTGACGGACATTTTCACGGGCACAAAGGTGGTCGCGCTAATGGTAATTGTAGGTGCCGGCGTGTGGTACCTGGCAGATGGCAATACGGACTATTGGGAGCAACCGTTTAGTGGAGGGAACAGGGAACCTGGATATATTGCGCTGGCTTTCTATAGCGGATTGTTCTCCTACTCCGGCTGGAATTATTTGAATTTCGTGACTGAAGAGTTGAAGGATCCATACCGCAATTTGCCGCGAGCCATTTGCATATCTATGCCGGTGGTCACGATCATATATATGGTGACAAATGTAGCATACTTTTCGGTGTTATCCACTGATGAAATACTTACATCGGATGCCGTAGCCGTAACCTTCGGTGACAAGATGCTAGGCTTCCTGTCATGGATAATGCCCTTTGCAGTGGCATGCTCGACGTTTGGCTCATTGAATGGTGCCATCTTTGCATCATCTCGCTTGTTTTTTGTGGGAGCGCGCAACGGCCACCTACCGGCTGCAATTTCGCTAATAAATATTAATTGCCTAACGCCGGTGCCATCGTTAATATTTCTGGTAAGACTCTCTTCTATTGTAAGCCTACAAGACAACGCAGTGCATAACACGTTTTTCTCCTCACAGTGTGTAATTACATTGCTTTTGCTATTCATAAAGGATACATATGTGCTCATTAACTATGTTAGTTACGTGGAGGCACTCTTCACGCTCGTTTCTGTGTCTGGTTTACTCTGGTTGCGGTACAAGCAGCCCAAGACGGAAAGACCCATACGCGTCAATCTATCACTCCCCATCATTTATCTTATTGTCTGTCTATTCCTGGTCATCGCCTCCTGTACGCAGTCACCCACCGAGGTGGGCGTTGGGACTGTAATCATACTTTCTGGCATTCCCGTCTACTATCTAACAATACATAATCCGGTTCAATGGTTGGCCGACACCTCCCAAACTATAAACTTGTGGTGCTCCAAATTCTTTATCTGTATGCCAAATCAGGATAAGTTCGACTAAGATTCAATTACTCATTAATTAGGCGAATCAAGTGCCTTCTATGTAAGAATCAATGATCAATCAATAATTCGCACGCTAAGCAATTACGTAAGGATAGGTACTACATACATAGGCACAAGAGTCTTTTACAAATACAATTTTTGTTTTTACTGTAAATATCTTCATAATTCCCAAAGGAGTCTATAAAAACCAATATCTATAGTTTGTACAATTTTGTTGTATTGTGATTATGTTTGACTAAATATAAATCATCATTTAAGCGTTTAAGCACAAACTAAAAAAAAAAACAAATACTGAAAAGACAGACCTAATACCCAAAAAAACAATAGATTACAATTTTTCGATAATTTACAACTCATATTATTATACAAACATAAGTATAATGTTGATCAAATTTTGTACTTGTGTAATTCGAATCATATTTACAGTATAGAGTTTAATAAATATATTTGTTAAAATCCAAATATGCATTGTTCTAGCCAAGCATTAAATCATACAGCTTTTATCTGGATTTAAAAGCACAAGGTAAATATCGGTGAGCACCAGCGAAAGCTCTCGGAATCTCGCAAGCTTGGCAAGCAACTGACAACAGTTATAAAAGCGACGAATGAGACGCGCGCTCTCAAGCGAGTGGATTGCGATTCGCTGAGACCAGTACAAAAGCGGTGCACAGACGAGATGGTCGTTCAATAGACCGCCAAACGGGATCACTGACAGTTGTGTCCCGACTGTGACATTTAAATAGAAATTGCCTTTGAAATGATCAGAGCGTCTCACTAATCCATTAAGTGCAAATCGCGAGAGTATAAAAAGTGTTGTTTAAGTGCTAAACTTTTCTAACTGTTTGCAATGGTGCTGAAGCCAATCAGTCTATACGTGCTCGTTGGGCTACTTTGGGGTACCACAGTTTACGCATCGTCGGAATATAATCGTTATGTGACGCAGATATTTCAAAAGTACGGTAGTGGCAGCACTATTAGCTTTGAGGTAAAGCCAAAAAAAGTCTTTTTACTAACGTAAACTTTAATTAGTACCATTATATATATATATATATATATATATATATATATATATATGCATGTATATATAATTATAATGTACGTATCGCTTATACTGCTTATATGATAATAAATGTATCCAAGAATATAATTGTAAACGGAATGTCGGAAAATGTTGTGAAGGTAGACATTTTTACGAATACGAGTGTACTATTAAAGAGTATGTGCTCTTCGGCGTGTCAAAGATAATCGTAAACTCTTGCATTTTCACTGTTTATCACTTTGGTTGGCGATTTCAAAAACGGCTAAAAGTCTTCAATGACCAGCACATTATTAGGAGTGAAATCTGAAACCTTGTGTCGAGTATCCCAAAGGCATTATTTCTATACTTGATAGTTATATAAACATATGTCAGTTAAAAGGCAGAACTAGATACTAAATTCTCGGCTAGAGCTTTAGCAACCGCAACAATAATAGTAATCTTTATTCTCATTCTTAGATACGCAGAGCATTTTATTACAGGCGACGAACGTCGAACCGTAGCCAGACGCTGCTCATGTACTCTTAGCATTAACAATATCATAAATTTAATCAAAATCTTGACGTATTCTTATCACTCGGATGGCAAACTTACGCGTACACAGACATCGCGACACACATGTTATGAAGAATAAGTTGCCCATTCATATATGTAGATATGCACATACATACACGTATGTTTCGTACGTACGAATCATAGACAGCTCATCTCTGAACAATACCGCGCTACGACTTAATGCTGTGTGTGTTGTGATGCAAAGCTTGCGACAGAAATTGTTGACATAAAAAAATATATATACATACATATATATGAGAACAAAGTCAAATAGGAGATAAGTTAAATAGTTAGATTATGTTATTATATACTCTGGTGTGCTATACTCAATTCTTTCCAAGAGAATCCCCCGAGATCTAAAATTTGATTTATTTTCTAACACGAGCTAATTTACATACGCATTAGTTAAATTTAAGGAATAAGTGAAATATTTATTTAATCAGTTTTCAGCTCGAAACAGGCAGTAAAAGTCGGCCAAATATAGATTGGAAATGTTGTTACGATCATTCCCCATTGAGATTTCCACTCGTAAACACTACGCATTTCGTGAATAAAATGCAATACCATAAACATATACAACTATATTTAAATGAAGCAAAAAGTGCAATACTTTTGTTAGAGTCTCTCTTACTTTTAACTTGGGATAGTGTTTTAAATAAGTGTGATATCAGCAGAGTGAAGTTCATAGCAAGAAAACAAGCTAAGAGTGCTAAAGACTTGAACTAATTTGGAAATTTAGGTATACGAACTAATGATAGTATTTACAAAATGGTGTATTATCGATTCGGATCATCCATATAATGTGAAAATAATTATTTTTACCCATATTTTCAGTGGCTTATAATAATGTGCAGTAAAATGAGGCAATTGCCATTGACCATACTACATACATATACCCATGTTGTCAATACTTCGATATATGTATATCGTGTGGTGCGTCTTTATGTATAGAGGCATATATGTATGCTTTATGGCAATGCAAACACCCGGCCATAAGCTATTCAGCCAAGTCCAATCAATTGGCATTACTCATGCGTAGACGTCGCCGGCGACGCTACGCAATACCTCTATGCACTTAAATGAAAGAAGCTTCGTTACGTATGCGGCATGCTAACTTAGCGAACACAAGCTCGGATCACAGTTGCTAGACAACGCGTGTCCCGCCGACAATAGTCAACGAGCTCTTGGCATAGAATTTGCTGAATGAAAGCAAAACAGCGCGCTATGGCGGGCCCTAGTGGTCCACTAATATCAGCTACGATGTGACAAATGACCTCTCTTCGTATACCCTGTATCCATGTAGCATAATCAGCGGTATAAAAACTAATTATCATCTGTGTAGTTGTAAAGCAGCTATAAGGTATTTGGATCATACATATCGATTCAACTCAGTATATTAGTGTATCTTTTACTATGCAGATTAGGGACTTACATAGAAATGCATACACATATACATAGATATATTTTCTTAATTTGTGATCAAATTAATATCTAATTTACGATAAATCAAATAAAAATCTGTGAACAACGAAGTTTTTCTCAACTTAAGGCGCTAAGATATGATATGGAAGCAGAAACTTAAATGTGTTTATTTTAGTATAACATTTTGTAACCCTCGCTCACTCACTCGATTTGTTTTGTTTTGTTATGGGTTAAGCGCGTGTTTGCTTAATTCGACTGACAGACTTTACATACAAAACAACTGCTGGAGAGGAGCCCGTCAGCTGTGAGCTGCGGATTGCCGCCGAACAGTTTCACGCTTACCCCAGGGGAAGATCTCATAGAAATTCGGCAAGTCCTAATCTAAATTATTAAGTGATAGCTGAGCTAGCTGTCTCAGCTGCTAATAGACGGGGCACACGCCCATGTCAAAAATCCATAAGATACGCACCGAGCCGCATTTAATTGACCATCATTAATATGTGAGTCCCCACTCAGGCATAGGCATGTAAATATATAATTGCTTCACTCGCTGAGAAGTAAATCCAGTAATTATTTTTATTTTTGTTAGATTCTCATGCACCCACTCTTAACACGTGACGCCGCACTTGAACTACATATATACATACATATGTACGTGAAGTACTTAAATGTATCTAAAGATTTTATATGTTTGAATAAGTATTTACTTAAATCGTTTTTACTTAAAATATAGATACACTCGCAAACCACAAAAGCAGAAATTTGAAATGCCATACGCAATACGAGTTATTTTTAAAAGTTCGATAGCTCATCCCGTTTTAAAATTATCGATTAAAAATCGACAAGTTGACTACGCTTTCAAATTCCCTGCGGACATCACTGTAATGAATACAAAGACTTTGGACACAATTATGAAAACTCTACTCCTTTTCTCCTTTTATTTAATATATATATATATATATATATATATATATATATATATATATATATATATATATATATATATATATATATATATATATATATATATATATATATGTACATTTCAAGCACCACATACACACACAGACTTACGCACTCACGCGCTCTGCAAAATGAGCAGATTACGCAGCGACTACGCTTGAGCTGCAAGCTGCCTAAATTAAGGGAAAAGAAATATTTATTATCAATATTTTCGACACAATATTTAAGGGAATATTGATACGATACATACTTAAAAAAAGATTCCTCAAAGCAACTAAAAATCATTCACAGAGTTTAGCCATACCAATAATATTAAGGATCATTCTGTATCTTCTTCGCTAATATGTCACTTATTCAATTTCACACATCCATGTATAGGGGTTGGAGCACTTGATGTACAGTTTGGGCCTTGGACATATTGAATTCGGGCCTACGCATACGATAGAAGAGCATCGACCGGAGGGATATAACAATACCAAGCAGAAATTAAACAGCACCTACTCAGGCACTGATGACGCCGCCAACGATGTGCTGCTGTCTATCAATCAGTTAAAGGAAAAGAAGGACGACAATAACCAAAAGAACTCCATTGACGATTCCCCTCTAATTGAGTTTCGAGAAATGCACGATCCCAAGCATCGCCACCCCAGGGAGAGCAGCGGTAAGCACCTACAACTAAATATTTGTGGATATTAAGACGAACTCTATTTAACTAGAAAATAAGTAAATGTAATTTGACTAAGATTTAATGCGCCACCGCGAGTCTGTTCGTATAGTCGTATGGATTAGCTTGTTTTTGCTTACTCAGATACACGTACACATGAAACATGTATACGCTAAGTAAGTATACGGCAGGTCTTCCCACCATAATCGAGTGGGGCGGTTGACAATGGAAAAGTGCAAGGTACCCACGACAATGAGCCTACAATGCGACTAAATGAGTAGCTAAACGACAATTACAAGCTGTCATATTCTTCAACACAAAGTAAATATGCGAACTACTTGTTTAGGAGTCTGATAGATACACAGATGCGAAAGACGGAAACTATATTGAGCTTGAGAGCATCCGTCTGACTGTCAATCATGTTCCTAAGTGCAATACCTTTCTCTACCCCAGTCCTCCATTTGAAGATGGGATATTATGGTAAGACCCTCAGTTCAGCAATATTCAACAAGCAGCAGCAGGCTGTACGTCCCCAGTTTGCAATCAGTTTAAATATAATGTGAACGCTAAGCGAACAATTATTATATTTAATTGCAAGGCGGATACAAAAAAAAAAACAAATCTATTTATTTATTCTCGTCATATGCAACACTTAGTTCCAGCGTCTAGCGTATCATAATCTATATCTAGTATACATACTACTGCTAGTCCACTTGTAGTGGGGCTGTGTGCATTGTTTCCCTACATTTAAGGCTTAATTCTAGATAAACACTGATAATTTATATTTTGTGCTTTGCCTTAACTGTACGTGTGTTTGTATGGGTTGAAACCCATCTCTGAAAGTGTTAAAATAATGTCAACAAAAGGCCGTGAAGCGATCTCCATGGCAGGAAACACTTCACCCGCTACTATAAACGCATATCTATAATACATGTTCCTACATAGGTGAGCCAAGGAAATGAAAATCGAGCCATAACTGCTAAACTGTTACCCATCATTGTCAATTATACTTGCCCACTTTGACTCGGCGTGTAACTGAACAAAGCTGACAACGCTGTGATTTTTTAGGACTGACTCAAAAGGCTTTGTTACTCCTGGCCCTTAAAAGCTTCTCCTCACTAAATACATAAATTTATTATACTTTGCACCCATTGAAAAAGGGAAAAGGGTATAATGTTTTTGTGCAAATGTATGTCACAGGAAAGTGTATATTCTTGATCAGAGAGACAAGCCGATTCGATTTAGCCCTATCCTTATGTTTGAACGCGTTGGTCTCATAGCCTACAATAGCAGGACTTAAAATTTATATGTAGGTCCCTGTATAGCACGCGCAGAACGAGTTCGTTTCAAATCATCGATAGCTATTTCCATTTTAATGTTAATCCTTAAACACAACATCGAAATTCAGTTATTAAGTTATGGCACCAACGACTTGATATTTTATGCAATTTAGAAATGTCAATAATGGCAATATGTGAATGAGTTTGCACATTCCAAAACTGAAAAATATTCAATAAAATATGTAGATCAAATGCTGTTAATTTCAAAACCCATAAGGTAACACAGAAGTTATCAAACAAAACGTTTGGCGAACCGGTAAGCACGTGACCAGCAGCACTAAGCATACGCAGTTTTCTTATACTTACGCGTGCACACATACACACCCATTCAACTGTATTCATCTAGCAAATTCTAAGAACTGCACCTGTTTTATCGAATCGAAACATAGATGGCCTCCGGCCTCCGTTTGTCCGTTACATACATTTTAACAAAATGATTTCGGATTTCCCATTTTCAATGGCTAATTCCAAAAAATATTCTAAACTTGTTTAGTGCGTGCTTCTAATCAAGCTTAAACTTCATAATGGATGAAACCTTTTTTGGTACTACAGGCAGGAGTAGGCGTGTCAGACCCCATAATGTATACATTATTCTTGATCAGAACCTACAAGACCTGGAGATTTGAAATTTTGTATGTAGGTTCCGCATATCGAGTTTGTTTCAGAAAATCGATAACTATTTCATTTTAATTCTGTATAATACATCTTTCTAGCATTTTGCATTTAGTGTTATTTGGACCTCTAGTATTTGAAATACGTGCTTTGCCAATTTGAGGCGAAAGAGGCGTGCCATCAAAAAGTTAACAAAAAGCAAAATTTTATATGATACACACTAAACTAAAGTCAAAATTTGAAGACGCTAGCTACAAAGATGTACTAGATATAATATAATAAGTGAATTACGATTTCGTTTTTAATCGATAACATTAAATTTAAAACAAGTAAGAAAACTCTAGTCGAGACCGCTCGACTAGGGTATACCCTGAACCCTGCGAAGATCCGCTATTCCAAGCATTCTTCATTTCTTTTATATACACATGCATATGTACGTTCATTACAAGCAAAACATACACACACACACACACAGGCGCACGCATACACAAGCGCAAGTCGTTGGGTCAGCTGTTCTTTGGCTGCTTTGCATGGCAATGTTATGGGAAATTAAATGTTTAATAACTTTTTTTCTAGACCAACGATTTTGTTGGGCGTAATCCACAAGTCTCTAGTATTTGATATACGAGAGTTACAAATTTGCGGCGAAGGGGGCGTGGCACCCAAAACTTAACAAAAACCGAAATTGCGTAAGGCTTACATAACACCAAATGCAAAATTTGAAGACTTTAGCTAGAAAGATGATTTAGATAGAATTTTATAGCTTAATTTAGATTTTCGTTTTTAATCGATAACAATAAAACGATAACAGTTATCGAATTTCTGAAACAAACTCGATCTTTTCGTGCTATACAGGAACCTACATAAAAAATTTCAAGTCTCTAGCTCTTGTAGGTTCTGAGAACGACGCGTTCATACATACGGACAGACGGACAGACGGACGGACGGACAGACGGACATGGCTATATCAACTCGGCTTGTCATCCTGATCAAGAATATATATACTTTATGGGGTCTGCCACGCCTCCTTCTGCCTGTTACATACATTTCAACAAAAACATTATACCCTGATTTCCCATTTTCAATGGGTTCAGGGTATAATAAAAAAACAGCTATTACCTTTTTTTGTAACAAACTCTATCCAGGCTTGATATACACAATTTTCCATTTTCCTGAACCCATAAAAAGATGTAGATTATTTGAAGTAAAAGGGTTAAACATATATAACGCCATGTAGTAATAACTGTTTCCAAACCACAGTTGCCATCGATGGAGCACCGTTCCCTGAGGCCGCATGCCTATCGCCAAAGTCGCTTCTGTCGCTGATTGTGGATCACAACGATCTTCATCGCGGTACACTTTACAGGCAGATAGCCAAGACGGAGGATCACAATTTTGAGGAGGAGTACAACGAGTTCATCAACAACGTTCGAATCACTCCTGGTGCATTCATGAAGCTCTGTCCAGCACTGCTAGCACAGGTCGACAATGGGGTTTGTATACAGCCGGCTCCGCATCTAAGCCATACAGAAAGTGACAGAGGGCAAAGGATTTGGAATGGTAAGTTAATTAAGGAAGTCATTAAACTATATTTTAATTTTTGGTTACCATCCACAGCTTGGATATACGCAAGCATCTCAATGTTTGTGCTCTCAGGTGAATATCACATGGAAATCTGAAATCTCTTAAGTCACTCAGCAAACAATACCTTTATAGCTTGTGGACTACTAGGAGTTTTGCTCGTGCCGCTGATGAAGACTATGGCTTATCAGCAAATACTTAAATTCCTTGTCGCGATAGCCGTGGGCACTCTTGCAGGAGACGCACTTATGCACTTGCTGCCACATGCTCTCTTTAAGGAGGAAAAACACGAGCACGCATTGTCAACTATTCGCTTGACGGATAAGGAGCAGGGCCACAAGCATAGCACTGAGGCAGCCATGGTTTGTGGCAGTGCCTTTCTGGCCGCTTTGTGTATGTATGTGCTGGAGAACTTAATTCCGACTATAAAAGGAAATAAGGCCGGCCATGGGCACAGTCATGGTCATGGCCACGGTCACGCACACACTCACGGCCATAGCTCTAAAGATATGAACAAAGTACAGGCAACACTCGAGGCTCCAGCTCCTCGTGAACTGAATGTCATGCTGCATGAGGCAATGGAGGATCAGAAGTCTCCAAGTCGGCCCCTAACTCCCGTGGCATTCATGGTCATCATTGGGGACGGACTTCACAATCTCACTGATGGCCTGGCAATAGGAGCCGCCTTTGCCAGCGATCCCGTTACAGGGCTAGCCACTGCCTTTGCCGTCCTATGTCATGAATTGCCTCATGAGCTAGGTGACTTTGCTTTGCTTTTGCAAACTGGCGTATCCATACGACGTGCCGTTTATATGAACATTGCTAGTTCGGTTCTGAGTTTTGTGGGTATGTCCATCGGCCTGTTACTTGTTGGCATAGGCAGTGACATGACGCAGTGGATCTATGCAGCGACTGCGGGAACATTCTTATACATAGCATTTGCCGATCTGGTGCCTACGATGAGTGTGGCCCACAATCCGGATCAGGCTAGTGATCCACAAGGCATTCTTATTCAAATAGCAGGCATATTCTTGGGTGGAGCAATAATGTTGATCATTGCGGTCAATGAGCGCGATTTGGAGGGTTTATTTAAAAGTTTTTAAGTCTCTCACTGCCTCACTGCGATAGAATCTCAATCGTACAATTAGAAACGATATTGCATTGGATTCCAGAATTTTAGATAATCTTTTTATACCCTGAACCCATTAAAAATGGGAAATCAGGGTATAATGTTTTTGTTGAAATGTATGTAACAGGCAGAAGGAGGCGTGGCAGACCCCATAAAGTATATATATTCTTGATCAGGATGAAAAGCCGAGTTGATATAGCCATGTCCGTCTGTCCGTCTGTCTGTCCGTATGTATGAACGCGTCGTTCTCAGAACCTATAAGAGCTAGAGACTTGAAATTTTTTATGTAGGTTCCTGTATAGCACGAAAAGATCGAGTTTGTTAAAAAAAATCGATAACTGTCTTAATTTTAATGTTATCGATTAAAAACGAAATCGATGCTCAGTTATATAAATCTATATAATTCATCTTTATAGCTAGAGTCTTCAAATTTTGCACTTAGTGTTATGTGAGCCTTATACAATTTCGGTTTTTGTTAAATTTTGGATGCCACGCCCCCTTCGCCTCAAATTTGTAAGTCCCGTAATTCAAATACTAGAGACTTGTGCTTTGGCACACACATACATATGACATGATCACGCCCAACAAGTTTGATCAAAATCGTTCGTCTAGAAAAAAAGTTATTAAACATTTAATTTCCCATAGCATTGCCATGCAAACAGCAGGCAAAGAACAGCTGACGCTCCGACTTGCGCTGGTGTGTGCTTGCGCCTGTGTATGTGTGTGTGTTTTGCTTGTAATGAACGTACAAGTGCATGTGTATATAAAAGAAACGAAGAATGCAGGGTTCAGGGTATACCCTAGTCGAGCGGCCTCGACTAGAGTTTTCTTACTTGTTTTCTATTAACTTTAAGCGACTTCACAAGCGCGTTCAAACTAGCCCAAAAAACTATATGTAGTAACAAAGATGGTGTATAAAACAATAATGCTTAATGATTCATCGCAATGTTTCTTCTTCCATTAACGTAAACAAACAACCGACCAAACTGGGACATTTTGTTGTGTAAATTGAAACTCAAATATCGAGCCATAGTTTAAAGTACTACACATATCTTTGTTGTTTGCTGGGCATGTACGATAAGAATTTCACTGTCAATGTTTAAAAAATGCAGCAAATAATAGATACAAACTATTATAAAGCTATATCTACGTGCCAATCAAAAGGTATTTTTGTATATAGTTTATAGATATACATATTTACCGAACTAGTAACATAAAATGTAAATTTACATATACAAAAAAAGGTATATATATATATATATATATATATATATATATATATATATATCATAACGATCTTTAAGATATGTTGTAACTATTTTTATGGACTATAGTTTTAATATAAAAGAAATTGTGCTTAGTATATTAGCTTTCATTTTAATTTAAGATAATTGCATTTGTCGTTGTTCCTCGAAGGGTTCGTTGGGCAAGCGAGCGGGGTTCTGCAAAACAACACATATAACGGATAATTTAATGTGAAGCGCCCTTTTAATGAGTATTTAGTCAGACTAACCAATTTTTGAGCACGCTGTTCCAGCAAGCCGTATGCAAAATGATTCAGCGCAAAGCCAGTGGGGAGGGCCACGCCTTGTACTCGGTAAAATGCATCTGATGGACCTTCGTTGGATAACTTGTGTGCCGCCAACACAGTACATTTACCCAGGAAACGGGTGGACGCAACCATCGGACCTCGCGAAATATCAATATGTTCGCCAAGGCGATAAAGCGTCACGCGGTTTTGATGCTGTTGTGCAATACTTGGCAATTGCTCGCTTTTATAGCGCAAATCCTTAAACAATTCTTTTGCTAAGTCCAGATCCACCTCCAACCGCTCGATGCGCAAGTCCTGTGCTGCCAATTTAACCATTTCTGCTGAAATGGCTCGCATTTCAGCTTTGGTCGGCTCCCAGTTTTGCACGCCAAGCACGATGTCATGGACAAAGCTTCCCGATTTAACTGAAAACGGTTATGGACTACTTATTGTTTAACTATAGCTGACATTAACACTCACTGTTTGGCCCCGGAAAGCTATGCAATTGTAGATTAGCTTCCCGCTTAAAGATCCGCTGCAAGGCAGCACCTAGCATAAAGCTACATGTGCGCCAAAAGGCTCTAGAATGATTTAATAATATTACTAGTCATCTGTGTCTATAGCTTGTTCTTTTCACTCACTTGTTAACCAAGTGCGGATCAGACACGTTAAAGTTTAGCAGTTGCAGCGTGCAGGATTCCTGCAGAGGCCTGTGTATATCCCATGGAACACTTCCGTCTATTAACGCTAACGCACTCCGTTTGCAGTGGCCCTCGCTTAAATGCTGCGCGCAGTTAAATGGAGTCGAGATATTATTGTTCATGACCAATGTCACGTCCTCGGGTAGACCCAAATAACGTACTTCGATCTTCTCAACTCGACCAACCGCATCCCGCTGACGCTTCCGCTCTTGATTGAAAAGTTCATTTCGTTGTCCACTGGAAGGACTAGTCGGCAAATTTGCTTTAAAAATTGTAATAATCAAATATTAATGCTTTCATGAGTAGATATAACTGGTATTTCTAATTTATACTTGCAAAAAATAACGTGCAACTTAGATTAACATAGTAATGGAATACAAAAATTACCGACATTACATAAAGGTTCCTCATGCGGAAATTACTTACCAATGCTCCGGTATTGATATATTTTCGTGAAGGCGCACGATTTTCTTAACAGTTTTGTTGTCACGGCCATCGGATTTCTTTCAGTAATAATAATATAATAAACTTAACCCACAAGTCAGCGAATAATTTGCATTTGTTAAAGTCTGGAATTCAGCATGGAACAAGCACGACCAAGATTCAGCAATTGCTTTAACACGACCAACTCTTTCATACAGTTACTAGTAACTACTGTTACTAATCACTGTCGTGAGTCACGAGTCGTGACTCACGACTCGTGACCAAAGTGACAGAAGCACTTACATGCAGTCGCATAAAATTTCATGATCAGGATA
This sequence comes from Drosophila mercatorum, assembly GCA_961210405.1. NCBI lineage: Eukaryota > Metazoa > Arthropoda > Insecta > Diptera > Drosophilidae > Drosophila > Drosophila mercatorum. The sequence goes on along the minus strand of CAUIUS010000004.1, from coordinate 24,793,763 downwards.
TATTAATATTTAATTATATAATTATCACGTTGCTCTACGAATTTCCTTGAAGTAATTTTATTTAATAGTAGTAAAATATATAGCGTAACTAAGTATATATTTAAATAAATGTCGCATTGTCGTCACAGAGATGCATTTCACCGATACTCGATATATTTTGTATCGATACTCCAACTTGGAGTTAGCAAAGTGAAAATTTCTCGATACATAATAATTTGTGCCTGTCATTTGCACTGTCATCCCGCTTGTAATTTTTGAAGAATTATATTAATTCAACATGACTTTGGATACTGCTCCAGATGTGCCCCACGCTGGGTTCAACTTTGAAAATTGCCGACGGTAAAATGATTACTTAGCAGTGATTAATTTTCCTGTTAATATACATTTGTATAATTTCAGCAATGCTGCCCTCTTACAAGGCGGCTTCAAGCCACCGACAACAACTAAAACTGGCACTACAATCGTTGGTATAATCTACAAAGATGGTGTTATATTAGGTGCTGACACTCGTGCCACCGAAGGACCCATTGTATCTGACAAAAACTGCGCCAAGATACATTATTTGGCTAAAAACATTTAGTAAGTAGGGAAAATGTTTACTGTAAATATATATTATAATGACAGATCGGGTTTAGTTGCTGTGGTGCCGGCACTGCCGCTGATACAGAGATGACCACGGATTTAATCTCATCTCAGCTGGAACTTCATCGGCTCAACACGGAGAGACAGGTGCCTGTTGTATGTGCTAATAACATACTAAAGCAAATGTTATTTCGCTACCAGGGCCACATAAGCGCTGCATTGGTCTTGGGTGGTGTTGATAAGTACGGGCCGCACATATATTCTATTCATCCACATGGTAGCTCCGATAAACTACCCTACGCAACCATGGGATCGGGCTGTTTAGCTGCTATGGCGGTCTTCGAGAGTCGTTGGAAGCCCGACTTATCTGAGGAGGAGGGCAAACTATTAGTGCGTGATGCAATTGCTTCTGGTATCTTTAATGATCTTGGATCTGGATCTAATGTAGATCTATGTGTCATTCGCAAAGACAGCACCGAGTATTTGCGGAACTACGAGCTAGCCAACAAGAAAGGCGAACGCCAGTTAGACTACAGGTTCAAAAAGGGCACTACAGCCACTCTACACACAACAATTAAGGATCTGCAGATCACCGAGCGTGTGCACGTCGTTCCAATGGAAGTCTCCTAAGATACGCGGTTTAGATTAAAATAATAATAAATACAATGGCAAGGCATTGATTTAATATGTATGAAGTTCATAGAACAATAAAGAACTTATCATACTTAACAAAATGAAAAGACAGCTAAATATCTATTTGGGGGACTTTATAAAACGTGTTAGCTTAGTAAATTACATTACATTAGACTAGGTAAATAACGCTGCTTTGGTCGGTATAACTGAAGCTTAAAATTATTGAATATTCTGCCATAATATTTGAATCCATGTCTTTTCGTGAGTTGCCATACATTTAAACAACAAGTAATTTAGCTAATATCACATTATACAGAGGGTCAATCCCTACCTGCTAAAGGCACGATGGGGGCTGCTAACTTAACTGTAAGTGTTTGGCACCAAGAATTCACTTAATTTGCAAAACCGTATAATTGCCTTAAATTACACTCTTACATAGCTATATTGCGGACGAGCAAAAGTCCGATTAGCAAAATACCAATTCTCTGTGATGGCATTAATGCGCCGCCATTGACTATGGGCTCCAGCATATGGGAAACAGTCAGACTTGATAGTGCCAGATTCGTTGTAATCCGTGGTGATTGCGAGCTAATCAAGGAAGAAATTTTTTCAGCTTCTGCAGCGCATACCTTTACCTGTAGTAAATTCGGGCGACCACGGGGCACTAGCGCCACAAAGATTCCCACCTCCATGGTGAGAAAGCCGGTGAGCTGACACTCGCTGACTTGAACCAAGCGATCGAGCTCCTGCATAATACCATGCAATGTCAACAAAGAACTGTGCTGGCCGCGAAGTGCATAATAAGCCCTGTCTAGCTGCTTGCGGGAGTATATTATGCGAAATGCGCCACCTCCACAAAGGGGGCAGCAAGCCCCTGGTGGCACAATCTGCAGACAGTGCTCCGACGGAAGGTTCGGACAGTGCACCGTTCTACACCGACGTCCCATATCGCCGACAAGCAGTCCAACCTCTCGACATCGACCCACATAATCGACAGCAACAAAGTCGGCTAACGCAGCATAGCTATTCCGATAGGTTACTCCATTGATGCCGCAGACTACCTCGGATACGTCAATGTTCGCTTCGCTCGCTTCCGGTCGACATACACCCCAGTAGGCTAGCCGAAAGTTGCCCTGCAGGAGGGAGCAGGCATTGAGGTGGGTCCTCCCCTCCGTATCGCATATTTCCCTTCCATGATGAGTCGCACAGCCAGTAGATGACGTATTTACTGCAATAGTAGTACAGGTGGAAAATAAATCACCTCATCTACTCCAAATTATACCGTTTCACTTACCGCAAATATATTGTGGACATGGTTTTTGCATGCTGGATAGGCAAATTTGTCGCTTTTCCAGACACTGAGTGCCGGACTGACAGGTGGCAGACCCAGCCTGACAGGCATTGCGAGCATTGCAGGCTCCATAAACGAAACTGTTCTCCAACTGGCCCAGGCACTTCGCAATACAAGCGGATGGGTAGGTGTTGCCATTAGCCCCACAGACGGGCACGTAGTGGGCAGGACAATTGCAAGGCAAGCTGGTATAGCTGATGTCCACATAGCCTGGCAGCCGGCACTGCTGCTTGGTGCAGGTGATTTCGCCGGCAAAGCAACCGCACAGATTGCATTCAAGGTAAAACGATGAGCCGTGCCGAAAGCTCCGTCCACCCGGCAACACGCAATGCGCATGGGTGTAGCTGGGGAGCGGCTGACACTGGTCCACATTGCCACGAATACCACAGCGGCAGACCACATGCTCCGCAGTCAGCAACTGTCCACTCGCAAGCCCAATGCCACTGCTTGGGCTACTCACTTTGCCCACCCGGACATATGCTCCAAAGGGCACGCTGAGCGCAGATGCCTGTCCCAAGCTACACCCCGGAACACAAGAGTATCCTTGGTTACCGTTGCGTTGGAGCTCACACACCTCACTGGCATTACAAGGCTTGGAGGCACAGGGTGAACTAACTGTTAAGTCCGTCTTACTTTCCCCGTCGTTCGACCCGTCAGCTGGACCACTTTCTTTTAGATAGGCGCTTATTGATATGCACGGCTTTGCCTCTTCTTCATCTGTCACGGCTGGCGGTTGCAGTCGCTCGCAGATCGCCTGTGGTCGCTGCGGCTGCCTTGTCCAATCTAGGCACTCGTCCAATAGTTCAGTACAATCCTCTCTACAAATCCCATTGTACAGACCAACTCGAGTGCACGGCTGCAGCTGTAGGGCGCAGACCAGGGCTAGCCATTTGTCGGGGGCACAGCGAGTTGTGTTTTTTATGTAAAGCTCCTGACCCAGGACACGTATGAAGCCGCGCTGCTGCAATAGTAAAAAGTCTTCGCGAGCGGCCGCGTCATGTGCGGGCGAACAACTGCGAAAGAGTTGCGTTGGGCGATTGTTGAAGTTGCTGCAAAAGCTCAGTCCATGACAGCCTAGCTCGCAGGGAGCGTCTACGCTCTCAATGCAGCGCTTCAGGTCCAGCTCAGCGGGCTGCTCCAAGCACTCAGTGTCAAAGCTCACACGCGTCTCCCACCAGTCATTGGTAAATATTTGGGTACACAGGCGGCGGCACTTGTGGCTGCTGGCACGCTCGCAGCACTGGCGCTTGGCCGCATCGATGCCCAGTTTATTGGACTCATCAGAGTCAGCTCCGTTCGAGGACAGTTCGGAACGCCATTGCGTCGCTTGTCCACCTTGCGAAGGTACATACAACTTACGAGTGACCGTAAGGAAGCACTGCCAAAAGGGTAGGTGGGGCAACGGTAGACCGCAGCCTGCCTCAAGACGCGCAAAGACTACGTCACTACGTTCAACTCTCTGTTGCAACTTGGACGCATGCAGCACTTTAGTACACGTATGATGACACTTCTCCTCGTGGCTGTACGCACAGCATGGCAAGTCTATTAGAGATCATTTTAATTAGTCATACATTCATAAATAAATCTATGTCTGCATACTAGCTCATTACATTTCTCAATGTCCAGCGGCGGAGTCATATCCGTGTGATTATGGATGCATTGCAGCACATCGGCATTCCGTTCCCCACAGGTCACATCCACCAATTTGCTATCAGTATTGGAGGATCCTGTTTCATTCGGGGGCTCAAAGACTTCACGACAAGCCTTTCATAAATAAATAATAAATATTTTATTTTAACTACATATGTACAATTATATTATGTATATATAGACTCAATAAAGGTTATGTTCTAATTGATTTTGATTCTTTTTTGAGATATCTGAATGATAGGAATGCACGAATAGATGTCTCTACTCGTTGACTCTACTCTCTACTCATGACATAACTTTTGATGTCAGTGAGAGGTTCTTCCTCCAGTATCGTCATCTTTAAATAACTTCATTATTAAAGTAATCAACTTCTGGTATAGTACTTAGTATAATTCTTTATGTGCTTGCCGATTGGCCAAACGTTTTGTTTTTGATCTACATATTTGATCAAGTTTTTCTCATTTTAGAAAAATTCAAACGCAATCATATATTGACTTAATTTGCAACTACCTTCAATTTAAAGTTTTGAGGAAACTTGGAGCCGGTATAAAAAATTTAACAAAAATCCAAATTGCATAAAATAGGCATAAAACTAACAAACCAAAGTGGATACTCTAGCTCTAAGGACACAAGTTAATAACTGAATTTCGAAATCAATTATCTATTATCTCTGAGATCGATAGAGATCGTAGAGGCTCTATAGCGCATTTATCACTTTAACTTATGTTGGCAGATATTAGGTGAATGCTATTAGTCTATCCATATGAGATGTAGGTATCCTTTATTGCATATTGCTTACCTGCAGGCACTCAGAGGTGCGTGCCTTGCCACAGCAACTGTCCGCTGCTTCCTGGTGCTCAAAGCAATCGTAGAGCACTTGCTCATCGCTGCGCCGACAGACTTCAATCAGCTCATGGCTAGCAGCAGCAGTTGCGCAGGAATTTTTGCACTTTGGTAGAACCGCCACTTGGCAGCATCGACGGCCGGACCATGATTTACCTCTGTCTACCGCTGTAAGGGCCATTTAGGAATCATTTATTTTAGACTGAGGCCAGTCTCACTTACCCTCCAGTGTGCGATTCACACAGTTCCAAAAATCCAGTTGATGCAGTTGACAGTACTTTCTCAATTCTGTCCGGGGCTCCTCTCGGCTATTGCCAGAGTCCAATTGAATCAGCGATATCTGAAAGCAAATGGGACACACAATAATACTGTATTATATATATGCGTCTGTATATTACTTTAGATATACATATACACTTATATGTTCGACTTGTTCAGGCTTCCTTTAAGTTGGTTTTATTCATCTCTTAAATGCATTTCTTATTTAATCACGATTCAATTGAATTTTCCTTTTGTTTATCATTTTTGAATGCATTCATTTTTATACCCTGAACCCATTGAAAATGGGAAATCAGGGTATAATGTTTTTGTTGAAATGTATGTAACAGGCAGAAGGAGGCGTGGCAGACCCCATAAAGTATATATATTCTTGATCAGGATGACAAGCCGAGTTGATATAGCCATGTCCGTCTGTCCGTCCGTCTGTCCGTATGTATGAACGCGTCGTTCTCAGAACCTACAAGAGCTAGAGACTTGAAAATTTTTATGTAGGTTCCTGTATAGGACGAAAAGATCGAGTTTGTTTCAGAAATTCGATAACTGTTATCGTTTTATTGTTATCGATTAAAAACGAAAATCTAAATTAAGCTATAAAATTCTATCTAAATCATCTTTTTAGCTAGAGTCTTCAAATTTTGCATTTAGTGTTATGTAAGCCTTACGCAATTTCGGTTTTTGTTAAATTTTGGGTGCCACGCCCCCTTCGCCTCAAATTTGTAACTCCCGTATATCAAATACTAGAGACTTGTGCTTTGGCACATACATACATATGGATGACATGATTACGCCCAAATCAAAATCGTTCGTCTAGAAAAAAAGTTATTAAGCATTTAATTTCCCATAGCATCGCCATGCAAAGCAGCCAAGGAACAGCTGACGCACCGACTTGCGCTTGTGTGTGCTTGCGCCTGTGTATGTGTGTATGTATGTATGCTTGTAATGAACGTACATATGCATGTGTATATAAAAGAAACGGAGAATACACGGAATAGCGGTTCAGGGTATACCCTAGTCGAGCGGTCTCGACTAGAGTTTTCTTACTTGTTTGTATTGTCAACCAACCCAAGTTAAGTTCGTTGGTATGCTCGGAATCTTCTGTCGATTGATACACATCAAGCTAATGTTTTTATACCCTGAACCCATTGAAAATGGGAATTCAGGGTATAATGTTTTTGTTGAAATGTGAATGTATGTAACAGGCAGAAGGATTTAGCCCTGTCCGTCTGTCTATCCGTATGTATGAACGCGTCGATCTCAGAACCTATAAGAGCTAGAGACTTGAAATTTTTTATGTAGCTCCGTGAATAGCACGAAAAGATCGAGTTTGTTAAAAAAAAGTCGATAACTATTTTAGTTTTAATGTTATCGATTAAAAACATTATCGAATGTTAGTTATAAAATTATATCTCCCGCGTCTTTATAGCTAGAGTCCCCAAATTTAAATTTTGGTTACCAGCTCCAAATTTCCCCAAATATTTAAATTGAGGTTAGTTGCACTCAAATGGGTTTACATTTTTAAAAATTGGAAAAAAAAATAATAAAATATGATGAACATAAGCTGAAAATTTCATTCAAATCCATTAATTCGCGCAGAAGTTATTAAACAAAACATTTGGCCAATCGGCCAAACACGTGACCAGCAACGCAAAACAAATTGTTTCCCTATACATGTGCACACATACACATATACACATTGAGCTGCGTGCATCTAGCAAATTCTAAACCCCGTAAGTTTTAGTGTACATATTTCCAATAGATGGCGCTATGATTTGCTAATTATCAGCTGTTCAATAAATCGAAACATGAATGGCGCTTTCTATCGAACCATAGATGGCGCTATTGGCTAAACAATTGAAAATGAATTGAATTTAGTTTTCTGTACGTCTATACGAAATGCTAATTATGCAGTATTTTAAAAAACGCAGATAGCACGGGGTTTAGGGTATCTCCTAGTCGGGACCCCCGACTAGAGTTTTCTTACTTGTTAATAATAATAATTTAATTTAAAAAATGCATTGGGTTGTTAATATTAGATTTAGAGTCCGTTGCTAAGTTTTTATAATTCATAAAATTCATATTTGCATGTCATATCGATGACATCGCCGCAAAGCTATTGATATCCAGCTTTGAAAATCCCCAATTTCTGGGAGGAATCGATGAGCTGGTTGTCAGCTTTACTCTTTCCTTCTTCGATATCAGATCTGGCTCTTGAAAAGATCTTCAACTATTTTATTGACATCTTTTGCTGTTTTTTTCGTGGAGTCATAAATTTGTAAATATTTTTATGTTGTCTTGCAATAGGAAAAGGAATTTCGTTCGTTCAGCTTACTCCAAATTTTGCTTCAAAATGCCCAGCGCAAATAAAGAGTTAAATAATTAGAGCTTGAGAATCTAAAATATTATTTAGTTTTGTATTATTTCATTATTAAATTATTGCATTATTATATTATTTAACTCTTCTATTCTTATGTTAATAGGATCTTAAGTTCGATCAGCATCGTGGAATATTCGACACTTCTTAAATGTCTCGATATACCCTGCGGATTGCTTTATCGTTTCCATTGTCTTCAATATAGCACGTGTATTATGTTACATTTGAGATGTTGCTCGCTTGTGAGGGTAAAACAGTGTCTCATAAATAAGGCGAGAACACTTCAATAACGAACAACAATTTTTTCGGCCCGCTTATCTGCCGCTGTAATCTGAGTCCGTCGATGTCTATTAAAGATACAAATCGCCTATCCTGCTTTAGCCTCTTCAGTCTTCGCATTGTACACACTTTACATACATATGTCGTATTCATTGGCCAACTTCCTTTGGGCAGAGGAAGTGTCACAGCTCCTAATAGATAGGTCCTCTCCAACCTACAGACATACACTCTTATAGCTATATATATGTATACTTGTGCTCCTTCTTTAAGGGTTGTCTGCTATCTAGATAGGCGTACATGAAATGATTTTCAATAGAAATAGGTGCGAAAATTATTTGAAATTGCCAGCAAGATGGAATCTAGCTCGACTTTTTACACGTTCTTTGAGTTGATTTGACTGGTCTTTTCGGCAGCGATTGCGGTTTGTGGTTGCCATTGGTTTCCAATGTGATGCTGATGCTATACCCAAGGCACTAAACCGGTCGGAGAACAGGTGTTATCCTTTAGCTCTCGTTTTGTCAGATTTAATTTAAGGTAAGATTTAATGCCTTCATTTGCATTTATAAATGAAAAACGCAACCCATTCTGTGCTACAGCAAACGAGAAACTGCTGAAAGAACTAATTGGTTTTAGAAATTGTTATGTTTACAAAGTCAAATGATGTCAGTGATTTGATTGCGGGTCGACAAGTAAGGTGGCTGCGCAGATAGCAAAGCCAACAGTGCAGGCAACTAACTGACTGTGTTTGCGACATATACACTATTGAAATGGATATCTAATCTTATAGAGATTCTTTCCCTTATTCATCACTACATCAAATATACATATATGACCAGTATATGAATTTAGATCAAAACTCTACCTAAGCTAGAGCTAAAATTTAAATACTCAGTTTTTAACTATAATATATAATAACATTTGGAAATTATATATGAAACGCGAAACGATTTCGTTTAACTATAACAAAAATAAAATATCTCTATCTAGTTCTTAGTATAAACATAGTATCATGTAAATTTATATAAAAAGAAAGACCATTTACACCAATGTAGTAAACATCCATAGTTTTTGGAAATCATTGTATGGGAATAGAACACTAAGATCTTCTTTTTTTCAAATACTTCCCTTCAATATTTAAGTCACCACATTAAAATTATCTTTTATGCAGCAACAAAACCTTAGCAACTCGGACTTACGTCCTTGTTAAGTCATGGAATATTTACAAATATATATAAAAAAGGTTTTTGTCTGCTAGAGTATTAGGTATTCAGCTTGGCGTAGCTAGTCATTTCTTCTTGTTTATTCTCCAATGCTTAAACCTATGAATGACTTTTAGTGGCAAACAGGTTGGGTTGGTCGTCGGTCGCTGGGGTTGGTCTAGTTGGTCTTGTTGTCAATTACCTGTTTGTAGCTGATGCTAATTAACAATGTAATTGCATGAATTTCAGCTATCTGTGCAATATAAGCGAGCTATTCGCGCCTGGATTTGTTTTCGGGACAAGGCTGAAGTATAAACAACAGCAATAACAACAGCGGAAGTTGTCAAAGTTTTTCCATCGAATCATGAGTTGGCTGTCATAATAGTTTTCTGATCCCAACGCGCACAATGCATTCTAATAACTTACATTTAGCATATAAAATGCTGGCGCTTGGTTTAGTATGCAGCTCGTTGCGATAGCCGTTAAATACCAGGAAATGTTGAGACACAGTCGTCTCTCGCCTTATCAACTGATCAAAATCATAAAAAAATCATAATGTATTCAACCTATGTCACAGAAAAACCAGGCATTCATCGAGCCTTTCCTACCCGTACATACATAATTGGCATCTAAACATAAGCATACAGAGGCATGGGGGCATCGATCTCAGCTACTTACGTTTTCGCATGCTGTGCGACATGAGCCAAAGACCTGATTGCAACATGTGAAGACGTCTGCAAATATAAAAAAAATTAAATACAAAACAGTCCAATTTTTTTGTCATTAGCCTTATTTTGTACACTATATGCAAGACTTAACCCACAAAATGTGATGTCTTTCATCCGCATCAGTTGGAAACAAAAATAGAGTTTATCCCCATCTATTATATATGTATGTATCTATGTACATAAATATGTATTATATCTCACCTCCTCAAGGATAACAAGAATCTAACATTTTGAGCGAGAAAGTTGCAATCGAATGTGCCCGATTTGCAGCCGCAGCTTTTGCCACATTTCTGACATGTGAGGCACCAAGTGCATAAGACACATGCAGCAATTCATCAGTATCACTGTCATTGTCCCTGTCATGGCCGTGGTCGTGTCGTTGTCGTTAACTAAAGTAAACCCAGGTCAAAACTAGTTCGTTTCCCACCGATGGCCCATCTTATCTATGCAACTACTTAGAACAACTTAGAGTATGTGCATATAGATATGTATGCAGCACAGCTCATGCATGCGTGTACATGTTGAATGTGCACATCGTGCATAAGTATTCTGAGTGATCACTTATTAAGTACTTGCCGCTTAGATTGCCTTGGTTGGCATCATTTAGCGATTTCTCATTGGGTGTTGAACTTTGGCGCTGCATGTAGTTAACGTGCAACATGTGCGCCACATGCCTCACCATAGCCAGCCCAAGAGCCCAGTGACAGTTCCGTTTGCAGTCGCTCTGGAGCGGGCTCAAAGCGTTTCATTGGGTGCGTGAAAAATGTCGCTTTTGTCACATGCTCTGAGACGGGCAACTAGGAGGAGGAGAGTCGCACTCCCTCCCGTCAGAGATGGGGCCAGCTGCTTAAGTTCCCAAAACATCAAAAGCACAACTCATTAATTAAGTGTGCGCAATTGCTGGGGGCCAGGCATCGCGGGCACAAGTTCGTCTTTTCCCCCATTTCGACAGGCTGTCTACCTCCCGTATTTTTGGCATGCCCATCTATTTTGCCAGTCGAGTGCGACAGTTTTTGGTTTATGGCTAAGTTTAGAGCATTTACTTTGAAGTCTTGAGAAACCGTTTTGATTTTCACCCGCTGTTCCGCAATTTCATTTTATTTCAATTCAAAAACAGTTTTTTAATAATTAAAATGTGTAAATCTTTCGACTTGAATCGAATGTTGCGTGTAGGACAACTGCAGACAACTTTCATTTGATGGGCAATACATTGTGTTTATTTCTTATACCCTGTACTTGTAGAGCCACCAAGTGTGTTTACGGAGCGGAGCATAGACTCATTAGCACATACATATGTATCTATAAATGCCTGCATTCAAATGGCACGCTTTTCGACTGCCACAGGGTATGCGATAGTCAGGCGGCTTGCTTTTATTTTATTTTTGTATTTTTGCCTTCGTCAGTGCTATTTTTATTACAGTTGCAAAGTCTTCGCGCGGCGTCTGTCATAGTGTGGCCAATGATCTTAGTAGCTGTCAACACAGGCCGAAGCACCCAAGCACCCAAGCACAGAGGCAGATGTAGCCTATAAATAAAGGAAACGTCTCAATAGTGGCTACTTTAGCCAATTTTCGTATTTCTTGGGACGCAAACACGACTGTCAAATGCCGCAGCTAATTTATAGAGCTCAGACTTGCCACAAAATGGGACAAGAATGAACCTGGCATATCGAGGCATGGCCACCATAGAGCATGGATAATCTTTTATTCCACATGCATTCATAAATAATCATTTTATATAATTTATTATGGACAAGTCAAAACAAATAAACAATAAAAGTGAACAACTCGTCGGCACTCAGAATTTATTAGTATGCAAAGCATTTCTAATGATTGACAATGAATTGATAATGCCGATGCCGATGTCGATGCCGACACACACACAACTGCATTGGCATGCGAGGCATCGAGAATGGCCAATCTACCAATGGTCAGAGCCCTTTTTGCAATTGCATCGCCAACAACAAATTTGTGCAGCCCATAAAATCACATTTCATTGGAAATCTAACGAATTTATCACACACTCGCCATTATTCACTTCAGCGCGTAAATTAAGTGGCCCCTGGGAGTGTTGCTGCTGATGGCATGTGGCTTGGTCAGGCGACGCCTTGTTCAGTTGAAGCTGTAGCAAAGGCTGAAGCAGAAGCGCGGGATGAATATGCTGGCGCCAGCAACCGTAAACAGGCGCTCAAAGTATAGTTAGTTTAAATAAGGCTTTAACTCTGTTTCAATTTAGATTCTCACACGACACTCAGCCACATGCGCATGTAGCATGTGGCATGTGGAATGCGGGATGTGGGATATGGCATTTTGCATATAGACAGTGGCGCACATCTGGTTTAACGCGCACGCATCAACTTACTTTTTTTAGGACAGTTTCGAAAGTATATATCAAGGTATCCTTAACACGCGCACAATCATATGATTTGGAGTCTCAAATATGCGGTTTTAAACTATTTTATAGTCTTCTATTGAAATAACTAAAATAAATTCGATTGGGAATTTAAAATACCAACAAAGTTTGATAGTCCCCTTTTCCACGTAAACTGTGGCATACGCCACTGTTTCCGTCAGGCAGATCTGTACACACATACATATATATATACATGCATGCATATGTACATGTATACATACATACATATGTATATACTGGCATGAGCGCTTATTGCTACTCATCATCGGGCACTTTCAATTAAAACATTTCATTCTCTCTCGTATATTGCCTTTGATTAGGTTAGCGGATGAGATACATTCACATCGCATGTTTCAATAGAGATGTATCTGGATATATACATAGGTATGTATGTATGTCATAGCATGTTTGTATGTCTTTGATTCATAAAATTTCAGCAAAAGTCTAAAATATATTTCAATATTTTTTCCTTGTCTTAAGTAAAATAAAGCATTTATCTGGGATTTTTGATTAGTCGGTTTCCAGTCGGTTTTCACTTGGGCAATAGATGCTTTTCGCGTCTATGAATGCCACAGCAATAAGTCATCAACCAGATTCGGGTGAGGGAATGAACAGCGAGCAGCAGCTGATAAGCCGATTCGTTTGAAGTTCCGAGCAGGAAAAGAGTCGTCGGGCAGCCGTTCATACAGTAGTTGAGCTGATAAGGCACTGTTTCTGTTGCTGTCGCTGTTTCTGTTTCTGTTTCTGTTACTGTTCACTTACCATGGGGAGCAGTGCTCACTGTTGAAGAGTCCAGGGCCAGCTTTGAGGTGTCAGCTGAATCGCTGATATCTAAATCGATCCAGTCGTAGCCCTCCTCTTCCTCCTTGTGGCTTATGGTGGTTCGAGTACTTTTCCCGCCTCGCAACTGTGTCCGGATTCTAGACTCTGTGATTTTATTGCGTCGATGCAGATGAAGATCCGTGCGCCTGTAGCCGTCCCGCCTACTGTGACCGATCGCCCTCTGCTGTTGCTGCTGCTGCTCCACTTTTAGGGCACTGACACTATGCGTTATAAGTGCAATGCCGAGCAACAGCCAAGAGACCCGCATTTTTTATTTACTTGATTTGAAGTTGCTTCTTTGTATTTTTGCTGCTGATAAGAGAGTTTGTCTTGCCCTTAACGTCCTGATCGCAAGTGCATTTCGCGAGCATTCATTTATCAGCGAAAGGAAACGGACGTGGTTCACTTGCCAGCGTACATTCGATGACCGTAAATGGCGATGTCTGGCCGGACAACGCGTCAGCTTACGTAAATATGGAGTGGATACGTAATGTTTTGGTCCTGAACGCCGATATCCCAACATATATACAAGTTCTGATCATCGCCCCACTCAATGTGGCTACAGTCTGAAGTGATCCTCTGGTTCTAGATAGAGGAAAAGGCGTCGATAAATACAATGCGAAGACAATATTAACCAAAGTATTGGACTGGGATCTCATGAGAACACAAAAGACACAAAAAAAAAACACAGCACTGTCCTCCTCCCCTTCCCATCTCCGCATGCCCTGTCACACACTAATTAAGCCAATTGACCTCGCGTTTGCCCGTTTGCAAGTGTTAAAGAATAAAATAAGGCGGCACAGCCGGCAGCCACATTTGATTAAAAACGAAAAAGAACATGAGAAAACAAAAATAAAACTAAATGTATAGCGGAATATATATGAATTATATGAAAGCACAGCCGACTTCTGGTATGCCTTTAAAGAGACTGACAAGCTGACACACTTCATACTTAGTATGTACACACGGCTGCGCACTAATGATGGGGCTTGCTACTTCAATGCTGGCGGTATAATGCTTTGATGTCCTTCTAATTGCATATTTTACGGCGCAATGGAACCGCCCACTTGCTAGATGGGCCAACACAGGCACACTCAAATATCGCATGCAATGCGTTATGAGCTGCTAAAGGGTCTCATTCTGCGTGTGTGTAAGTGGAGCTATTTGTCACTCTCCGGCACAAAGGCGACAGGATGCTGGCGATGAATCTTTGACAAAGCGCAGAGGCCTCAAAAGTCAAAAGACAAAAGGGAAGTGCACACAAAACTAGACAAATATTAACTCATATGCTTCCAGTATACAGTGAACTGCACCACTACGCAGCCGACTGCCGGGTGGGTCTAACTGTCCCTATCCTTGTCCCTGTCCCAGCCCCTGTCCCTCTCTCTGTCTCTGTTCCTGTCCATGGAGGGCTCCAGCTTTGATTTGGTTATACACATGTACACACGAGTATACATGTGTGGAAAGGAACAATGCACACCAACCAACTGTCATTTCAAATGCCGCTACTTCTCGCAAGCTCGCAGGGGGATGCGCAACCAAAACAGAGGCACTTCATCAGGCGGAATGTTTTAATATGAAGCCGCATAGTCAAACAACTTTCTGATACTTATTGTGACCTATGATTTCTCACTCTTTCTCTCTCTCTCTCTCTCTGTGCATACACTTGTACTTGCTTATAACACATATTTTCGCACTTTTAAAGCTCTTTACCGATATTGAAAATTTACATTTTTTATGCTGTTTAAGAAAACTTTGTTACATTCGCGGTAATCTTCACAATCTGTAGTTTCCGAACGACAACGAGCTGAGAGCAGAGAGCCGAGAGTAGGCAAAAGCCGCGAGCGCGCTGGCTGACAGTCGGCAACTGAATGAATTGGCTCTTAATCTTTATGCGTGCGGCAAGCGCAGAGTGAACAGGCCATGCACAGTGGTGCAACCTCAGGGAACATGCGAACAAAATTATGTTCAAAGCTAAATGTATATTCGCATGGATATTTTGAATAGTCTATTTGCTGACTATTGTCTGACAAATAAAAATCAAAATGCCCTATTCAAATGAGTAATTTATTACTGATTACAATGAATTTCAAGCTAATAACAACTCAAATTACCTAAAATGTTATTACGACCCTTTTTAGGTTTTAACTTGTAATTCTCTCTCTCTCTCTCTCTCTATATATATATATATATATATATATATATATATATATATATATATATATATTAAGTCAGCTAATCGATTTTTATCGATAACAAAAAGTCATTACAGCCTGATATATATATATATATATATATATATATATATATCAGGCTGTAATGACTTTTTTGTTATCGATAAAAATCGATTAGCTGACTTAATTATTAGTATACCGTAAGGCCGAGAGATTTCAAAAGCCCAGTATACATTGAGTCAAGAATATAAAGATTTTGGTAATTATTTTTTTCAATACCACTAGAAGCTTCAATTGCTGTTTGTCACGCCCATATTCGCCATATCTTTATGATCTTGGATTGGGTGAACCTGTAGTCAATAGCGGCATATACATGTATGTTTCGATTCAATAGAGCAGCTGATAATTCGCAATCCATAGCGCCATCTAGTAGACTAAACTTGCACTATACTAAGGCTTGCGGTTCTTAGAATTTGCTAGATGCACGCAGTTCAATGTGTGTGTGTCCACACTTACAAGATTCAAATTAATAATTTGTATCAGATAGAATTTTATAACTACAAATTATTTTGTTTTTGGTCGATAACATTAAAGCGAAAAAAGCTATCGATTTTTTTAAACACCGATATGTGCGTGCTATAACGAAACTTTAAAAAAAATGCATCTAGCTTATATAGGTTCAGACTCGACGCGCGTGTCATCCAAAATTTAAGAAAAAGCGAAATTGCAGAGGGCACAAATAACACTAAAAGCAAAGATTGAAGACTCTAGCTATAAAGGTGAATTATATAGCTCAGTATCGATTTTGTTTTTAATCGATAACATTAAGACTAAAATAGTTATCGTTTTTTTTTTATTTAACAAACTCGATCTTTTCGTGCTATACACGAACCTACATAAACATAGGGACGGACGGACGGACAGACAGACGGACAGAAGGACGTGTCTATATCAACTCGGCGTGTCTCCCTGATCAAGAATATATACTCTATGGGGTCTGTCACGCCTTCTTCTGCCTGTTACGTACATTTCAACAAAACCATTATACCCTGTTTTCCCATTTTCAATGGGTTCAGGGTAAAAACAGTATTCTATCAAACATTCAACTGCCGTTTAATAGTCTATGACAATTCAAAATACAATAGGTACAACTTTAGTCTATGACAGTTCAAAATACCATAGGTACAACTTTAGCTGTACATTGGTACATTTATTTCACTCAAACCTTTATTTTATGGGATGTTCAAAAAAGTATGTAAGTCAAGCAGTGCAATAACGTATATGTAAAGATTTCGATTATAATAAGCGCCATCTACATATGATATTTTCATTTCAAACAAGAAAGCAGTGCTGTTAGTATGAGATTAGGCGAGGATGGCATGAATTAACACAATAATGAATAAAATTAAATCGAATTGAACTCAGTATCTTGGTTGCACATTTCTATTTAAATTGATAAAAACACTCATATGCTACCAAATTCACTGAGCTCTTACAATATTCGTCCGTTTGAGTATTAAAGTTCTGTTTGACAAGGAATGCTTAAAAAATGTTGGACACATGAAGTGAATATTTTATTTCAAAATTTAGTCACATTTGATCGCCATTATATTTCATAACTTTGAAAACAAAGCAAAATTTATATTTTTTTTTTTCTCAAAAATCGGTTATGGACTTAAAAAATGATATGAAACAAAATGGGTTGGGTATGTTCTAATGTCAAGCAAAATACGCAAACTATATTTGCTCACTTAATATAAATCATGAATGATTAGGTAAAGGTTTTTTACTGGAAAGAAAACAGCGGATTTCTATTGAAGATCACGGCGATATGTATATTAAGAACACGGAAACCCAGGTCTGTGAACTCTATGATTGCGAGCAAGCTAAGCAATCTCAACAGACCTCTTCATCAAATGGGGATAGCAAGTTGCTAACGACCAGTGTGAAGATGGATAAGTTGCACAAAAAGATTGAAAATGAGATAGGGAGATTGAAGAATTTACGTCAGTCCTTTTTAAAAGAAGCTACGGTGAAGGCTGAACACCATACGCAAAAATTAAGTGGCCAGCGCGCGGTATTGAGTTTTGAAGATAATCCAATGACAGCCAATTGGCAGGAGGTACTAGATTTGGAAACCGGATCTCTGGAAACTCAAGATATAAAGCCGTTTTTTCGCACCATGTGCGTGGTATCATCGCCCAGTTCGACCAGCAGCATCGATCTCTATTCAAAGCCAGAGCCAGTTAACAAAGATAGTCAACTAGTTGACGCATTTGATCAGCCAGTTGCACGTATGTGTGGTGGGTGCAATAAGGGGTGTTGCGATAAAAGAGAGGTGCCATACTCAATCTATCAGAGAGACTTCTGTCACCGGGATTCCAGATGTCCTAGACGTATGTCGGACTGCCGACAGTGTTGTACGCGCTGTGATATGGCCAGAGGTGTCACCGTACCCATCTCGGGTCCATCCAATTCATACTATCAATATCCAGTTGGGACAGTCTACCAGCAGCTGGACATGTTAATGCCTCAAAGGAAAACTGGCGAAAGATACATCTGCAGATGTACTAGAAATACCTTTGGTAAGCGTACAACGGATTTGAATACGGCGGACTTTTGTTGCAACTGGTATCAAAATCCGGTATCAACTGTTAGTTGTGCTGTAAATTCTGCAGAAATTCCGCTATCTCAACACCACTTTTTGCCACGACAGCCAATGCAGCCTGTTGGGAAGGGAAGGGGGAAAATCGAAAGCACTCCTAAGAGCGCAGATAAAGTTATTAAAATTTCTTATAGGCAGCAGAAAGCCGAATTGAATGATAGTGGACAAGTAGACAAAGAAAAAATGACCATAAAAAAATACGTGGCAGCAAAAATGAAACCAGACGATATCGTCGAGATTAATATTGAGAAGTTGCGCATGCACCGAAAATATATGGAGATGTACAAGACAGAGCATAAAAAAACGGCCAACAAGGATTCAAGTCAAGACAATTCAGAGCTTGATGCTTGCCCAACTTATACAAAGTTGCCTGTACAGGAGAGCAACAATGCTGATTTGTCTCAATCTTATATTAAGGAATTTGATCCTAAAAACCGAAGCTCGACAATACAAACAGATGCTATTGGGATAGTAAGGAAGACAACTGAAGAACCTGTAAAGAAAATCTTACCAGTAGACCAAACAAAGGTAACAGGAGCCATGCCAGAAATAGCTCCCAACGATAAAGCCCAAAGTAAAAGTTATAAGCTTAAGACTTTGCCTATATTACTTAATGATGCAGCGGAACCAGTTTCACCAATAACACAAGAGTTTTCTGCATCCGGTTCATCCGATTCGAAAATTATTAACGATCCTTTGAGGCAGCCTCAGATGGCACCGATAAATCAAATAGAGTCTGCCCAACCGGTCTCGAGCCACATTATCACGCAATCCTTTGTCGCAGAAACTCAAACGGATATCGAATTGCAAGGACCACAGATATTAGAGCAGTTAATGATTAACCGATCTTCTTCACCTGAAAATCGAATGACACCTGATAGGGCAGTTTCGAGAAAAAGCTCTCAGCTTTTCCAAATTCAAGAAACCCAAACGGATATTCAACTGAATCAGCCACAGCTATTAAAAGGTAACCAATCTAGTCAAACGTCCCCCAGAAATCAAATGCCATCTTCTCTAACGGCTTGGAGCTACGGCACACAGTCCCAAGGCCAAGAAACACAAACCGATATTCAAGATGATGAGGGATGGCATCAGGTGAGAGTGCGACAGAGGAATAAATTTCCAAGTGTTTCGAATAGGCGAAACCCGAAATTTAATTTGAAAAAAGCCCTTACGCTTCGTGATCAAACAACTTTCAATAAATATGATACGGTAAGTGTTTTAAAAACTATGTAAAAATTTCCGACTTAAAATTTTGAGTCGGAAGCTAATTATGGCGGCGAAGTATTTCGCAGTCGGTAGCGACCGAATGCTACATTTTTACTTGTTATATATGTACATGTGTATTTATGCGCTATATTCTACAAGCAGAAAACTCTTGACAAAGAAAAACAAAATGGCCTTGACATCCGCTTTGCAAGAAATGCATCGATGATTGACAATAGCTCAATCCATAAGTCTGACAAATCGCAGAAACCCGCAGCAACAGGCATTCCAAGAAATTTTATTTCATGTAACTCATTGAGAAGAAACGAGGGAAACCGAAAAATGATAGAGAACTATAAATCAATGATCCAGCACAGTCGAATCGAGAATCTGACTCCTGAATCCGAAAGCGATCAGTCCCAGACAGATATCTCCATAACCCCCAACCCTAGTGATCGTATTAACGTTGAGCTGGAAAGCCAAAACAATTTACCGGTTGTCTCAACTAATTCGGAATACAATGAGTTCATAGAATACACGGAACTAAATAATTACGATACGCAGGATGACTGTACGGGGATCGAAAGTACTAAAAATTTGGTCTGCTCTGATGACTCTAGGAGAAAATGCAATAGCCCTGTGCTAGTCCACATTAACTTGCCAGTGTCGAATAAGACCGTAGTTCATACAGAGCCATGTGCACAATGCTCCGAGCTCTGCGATAAACCAGATACAGTTGAAAATAGTAACGGACCTTCCACGAGTCAACAGCAACTGCTAAGTGAGAAAATCGTTTGCGCTGAAGAATGTGTTCGGGAAAAGCGTAGGCGTTCAGTGACGTTCCAAGATGAAATCGTACTTAGTAGCCGTAGCGTCATTGATTGGGAGAAACTTTCGAACGCATCCAAGGAACGAGACACTGCGGGTGCTCAACAGCCACTTTGTGATAACAATTATACTGATGATGATGACTTACTAGATTCCTACAGTGAGTATGATGAAGGCCTAAGTCGAAATTAAAATTGAATTAAAATTTTTTTTTTATTTTTTAGGATCAAGTAGCACGGCCAACACAGAGTTTACATGCAATGAGTCCAATTATGAGGACGAGTATTCGACCTGTAATGAAAGCCGAAGCAATCGCGATGATATACCACCCTTTACTGGATGTCCCTGTATGTACAATGAGTACATGCGGCTCATTGCCAAGTACAAGCTATAGAATAACTCATTAAAGTGCAATTAAAATGTTTGCTTTTCCGCATTCATGTACTTAACCCATAGGAATTAAGAGCCAATGGGTTATTTGTTTTCAATGTTACATATAATCTTTATATAATGAAATCTAATATAAATAAATTTTTTCGGAAAGAACTAGAACTAATTCAGTTAACGTACTTTCAGTGAATAATATAAAACGCATAATGATGTGTTATTCTTTTATAGATAAGTATAAAATATATTGTTCTAAAATTCTTAATAATCGGAAATATAAGCAAATCCGTGACAAATGCATAAATATATTTAATCGTTTGTGGCTTTCGGTAATAACCTGCAGTTTCAAATTAATCTAATAAATATGTACATAAACTGAAGCATACAAGACTCAAAATTGTTATATAAGACAAAACTACAAAGATGTAGAATTAGTTTGACAGTGAATACAATATTACATCGTTTGTTGTTGGATCCTTGGACTGACTTCTCTTGTGCGCGCCTGGCAGAAGCGATCCTCTGCTAAATTTTTACGTAATTCCCGTGCCTGCTGCTCGTACTTGTTAGCAAGACGTTCCTGCTCACTGCAATGATCTCGCTCTTCTTGGAGTTCAATCTGTTTTCAATGATTCAAATAATGTGTGTTTTAAGGTTTATATGCTTTTTGATCAAATAATACCAATGTCTTCGCATGTAGCTGTCGCAGTCGCTCCATTTCGCAGTTCGCAGTTACCTCTGCCTCATCTTGGCGCTGGCGTTCGCTGCGGATGCGCTCCAACAGTTGATCCGTAGTCTCAGTTGTGATATGATTTAATGCAGATTTTTCCTGTAATTCAGCACGCAGTTTTTCACATTCTTTTTCCAGCTGAAATTAAGGTTTGTTATAGTGTCGTATATGGGCTAGTTAAACGCGGACCATCAATTTGATGTGCTCATTAGCAAAATTACTCCACTACATTTATATATTTGTATATTCAACCTGTACACTAATATACAACGACAAAGATCAGGCTACATTCATTTCATTACCTTTTTGCGAATTTCATTTATTTCCTTTAGCTCAGCATATAGCTTATCTTTTTCTACATCCAATTTATCACATAGCACTTCCAGTTCCATTTTCTGCTCGCGAGCATTCTTCAGCTCCCTTTCCAAGCACCGCGCGGAGGTACGAGCTCCTGTCAATTTCATCTCCAACTCGTCTATTGAGCCCTGGCGGCAATGCAGCTGATCTTTGAGAGACCGTACTTCACACTCCAGTTCGCAAATTTGCCGCCTTTTTATATTTCATGTTGAAGTCATGGTAGTTAATTCGATAATGATTATTACTTATCAGCTACTCACTTGAACTCATTCGCTTCAACTTCCAGGCTTTGATTGTTGCCTTCCAAGACGGCTTGATCCTGTGTCAAACTATGATAGTAATGTAGCAATTCCTCACGATCCTTTTCCTTTAAGACAAAGTGTACCTGGCACATTAAATTCAATACACCTTTGGCTTATAAACTAATTATTCAATATTTTTTAGTCATATACCTTTTCCATAAGTAAATCTTCGGCCCTTTTCACCTCTTGGACGTATTTGTGTAGCTTTTGTTTCATGTCAGTCACCTGCTGTTCTGTGTCCTTCAACTTGTTTTGCAGGGTCCTCGTCTCTCCTAGCGCATTACTCAATTTATCCGTGAGGCGTCTGTTAAGTCACAAACAAAGCATATCAAATATAATGAACACAAAGACACTAGCTAACGATCGGGCACAATACAAGTTTAACAAAGAGTTGCTAGGTGGATGCAGACCACTCAATGTCTAATGTCTAATGAAACACGGTATTACCCAATATTTTTTCTTTATGCGTACCCGTTTTCCGCAATTGCCTCATCGCGGCTAAGTTTTAGTGCCACAATCTGCTGCCGCAAAGTTTTGCTTTCCGCTGACGTTTCATTTAACTCGGAGTCGCGTTGTCGTGTTCTTGTGGTCAGATTGCTGTAATTAGATTTCAGTTTGAATGTTGACTTTAAAGAGATTTAGATATACCCTTAGATACTTTTTTTGTCTTCTCAGATAAAACTAGCTTACGTCAAAATAATAAAATCATAAACATCTTGCGCTAGTGGCCATTTGGGATGCCGCATAATACTTAAGCAAAGAACTATCTTTCGACCAAACGTAAAGAGCCCCATTAGCCTATGTTATATGCATACTCTTCGCTAGCCACTCAAAGAGCGGATTATGTATTCACAAGCTAGGCACGTCCACACATATCCGCAATTCGAATTTAAATTCAAGAACAAAGCGCGACCCTGTAAGCCATCATACCCATGCAGACTGACCAGACCAAGCCAAAGCCACACCTGACGGCTATCGATGTCTGTCAGTATTGCCTGGCAGGTGCCACTCATATAAAAAAACGTCAACTAAAAGATAAATTTGCTCGAAGAACATTTAAAGCTGAACTAACAAGATGCCAACTATAAGAAACATTGGAAAACATCTTACTAGACTTGTTGTTTAAGAGAGGAATTGCAGATACATCTGTTAAATACGTAGCCAAGAGTAACGAAGCAAAGAGAGTGTGCTAGAAAGAGAGTTACGCATGGTCCGCTTACCTGGCTCGGTCATAGCGCTGGCCGCATCGCAAAGGCGCTCAGACGTCTGTTACCTGCGCAGTCGAATGGTCGCTTTAAGAGGTCGGGTTTCGTGTTGTACACCGATCTGCTACATAAGTGAATTGGCATTGGGTTTGATATCAAAATAGCTCTCAAATCGGACATTCGCGCTGCTGATTGTGCCTCAAGTGTAATCGGGTGTGATTCGCATGATTGGGGGAGGATCGAAAAACAACATAAAACGCAACCGCAGCCCTGAGGTGAGCGTTAATATTAGGAAACATGAAGAAGTTTTGATGAGCTTCAGCTGAAGCAAGTAGCGCTGGATACAAAACTACACACACAAAAGACATATCTTATAAATATAGTTGATGAACTTTTGTTCAGGTAGCAATTGGTTTTGCTCAGTCTCTGTGTTCTTTTTGACCAAATAAAAAAGAATACTCTGCTTTGCAGCAATAGGAAACCTGTTGCTGATAGCTATTAGCTGTTACGACAGCCGAAGCCATCGACTTCAACAAGTAACAAACCACAAGTCAAAGCAGCGTAAGCTGCGGTTAGCCTAATGCATTATTTATAGCTTAGGCTGCAGCTGTTGTCTGCTGCCTGTTCGTGTTTGAGCTGTTGGAGAGCCCAACTCCAGAGCAGAGAGCGGTTGGACAAAATTGGGGTATTAGTGCAAAGTGTTGCACGTTTCTCCAGCACCGCTTGTCTGGCTCTGTCTGGTGGCTATTCGCTTCTTCTGACACTATAGTCGTCACAAACCACATGCAAGTTTTCAAAGCAGAGAGATTATGTAATGGTGCCTTCGATTTCAGGCACTCGTTGGCCAACAGAATTTTTGTGCGAAATGAGAGAAAGAAGTCAAGATAAATGAGTATTTAGGTCATGGTTAACCGCGCACGACCACATACTGGTTTTTACATTACTGTGATTTTATACAACTTTTTGTTTGGTTGTTTGTTATTGTTATAAGTCGCGGAATCAGTAAAATTGCTACACAATAAAGCAGTCCGCAAGTTAGCTAATTTAATTTGTACCTGCTTTAAGCCCATACTCTATTACTCTATTTAGCCTATTACTCTTAGGAGGGCCATATCTCAATGATTCAAGCATTCTGCCTCTACGACAAAACGCACTAAAACTCAATTAATTAAAGACCATAAACAACCGAGTCACACAATCGAAAATATATCAATCATGCGCTTTAATGAGCAACTCAAACCGGTTTGAATAGGCGCCAGCGCATTTAAAGAGTAAAAGCAATATAGGAAAATTTAATCCAGTTCAAAATTGTCCATAATTACAGCCGCTAACAATGAGAATGAAGCGCCGAAAGCTGTTGGTATACTGGGCGGCCCTGCAGGCAGGTAACAGCATATTCACGTATTTGTTGCTTTTCTTGACACATCATCAAGCACTGGGTGGCATAGTGCCCCCGCCATGGAGTGACCCTGCAAAAAATCCTTGCGCCAGCATGACCGGCGGCTGGCAACTGCTCTACTGGACACCGCTAAAGAAATGCTTTAAGATCTTCACACTTGGTTACCCGTGCCCCGACACAATGGAACTCAGCCCAACACCAACCAGCGCTAAAAGAAAAGATGTTCCAGCGGCCGAGTGTCGCTGCCCACCGGGTACGGCGCTTAGTGCGCTTACTAACGCTTGCCACAAACTTTACGATCGCGGACCCTGTCAACACGGCGAGTACTTCCAGCCTGTACCAGAGCAGGCTAAAAGGTAGGAAGTAATGACTATGAGTTGTGTGCACCTTCAACCATTATGCTATTTCAGAGTTGACAATCGGTGGGGCAGCTGTAAGCGCCCACTTCTATGTAACGATGGAATGCTTTTCTGGCCAAAAGACGGCAAGTGTTACGCTAAATACTCTAAGGGTCCCTGCATTCGAGGCAAGCTGCTTGCCCTCAACGAAGACGGCTTAGCCGAGTGCCGCTGTGAGGAAATAGGAGAGATGCGACCATACTATTATGTAGTAGAGGATTCGTGCTACGAGCACTACACTATTGGACCCTGTTCAACACCGGGTCATATTTTTCTGCCTGGTGGGCGATGCGACTGCCAGCGAAATCTGCCTCACTATCATGCAGAGCACCAGATGTGCTACGAGCTTGGTAGGACCTTAGAACAAAAGATTTCTAAAATATCAAAAATTAATATCAATATTTATTGTAGACACTCCAGGTCCTTGTCCACCTGGCCATGTCTTTAGTATACCCGATGATATTGAAGCAGGTCAAGAGGATACGAAGGACCCGCAGATTGTGCCACATGCCAAGTGCATGTGTAAAGAGGGATATGTGCCGTGGGCTGACGGTATTTGTTATCGCCTATATACACGCGGACCTTGCGAGGCTAACGAGTTTTTGATCAACCAAACCTCGTGCATACGAAATTTTTGTGGCAAAAATCGGCTCTATTTCCCTGCTGAAGACTCATGCTACAGAATCGGTTCCCAGGGACCGTGCTCTCTGCACCAGGTGGTAGTCTTTGATTTTACTTCTAGACCATCTATAGATGGAATTTCCTACAATGGCATATGCGGATGTGCGGGTGTCATTACAAACCTGGACCAGCAGTGTTCAACGAGCAATGACCAAGAAAAGAGTATTTGCGAGGCGACGCCTGGAATGGTTGAAATGAGTGGTCAGTGCCACAAACTTTATACGCGAGGCCCTTGCGGTGCCGGTCAATGGTTGGAGCCGCTGAAAACCCAATCAACTAACGGCACTGCACTCTTCGGCTACGCCAGCAGAGCTAAGTGTGTATGCCGACCAGGTTTTACGCCGGCCGAGAGAGATCACGGCGGAACGCACAGCTGCAGCGCACCCAGCGTTAGCCTGGCGAGGTATTTAACCATCGAGCGTCAAAACTCTAATTTCCTCACTGAACCACCCACTTTTGACCCCAGCAATAGTGTTTCTTCAATCTATCCTTTGCCGAGCTTTTAATCGAAAATTAATTTGCGTTGATTTCATATATGTCATACAATTCTCAGCGCATGTCCTTTCTACTTAATTATCTATGTTTTCCCTAATCTATTAACCGGAGTTCTGGACGCCTATGACTTTACAATAGATCTCTCGATTTAATCGTTTCATTTCCTTTTAGGTGGTTCTTAGATATATTTGGCTAACGTTTGCAGTCAAAGTTTGGCTTCAAAGGCGCCAAGGTGGGAAATTGTGCCATGAATGTATTACCCCAGCAACTGTATAAATTTTTAAGTAAACTGTAGATAGTATGAATAAATGTTTTTATGTAAATTAACGCATGGCTTGGAAGTCAACTACACCTGCTTCCATTTCTTAGACTAATATGTATTTGATTACGTACCTAACTTTTAACTCCAGCTCTTTAACCGTTTGCTCCAAAGCATTTCGTTTATTTTTACAGTCTTTGATTTCGTTTTCCAATTTTAAAAGCTTCTCAGTTTTGTTATCTAGTTGATTCTATAGATTGTTGGTAAATTAAATAAAGGAAAGCAGAAATATACACAGTGCAAATTACCACTAGGGAATCCTTCTCATTTTCTAAGGCTATATAAGTCTCACGTAATGACCCGATTTCAGTACGCAATTGATTAACCTCATTGCGATTCGTTTCGCGACTGGAGCCCAATGTACTGGCACGCACATCAGCCCTATGCACCTGACGCTCCGCTAATATAAGCTGACTTTGATAATCGGCTATAAGGCGTTCATTTTGTTCGTTAATTAAGCTGTAAAGAATACAAATAGAGCACTTTTTTAAACATAATATAATTAAACAAGTAAGAAAACTCTAGTCGAGACCGCTCGACTGAACCCTGCGAAGAACCGCTATTCCAAGCAATTCTTCGTTTCTTTTATATACACATGCATATGTACGTTCATTACAAGAAAAACATACACACACACATACACAGGCGCAAGCACACACAAGCGCAAGTCGTTGCGTCACCTGTTCTTTGGCTGATATTTGCATGGCAATGTTATCGGAAATTAAATGTTTAATAACTTTTTTCTAGACGAACGATTTTGATCAAACTTGTTGGGCGTGATCATGTCATCCATATGTATGTATGTGCCAAAGCACAAGTCTCTAGTATTTGATATACGGGAGTTACAAATTTAAGGCGAAGGGGGCGTGGCACTAAAAATTTAACAAAACCCGAAATTGCGTAAGGCCCAAATAACACTAAATGCTAAATTTGAAGATTCTAGCTATTAAAATGAATTAAATAGAATCGATAACATTAAAACGATGATAGTTATCGATTATTTGAAACAAACTCGATCGAATCGTGATATACACGAACCTACATAAAAAATTTCAAGTCTCTAGCTCTTGTAGGTTCTGAGAACGACGCGTTCATACATACGGACAGACGGACGGACGGACGGACATGGCTATATCAACTCGGCTTGTCTCCCTGATCAAGAATATATATACTTTATGGGGTCTGCCACGCCTCCTTCTCCCTGTTACATACATTTCAACAAAAACATTATACCCTGAATTCCCATTTTCAATGGGTTCAGGGTATAAATATAAAAGTAGCACTTACGTTATTTGATCGTTCTCCCTTTTCAAATTTTCCATTTCGGCTTGCAACGCCGATAAACGCCGTTTTAATTCAGATATATCTTCCTTCAAGAGAGCATTATGTGTTTCAGTGGGAACGCGAGTTGAGTTCAATTCGCGGCAATCTCTTTCTAGTTGGCGTACACGATCCTGCAAATCCTCATTGCGAATGCGCAGCGTTTGCAATTCCTCAGCGTGCAATTGCACACTGCTTAACTGCTTTTCCCTAAGCATGTTCCGCTCGCACCGCATACGTTCGAGATCAACACGTGCACAATCCCGTTCACGCTCAATCCGAGCAATGGCAGCCTGAACACAGTCGCTACGATTAGTCGTACTGTATATGCTGCTAGCAGTGGGTGGTGATAAGTTGGCGCTCTTTCGGGGGGATTGCTGCAGCTTCACCGTGGACGCCATGCATAACTCCGACCGTAAAACATGTAGCTCATCGTCCTTTGATTTGATTTGGGCGTGTAGAAATGCTATCTCAGAGTCCGAACCGGACTTGCTCATGAGGCGTAAATACTCCTTCTGGAAGAAGTCCCGCTCTGACTTAAGTCGAATTTTCTCCTCATCCAGTGTTACACTGTTTTGCTGCATCAGTTCTTGCAGCTCCTTTTGCACCGCTGACATTTTAGTATCCATTCTATGCAACTTCTTTTTTAGCTTTTCATTAATTATTTGAAGCTCTTCCTCACGGCGAGTCAGCATATTGAGCTTTTCGTTGAGCATAAGTTTTTCATCGTTGAGTGTGGTTTTTTCACATCCGGAAGACTGCCGTTGTCCCTTGGATTTGATATCATTACGTTGGCGCATTTGGCCAAGCTCGAATTTAAGCATTCTCAGCTCCGATTCTTTCGCATCAATCTCAGAATTAGCTTGTTCCTCCACTTGTAAAGCTGCTTCCTTTAGCTCGTACAGATTCGTTTGCAATCTTTGCTTTTCATCCTCTAGACGCAACGCTCGCTGCATAGCATCGTGCATCTTATCTTGATACTCGCTAACTTGCGTCATCAAATCGTTTTTTTCGCGCTGTAGCAAGTCAATGTCTTGTGAGAGAGCGCCCACTTCTCTGTAACAGCACTCCTTCGCTAATGCTGCGGGAGGTCGGCCACCTGTCAGCATATCGTTTAATCGTCGGATCTCTCGGTTCCGCGACTCCACTTTCCTTTTTAAAAACTCCAGTTGCTCGCCGACACTCGCGAGTTCATTTTCTAGTCTGTCAATCTCTTCTGGAGTGGCAGTCACGCCATCCCTAGTAGTAGTTGCAGTCTTTTGAATCACTCCTGCATTACACTTTGTGCACTTCAATGAAGGGATTGTTGCAGTTGCATGCGTAGGCGGCAGCACTTCTCCTGAGCGTACGGTTGTAATAAAAGGTTTTTTAGCTATAAGTGAATTTATATAAGTGATTTATATTTAGTCACACAACCATATGCATAAGCATTGTTCTGTATTACATACTCTTAGCTGTCGTACTTGGCGTTCGTTTTCCAGACATTGCACTAACTAGTTGCTTTGATAAAAATGTATCCAGTTGAGCTTGGAGCTGGACATTATGGTTCTGCAAATGTTCACTGTCAGTCTGCAGATTGCGTATTCGTCGCTCCGCCTCTACGGGAAAATGTTTATATTTACACAAAATAATGCTAATTCAATCACATACCACAAAGTCGAAGCTCGTAACCTTCTCGTTCCTCAAGAGCCTTCAAGTGCAGCCTGTTACACTCGGCCAGTAATCGCGAATTGTCACATTTGTAGGGCTCAACACCCAATTCCCAACATGTTTTTTCCTAGAACCCTTATTCATCTCAGCTTTTCTGGCTATATTTAACTATTATAATTACTTACCTCTAATAACTCAACAACTTGTTTTTTTGTATCACGGAGGCATTCTGTGGTTTTTACTAGATCGCCGAAAATGGCTCCAACCAGCGGAATTGCTAGCACTGGTAACGTCTGGTTGAAGCCCATTATATCGAGCTTAGCACGGAGCTCCTTAAAATCCAAATCGGGCATATTTATGTTTAAAATTGCACTTTTACTTAGTTTAATTGCGCGTTGTCTTCCTCTTATAGCTGTCAATTTTCAGATATGTTATCGATATGCTTTCGTGATTACACGACGAAGGTTGGTGGTTTGCCGATATCAGATTATTACCAAAACCTTCTTCATTTATATTGTGGTAAGTTCTGTAAAGCGGTTGAAATTTAAAAAAAAATACTAAGCTCACATTAAAGTAAACCTGAGTTTCTGAGTATTCACATACAAGCAATTTCTTTTGAATTCTTTTCATTACTTTTCGATCTGCGGAGCAATATGCTTTTAGATATATGTAATTACATCAATCAGAAAAAACGCATTCGCAGCTTTTTTAGCAATTGTAAATTAAACACAATTTTTTTTTACTTTTAACAGGTTTAACATATTCAAATAACAAATTTGGAAACAATGCCAGTGGCTGTCAGTTGTCACCCAGTAAGCAATGCGGAAACTTAGAGGAAAATCATCAATGTTTACCTTAAAAGAAATCCACCACAATGCACAAGAGTTGACTTTAATGTCCAATAATGATTGGTTTTATTCACATGGAAAGCAGACGAACCTACTCAACAACGAAGCATTGATAATTTTTGAACATGAATGGTGAATCGTCGTCCGATATAAAATTACGCTCTGGCTTTTCCGATCGAAAAGGATTTGTAGTAGGTGGCAGCACCACTGTCAAATGGCGGTTGGATTGATTTAGAAATTGACTCAAATCCAGAGGCGCTTCGTACTTAGTATATGATGTCACAACAACAGGGCATTTTAAATTCAACGTCGCCCGAATAGTGTCCGGCCAGGTGTCTTCCGAGGCGTAGCCTGTAGCCCGGTACAGACCCGAGTTGAAGAAACATACTGCAAATTATCAAAATAAATAATATTAATTACTGAACACACCTACATAAAAACCTAATATATAAGTCCTAAATACCCATTACCCAGTAACCTAAAAAAATAAACTATAAAATATAGATAACATTCTCTGTTACTTTTATATGTATGTACATATGTAGCAAGCAACACATACACATAGACGCACGCACAAGCACACAATCTGCTAACTGTGCATTTTGACTCCGAAACTGCGCTCAGGCGGCAAGGCTCCTGTGTTATGAGAACTTAAATGTTTTATGACTTTCTTTGTAGACGAACCTTTTTAATCAAATTTACAGAGCGTGATAAATGTCATATTTGTGCTAAAGCACAAGTCAAATATACGGACAGCGAGACAGACGGACAGAGCTAAATCGACTCGGCTTGGCTCACTGGTCAAGAATATATATACTTTATGGGGTCTGCCAAGCCTCCTTATGCCCGGTTTATACATTTTGACAAAAACATTATACCCTTTTTGTCATTTTCAATGGGTTCAGGGTATAATAAAAACGATAGAATATAATAAATGAAATACATCACGATGGGCCTTTGAATATATGGAGCTATCTAGCAATTACCTAGGTCTGGTTTTTGAAAACCAGGGTCCACGTAATAGTCGTGATAAAGACGGTTCTCGAAATGATATTGTATTGTGCGTCGTGCTTTTCGACACAAACGACAGCATCTAAAAACGAAGAAATTATTAGCACTTTTGCCTACATTGAAATTGCAAATAAAGGCACTCAACCTGATCGTTGATAGTTGATCGAAGGATATATTATTGGGATTAAGTTCTGGTCCAACGAATACGACTTTCAAGACTTCAACTGCTGGTAAAATGTGCAACAGAAAAATCTCCCATTTCTGAAATACGTCCACTTCGAACTCCATTTCCGCACCGATCAGATGAATTGTCAGCTGCTTGGCTGCCAGACGCCCGCAAAGCTTGAGAGCAAAGTAGGCGGTCAGCGGTCCAGTGGACACTTGCGTCAACGCCGCAAATTCGCACTCGTCAATCACATCTACAAAATGCACGATTGAAATTCAAGAGGTAGATGAACTACACGTGGACGCGTTCACTTACTAAAATTGAGCGCTTTTAGTATTTGCCTGGTATTGGAGCAGGAGATAGGCGAATCGCGTAACACCTTGTCGGGCAACGGAGGCTCGACGCGTCCAAACTTCGCCTGAAACATCACAAATGCTTTAAACAGCTTGTAGGCGCTGCACCATTCGACATGAAAGACGCTTAGATGTTCCCGCTTATCCTTGCAGAAGGCAACCTCGCCACAATACCCACATGCAGTTAGTTTCTTAAATTTGTGCTCCCGGCATTTTGCATGGCCACATATGAAAGGAAAGAGCAATACCTCCTGTTCTGTGGGCGTTAGGGCTCGATTGATGCCCTGCTCCACCTGACGTATGCACACGATGCGGTACGACCGGAATTGCTCCGCACTAAAATCTCCACACTTATAGAAGATTTCGTGGCCATGTCGCTCCACCAATTGCCGCAGGCCACAGCATAGTTGGCGATGCTCCTGATCGTCCCGCATATGCATTACAGTGCAGAAGTAGACCATTCCACAGCCTTTACATGGAATCGCCTGCCTTCCGCAGAGATCCAACTTGCAATGCTGTGAAGGCCGATGAATTTAATTCAATTGTCCAAGATTCAGGTTGAAACACTTACGTTGCACAACGATGCCATGAAATATTGTCGTGGCTTATATATGTACTCCACATACTCGGCTTCCTCATCCGATGACTCTGCATCAGTCAAGGGCGCTGTGCTAAACATTTCGCCCAGTTGGCTAACAAGGGCAGCCTTGGCCAACTCGGTTGAACCTAGAGAGAGTTATATAATTTGTTCATTCACTACAGGCACTTACTACACACATTAAATATTCATATATAAGCTGCAATGCTGATTGAACATTAACCTTTTTGCAACTTGGTTCCAATACATTTCAGTAGTTCATTCACTTCATCGCTTTTGTTGCCCAATGGGCAAGCTTTACGCGTTGGGGAGGAGGCTGTCGGCTGCACGATTGATGGACTTGACATCGCTGAGCTATTCGTTTTAGCCAATAGTTTCTTGCGAAGAATCTTTTGTATTAGGTAAATGGCACAGGTGTCCGGTTCAGCCTTAGCGGGCTCCGGCTGGATCTGCTCCAAGTCAGGATTCGCTTCAACAACGATTTCTCTACCATCGGGCTCCGATTTGATATCATTTGTTTGATTGCATTTGTTTCTGGGCCGATTACGGGCTCGCGTTTTCTTCTTGGCATGCATGTCGAATTGAATCTCTTTGCTCTGAATTCTCGTCGATTAATTTGCGTCCTCTCGTAAAGAAAGCACAGAACGTACTCGTACCCGTTGAAATGAACAATGAACAACCAAAAAGAAGACCCAAGATAATTAGCTGGTACATTTGTACGCGGCCAGAGCCAAACAGCACACGCAGCACAGGCATACGCTCGTCTATTTGTGGACCTGGCTGGTACCGGCAGCGGCAGTCGTCTTGGCTTCGCTAAGCATTATCATGAGCGTTTGATAAATTTCTGCGACGGGCCAGAACAAGAGCAACATTTTTTTCTTTTTTTGCTGAGTACACAGTATAAGACCACAATATGTGCGACTCGACAATTATACATTAGTCTGTATGTATATACATACATATTATACAAGTACATGCTGCTTGATTCATATACTACTTGACGCGCTGTATATAAGCCTCTACCCTACTCTATTCAAAGCGATATCCCAAAATAAACTATAATACTCTTGGCAAGATCATATTGGATGTCAACGTATTGTTTGAAATGATGTAAAACGCACAACTGTTCGACAGCAATTGATAGAGCGCATTACTAATTTATTTGTATATACATATATATACTAATTTTTTTCTTCTTTTTTTCATGGTTTTATGACATATATTTTGATTCACCTCGTATCGATGCCTATGACGCTCGTCCACAGCCTTAGGATTGCCATACAGCTGACGAATCGTACTTGGCTTATCAGCAAATATTGTTCTTCGCTTGCCTAAGCGCATAGTCCCACCCATTTGCCCTTTGTGATGTTCAGGCATATCGATGACCAACGGATTGGCTGTATCTGGATTTATCTCCGTACTATTAGCATCTTTAAGGTTTGCTACATTTCGAGCAAACTCTATAACGGCTGCTTGGAGACCCAGACAAATGCCCAAAAAGGGTTTCTTATTTTCGCGTGCCCATTGGCAAGCGCGTACTTTTCCCTCCATTCCGCGTGCTCCAAAGCCTCCAGGCACGAGTATGCCGTTGCTTTCACATAACTTTTGCCATTCTTTGTGATATTTCGAAGGCTCACGCTGAAGAGTCTCCTGCTCTAACAAGCACGATTCTATAAACACCAAATTTGCTTTCCGGTTCACTGCCAACGCAGCATGTTGCACTGCCTTTACAACGGATGCATACGAATCAGCAAATTTAGTGTACTTTCCCACAATAGCTATGTTGATCTCTCTACGAACTGTTTCCGTGCGTCGTGCTAGATCCCGCCAATGTTGCAAGCATCTGGAGGTCAACGCACAACTGTTCGACAGCAATTGATAGAGCGCATTACTAATTTATTTGTATATACATATATATACTATTTTTTTTCTTCTTTTTTTCATGGTTTTATGACATATATTTTGATTATCGAAACACAATTTTGTAAAATAACCTTTCTCTTCAAATAATTTTTATCGTTGTACTCCATTTTCAAAGGGAATAGCCCATTGTAAATGGGAATCTGACAATGTGCGCAGCAATCTTGTGTACTACTACAGAGTTGAAAGGTTTTTGTAATGAATACACAGATAGTAAATATTTTGCAGCATAAATTTTACATTTTGAGATGATCAGGGTAGGATTCCAACAAAGCATGATGTTCACCGTTAATATATTCATAACTAGGATATATGAAATTGGCTTATGCAAATTATGCTCAAATATAGTTTTTGAAGCGATTAAATAATTGCGTCTCCGTGAAATAATCGAAAATATACAAATATTTGAGCCTTGTAAGACTAACAAAACTCAACTTATCGTCTTAATCAAATACAATATAGTTTATTCTCTGTTCATATGTATTGTCTTTCATGTCTGACTATCTGCTTATACATATTCAATGAAAAATAGATTTCGAGTATTGAATTATTTTTTTACATTTAGAGCAAAATGATTTTAGATTCTACATTTCAATAAACGTTACATATTTATTTAAAAGCCATTGGCCATTCGGGTAAATGTTGAAATTAAATCACTATGTGCTAAGAGGAAAACATTAATTGAAAAAAGTGGTCTCAATGAGATATTCAAGATTCACCACAAGCACCGCTTTCATCATTGTCGAGGTGTGATCACTGCCGTTTAATCCATTTCCATTCACTAGATGGTTTCGAGGCTCACATTGATTATCAGTACTGGTACAGGTACTTGTTGTGGTGCTCTTCTTATGTCCTGGTAGTTTAAGGGATTCAAAGTTGTGTGCTACGCCATTGACAGCTTCGTCCTCATCTGAAGACGCATCTGAGAGTTGACGCGGGGACAAGCGGCAGCCCCGTTCTATATAGGATTTAAGCCTTTCCTCGGCTGCTAAAATTAGACCCAGGAACGGAGGCGAGGGCTTCAGTGGCCTCGACAAATATTCTGGATGATACTGGTAGCCACAAAGTACGGATGATCCCGCAACTCGATAATCTCCATTCGCTTCTCATCCACGTCTGTCCCAACGAAGTTCATGCCATGACTTTCTAATTGCGATACATACTGAGGATTCACCTCGTATCGATGCCTATGACGCTCGTCCACAGCCTTAGGATTGCCATACAGCTGACGAATCGTACTTGGCTTATCAGCAAATATTGTTCTTCGCTTGCCTAAGCGCATAGTCCCACCCATTTGCCCTTTGTGATGTTCAGG
Source organism: Drosophila mercatorum (assembly GCA_961210405.1). NCBI lineage: Eukaryota > Metazoa > Arthropoda > Insecta > Diptera > Drosophilidae > Drosophila > Drosophila mercatorum. The sequence continues at coordinate 24,758,290 of CAUIUS010000004.1, read as the reverse complement.
CATATCGATGACCAACGGATTGGCTGTATCTGGATTTATCTCCGTACTATTAGCATCTTTAAGGTTTGCTACATTTCGAGCAAACTCTATAACGGCTGCTTGGAGACCCAGACAAATGCCCAAAAAGGGTTTCTTATTTTCGCGTGCCCATTGGCAAGCGCGTACTTTTCCCTCCATTCCGCGTGCTCCAAAGCCTCCAGGCACGAGTATGCCGTTGCTTTCACATAACTTTTGCCATTCTTTGTGATATTTCGAAGGCTCACGCTGAAGAGTCTCCTGCTCTAACAAGCACGATTCTATAAACACCAAATTTGCTTTCCGGTTCACTGCCAACGCAGCATGTTGCACTGCCTTTACAACGGATGCATACGAATCAGCAAATTTAGTGTACTTTCCCACAATAGCTATGTTGATCTCTCACGAACTGTTTCCAGTGCTCGTCTAGATCCCGCCAATGTTGCAAGCATCTGGAGGTCAACGCACAACTGTTCGACAGCAATTGATAGAGCGCATTACTAATTTATTTGTATATACATATATATACTATTTTTTCTTCTTTTTTCATGGTTTTATGACATATATTTTGATTATCGAAACACAATTTTGTAAAATAACCTTTCTCTTCAAATAATTTTTATCGTTGTACTCCATTTTCAAGGAATAGCCCATTGTAAATGGGAATCTGACAATGTGCGCAGCAATCTTGTGTACTACTACAGAGTTGAAAGGTTTTTGTAATGAATACACAGATAGTAAATATTTTGCAGCATAAATTTTACATTTTGAGATGATCAGGTAGATTCCAACAAAGCATGATGTTCACCGTTAATATATTCATAACTAGGATATATGAAATTGGCTTATGCAAATTATGCTCAAATATAGTTTTTGAAGCGATTAAATAATTGCGTCTCCGTGAAATAATCGAAAATATACAAATATTTGAGCCTTGTAAGACTAACAAAACTCAACTTATCGTCTTAATCAAATACAATATAGTTTATTCTCTGTTCATATGTATTGTCTTTCATGTCTGACTATCTGCTTATACATATTCAATGAAAAATAGATTTCGAGTATTGAATTATTTTTTTACATTTAGAGCAAAATGATTTTAGATTCTACATTTCAATAAACGTTACATATTTATTTAAAAGCCATTGGCCATTCGGGTAAATGTTGAAATTAAATCACTATGTGCTAAGAGGAAAACATTAATTGAAAAAGTGGTCTCAATGAGATATTCAAGATTCACCACAAGCACCGCTTTCATCATTGTCGAGGTGTGATCACTGCCGTTTAATCCATTTCCATTCACTAGATGGTTTCGAGGCTCACATTGATTATCAGTACTGGTACAGGTACTTGTTGTGGTGCTCTTCTTATGTCCTGGTAGTTTAAGGGATTCAAAGTTGTGTGCTACGCCATTGACAGCTTCGTCCTCATCTGAAGACGCATCTGAGAGTTGACGCGGGACAAGCGGCAGCCCTGTTCTATATAGGATTTAAGCCTTTCCTCGGCTGCTAAAATTAGACCCAGGAACGGAGGCGAGGGCTTCAGTGGCCTCGACAAATATTCTGGATGATACTGGTAGCCACAAAGTACGGATGATCCCGCAACTCGATAATCTCCATTCGCTTCTCATCCACGTCTGTCCCAACGAAGTTCATGCCATGACTTTCTAATTGCGATACATACTGAGGATTCACCTCGTATCGATGCCTATGACGCCGTCCACAGCCTTAGGATTGCCATACAGCTGACGAATCGTACTTGGCTTATCAGCAAATATTGTTCTTCGCTTGCCTAAGCGCATAGTCCCACCCATTTGCCCTTTGTGATGTTCAGGCATATCGATGACCAACGGATTGGCTGTATCTGGATTTATCTCCGTACTATTAGCATCTTTAAGGTTTGCTACATTTCGAGCAAACTCTATAACGGCTGCTTGGAGACCCAGACAAATGCCCAAAAAGGGTTTCTTATTTTCGCGTGCCCATTGGCAAGCGCGTACTTTCCCTCCATTCCGCGTGCTCCAAAGCCTCCAGGCACGAGTATGCCGTTGCTTTCACATAACTTTTGCCATTCTTTGTGATATTTCGAAGGCTCACGCTGAAGAGTCTCCTGCTCTAACAAGCACGATTCTATAAACACCAAATTTGCTTTCCGGTTCACTGCCAACGCAGCATGTTGCACTGCCTTTACAACGGATGCATACGAATCAGCAAATTTAGTGTACTTTCCCACAATAGCTATGTTGATCTTCTACGAACTGTTTCGTGCGTCGTGCTAGATCCCGCCAATGTTGCAAGCATCTGGAGGTCAACGCACAACTGTTCGACAGCAATTGATAGAGCGCATTACTAATTTATTTGTATATACATATATATACTATTTTTTTTCTTCTTTTTTTCATGGTTTTATGACATATATTTTGATTATCGAAACACAATTTTGTAAAATAACCTTTCTCTTCAAATAATTTTTATCGTTGTACTCCATTTTCAAAGGGAATAGCCCATTGTAAATGGGAATCTGACAATGTGCGCAGCAATCTTGTGTACTACTACAGAGTTGAAAGGTTTTTGTAATGAATACACAGATAGTAAATATTTTGCAGCATAAATTTTACATTTTGAGATGATCAGGGTAGGATTCCAACAAAGCATGATGTTCACCGTTAATATATTCATAACTAGGATATATGAAATTGGCTTATGCAAATTATGCTCAAATATAGTTTTTGAAGCGATTAAATAATTGCGTCTCCGTGAAATAATCGAAAATATACAAATATTTGAGCCTTGTAAGACTAACAAAACTCAACTTATCGTCTTAATCAAATACAATATAGTTTATTCTCTGTTCATATGTATTGTCTTTCATGTCTGACTATCTGCTTATACATATTCAATGAAAAATAGATTTCGAGTATTGAATTATTTTTTTTACATTTAGAGCAAAATGATTTTAGATTCTACATTTCAATAAACGTTACATATTTATTTAAAAGCCATTGGCCATTCGGGTAAATGTTGAAATTAAATCACTATGTGCTAAGAGGAAAACATTAATTGAAAAAAAGTGGTCTCAATGAGATATTCAAGATTCACCACAAGCACCGCTTTCATCATTGTCGAGGGTGTGATCACTGCCGTTTAATCCATTTCCATTCACTAGATGGTTTCGAGGCTCACATTGATTATCAGTACTGGTACAGGTACTTGTTGTGGTGCTCTTCTTATGTCCTGGTAGTTTAAGGGATTCAAAGTTGTGTGCTACGCCATTGACAGCTTCGTCCTCATCTGAAGACGCATCTGAGAGTTGACGCGGGGACAAGCGGCAGCCCCGTTCTATATAGGATTTAAGCCTTTCCTCGGCTGCTAAAATTAGACCCAGGAACGGAGGCGAGGGCTTCAGTGGCCTCGACAAATATTCTGGATGATACTGGGTAGCCACAAAGTACGGATGATCCCGCAACTCGATAATCTCCATTCGCTTCTCATCCACGTCTGTCCCAACGAAGTTCATGCCATGACTTTCTAATTGCGATACATACTGAGGATTCACCTCGTATCGATGCCTATGACGCTCGTCCACAGCCTTAGGATTGCCATACAGCTGACGAATCGTACTTGGCTTATCAGCAAATATTGTTCTTCGCTTGCCTAAGCGCATAGTCCCACCCATTTGCCCTTTGTGATGTTCAGGCATATCGATGACCAACGGATTGGCTGTATCTGGATTTATCTCCGTACTATTAGCATCTTTAAGGTTTGCTACATTTCGAGCAAACTCTATAACGGCTGCTTGGAGACCCAGACAAATGCCCAAAAAGGGTTTCTTATTTTCGCGTGCCCATTGGCAAGCGCGTACTTTTCCCTCCATTCCGCGTGCTCCAAAGCCTCCAGGCACGAGTATGCCGTTGCTTTCACATAACTTTTGCCATTCTTTGTGATATTTCGAAGGCTCACGCTGAAGAGTCTCCTGCTCTAACAAGCACGATTCTATAAACACCAAATTTGCTTTCCGGTTCACTGCCAACGCAGCATGTTGCACTGCCTTTACAACGGATGCATACGAATCAGCAAATTTAGTGTACTTTCCCACAATAGCTATGTTGATCTCTCTACGAACTGTTTCCGTGCGTCGTGCTAGATCCCGCCAATGTTGCAAGCATCTGGAGGTCAATGGTAAAAGGTATTTACGTCTTACTTTTTTTTCGTTAAAGCTTATCACTTACTTTGCTCGCTTGCTCATGTCGATGTTTAGCTTAAGCCGCTCATTTAAGAATTCGATGACGCCATTCTGTTCCATCAAGAGTGGCACATGGTAGATGGAGTTCAAATCGTGTATACATATAACTTGATCCGGGTCGACATGACAAAAATTACTAATCTTCTCCTTTACCTCTAACCCGATAGGCTTCTCAGAGCGACATACAATCAAATCCGGGCTTAAGCCACATCCGCGAAGCTCCCGCACGGAACTCTGTGTGGGCTTTGTCTTCGGCTCGCCTGTCGCTTTAGGCAGCGGCACTAGTGAAACGTGAGCTAAGCAAAAATTTTCACGTTTTACTCGAAATTGAAACTGTCTAAAGGCCTCGACGAAGGGCATGCCCTCAATGTCCCCAATAGTGCCACCAAGCTCAACGATGCAAACCTGCGGTTTAGAAGAACCCTGGACGGGAGTTTGGGCGACGCTCTCCACCCACTCTTGTATGGCATCTGTTATATGAGGCACAACTGTAATGCAAAATCATTTTAGCACCATTCCGTATAAGAAACTCTTATAATACTTACCCTGCACAGTCTTGCCAAGGTAGTCTCCTCTGCGCTCCTTTTCGATGACCAGCCTATAAATTTTGCCAGTTGTTATGTTATTGTCCCGATGTAACGTTATATCAAGGAAGCGCTCGTAGTTACCCAGATCTAAGTCAACCTCAGCTCCATCATCAAGTACGTAGACCTCACCTGTGAATAAATTTGGTGTATGAGTAAAACGATAACTGCAACGATATTGATAAGTTAAATAACTATTTATATGTACTACTTTAACTGCAACTGTACACCTAGTTTGAATTGACAGAGAGTTAACATTCGCAAATAGAACACCAACCGTCAATTTAAAAAAAAAAAATACTGAATTGAAAATAAACATTTACAGTTTTTATTTGCATATCTTTGACCTTACGCTAAATGGCGTGCACCAACACTCGTTTTGATAGGTGACAACGCTCAACTAGAAAATAGCATGGCATAGATAACTAGGGATTATTACTAATCTTTACAAGCTAGATATTCAATACGGGGTTCTTATGTACAGTCTTTATATTCTTTTGAATTTAGTATGGGGCGACTACTTGGACTCTTCGAGATCCTCCTTGTACAGCTCTTTAAATATGAGCTTCTGTATCTTTGTGCGAATTCGCAGTTTCTGTGCAGCCGTCAGCTGCTTCATGTACGGATGCAAGCTAAGCAAGTAGTGATAATCGTCATCATCGGGCACCAATGGAGCGTCCATTGTTGAGGAACCATTGAAATTGCTATCTTCTGAGAGGCGTGGCCGCTTCAGCTTCAGTGCAGGAATTAGACCATTGGCGTAGGAGTGTTGAGTGAAGTTTAGGTGATCGCTACCCGTACTAACGGCACTTCCACCAAAGTCTTCCTTCGATCCAACCGTATGATGTCCCCCGGATAGAGTGGGAAGCGGATGATGTGCCTTGTTATATAGCGGAGGTGGTGATACCGAGCGTTTTCCGCCCATCGCCCCCACATTTCCTGTTGTATTGGAAGTGGTAGTGGCTGGAGCTAGAACTGTGCCTGCCAGCTGCGTCGCCGTAGCCACCGCACTATGCGAAGTGGTAGTGGTCACCACCGGCGGAGGAGAACAATGAGCTGATGCAGAAAGAGTTTCCGGATTTGTGAGTGTTGCCATCGCTGTAGTGACAGTTGGAGGAGTTGGAGATCGAATAGGAGTTAACTTCTTGCTCAAGTCTTGTGCTTCCCTTTCCGATTCCAGTTCCATTAGCTGGGCGCGCAACAGTCCTGCCTTTAAGAGTGCATGATGATGGGAAGCGGCAAACGCTTCCTCTTGAGCTCTCAGAGCCCCCGTGGCCAAAGGTGTAGTACTTATTTGAGTTTGTTGATGCGCCGCTGGTGGAGTGGGCAGACCATCCATGCTGCCGTCGCTGACTTCACCACCCCCTTCACCATCCATATCGTCCTCATCATAATCCTCATCGCTATCGGGCAGGCGACGTATGAGTCCATTGGTGAGGTCTGGCTCGACTACGGTCTTCTCACAATCCTCGCTTTGTTGGTTGAAGTAATATGATTGATCCTGCTCATTTTTTGGCAGACGATGACGCATGTGGTCCGCTGCAGGAAATGCAGATGCAAAAATCAACAAAATTGCAAATGGCGCGATTATCGTCATGCTACTCACTTAGAAAGAGTAGGGCGTAATAGTGTAACCATTTTGACTCGAATGTGGCGGGTTCCACCATGAAGTCACCGTTGTCGGCGCGTGGAATGCGCTTGTACTCGACTCTGAAGTTGTCTCGCAGCCCCTTCCATTTTGCTTTCAGCACAATTTCTGGCAGAGAAACAGCAAAACATTGTCAAATCACGAATCACGCACTACTCTCATTCGTATGCCAATAGACCAAGGTACTCCGAAGGCACAACATCTACTCTTCTATTATCTTGTTTCTACGTAGTTAGACTTTTTCACGAAGTGTAAAAAGTATATTGGCTTTGTGCAATGTCCGTCATGCTGTCTGTCCGTCTGTCCGTATAAACGCAAACGCAAATATATACTCGTGGATACCATCGTGACAAGATTTTCCCAAAACGCCCACTAGGGGCGTGGCAAATCGGAAAATGCATTTTTCTGTATCTTAGAAACACTACTTCTAGAGGGGCTACGCCCATTGGGGGCGTGGCAAATCGGGTCAAACTGTATCTTCTACAGTTTTAAAGCTAGAAGCTAGAAGATCGCCAAAAAAATGTTATGGGCACGCCTACTAGGGGCGTGGCAAATCGGATCTGAATATATAGTGATTTTACTAATTCTGTTATATTTTGAGCACTGTCTATGCTAGAGACTTGAGATTTGGTATATATACTCCAGTTAACATCCCACAATCGAAGAGTTATGGCGGATATATCTACAACAACAGGGGGCGTGGCAACTAATATCAGCTTATATCTCCAACAGTTTTAGTGCTAGAATTGGTTGTTAAGTTACTGGGGGCCTCTACCGATTCCCCAAAAATTATTGTTACGCCCCAAAAGGGGCGTGTCAAACAGAAAAATACCCTGTAATCTTCGCATTTTTCGAATGTAAGCATCCAAACTTTACAGTCATATTCCTGAACGCCCACTCTATGCACATGCCATAAATTATACGTCTACGGCCACTGGGGGCGTGGCAATTCAAAACTGAAAAATCTAAAGCTTCTGAGCCAATAACGCGCCACATAATGACTTTGTTACCTTTGACTTTGTCTTTTGATTTGTCGAATTATATATATATGTTTGAAAAGAATATTTTATTAATACAAAATAACTAAATAAAGAAAATATAAGAAAAATATCAACATGACCTCACCGGGGTTCGAGCCCACACCTCATTACGGTCGCCAACGAACTTCATCTCATTTTCTGAGTTGCCACTATCCAATTTGAAACTGTCTGGCCACCTCCAATGAAAATTTTTAATCTGCAGCTAATTTGAGCGGCGACAGTGGGAATTAAAGATTAATTTAAAACAAGTAAGAACGTTGCTGTCGGACGCAACCGACAGCGAAATACTATTTCACGTCCCAGCAGCCCACAGGGGCATCTATCACATTATATTTTTTAAAATTTAACCTTAAATCGCCACTTTCGCCTCTCAAATTAGCTGCAGATTAAAACTTTTCATTGGAGGTGGCCAGACAGTTTCAATTAGGATCGAACCCTTACCTTAGCAAAAACACGCACCTAAATCGAGAGAGATGGCATCTCTCAAAATGAGAGAGGTGGCAACTCTGAACATGTGATTTAAGTAGCGAGCGTAGAGGTGTGGGCTCGAACCCCGGTGCGGTCATGTTGATATTTTTGTTATATTTTCCTTATTTAGTTATTTTGTATTAATAAAATATTCTTTTCAAACATATATATATAATTTAACAAATCAAAAGACAAGGTCAAAGGTCACAAAGTCATTATTTGGCGCGTTATTGGCTCAGAAGTTGCAGATGATTCAGTTTTGATTTGCCACGCCCCCAGTGGCCGTAGACAAATAATTTTTGGCATGTGCATAGAGTGGGCGTTCAGGAATATAACTGTAAAGTTTGGATGCTTACATTCGAAAAATGCGAAAATTACAGGGTATTTTTCTGTATGTCACGCCCCTTTTGGGGCGTAACAATAATTTTTGGGGCATCGATAGAGGAGGCCTCCAGTAACTTAACATTCAATTTTGAAGCTTCTAGCACTAAAACTGTGGGAGATATAAGCTGATATTAGTTGCCACGCCCCTGAAGGCGTAGATATATCCGCCATAGCTTTTCGATTGTGGGATGTTAACCCGAGTATATATACCAAGTCTCAAGTCTCTAGCATCAATAGTGCTCAAAATATAACGAAACTAGTAAAATCACTATATCTTCAGATCGATTTGCCACGCCCCTAGTAGGCGTGGCCGTAAAATTTGTGGGCGATCCTTATAGAATCGTAACAGTAACCCACGTGCCAAATTTGGGCGTTCTAGCTTTAAAACTGTAGAAGATACAGTTTGACCCGATTTGCCACGCCCCCAATGGGCGTAGATATATCCGCCATAGCTTTTTGATTTTGGGATGTCGACATGAGTGTTCAGTTAAAATCTCAACTCTCTAGCTCTTCTAGAAGTAGTGTTTCTGAGATACAGGAAAATGCATTTTCCGATTTGCCACGCCCCTAGTGGGCGTATCGGGAAAATCTTGACACTTTATCAGACGAGGGTATACACGAGTATATATTTCAAATTTCAAGTCTCTAGCTTCAATAGCGTGGAAATGGTTTGCGTTCATACGGACAGACGGACAGACGGACAGACGGACGGACGGACAGACGGACAGACGGACAGACGGACGGACAGCATGACGGACATTGCACAAAACCAATATACTATATCACTACGTGAAATAGTATAAAAAATATAATATTATAGATGCCCCCTATGGGGTGCTGGGACGTGAAAAAGTATTTCGCTGTCGGTTGCGTCCGACTGCAACGTTCTTACTTGTTTTCCCTTTTCTTTGTATCGCAATTCGCCGCAAAGTTGTGCCTCGAAAATTACTTCGTCCAATTGGCTTCACGCTATTATTCTCTTACTTACTCGGTAACTTGTGTGTGCTGCTTAGTTCGTCCCACATTTGTTCGAGGAAGGCCTTGTTACAGTGGAAGTTGCGGTTCCATATTGCCGGCCTCTCCTCAATGTCGTGAATGAATTGCTCCACATTTAAGACAATTGTTGATTTTTTTGGCGCCATTTTTTCAATGTTTTGTTCCTACTCTATGTATTTTCGTTTTACTTTTGTCTCACACGCCGACTCCCTATTACTGCCTACCAACAACGAATGCAATTCCAAATTCAATACATAGCACACGAATAGACAAATATGTTGAGCGGACAGATCACTCTCACTTTATAAAAGCACATATGTGCACATACACATACACTATATTCATGAGGAAGAGGGCAAAGGAGAAGAGGGAGAGGATCTTATGTTAATTCGTTTATTCCTTATATTAATGAAGGAGTGAATTGCAAAATCCGTAAAACCTATTATTTTGTCATTCACTCTTGCATAGGATGAGAGATCGCTAACAGGCTACGCTCTTTGCTATCCGTAATTGAAGCACAGTTGATTCAAGAAATAAAACATTCTCCCTGCCAAATCTACAATGTTCGGCAATATTGTAAATTGAGTAATGAATTTTAATACTTCTAGAAATGTACAGTTTGTATACCAAATTACAGAATACTCATTCACTTTTCCAACTGGTTTAAATACATACGTATGTACATATATAATTTTAGGTAAATCTGTGTAGATTGATATTTATAATGTGAGCCGATTGAAAATGGGAAATAAGTGTTTTGTTAAAAGGATGGTAGGCACCAAAAACAATTTAGTCCTGTTCTTCTGGCCGTATGCTTGAAAGCATCAATCCCAAAACATAGAGCTAGACACTTGAGTTTTTGTCTAGCTTTCTGTATAGCACAGATTGAGCGCCGATCGAATTTATTTATTATATATATATATTGATAGACGGACGGACATTGCATAAAGCCAATATATATTTCACGCCAAAGCAATGTCAAAAGCTTCATTCATATATACATATATAAATATATATATATATATATATATATATATATATATATATATATATATATATATATATATATACATATATATATATATATATATATATATATATATTGGGTGACTGCGTATGTAAATGGCACAGCAACACCAACGAAGAGCTTGGTAAGCAGCAGGAAAGGCGAACCCAACTCAACACAATAACTTCATTAAGATTCCGTGGCCTGTGTCGCTGCCATCGCTGCAGCTTGTTTCAGTTGCTGCTTTAGCGTGCCAACGAATTTGCAGCTGACGACTAGTTCCCTTTGCCGACCAAACATGGATGAACCCCTTTTCGTTCAGTCATCCTCGTAGGCCTAGCAGCTACAGGAAATGCTGGTCCCCGTCGCTATCGCGCAACGAAGTGGAGAAAGAAAGAAGCAAAATCAAATTATAAACATACGCCAGGCTGCGACAGGCATGCAGTGAGCGCCTCTTCTCTCTCTCTCTCTCTCTCTCTCTCTCTCTCTCTCTCTTTCTCTCTCTCATTCTTCCCGCTCCACACATTCGAAGCTCTCTTCTCTGTCCCATTCAAACTAAATACAAGCTGCCACAACTGTTTGTATGTATGTGTGTATGTCTGAGTGACTCAGACTCAGTCGTAGCCAGTCAGTTAGTCAGTCATGCAAAAATGCTTGCAGCCGCTGCCTTCGCAGTTGCCGCCGCCGCCGCCGCCGTCACCTCGAGTACAGAGTGCGAAATACTAAAAACAGCAGCGGCGCGCTGAGGCAGTTAGCGGATGGGAGGGAGAGGAGGAAGTCGGCGAAGTCCCTTCCAGCCAGCCAACAAGCAAGCAAAACCAATTTCTGGCGGCGCGAGTCTGCAGCGAGCTTGCTACAGGCTGAACTGTTAAAAGGCACACCAGACGCCCATCAGGCCAGGCCAGCGTCAAGCAGCGAGCAACAGCGACGGCAACGGCGGTGCAGACAAATAATGCGTCACGTTGCGCAGTCGTTAAATTTTCGTTTTCGTCGTTGCTGTTTTATGTGCGACAGCAGCTTGTTGTATGCGAGCGGGGGCCTGGGAAGGTTCCGAGGATATTAGCTTTGGAATGAGCTGAGGCCAGCTGCTGCCATTGCCGCTGTTGTTGTGCTGAGGTGCTAGCTGCTTGCTCGGCTGCTTTTGCTTGCTGCCAAGAAACTTGCAAGTTTGGCTCGCCAATAAAGTTATGAGCCAGCGAGTGACAAACACAGTGAGGCCTCATTCGAGTGGCCAAACGGCCACGAAAATCTGTAGCGCATTAGACTTCAGATATCGATTGAGGTTTACCTCTTTAAAACTCAAGTTATATTTTAACGTCAGCTCGACTCTAATGGTCACTCGATATGCGTTTCTACGCTTATGTATCTTAAGCATCTGTCCAATATAAAACATATATAAAAGTTGTACCTTAACGTAAGATCGCATTTCATTTCGTTCGTTTTTTATTTGAATGCAACTCTGGGCAGATGTGGGATCGGAGAAGAGGTATTTTATGATGTATACATATATATATATATATATATATATATATATATATATATATATATATATATGTATACATATATATATATATATATATATATATATATATATATATATATATATATATATATATATATATATATATACGTGTATATATGTATGAGTGTATGTACATATGTGCTCATAATGAGAGTATTGGTCATTGTCAGGGGAGACGGGGATAATGGGGTTGGGGCAACTACAGTTTGAAAAGTTGTCGCCGACTTTGTTGCTCTATAAAATCAATAAAACCCGCACCGTTTAAGTGTCTGTGTTCATGTAGGTGACGCCTCCCTCCCCCTCCCCCACCGCATCACTTTGAGGGAGCGCTGTATTTATGCTACACACATGCTAAAAATGCGCGTGAGGCATGAAATGTACGGAACTTGCGTGAGAGATTATGGGTGGTTGTTGGCGGGGAACGTCGTGTTTATAATATTTCGCTTTATGACGACCTCGACCAACAGTGCGACAATCCGACCAGCCGACTGTCTGCTGGCCGCAGTACTTGAAAATCGGCCGTAAGCAAACTCAATCCGAGCCGAATAAAATCGAATCAAATAGAAACAGACCGAGCATAACAGAAGCGAAACGGAACGAAACGAGACGGGACGAAATGAAACAAGGCGAACCAGAGCTGATTGCAGTCAGCTTACAACTGAAATTGAAAATTCAGCAGAGCAAAGTGCGAAGCGCCGCTACCGCCGCCGCCGTAGCCGGCGCAGCGCGAGCGTGGCGACCGCGACAGGCTGCATTCAGAGCCAAAGCAGACAGAGCTGCCATAGCCCAAGCCCAAGCCAAACCAAAGCCTAAAAGCAAGCGAGCCAACAAAACGTGCCAACTAACATAGCGGCAGCGCCAGCAGCAGCAGCGGCGGCGGCAGGCAAAAAACCGAAACGCAAAAAACGCCAAGCAGGCAGAGCAGAGCCATAGCTGTAGCTGTAGCTATAACCACTGCCAGTGCCAAAGCCATGCCACAAGCTTTTGCGACGACGGCGACATGCGGAGGACATACATACAAACACTTATGCATGTGTGCAAACGAATGTGTATGCGTATGCCTGTTTAAGTGTGTGTATGTTGGTGTGTTTTGGGGGGCGCGCACAAGCGCTAAAAACAGCCGTCGCCGCCGCCGTTACCATCATCGCCATCGCCTGTATCAGCCCCCCGTAGCTGGCAGCCTGCTGCTGCCAGTTGCCTCTGCTGCCGTTGCCGCTGCCGCTGCTTTTGGGCATTTATTGCGCCCGGCATTTGCCGGCTAGTCAGGCACGCGCACACATACATACATATGGTGTCGCAATGGGTATGCGTGTATGTGTACTTGTGTATATATATATATATATATATATATATTTATATATGCGAGAGGCGGGTGTACGGCGCCGGTGGCCTGGTCTGCTGCTGCCGACGTCAACGCTTTGCGCATGCAGCGGCAGCAGCAGCAGCAACAACGACAATCAACGCGCGGAAGCGAGCGAAAAGCATAAACCATGGAGATGGGAGGATTGTTGAAATCACGCGACAGGAGGCGAGCAGTCAGCCAGCCAGCCAGCCATCCAGCCAGCCAGCCAGCCAAAGACAGCTCACAACGCTAAAATGAATCGCCGGCTGCCGTTGACGTTGGCGAATGGTTTCGGGCCTGTCGTTTGCACGGAGCACTTTTTAGGGAGCGAGCGGTAGAGGGGGGTGCACATTTTTGCTAGCTGGTAGGCTGGAAGGCTGGCCGTTTGGCATTGGACGTTGCAAGCGTCAGGCGTTAATTGCCATTCCCCAAAGAGGAAATAGAATTTGGAAATGTTCAAGCAGCTGGCCAAATAAAACGAGCCGCAACATTGAAAGATCTCAATTCTGTTCAGTTTCAGTTTGATATAAGGTTTAGTCACATCATATCATTTAAATCCTGCAATGATGAAGCTGCTGCGGTCGACGAAACATGAGAACAAGCATCAGCGAAAATAGCAATTACAATGTGAATGAAATTGTATTTTCCATTTAACTTTTCCCACATTGTATTCGCTGCCGTTGAAAAACGTGTATCAGACGGAATGCGCAAGCAAAAAAATACAACAATAAACCATGTGCCATGGCCTATGGGGGAAGGAGGGAAAGCAACAGCTGCTAACAATGTTGACGCGTCGCTGATGGCGGTCCAAAACGAGCGACAAAATAAGCAGCGAGCCGTCTGGCTCACTTTTAAGACGCTCAGCGAGGGACTCTACAAGAGACGACAAGATAAACACAAAACGCAAAAGGTAAAACAAACCAAAACGCACAAAAAAGTCTGCCATAAGGCGGTGAAGGCTAGGCATCATGATTATTATGATGATGTACATGATAAAAATATATTAAGCAATACAGTTCGGATACGTTCCTGCTGAGCTGTCAGGCTCTACCGACCTAATGGCGTCCTCCATCCCACAAACCCTCTACCAGCCCACTGGCCACATGCGACCCACTCTCGAAATTAACGCCAAACAAATGAAGCACAAAGCGCGCACACGCATGTGCCGCATGCGGCGCACTGCCGACGCTAGCGTCAACGACTGCGTCGCAGTCGGTGTCGACGCCACTGTAACCCTTAGCCTCAGCCTCACCCCTCACTACTACAGGAACAAAGCTTGCACAATAAATGAGCAAAAGCTGCACAAAATGCAACTGAAACGACCCCCGAAACCGAAAGCAAGCCGCTGCCCGATGGGCCACATGGAAAAATGCAAATGACAGGCAGTAGACCGTAATTCGTGGTGGGCATCAACGTATCAGTTCGGGCGTCGGGCAACGGGCACCAGCCTGCAGGCAGCGGATGCACAACATAACCGACTTATCCACACACCAAAAAGTGGGATCTGCCTGAACAGTAGTAGTCCCAAAGACAACTGTGCAAAACAAAATGTTTCTCCTTCTCGTTATTCTAGACATATAACCATATAATATATAGTTATATACTCAAATATTTCCCAAAATGCCTTTCTAGTCCAGTTTGACATATACATATACTTTTTTTTTTTTTTTTTTTTTTGTTTATTGGTTATTTAATTTATTTGCTGCATACATATACTGTTTTTAATTCCATTAGAAAACACTTCATATTTATTGTGATTGTTGAGATAACAAATCATGCATACACACACGCTCACTAACTCAAATAGCCCTCGCCCCCTCTTCTGCAGTTCAGTTCCTTGACACATAGCATTGATGTCGCTTGCCGTTATTATACTCTATGCGCAACAGAAGAGTGTGTCAGCTTATAACTATTTAGCTATAGCAAATAGAGTATTGGTGGACTGTGGGAAGCGCACTATAGCGTATTGTGATGTATTCAACTAATTTGATTTATGCACATTTTGAAGAGCGTGAGTCTAAACTGTATGTATACGAAAAACTAAAGGGAAAGCAACGCGGACTGAGGATAAAGCGCACTGGCCGGTCCCGCTCGCTCTCCACGCGCAAATAACCCATTCATTCAACAAATAACCTCACTTAGCCTGTCGACAACTCGCACAGAGAAACCAAGCGAGTGCTAGAGGCGAACAAGGTGCAGACATTAAAGCTTGCAAGAAAACACTTTCGGATTCAATGTCAAGCACCAATAAAACGAAAATAATCAAAAGAATGCATCGACAACCGTAGTGACGTTAAAATACACAGATATAAATATAACGGACAAACACATCTATACAAAATTATATAAAAACAAGGAAGAACGTTGCAGTCGGGCGCAACCGACTGCGAAATACTTATTTATGTTGGATTTACTACGCCACTAATTCTTCCCAAATTTTGTATTTAGTTTCATGTGCATTTTATATAATTCTGATTTTTGTTGTATATTAACTTAAAACTGAAGGTCAGTTAAAAATATAACGAATATGCTGAAAATTTTATTAAAGTCCATTAAAGTCCATTAATTGGTTGTAATTGAAATTCAGTTATAAAATTCTAACTAATTCATCTTTATAGCCAGTGTCTCTATATATTGTCTTTTTATTTTGTGTTATTTATTAAGCTTTGGATGCCATGCCCCCCCCCCCCACCCCTTTCGACACAAATTTGCAAAACACGTATTTAAAAACCTAGAGACTTATGCTTTTGCGTGCGTCTGTGTGTCTATATATGTATATCGATTATTATGAACATACATACATATATACATATAAAACAAGTAAGAAAACTCTAGTCGAGACCGCTCGACTAGGGTATACCCTGAACCCTGCGAAGATCCGCTATTCCAAGCATTCTTCATTTCTTTTATATACACATGCATATGTACGTTCATTACAAGCAAAATATACACACACACACACGCACAGGCGCAAGCACACACAAGCGCAAGTCGTTGCGTCAGCTGTTCTTTGGCTGCTTTGCATGGCAATGTTATGGGAAATTAAATGTTTAATAACTTTTTTTCTAGACAAACGATTTTGATTAAACTTGTTGGGCGTAATCATGTCATCCATATGTATGTATGTGCCAAAGCACAAGTCTCTAGTATTTGATATACGGGAGTTACAAATTTGAGGCGAAGGGGGCGTGGCACCCAAAATTTAACAAAAACCGAAATTGCGTAAGGCTTACATAACACTAAATGCAAAATTTGAAGACTCTAGCTAGAAAGATGATTTAGATAGAATTTTATAGCTTAATTTAGATTTTCGTTTTTAATCGATAACAATAAAGCGATAACAGTTATCGAATTTCTGAAACAAACTCGATCTTTTCGTGCTATACAGGAACCTACATAAAAAATTTTAAGTCTCTAGCTCTTGTAGGTTCTGAGAACGACGCGTTCATACATACGGACAGACGGACGGACAGACGGACATGGCTATATCAACTCGGCTTGTCATCCTGATCAAGAATATATATACTTTATGGGGTCTGCCACGCCTCCTTCTGCCTGTTACATTTCAACAAAAACATTATACCCTGATTTCCCATTTTCAATGGGTTCAGGGTATAAAAAGCGGAGAATGTTAGTCGAGCAATATCGGCTAGACCACTCTTGTTATTTATTTTTTTCTTGTTGACAAAAGTAGTTGGCATCACTACCAAGTATATAATTTGGAAAATCAAGGTTACAAAGTCAATATGTGGTGAGTTCATAGCTCAAAAGCTGCAGCTTTTCCAATTTGACATATTTAATTTTTGTCCAGTCCGTGGAGCGGGCCTTCAGGAATATAACTGTAACAAGTAAGAACGTTGCAGTCGGACGCAACCGACAGCAAAAGACTTTTTCACGCTCCAGCAGCCCCCATCTATAACATTATATTTTTTTTAAATTAACCTTAAGTCCCCTCTGTCGCCGCTCAAATTAGCTGCCGATTCATTATTTTCATCGGAGGTGGCCAGACAGTTTCAATTAGGATCGAAGCTTAGAACCCGTACCTTAGCAAATCGAGAGAGATGGCATCTCTCAAAATAAGAGAGGTGGGAACTCTGAAAATGTGATATAAGTTCGTTGGCGATCGTAGAGGTGTGGGCTGGAACCCCAGTGCGGTCATGTTGATATTTTTGTTATATTTTCTTATTTTGTATTAATAAAATATTCTTTTCAAACATATATTTATAATTTGACAAATCAAAAGACAAGGTCAAAGGTCACAAAGTCATTATGTGGCGCGTTATTGGGAAAATCTTGACACTTTATCAGACGAGGGTATCCACGAGTATATATTTCAAATTTCAAGTCTCTAGCATCAATAGCGTGGAAATGGTTTGTGTTTATACGGACAGACAGCATGACAGACATTGCACAAAACCAATATACTTTTTACACTTCGTGAAAAAGTCTAAAAATAGAAAGCTTACATTCTCAAAATTCGAAATTATAGGGTATTTTTTGTTTGTGTAATTCGCTCTGTCAGTGTAGATATATTCGCCAAACCTTTTCTATCTTTGGAGTCACTAGCTTCCATAGTGTAGAAATGGTTTGCCTTCATACGGACTGGCGGCCAGCCGGCCGTACAGACATTGCACAAAACCAATATACTATTTCACTTCATGAATAAGTATTATGGTTGAGCATTTACTTACCACCTCAATAATAATCTCGACACCTAGGTCAACAATTCACAAAAACATTTTATAGATTTGGGGATATCTCTTAGATTAGTTACTTTTTCGAATATACATATATGTATGTACATATATACATACGTAAAGAAATAACATATTCATGTCTTCATGGATATCAACATTAACACATTTATATACGTGTACATTTCTGTATACATATACACGCAGAAGTTGGCTCAATAATAATAAAACGAATGGCTATTTGGCAAAGCAAACCAAATGCTTCTTCCCATAGCGGAAGGCGACCAGATTTTCGCATTCATAGGTACATACATATGGATGTATGTATGTAATGTACACGTGTACACACACAGTCACATACAGATGCTTTTGCGCCATTTTAATTTGTATACATTATTGCTGTTCATGTGCAGAGATATATGCGATGTTAAATAGATAAATAATTAAACTTACCATGCTCGTATGGTGAAAATGTGCCCGCGTCGATATTGATGTATGGGTCAATTTTAATAGAAGTGACATTTAGGTTGCAGGACTTTAGGATTGTGCCAAAAGAAGACGCAATGACGCCCTTGCCAACTCCACTTATAACACCTCCGGTTACCAAAATGTACTTCATCTTATTCCTTATCACTTTTAACCTATTTTATTTTAAACCGCTTAACCACGTTGCTAATTTTTTTGTGCGCAGTAAGAAATCCTTTAACTTGTGCAATGCTCAACAGTACCTTGGGAGTTTATCACTTTGGATATTTTAGTGATAATTGATCACGTCTAATCGTCAGACATACTTTTAAATATTATTATACATATTTAGTACTATTTATTTACTCTGGACGTCCAGATTACCTCGCCTCACCTCCACGTGCATAAGTACTAAGGAAATACCCATACATAAATCGATTTGGCTGTGAACTATTAAATGGAAAGACTATCGATATAACTTTGCGACTGTCTTCATATTTAACAAAAAGACAATGGCACGCCTTAAATGGCGTTTGTTCTGTTCATTTTCTTCTTTTATTAAATATAACTTAGCTTGCATAAGTTTGAGTAAAGTTTAAGATTTGTTTAATTGATACCGTCAACTCCTCCTGCTAATCGCACCTCTAACCATATACGATGTGTTGTATCGTTAATAACAGCTGTTCACAATCGATTATTCCGTTTCTAGTATTTTATTTTGGCGCACTTATTTTCTTCACTAACCATACAACCACTAAATACTTGTATGTTTAGTGCTTTCCTTACTTTCAAAACTTTTTAATTAAAAGCGCAAAAAAATACAACTCGCTATCGAATTCTTGTGTAATAAGACCCCTCCGATTTTTTTTACATGCTTTATCAACGTATAATAATGCCATATATGAAAATTGAAATAAGCTCTGAAACTTTCTGTTTCGATTTTAAAATGTGTGTGATATTAATATTTTAATGTAATATGTAAAAATGTAATATGTTAATATGTATATTTTTTCAATATTTACCAAAATATACACCTTTTATCAACATTTGAATAAGCCAAACAAATGGAATTTAGTTTATCAAATTAAGTTTCATTTTTGCAAGAGACATTTTTATTCATTGAAATTAGCGAAAGCATTTTCTATTATTTAAGCGCAAACATTTTCCAAAATAAGCAATTTAAATGCATCCGTAAATACAAGACTACGAGTTTATGCTCGACAATAATTATGCTCAAACATATATATATATATATAAAGTTTGACATTTTGAGCATACAAAGCATTTGTGTGGCGTTAAAATATTGTTCATTTCGTAGCTTCCTGCTGCTCAAAAGCTGGATATTGCTCCAAGACCTGCGCCCAGGTGAGTTTTGTCGTCGCTAAGTCCTTGACCACACTGACAACCACTTCGAGTCCAATGCGAACCTGTTTCATCGTATCGCGGTCACGTAGTGTCACTGTGTGTGGCGCCTTTAATGTGTCGAAGTCCACTGTGATTCCATAAGGTATGGCAATCTCGTCAGTGCGCGCGTAGCGACGTCCGATGGAGCCACTCGAATCGTCCACTTTGTGGGAGAGTTCTGCCTTGGTCAACGAGGTTGACAACTGTTGAGTGTACGGCTGGAACTCGGCGTTGTTCGAAAGAGGCAATATGGAGCACTTGATCGGTGCCACAAGAGAAGGTAATGTGAAATAGCAGCGCTGCTCATCACCTTCCCGACATTGGAAACTATGCTCGAGCAAGGCATACATGACGCGGCCAATGCCAAAAGACGGTTCCACTACGCTCGGTATAAACTCCTCAACGTGCACAGTTTTGGTTGCATGCTTCACGGCTATGATTTCTGTGCCAAGCTCGTGAATAACGCCACCGGAGAGGGTCAGCTTATATTGTCCGCCGGTTGCTAACTGTTGCTCTACCTGCTTAATATCATCCAGCGACAACTTAGCCAAAGCATCCGTTATGGCCTTGGCTTCCTTTTTGAATGTTTTGCCCAGCGCCTGCTTGTTAGGCACAATCTCACTGACTTCTACGGTCTTTGGAGCTGACAAACGCTTCTCAGCCACCAGTCTTACACCGGTGGCGGCAGTGTGCTGGCTCAGATCGTAGGCTGATCGATCGGCACAGCCAACGCACTCCACCCAACCATATGAGGTGAGAATCTCAGCGTCCCAGCAGTCGCTGGCATAGTGCGCCATTTCATTTCCCATATGCTGACGGAAGCGCAAGCACTCAGGCTTAATACCAATCGCATAAAGGAACTGCTGAATTCGAGCCATGTAGTAGCCCAATGTTTCGTTGGCCACCAGTTTGTTGGCGACTGCCTCGCCAATGGCGGATGGCTGTGCCGATTTCCCATCCATCTGGTTGCAGGCTGAGTACAGTGTTAGCTTCTCGTTGGCTACCCGACTAAATTTGGGATGATCCTTATGCGCAGGGTCACAGAAGTGCTCAATCTCCGCCATGGTAAACTCACGCACTCGTATCAGACCAGACCGAGGTGAAATCTCATTGCGGAAAGAGTTGCCTATTTGGGCAACAGCAAAGGGAAGCTTACCCTGGTTGAATTCCAGCAGACGCTTGAAGTTTACAAATATACCTTGGGCAGTCTCCGGGCGCAAGAATCCTTTCACAAGACCAGTGGGCCCAATTTGAGTGGAAAACATTAGATTGAATTCAATCGGCTCCGTTAGATCGTTGCCAGTTAATGGTGACTTTATATTGTACTTAGCCAATACATCAGCGAGTTCCTGTTTGTTTAGGCCATCCAACTTAATAATAATATCCTCGCATTCAGCTTGCAGAGCTGCGGTTGCGTCCTTGGCTGCGGATAACTTTTCGAGTGCTTGCTTGATTAGATGGTCCAGTCGGAAGCACTCGCCCGTCTTGACGTCCTTTACCATCAGATCAGCAAATCGTTCTACATGTCCCGAGGCCTTGAGAACTGGCTCGGGGGTCAATATTGAGCAGTCCACTTCAAGCATTTGCTCCTCCAAACTGAAGAACTGCCGCCACAGAGCTAATATGTTTGACTTAAGAGCACACCCCATTGGTCCAAAGTCGTACTGGCCAGTGATGCCGCCGTATATAGCAAAAGATTGGTCATAGAAAAAGCGTCGTTTCAGCAGATCCTCCATTTTCGCGCGGTCAAAGCTAATAACGCTTGGCGTTAACGCCAATTCCTTCTCCTCCAGAACCTTTTTACGGATTTTTAGCTCGGCCACGGCCTTTTTAACATCTAGTTCGGGTGCTCCCTTTGCTTTTAGTTCGCGAACTAAGTTTCCTTGCTCCTGCACTCGCTCGCGTAGTGGAGCTAGCTGCGTTTCAATCTCAGGATTTGACATTATGAAGTCCGTTGCTGCTCGTAATTTAACACTTCGTTTCTGTTTTTTGCTGCCCCACGACTGTGCCGAGCAGTTATAGGAAGTGGTGCAAAAAAATACTTTCAGTTGTGCTTTGTTGGCAAAGGTGTCTTCCTCACGCCAGCTCCACGTTTTTATGTGCGCTTTGTTTCGTTGAAAATTAGATAAAAGTCCACAAGCAATGCGCAAGTGTGAATGCGCTTTTAAAAACTGCAATGACATACGTTATTTTTTTTTGCGACCAACACTAGAATTTATATAATTTTTAGTCACTGTTCTTTAATTCTTTTATACCTTCCAAGTTCCTCGGGCGATTCACAATAGAAATAAACGATTGTGATGTGCAACACTGCAAAAAGTCTGCTCAAGACCGGTTTGTCGCAACGTGTGTGAGACACATGTATGAAATGAATTTCTTCGTATCATCTCATTTATTAGCAGGACTGAATTAAGTGTAATTTATTAGTTTAAATAGCAACATTCATTTAATATTAAACTAACGTCAACAGTTGTGTATGGCACCACATCACCTTTCGATCATTTTTAATCGATACGTTTTGCGGGTAGCTGTGGGCATATCGATACATCGACTGAAAATCTACGAATTCATTTATGTTCTTTACCTCTCGAAGCATTTTTCATGCATGTTTATTTTCTTAAAGTATAATTTTGCTGAATTCGATTTTATTTGAAGCAAATAAACAAAGCTTATTTGTTTTAATTTCTATACCATTGCCGGAAATTATTGAATATTTAAGAGGCCTTCGATCTACTTGGCTTGCAGCATTTGTGATTAATGAAAGGTGACGCCGCCGTCTCAACAGCGACTACGAGTGCTTAAAACAAAAGTGCAGTAGCGTTACTTGCAACGCGGAGTTTTTCCTGAGGTAACTGCTATATACTTTTTATGTCTATTTAAATTTTGAGGTTTTAATTTCATGTACAAATGTGTTTTTATTGCAGCCAGCAGTTTTGTTTGTTTGGTAAACAGCAACCAATTAGGGCATCGCAAGCTGAGAGGTGAGTGCAACCCACACATACAGACATACACACACATATGTATGTACGAACGCTTTGCATGTTATTTGTTTAAATTGTTTTTTTTTTTATTGTACATTAATATTAAATGTAGTTCTTGTCTAGACCGCTTAATGTTCGCCTTGTCGCCTTGTACAGTTACCATTTCTTGTCCCCTAAGCCACACTATTTAGAAATAATTAAGCCGATCATATACATTGTATATTTGTAATATTATAGATGTTTAAAGTAACATCGGATTTTTCGACCAACATACCAAGATTTGTACATACATACACATACACACCTGTCTACTGTGGTGGTTGTGGTGCTGCGGTGGTGTGGTGGTGTGGTGATAGCAGGCAGTTGTACGTTCTACTCTCGTACAAAGTCTAATAAGCTAGTGCACGTTTCTAACAGACAAGCAAACATAAACCCCCAGCTAAATCCATTGCTAACTCTTAACTAAAATCAAATATAAAAGAGGCTTTACCTGGCGACTCAATCATTGAAGACTGTTTGTCTTTCTAGGATATATCACATGCACCGCTCACCCCAACCACTGCCAGCTCAAACAAAGAAACCAAGAGAATTGTAAATGAAAACATAGTTCAACATCACAATAAATAACAACTGGCGATGCAATTAAAAACGCCAAAGAGCAGGAATATGGCCAGTCTCAAGGATGAAGAACCAGCAACCAACAACCGGCGAAATAACAACAACAATAACAGCGGCAACGGCAACGGCAACAGCAACATCAACAATAACAACATCAACCTTAATAACAATAGCATGATCAGCAATGCCAGCTCCAGCACCAATAACAATAACAATAATAATAATAATAATAATAATAATAATAATAATAATAATAATGAGGATACGACAAGCAAACGGGAGTTGTTGGAAACACGCAAACAGGCATTGGAGCAGCGCTTAAACGAAAAAAGTTGGCTGTTGCAGCAAATACAAAAACAGGAAACAGCTATTATGCATGGCAATTACGAACAGTTGACCATAAATGAATTCTTCGCTCAGTTAGCTCAGCAGTACAAGCATGAGCAACAATTGCAGGCATTGACTAAGGACAGCGGTGCTTTGCTGCGACGTAAGCAGAGCACGAGCAGCCGGATTGAGGATCTGCCTGGTGGCAGTCAAACGTATAGCACTAACACCAACAACAATCGCTATTCAGAGACACATTCGAATCGAAGCTCAGAGTATGATAACTATCAGCCAGCTGGCTCCAATAGTGATATGCTGGTCATAGGCGTTGCTCAGCATCAATCGCAGCAACAACCGCACGTAAAAAGTGCACTGAAGAAACGTCCTACACCAACGCCTACAGCTCAGATACAAATGCAATATATTGCACAACGACAACAGCAGCAACAGCAAATGCCGCAGCAGCTGCACCACCACATGGAAGTCTATTCCCAACAGCATGCCAACTATCTACAACAGCAGCCAAAGCAACGCGTCCAGGGTCAAAAGGATGTTATATCTATGTTCTCGGCAAACTCGTCTAATGTGGCCACTTTGCGTCAGCAACATGTGGCGCCGCAGCAACAGCCCATTATCGTGCAGTGCGACAAGTATTATCTGTCGCCTACGCATCAGAACTATAGCGAGGGCGGCTTTATCAAGTCCAGTCAAAATATTAAGAAGTATGTATCGCCGCTCGCTTCGCCGAACGCTATTAGCTACGAGCAGAGCTCATTGCATCATCATCGTCATCTTGATGCCATCTCTTTGGCGCCCAGCTACATGTCTGTAGAAGTAGAGAGCGTGGAAAGGGTGCAGCAGCAGCAACAGCAGCAGTATCGCTGGCGCTCACAATCCCATATTGCAGCATTAACACCACCTCATCCAAATCCGAATCAGAGCATGACTGCAGCGTTAGCCGCCGAGCCAAAATCCCATTCCAGCGATATGTTATCAGCACCGCTGCCGCGGTATGCCAGTAAACCAAAGATCGTAGATGAGATATCATTGTGCTCAGTGTCTGTCGGTGCGACGACCATAGAAAAGAAGCTCAAGTCTAAGCAGTGGCTAGAATCATCGCTCGATGGGCCCGCAGTTCTGCGTCAAATAGAATCCGCATCGCATAGTCCCGTCAGTAGTAGTGGCAGTGGCGCCGCTGCGGCCACTAAGCCTCGGACAAAATTGTCCTCACAGTCCATGTCGGTCTCCGGTCGACACTATTCCATGTCTGCTCAGCGCAGTGTGCAAAACTATGCTCCTAACAACTATCCGGTTTCTGGGAACTCTAAAGCTCTGCAGCACGTTGACGAAAGGTTTGCAAAGCTCAGTCAGTCCACTTCCTATCTGAATGGCATGGAGCAGAATGTGGGCATATCAGCATCTTATACACTAGAACCACTCGAAATACCGCCATTTAGGCATCTGCCGCCCAAGCCAAATCAAAATCAGCAGCCTTCGCCACCGCCCAGACCACCGCCAGTTGGCATCAACAATAGCAATAGTGGAAACGCATTGCAGAGTGCTCTGGTATCACCACCTCTGACTGTTGCAACGGCCACAGCTACGCCTAGCTTGTCCCCTGAGATTCGTATTGAATCACCCAAAAACATGACTGTAGTGCAGCAGGCCACCTTTCAACCGTACAAGGAGGAGGTCAAACCTTTCGAAATGTCCGACTTTTACAAATACTCTACGAAGTTCAAGCAAAAGGAAGGCGGGCGACCGGAATGAGAAGAACTCAGCCCTGCAACTGTTTAAGTTTTTAATTATTTGGATATATTGATAGTTTTTGTTATCATCTAAACATATTTCACATTATTATAACTGTTTGACTGAAGAAACCGAAATACCAGTACGAAATTTAGGCTTCTTTGAGGTTTCGTTTGCGGTTAGCGCAAATTTGCCAAATTTGAATTTTTACTGGAAAACAATCATTCGAATACTAATTATAATGCTGAATGTGAATGCGATGACTGCTAAAACTCAAAAATGGAAAGAGTTTCCATGTTAAGACCCAATTGACAATATGAAATATACTAATTTGTATATTGACTCAGCGCCTTTGTAATTTGCCTTTTTAAAAGTTTACACTACACATATACATATGTATATATATACTATATTTACTGATATTGTATTTTACAAAATTGTTACAAATTATTGTACAAAATTATTTGTACCCTGACTTGAATATACACTAATCTTTTTGTAAGCATATGGGCTTGCTTTTTTCTCTATAGTAAATATTAAACACAAAATATTCAAATCTTAATTTGCAGGCCTCCAGAGTTTTTTCCGAAATAGTAGAATATATGAATTGGATCTGTTCAATAAAAAATGGAACTCAAATAAAAATTGAAAGCAGCTTGAAATATGTAGCTTTGTCAGATTTAATATATGGATTTGTCCAATGCCCCTTTCTAAGTGCCTGTATAAACAAAACGTTTCACGGCTACTGAATCAAGGTGCTCGCTTCAATTATTGAATGCTTACTCGTTCGGTGCGACTAATCGGGAATTACAATATACTAAATGACATTATGTTTTGCCCTTTTGTCGGGCTGATTTAATATCGACAGGAGATACCCTGAACCGTGCTCCAATCATTCCTCGCCTCTTTTCTTCATTCGGAATAACACTCAAAGCATCTAAGAACAAGTAAGAGTGCTCTAGTCGAGACAGCTCGACTAAGAGATCCCCTCAACCCTGCGAAGAACTGCGATTGTTAAGAGCCGCTAACATTCTCCGTTACTTTTATATGTACACATGTAGCAAGCAATACATACACACACCTAGACGCACGCACAAGCACACAATCTGCTAACTGTGCATTATGACTCATCAGCATCGCTGCAAGAGGCTGAAAATATGAGATATTAAATGTTTAATAACTAGACGAACGATTTTGATCAAATTTGTTGGGCGTGATCATGTCATTCATATGTGTGTGTGCCAAAGCACAAGTCTCTAGTACTTGAAATACGTGATTTAGCAATTTGAGGCGAAGGGGGCGTGGCATCCAAAATTTAACAAAACCCGAAATTGCAGAAGGCTCAAATAACACTAAATGCATAATTTGAAGACTCTAACTATAAAGATGAATTTAATAGAATTTTATAACTAAATGAAAATATCGGTTATTAATCGATAACATTAAAACGATGATAGTTATCGAATATTTGAGACAAACTCGATCGAATCGTGATATACACGAACTTCCAAAGAATTGAAATCTCTAGCTCTTATATCTTCTGAGACCGACGCGTTCAAACATACGGACAGACGGACGGACGGACAGACAGACAGACGGACAGGGCTAAATCGACTCGGCTTCTCTCCCTGATCAAGAATATATATACTTTATGGGGTCTGCCACGCCTCCTTCTGCCTGTTACATACATTTTCACAAAACCATTATACCCTGATTTCCCATTTTCAATGGGTTCAGGGTATAACAAGTAAGAAAACTCTAGTCGACACCGCTCGACTACGGTATACCCTGAACCCTGCGAAGAACCGTTATTCCGTGCATTCTCCGTTTCTTGTATATACTTATCTATATGTATGTACATAACAAGTAACACATACATACACAAACAGGCTCACGCACACACAAGCGCAAGTCGCTGCGTCAGCTGTGCTTTGGCTACTATTTGCATGCCCAAGTTATGGGAAATTAAATGTTTAATAACTTTTTTGATCATGTCATTCATATGGGTGTATGTGCCAAAGCACCAGTTTATAGTACACGAAATACGTGTTTTGCAAATTTGAGGCGAAGGGGGCGTGTCATCTGAAGTTTCAGTTCAGATTATACAAATTTTTTCTACACATTGTTTAATTGACACAGACTAAAATTTGTTTATTCTGTTTGTGTGCAGAGATTCTCACAATACCAATATTGTGTGAGTGCTTATATGTATGTATGTATATGCGGTAGCTATTCTGCTCTGCTCGAGTGAGCATTATTTTGGGTTCGTCTCTCTTTCGAAATATCAAAAGTCAAAAATAAATGGATCGTTCTCTTAGCGTGCGCCAGATCGGATCAGTTGCATTGCTTGTACCGTGTTACGCGCTGCTGTTTTGATCGGTTGCAGTTCGCTTGAGAGCACTTTCTGGTGCTGGAGGACATATTACGGAGGTTCCGACAAAGCTACGCGAACATGATTTAAGGTGTCGCGTCTACAGTTGTCCTCGTCGTCTGTGTTTTAGTTTCTTAGTTTAGTTAAAAGTCATTGTGAAGTCCCATGGTGTTCAACGTTTTACGTAAATGCGTCTCCTACATAACCTCGCGGTGTTTAAAGTGAAAAAGACCAGAAATAGATATACAAAATCCATTTCCATTTGATAACCATCCCTCAATAACTGCAAGAGCAGCAATGAGGGCATTCTGTGGTTTGGAAATATATATCACAAATTGACAGTCGCAAATGTTTTCCTCGAATATTATTGACGACCGAGTGTGACCCAATAGTGGACGGTGATAATGAAGTTGACCGCCAATGCAACTGAATGTGGGCAACATGAATATATATACCATATATGATTGGGTATGTAAATAACATGGATATGCGCTAGTGTATGCGATAGTATGAACTTAATATAAATTATTTACTCATTGCGAAGCAAACCTTAACGTACTATCTATAATGTGAGCAGTTTACGATCTCCTATTTATGCCCTGAACCCATTGAAAATGGGAAAAAAGGATATAATGTTTTTGTGAAAATGTATGTAACAGGCAGAAGGAGGCGTGGCAGACCCCCTAAAGTATATATAATATCAGGGAGAGAAGCCCTGTCCGTCTGTCTGTATGTTTGAACGCGTCAATCTAAGAAAATATAAGAGCTAGAGACTTCAACATTTTTTAGAGTTTGTTTAAAAAAATCGATAAAATTTTCTTAGTGATAGTCTTTGTCTCAAATTAGTAAAACACATATTTCAAGTACTAGAGACTTGTGCTTTGGCAAATATGTTCATATGAGTTTGACCAAATCGTTCGTCTACAAAAAATGACCTTCTATATTCCAAATTTCAAGTCTCTAGTTTCAATAGCGTAGACGGACTGCGTGATGGAGATTGCACAAAACCAATTTATTTATTTCACTTCGTGCATAAGTATAAAAAGTCAAAATAAATATGAAAAATTCACCCTTAACCTTCCACTACAAAAACAAAGCAGCTCAAGGCTTCCAAATAAACATTCGAATTTAGTGCGTTATCAACTGGCGCTGGGTAACAGATAGTCGGCAGCATGCTGATGGAGTTCTCTCTTTTCTTTCACTCTCTCGCTGCTTTTGTTGTTGTTGTACGTCGCCCATCAGCATGTAGCCCACAGAGAGCCGACTTACGTTCCACATTTTTGTTTATAAATAAAAGAAATGTGAGCGCATTTGGTGCACGGAACCGCTTCGGACCATTGCAAATTTTGTTGGCGCTCGCTCGCGTCTGCCTTCTGTAGCTGTGCTCTCTGCCTCTAGTGATTTCTTCAGATTGACTGCCTCTGACAGAGCTCCTCGACGTAGTATTTCTTATTTATAAAAGAACTTGCATTGCAGGCGGTCGGCGTAGTCGGTAGTTTGTTTCGTCGAACGTATCGAAAGATAAAAGGCGCGAGTGTATGTGAAGTTGTAATAAAAACAAAAATGGATAAATTTTATTTATATATGCTATAACATTTGCTAGGTGGCCATTGAGTCTTTTTGTTCCACTATCTGGAACACTTCGAGCACTGCTAGCATGGGTAAAATACACGTGAGTAAAGTTAGCGCTAGGTGTACAAGCCTGGAATCTAAATTGTAGTTCTCGACGTAGCTTGGAATTAAATCAGATCTTTGGCTATTGGGAGTGGGTTAGTGCTATTATTTTTGTGCTGAAACTTCAGCCAACATCTATACGAGCCAAAAGTGTGTCACACCCCAATAACTAACATTAAAAGCCATTGACTACCGCACTGTGAAACTAAACCCAGTTTGGCCCATCGAAAAATTCGCGTAGGAGCAGAACGAAATTGGGTACGACACGCACGTATAAGAAAAAGAAAAGTTTTTTTATCGGGAACTAATGTAACCATGGCGATGACAAAAACTGTTATCCCGATACGGTTAAGGGAACCAAATTAATTTGCAGAATGTTGACAAGTTCAAGGACGATCATGTTGACGTCTGTGAGTTTGCTTGAAGCTGTTGTAAAATTTAACAAAATGGGTTTCAGCACGAAATTCTCAGACGTTTACAATATGAGCGGAACGATCGGAATTAAATGGATCACCAGAAATACCTCACATACATCTATGAAGTGAACAGCTTTTTAATATATTAAAACATACTACTACTAAGACAACCTTTGTCGGCCATCCCGACTAGGAGATTCCCTGAACTGCGCTTTAAAGAAAACTGCAGAGTTTGCATTTAGCATAAACGCATACGAAATTAAATTAAATTGTTAATTTGTAACTAATAGCGCCATCTATGTTTCGATTCGATAGCGCAGCTAATAATTCACAAACGATAGCGCCATCTAGTAGACATGCATACGTGCGCTGCTAGTTGCACGTGTTTGACGATTGGCCAAACGTCTTGTTTAATAACTTCTGTGTGACTTAATGGATTTTAATGAAATTTTCAGCATGTGAACTACAATATATATTGCTTTCTTTCCAATTTAGAAAATCGCAAACTCATTAATATATTTTTCTGCATTTGCAATCACCTTCAACATAAATAATTGGGTTTCGTTGGAAAATTTAACAAAATAGACTAGAAATAAAACTGACAAAAAGAATTGGAAACTAAGTACAAATACTTGGGAGATATAAGTTAATAACTGAATTTCGATAACGGGTTTAATCGATAATAATAAAACGGTATCAGTTATCGATCTGGAGGCGCTATACATAAAAAATTCAAACCTTTAGCTCTTATAGGTTCTGAGATCGACGCGAACAAGAATATATGAATATACTTTATTGGGTCTGCCTCACCTCCTTATGACTGTTACAATACATTTTAACAAAACCATTATACACTGATTTCCCGTTTTCAATGGCTTCATGGTATGAAAATAAAAATAACTTTAATAAGTTGCAGGCGATAGATCGTTGAGTTAATTTCAAAATTTAGAAACTGCCTCAGATCTATGTTGGTTCTAATTATAAAAGAGCGATGGGCACCAGGCAGGCAACCTGATGCGATACGGTGCGATGGCCACTGGCACAGCTGCAATCCATCAACTAGCGCCTGAGTCAGCCACATCGATTGGCGTTTGCCATTTGGCAGGGCATAATATCCACTTGAGCTGCAAAGCGCTTAGTGTCAGAGATTCGGGTCAATTGGCTGGATGACTATTTCCTAATCAATGGTGAAAAACAGATCATTGTTCTTACTTATGGTATGCATTAGACCAATAATCTTATCGTAACCCCATAATCCCAAAAAGGCATCTGTTATTGTTGTGACAATGTCTCTAAAAATGAGGTGACATCGTTACGAAAATTAAAATTAAAACAAAAATCGAAATGAGTTTATTGTGGCGTCAGATCAAAAATGTCACTGCTAACTCGGCCAAAAAGAAAATGTTTCTTAAACAGATTTTTACGTATGCATATGCATATGCATATATATATATATATATGTTAGTGCGAATGCGAATGCAAATGATTGTAGCTTAACAAAAACAAGCGTTCATTGAATAAATGTGTTTAACAGGAAGTAAACAAATGTATATCTTCATTACAGATCACATCGCTGCTCCGCACGGGTAGCGGCAGCGCTTTCTACAAGGCAGTCGAAGCTCCGAATCCGGCAGCTGCCACATCCACAGCTATCAGTCTACAACAGCAGTCAAATATACAGCCGGTAGCCAGTTGCGACTATGTCGTACAGAATGTGGATGTTGAGTTCATACCAACATTGAATTTCTTCTTTCAAGCTTCAGCACCAGTCAGCAACAGGTCACCAGATAGGGAGAAAAAGCACGACTGTCTGCAAAATGTTGCTTCAGAGGCACGTGATGACACTTACTATGCCGACACCAAATCTGATGATGGTGATGAATCGACTCACACATATATAATCTCCAGAAGTAGCTTTACGGCTGCCACGAGCTCGAGCACCACTCCCTACGCGGTTACATCTACAGACACTGCCGATCTACTACGGCAGCAAAACAATCTAAGCCTCACCGAGGACGAACAGACGGTTTCTTCGTTCAGCATTGAACAACCTACGAGCTCCATGTCTATTGAAATGGCCGAACAACAAAGCTTCACTACAACAGCGACAACGACAGCAGTGACAACAACAACAAGCGCTGAAATAAACAGCAACTATATGGCATTC
Organism: Drosophila mercatorum; assembly: GCA_961210405.1. Lineage (NCBI taxonomy): Eukaryota > Metazoa > Arthropoda > Insecta > Diptera > Drosophilidae > Drosophila > Drosophila mercatorum. Next base: position 24,726,177 of record CAUIUS010000004.1, on the reverse strand, counting down.
AAAGGAGCCGCACAGACCACGGCCACAACTACAACTAGCAGTAGCATAGAAGAAGATATTGAAGAAGCGATTGAGATTAGCGAGGTGGATGAACAATTACAGTCAAACATCAATTCGCTATCCGAGATAGCTGGAAAACACCCATCAAAGCTTCAGAAGCCAACAATACAGCAAATTTCCAAATCTGAAAGTAGCGAAGAGGACGCACAGTTCGTCATCGATGATGCTCAACTGTCTGGTGGCCAATTGGCCCAGCATTTTGTGGCTGTAGAGGAAAGTGATGGAGATGATGACGATGCTGAGCCTCCTAGTGCAAAGGACCAAGTCACCACATCCGGCGATGACGATGACGATGATTTTGATATCAGCCTTCCATTGGAGAGGCGTAAACCATTGCACTCCCGTCATAAAGATGATGCAGACGACGAGTCTCTCCATAGACTCGATGAGGGCGAGAATCTTAGCAATCAAAGCACTACAGACGATGTGTCTGACTTTTTAGACGAGCCGCACCAGATCACGGACTCAGCCATCGAAGCCCAAAATGCACAATCGTGTAGTGTTACAATGCCATCAGCGCTATCGGGGGCTGCCGACCCTGAGTCAAAGCTGGGTGATGAAGATGTTGATTCTCGCAGCGAGCAGGATCACTCTATGGAGGAAATTGTTGCTACTAATGAATCCATAGAAATAACGTACAATGCAGAAGAGGGACCCGCCAGCAACTCCCTGTTAAGTGGATCGCAAAAACGAAACATTTCTGCCCCCTTAGATGTGGTTGAGCCAGCAGAAATTCATTCTGTGGAACTATTAAAACTTCCACAAATGCAAAGGCCTCAAATTTACGATCACAAAACATATTCAATCTTGGAAACACTTAGAGTGCAACCAGAGCCGCCAGATCATATTTTGACGGATTTTGCAGACGATGAGAATGACGATGAGGATGAGGAATGTTCGATGCAGCTATTAAAGCTGCGTTTAATGGCCATGAACCAGCAGAGCCAAGTGGATACCGGTGCCAAAGGCTCACCCACGCAGTCACCAATTACGCAGGATGGTGGAATCATAGAGCTTAAGCAAATGGAACGCGTACCGCTGACGGAGTTCAGCAAAGACGCACTGGAGGATATAACAGAAGAGAGTGAACGTCTGTTTTCAATAAGTACCGTGGCTGAGGAACCGAAATCTCTGTCCATGGAAGAGTCAAAAACCTTACTGGAAAGCAAGGCTGGCAGCAATTCAAGTTTGGTGAGCTTGAACATGCTGAAGCAGCTGGAGAACAAAGTTCGGGATCTACACTCACAACTGGAGAGCAAAGACAATTGTCTAGCTTCACTGAATCTGCAACTAGAAGCTGCCCGCCATGAGTCCAGTGCAGGTCCGGCATCTGCGCGGGACAGCAGCTCCTTGGTGACTAGCTCCACAGAGTATCGCACATTCCTAGAGGATTTTGGTGCGCCGGTAAGACACTCTATAAAGCCTTCACGACCCTCCAACTAATTACTTATTTATTCTACTCTATAGACACTTGACATTTATGTGGAATTATCGCGTCGGGATGACATGATCGCAAAGCTCACGGATTCACTGCAGCAGTCGTTGAACGTGCGTGGCCAACTGCAATCGGATTCTGATAGGTTGGGCGATGAGGTGCAATCGCTACGTAGACAGCTTCACGAGGCTATCGATGCAGTCAAACGCAGCGGCGGATGGCCTGATCAGCAGGTCAATATTGGACAGCGCATCTCAGAGATATCTATGGATCTGATAAGCGAAAGTGACGACGATTTGGAACGTAACTTTCTTACGGACCGTGAAGGGGATCGGGTATCCCGCAGTCCACGTGATCGACAACTTTCGGTGCCGATCGATGACCTGGGCGTGGAACCTTTACCTCCCGAATGGCCGCCGGCTTTTAGCAAACAAATCGAACAGTTCCAAAAATGCTTGCTGCCCGGCGAGATGCGCCCGTTTCTCTTGGTGCAACGCAAGTTTGACGACTATCTGTCGCAGCAGTTGTCCCAGTGTCGGGATCAATGCGCGCAAGAACTCAAGATCAGTCGAGATCAATGGGAGAGTGAAAAATTGGCCAATGAGCAGGCGCAGCATATGGCACACGCTAAGCAAATGGAGGAGCTCCGTAAATACTTTGAACATCGTTGTGCTGATCTAGAGAAACAGTTTTCCGACGATGTTTTTTCGCATAAGTCCCAACATTTGGGAGGGGACAGCTCCTCCGAGTGCTCTGAGGTGGATCAACTGCCGGACGAGACGGTCTCCAAAGACTCGTCTCCACGCAAGCGTAAGCGCGCTGAACTACTGCTCAGCCCCAGTCATCGCCAAATAACGCCCAGTGGTCTTGATTCGAAGGAAGCTAAGGACAATGTAAGTAATAAGTGAGAAATAGACAGAACTCAAGATTTTGGAAATGCATCTTTGTTTTCGCAGGAAGTTACGGATATTAAAATATTTTATCAAGCCCATATTGATGAACTGAAGCGGTCCCATGCTGAACAAATTGGCAAACTGACGGAACGTATACATTTCTACGAACGACACAAATCTGATGATGATTATTTGGTAAGTTGTCTACGATTTAAGTGCACGACCCAAACGCAAATATGTTAAACAACAAACCGATGTATGTGACCGAACGAGCAATATTTTGAGTACCTGACCCCTTCAGTTGATAAATTGCTAACTGCATGTTTCGTCTTGTTCGCCTACTTTTATAACCCAATAAATAATTAACTACCTGACAACAACCGCAACAACTAATCTGCACAGCTCACACAACAAAAGTCGCCGACTACCTGCCAAAACGTAAAAGGAAACATCGCGGAGGTCGAGCCAACTGCTGCACAGAATCCGAGCAATTCGCTAATTATCATTGACGAGGATGAGTTGAACTTGAATAACGAATCGCAGGTGATTCAACGCATTATCGAGGAGTATGAGCGACGTCTGCAGGAGCAGTTGTCGTTGGCACGGCAAGACATTGCCACCGAGCTTGAGCAACAGATACAGGTGAGGTATGGAGCAAATGCATGCATGCATGGAACGCTCCTTGGTTACTGTACTACACATTGCACTCTGTGATTCACCAAAATGCATCTCTAATTATCTAAACCAAAATGATTCCTGTACATTCGTTCAATGGAAATGCTCTTCTACCTCTCTGTGCTGTTCTTCTGCTACGCGCACCGCATGTAAAATAGCTCACATTTTTTTCAGGTCGCCAATAGCGAAGTTATAAGTAAGCGAGCAAGTACATACCCATTACCATTTTTTAAAATAATAATACAAATAGTCTAAAGTCCCGCTTGTGCGAAATTTAATGAATTTTGTTATTTATCCTGACGATGAAATGTGGTAGCCAGGAATGAGATTAAGTTTGATCGAATATGTTTGGCGAATTAAATAAATAGACAGAAGAGGGGCTATTTTTAAGGCGGTTAAAGATACAAAGGAAATGGAAAATATTCTTTCCAAGCTTAAGCTATGCTGGCTAAGGGTTCCACTCAACGTTTCAAAATTAAATTATTGTCAAATATTTATTTTGACAACAAGACGGTCAAGTTACTGCCGTCTGACTTATAAAAAAACCAATGCATTTTTCATTGGAGTTACGGTAAATATGTGTTGAATTAGGAATTTCCCCTGTTTCCCCCACTTCTATTTATAATACAGCCCTTCCCTGCGGTTGCTTTCAATTGGCGCTAACAGCATATGTTAATAGCAGGCCCAGTGAAATAATTGTTAAAAAAAAACTTTATAAAAGCAAGTCGATTATGCACTACAACTAAACGTGCCTCCCATTGGGGTCTCACATATTTTAAATATATTTTCTCTCAGATTGAGCGCATGTCCACAGACATGTGTACATCACATACATGAGTACATCAAGAATGCATATGTGCTATTTGTTTGCTTGCCGTTTATTCTTAATTTTGGTTGTTAGGCATACACTCATCATGAAAATAATAAGTACTCGAAAATAATTTAGGATATTTTGTCATAACTAATAAAACTGGATGGTAACTTAAGGAACGTAATCTGGCAATGTGATGCATGCCAAAAAAATTGTATATTTCCCCCCAAATTTATGGTAGTCGGAATTCATTGAAAAGAGCCTGCTTTTTTTTGTGTTCTTATTATTTTCATCATGGGTGTATGTACATGTGCAGATGTATGTGTATATAACACCCATTTGTATGTGCACATACGATTTTGTATGCTCCATATAAAAATACATACGTATTTCTTGATACATTTGAATTTATCGTGTAAACCAAACCTAAAGCATTTGCTTTGCAATTGAGCGCAAAAACGAAATGTAAGGGGAATGCACTCATCTCATATAAGTGAAAGATTGCTCTCAGTCAATAAGGCTCGGCCGGAAGTACTGGGGGTAGTGTGACTTAGAATTAATTAACTCCGTTAAATGCATTTGAAAGTGTGAACAAACATGTAAAACTACATGTATGTCAATGCATATACAACATATAGTACACATAATTATATACTTTCGTGTACATGGGTCCGCTGTTCAAAATTAACGAACATAAATTTTTATTAATGCACCACGCATGCAAACGTATAAGAGAGCAAACAAGCAGCTCAGAGCACACTGCTTTGCCGACACTTGGCGAATGCTCTCGCGTTTGCTCCCTCTCTTACTCTCTTCGTACTTAAACGTCGGCCATGCCGACGATCTTCGATAAATAGCCTGTTGCTTGAATCGGCTGCTCAGTCTTTTCCGTTACTTCAAGGCGGACGTGTGTCGGTTGATGTGCAAACTTTCAAATTATAAATACCTACCCACACATATATATATATATATATATATATATATATATATATATATATATTTATATATATTATATATATGCACATTCACACAAAAGTGCTATACAAGTATACACGCAAGGCTATACACTTATAGCATAAAATAATTAACATAAAAACATGTGCGTTCAAGCGATGTCTCGGAGTGTTGTGAATATGTAAAAAGGAAAAAACATTTTGTATATACATATGTGTGTATGAACAAATTGAGTTGTTATTGTGAGCAAGTGTTATACGTCTGAATTAGTGTGCGTCAAGTCCGCAAATAAATGTGAATACATATATATGTATATGTATAAGCATGCAAATACTCATTAATTAATTTGTATTTGTGTGCGAACAGCAAGTCCGTTACAGTTCAAATTTAACGAGTTTATGGTCGGTGCCTTTAAAAAAATAGTAGCATACAAATATGCATATGATAAGTCTACGTAATACTCTGATCAATTGAGTTTACTTCAAATACTAATTCATGAAATTCAAATATACATATATCGGGCTAAATATATTAAAGTGATAAGATTATGTGAGTACACCAAATTGGATAGGGTCATTGCTGATCATATCCTATACGCCTAGATCAGTCTATACTTTTGGGGGCAGGATACCAACCAGTTTTAGTCTTACCAACGTTTTTGGGATTGGAGATCTTAAAAATCGCCTCTAAGCCCGCAGCCCCATTCACAAAACCTAATTAAAACTCTATTTTAACCTTAAGTTTTTGTTCACAAAATGTGTTTAAGATATAGAAATGATATTTATAAGTTTGTGCGTACATTTACTGAGCGTACTTAGGTTGCTTGGTAATGGATCCAATCATACAATTCCCATTTACATACGTTGACTGAATGAAATGTAAATACTTTGAGTTTTTGACGTCGAATGAGTCGTTGCCCTTTTCCAAAACCCATAAACACTTCCTCTGGCTGGTCCCAGTCGCGGCACGAGATGTTATTTTTGTGCAAGGCGCAAAAATTTTGGTTGCTCTGCTTGGTGCCTATTTTGGAAACTTGTTCTATTTTTGAAACGACTCTCGGCTCGAGCACTTATTCCCCATTTTCGAATGTGCATTGAAATCTTTCTTTCTCTTGGGGACCCGCTTCCCAACGCACTCGTGGTAACCCAACTCTCTGATACTGATATCGATTTTCATATTAAATAGAGTTCCTAATTGATTTTTAATTGAAATGGTTAGACAGCCCTCAAATTAAGCAATTTGCGAGTCAATTAGTAGTAGGACTGGGTCTCTATATAAAGCCAACTCTCTGGTTTGCCAATCAAAGTAAGGCGAATAACGGCCATGGACTCAGACAATATAAGAGGCTCGCGAGTTTTGGTGCGGAATCTGAAATTTTGTAGACTGTGGCCCAACGACAGTTCAATTGCATCAACTTACACGGCCACTCCATGGAACAGATTATGCGAATTGATTCAGTCATTTGCTCTGCATTTCTTTGTGACCTTTACGTTCACGGCCATGATGTGGATTGAAGCTTTAAGCAGCGACGACTTTGAGCACTGCACAGATGTTCTGTTCATCACGCTGACGATGACAAGTCTGGTGGCAAAGATTTGCAACAACTGGCACCATGCTAAAATTGCTCGCGATTTACTTGAGGAGTGGAGCGTTAGTCCACAGTTTGAAGTTCGCTCTGGCCCTGAGCGTGAGATGTGGGATCGTGAACAGCTTCGGTTTTCGCGGGTCGGACTCTTGTACAGTTTCTGCAGTTTGGGCGTGGTACCTTGCATCTTCATTTCCTCGGCATACAACTATCCAAATGAGTTGCCATTTTTAGTATGGGTTCCCTTCGACTGGCAGAAACCCGCTACATTCTGGTCTCTGTTCGCTTATCAACTGTTCGCTGTGCCATTTACTTGTCTATCCAACCTAACATCCGATTTGCTCAACTGCTACCTAATGCTGTACATTTCGCTCTGCCTTAAGATGCTGGGCATGCGCTTGGCTGCACTTTCCACAACAGAGCATCGCGATTCTGAGCGTCAGCTACGCGTCCAGTTGTTAGAGCTTATTGCGATTCATAGGCGTATCAAAGCCCAGGCCAATATGATTCAGATCTTCATCTCAAAGAGCACACTCATTCAGATCTTGCTGAGCGCCATAATATTGTGTCTCTCCATCTACCGCTTACAGATGGTAAGTGAATAGTAGTCAGCATCGTCCTGAGACATCGTGTGATTTTGTTAAACCCAAACATTCCTCGTCAGCTCAATGTATTCCAGGCACCGAGCATCTTTTTAGCTATGGCCCAGTATTTATTCGCGATGACTATGCAAATCTATTTGCCTAGCATTTATGGTAATGAAATTACCCATAACGCTGATCAGCTGCCCAATGCTCTATATAGTTGTAGTTGGTCGGATATGTCGAAGCCAATGCGTCGTCTAATATTGTGTTTTATGATCTACCTGAACCGTCCTATGATACTACGAGCCGGTGGCTTCTTTGAAGTTGGCCTTCCTCTCTTCACCAAGGTAAAAAAATTGCTCTCATAAACTAGATATCGTTCATTCGTTATTCTGTATTATAGACGATGAACCAAGCTTATAGCCTATTGGCCTTGCTCCTCAATGTCAACAGCAAGTAACCAGGAGCCAAGATAAATCATTTTTGCAATTAATAACATAAAAAGCTTTGCAATTGCAGCAAAATCAATAAAAGTAGATTGATTGATTACATCAATTAGGAATATATACATATCTACCTATATATTAAAAACAGAGTTATGTATTTATATCTTTGATTACTATTCTCTTCTGTACTTTAAGTTAATATTAAAAAGTAAACTAAAATTGATTTGCAGTTGGAGCATTGTTGGACTCCTCTACTGAATGTTCAAATATATTCATTCATTATTTGTGAAAGGCCATGATATCTGTCCAGATACTGTGTAAAGCATTACTCTTTGTGCTTGTAGGGTATCTGCATGTCCTAACTGAGAAAGAAGGCAATGTAAGAAAAGCAAAATAAATAAATAAATTATTCAGCGATATTCTAGAAATGATTAATCAGTAAGGAGCGTGACCTCATACTCAGAGATAAGGAATTCAGCTGCAGATCGACTTTTAATTTTTTTTTCTATAAATTATATATTGCTATTTATGCAAATAGAATAAACAAGATTCAGACAATTCCCTGACCATTTATGGTAGTTTGTATTATATTTATGTTTATTATGATTTATGTGGCAGCATTGCCGCCTCGCCTTGTGGATGGTGTTGAACACAAAGGAGCATCTGAGTTTGTTTTCTGCTCTGATGTGGGATGTAAATAAAGAATGTAGAAGTGGTAAATACAACTTTGAAATGCAGTTATCTGCATGCAATGTGTAAATATTTTGATTTCATATGACTATAAACAATAAATATTTATGTCCTGTGGCGATGGAAAGCAGCTTTACGATTAGTTTGGCAGACTTTTATTGGTAAATCTGCCAGCTCCGAAGTTAAGTTGGGGCTAATGCCCCAACATATATCCAATATGTGTGCAACTGTTCTTTGTTTACAATACTAATATCCTGTATAAATTTTGTAGAGTTTGTTGTCGGGGGGCGCAGTCGACGATCAACATTGGCCTAAGGAACTAATACTGTTGCGGGAGAAGTTTACGGCCAAGAGTCAATTGGAAATAACCCAGCTGAATATAAAACATGCCGAAGAGGTAAGCTATTGCAATTGACAATATAAGCATTATCTCTTAGAGCTGTAATACTGACAGATGTCGCGAATGAAACTGGAATATGAGAAATTGCTCAACCGCAAGAATAAGCGACATTTGACGTTTGATTCGGGACGCGATTTGGACCACATAATAAGCGAGCGAGATGGTTTACGGCAATTATCGAAAAGCTTCCGCAGCGTACTCTGTCGCTTGGCGAAGTGTGTGGCCAATTGCGAAGGTGACCTCAATGCCACTCTATCGGAGGAAATGCAACGTATCATGGTTCAAAGTCGCAGTCAAGAAGGTGGCGAGGACGTAGAGCACACGTTGAGTAGCTCTTTGCTGCAGGGTTCGTTCAACAACACAAAACATTTGCGTCTGGTTCCCGATGTGCATAGTCTACTGGAAGTGGTTGAGGATCCCAGTCTTGTGCAATTTATCGACAGCAAAAACAACGATGATCAAAACGATTACTTTGATCTGGGCGATTGTCTAGATCGTTTGAAATCAGAAGCCGCTTACCTACTACAACTATCGGAGGATTTGGATAGGCAGCGCGCCAATTTGTCTGTAGAACGAGAGGATGAGCCGGAGAAACAGGAACACGAATTGTGCTGTGAAGCCGAGGATGGTTTAAAAACAACAGCCCCATTGCCATCAACTCAGCAACAGTTACTCCACGAGCTGCTGCGCACTAACTCTTTAAACGATCAGCATCTCGGTGTGGCACATCAGCGGAAGACGAGCAACGGTGCACAAGCGACTAAGCCACATAGCTCGCTGCCGTTTGATTTACAACAGCAGTCGGGCAACGCTTCGGAACTCAGTTTTCAACTTGTTGAGTTAAAAAATCGATTGGTAAAATCGGAAACAGATCGACAGAATCTGCAGCAACAGCTGACGCATACCATAGATCGCAATGCGGAGCTAGGCCAGGAGCTACAGGCATTGCGCGATCAGTTGTCGCAGTTGAACTCGTTAAATCATACAGATTATGCGGAAGGTTACGGTCTTGGGGACATGAAGAGCCCGCAGACTCTGGATCAGTCGTCGGCCAGCTTTGTACAACTCCAGGAGAGGGCGCGTCATTTGCTGACTTCTCCCACACAGCAGCAATCCCAGGAGCCGGGCAATACAACGGTTTTATTACTTCAAATGATAGAAGACTTCTGCCGCGAGGGTGACAAGGTGGTAGAATCAGGCAAGAGGGATCGCGACGATCTTCAGTCGCAGGTAAGCTACTCCTTCTATTGTATCATATTTGTCATATTTGCCATAAATATATCAATATTATAATATGTCGAGTGTCTAACGCATGTTCAGTAGATTGCCCGCTGAGCGCGTTTAGTTGTAAGCCAAGTATAAGTTTAGGTTATATTACCTTCCATCCATGCTATACCACAACCATAGATCGATACCGCCGACAAACAGCTGAAGGCTACGCGCCAGTTCCTGGAAGAACAGGCCGCTGAACGCGAACAGGAACGCGATGAGTTTCATCGTGAGATCGAACGACTAAAAGTGCAGCTACGTGAGAAGGAAAAGGAACGCAGCTCTTTTGCCAATGCCTCTGAGGAGGTGAGTGCCCTCTCCTGTCTAGGGTCTTTCTGCCATAGATATATGTATATTATGCCTACGATTTGGAATTGGTTGAATGTTAATTTTCATTTATTTATTGTTTGGTTAGCAAATGGGTTTCGGCTCTTACTTCTGGCCTGTTTTCTAATTATATCTATGTTTTTTTTTTTTTATAATTGTACGATTCTGCTCTATAATAGACCAGCACACCTCCTTACTTTATAGCACTTTCTTAAGGCACCACTATAAAGCTGCACTATAAATACACATTTATTTTCATAACTAAATAAAGATTTGCAGTCAAATTACTTTGTTCCTTTAAGATGTCTGATATTTTGTCCAATGATTTTGAATGAGTGGAGAAATAACTTCTTATAACAACAACTTGCGACGACCCCCCGGTCTGATTTTGTTTGTTTTTAATATCGAAGTCAAGGGCAGCCCGATTGTCTGTTTTATGTACTCATTCGCACACAAGTATATATAGGTATATTTCGTAAGCATGTGCTAATGTATTTATAGATATTACAGAAAACTATATTTTTTTTCAAAATGCTTTACATAGAGAATATTTCTTTGAAATACATTAACACCTGCATTCCTAACTTTCATTGAAAATCTTAGCATGCACTCACATTAATAATATCAAACTAATATATTCCCAATGTACCTAAAAAACTTTGCACCTGAAATTCAACTGCACTACGAAAACATTTTAAGTTAAGGGAAGTGAAGGAGACGCATGTAAGTGGTTAATTAACTGTAACACGGTAAAAGTTCCACGCACCATAATTAGTTAGTTAGATTCAGAAAAGACCTTAAGTTGGATCAGGTATTAATGGAATATCTCTATGATCCATTTTAATAGTACGCGATTCTGGAGGTGCAACTGCGTGAGGTAAACCAACAGTTGGGCGAGTCCAATGGCAAACGGGATAAATTGGAAGCGGAACTAAAGGCATCCATAGATAAGATATTTATGCTGCGTGAGATTATTTCGGAGCTGGAAACACAGGTGCAGACCAAGGCGCTCAATGAGCAGGTGCTGGACGAGAAGGTCAAGCAGTTGGAGGATTATATAAAAATACAATTGCACTCCAATGATGCGCTCACACAGGAGGTGCAGAGCCTAAAGACGAACATAGGCGAGGGCTACCAGACGCGCATCCGCCAGCTAGAGGACAAGCTACAGCAAGAGTTGCCCTCACCCGAGACCGCCTCGATACTTAATCAGATGGCCGACCAACTGCTTCTGATCGAATCAACTCTCGATCAAAAAACAAAGACACTGGAATCACTTCACAACTCCAACACAACTTCCAACTCGTGCAGTCTTAGCGCTACAGAGGACGTCTCCGCCCAAGGTTGCAACCGTGCAAGGCAGCCGATGGATGCACACACAGCAGATGGCTCACCCAAACACTCGCTGACGGTGGAGGGCGTGCAGCGCGTGGTCGAGAAACTCGACAAGCATACGCGTGTGGAGGAAGCCGCAATCAAGCGTGTACGTGATCTGGAAATGCAAGTCAGCCAAATACGCAGTGGCTGTGTGGTGAGTACTTATATGTCTAAAGAGCTTTTGTGGTGAATAAGCGGATATACATAGGTTAGTGCCTTCGATAATATTCAAGAAGCATATTCGATTGTGAGCACTAAAACTGTGGGACTGTGGTCATGCGTACGTCTTCGAGTGTTTGATCATAAATGAAAATTCCAAAAAAGTTTTTGACTTGGACAATAAGTTGAGTTTCTGTCGATTATGTTATAGTTGACTAGTTTTCGATGCACTGTGCTATAACTGAGGTGGTGGACTGTGTTATAGAACAGTTTTCGATAGACTGTGTTATAATTCAAGTGGTGGATTGTGTTACAGTTGAACAGTTTTCGACGCACTGTGCTGTAATTCGAGTGGTGGACTGTGTTACAGTTGAACAGTTTTCGATGCACTGTACTATATTTCGAGCTTTTTAGTCTGTAATATTTTAATAGTTTTCAATGCACTGTGCTATAATTTTGGTAAAACATTGGGGTAAAGGCGATGTTCCCCATCTGTTTACAGTTTTGAGGCATCGTATACAATAGCCATACAATAGCCATCGAAAAGCGTAAATTTGAATGCTGTCGTTCGTTAGTTGTTCAGTTCTCTGCAGAGTGTCTCCCGCGTCGCATATTGAGATAATTGTATTCGGTTCGGCTTTTTATGTCTATTATTATTTTTTTGCTTGTATCAGTTGATTAATAAATATTAATAAAAAATACCAAAGTGGCATGTTGCTGCGTTCAAATGATGTGAATAACTTCACTATGCTGCCCATTCGAGTGAGTTGATATGCTAGTTTGAACGCGTAGTCTCGTTTTTATACTGGAAGAGAAGCGTAAGCAAGTGGCAAACAATTGAAACTCAATTGGAATGCATAGATAAAGAAATACATACGAATAAGTATGGTTGCTCTCTTGTTGTACGTAATGCATATAAATATAATAATTTGACATGGGTAGGTGTACTTAGCATACTCGAATGCAAACAAACCTGATTCAGCTTCCTTCCTATTTATAGGAAAATGTTCGGAAAGTGGAACAGGCTGGGGTCTGTCATTTTGGTATATGTTGCCGGTTATAGGTACACCTGGGACTATCTGTTAAGTATTCCCGGGTAGCCATTCCTTTCTCTGTTTACACGATGCAGCATGCCACGACAATGGGCTCGTTGAAAGACGAGGCATGCGGAGGTTGACGGAGAACATGGGTGCTTCAATAAAGTTCTTTGTTGTCAGCAGTGGGTAGCCGATTTACATAGTTGGAGCACAAATATAGACCCAGAATCGAGATGTATATTTCAGTATTATTTGTGCTGCATCATTTGCATTTGTTCAATTTATCTTAATTGAAGCTGTAAAGGGTTGGGACGTGCAGATGAGATCAATGGAACGGTCGTTGACTGCGCCAACAGAATGTAAAATGAACAAATTTGACCCCTTCTTTTGCGATTGCAGGAATTGCAGCACGAGCGTGACTCGTTGCAGGGGCGCATTGATGAACAGACACATCGCATTTCAACACTACAGAAGCGTCTGGAAGAGCAGCGACAGCGCGCGGAGCAACTTCATCGGGCGGGCACCTCTGATCTAAACACACGTATTCACGAGCTTCAGAGTGATGTACGCAATCTTGGCGAGCAGCTGTCCGCACGAGATAAACAAATGGCCACAATGCAGCAGCAACTGCAGTGCAGCAAGGACGAGATACTGCGTCTTGAAACTGAGCTTGCAGCGCGCACTCAGCCAGATCGAAGTTTGGTTGAACGTTTAGAAGCAGAGGTGCTGCAGAAAGGCAACGATCTGCAGAAGCTCAGGGAGACAATGCGTGTCGAAATGATCAACCGTGTAACGCTGCCTGATCTAATGGAAACTATGTTGGCTGACAAGAATGAGGAAATTGACCACTTGCTGCAGCAATTGCAAGCGAAAGAGCGAGAGTTACAGGCGGCTAAGGACGTCAGCCAGGCTTCCTCTCCGGCTGCTGGCAAACAGGATGCTAGTGCTAAGCACAGCGCTCGGACACTTAGCGATATTGGCTCGATTACCGAGTTCCCTGAACCGGATGTCGAACGACGTGCACCATGTCGTAGTCTCAATGCTCAACTTCAACTGCCTGAGGCTGCGGGCGACTTCTTCCATCAGACAATGGTGAGTGGACTCCCAAGGGTTGTTGTGCAGTTATTTTTTTAGTAACAGTCGATTTCTTGTAGGAAACCTCAAAGGAAGCTGTCGCGAATCTCACTTACAAGCGCACAGATGACTTAAGTGAATTTGCAGTGGCTCATCCTGTCAACACTTTTGAGCACCCGCACTACTTTCAGGATCAAAATGAGCCTGGCTTGACAGCTGAAATCAGTAGGGATCTCACACCGGGCTTGGTGCCGCGGCAGATCAATTTCTCAAACTTAACCGAGGACTCCAAGTTAAAGACGCCCAGCTTGGTAATGCAGACTCCTGAGCTGCCTAAGGCCATTCCGTCGCCGGAGTTGCAACAGATGAAGCAAAAACTTACAGCCCTAGAAGATGAGAAACATAAACAAAGAATCGAAATGGAGAAAACCCTTTTACAGTTGCAGGAGCAACTCTTGTGTGAGAAGCACCAGGTGGAGAGGCAACAAAAACTCCTTCGGGACCACGAGGAAAGTGAAAAGAAACATAGACTTCGTATAGACTCGCTCGAGTATAAGATTGTGGAGAATGCGGCCCAGGAGGCTGCTGATCGGGAGACTTTGCGAAAAGAGTTGAATTTAGTAAGCGCAGCGCATGCACAATGTGAACGATTACACAATGATGCGGTAACGGCTCGAAACCGAGAAGTTGAGAGTCTTAAAGATGAAATAAGAGAAAAGGCAGTGCGTAATCAAGAGCTGGCCGATGAGTTGCAGTTGGCACAGCAGCGCAGTGAGAACCTACAGCGACAGGTGCATGACTTGGAGCGTGATCTAGAGCGGCTAAGGAACAGCGAGCAGAGTTCAAAGCAGTATTCTGTTGATGAAATCGCCCAACAAGTAGAAAAAGAACTTAACTACTCTGCCCAACTGGACTCGAATATACTCAAAGCTATTGAAAGTGAGGAGGAAAATAATTTGGACAAGCTTCACCGAAAAGATGTACAGACTGATGCGGATCCCTCACCTGGAAATGGGAATGGACACGGTACCGACGACGAAAATTTTACTGGTGAACGCGATCTGCTAAACCAACTAGAGGCAGCTAGGGCTCAGCTAACCGTAGAGCGGGAACAATCTGAGTCGTTAAGCAAAGAGCTACTTGGAGAGAAACAGCATTCACAGGAAATCCAGGAGCAGGATGTGCTTATCATTGAGGCGATGCGTAAGCGCCTAGAAGCTGTACTAGAGGCCGAAGATGAGCTACACAAACAATTAGACTTAGAACGTGAGCGATGCGATAGGTTACAAACGCAACTTACTGCGCTGCAGCGTGCAGAGAGTCGTCGGAGCAGCGGCCTGTTGAAGTCACCCACTGACTCGCCCCGCAAATCACCTCGGGCAGATTTCGAGTCAGAGCTGTGCGAGAGATTACGCAGCGAACTAAAACTTCTGACTGCCCAAAACGAGCGGGAAAGAGAACGATCGGCGGATGCTCAACGCAATAGTGAGCGTGAGCGTCAACGGTATGAAAAAGAGCTTCAGGAACGTGTGGCGTATTGTGAGCGTCTTAAACAGGAGATGGAGAAATTGGCTCGCGACAAGGAATCTGCAGAAATGGAGCTTGAGCACTTCAAGGAACGCCTAACCTTGCAAGCTAACGAAATCGAGAGTTTGGAGGCGCGTATGGTTACACTACAAGAATCAGAGACGCGACGCGCCCACACGCGTGCTCGCCAGCATCAGGAGGAGGCCAAATTGCAAGCTGAGATTCATGAGCTTAAAGCAAAGCTATTGACTGCAGAGTCCGAAAAGAAGAATCTGGAGGTGAAGGTGAATCAACTACGCTTCGATGTGGCCCGCTCTGCACAACGGGAGTCCAAGTTATCGGAAGCGCTGGCGCAGGCGAACGATCGTTTAGTCCACAGCATGGAGGACACAGTGCCCGCACAATTCCTGAAAAAAATGAAGGAAATCAACACATTGCTGGTGGAGAACACCCAGGAGAATAAACAAATGGCCGAAACAGTGCAGTATTTAGTCGCCGAGCGAATTGCGCTGCAAAAGAAGTGCGAGGAGCTTGGCAGCAATGGAGGTGCGCACACCAGTGAGCTTGAGGAACGATGCCGACAGCTGCTTGGTCGCTATCTGCGCGTCGAGAGCCATCGCAAAGCTCTTGTCTATCAAAAGCGGTATTTAAAGCTGACTCTGGAGGGTTATCAGGCGAGTGAGCAACTGGCGCTACAAAACATCGTTGTCGGAGCTGGATTAAAAGTTACCCAGCCGAAACCCACTAAAAAGAAATTATTCAAGTAAGATGCTTTAAAGTGTAAATTTCTTGTCAGCCGCTTAATTAATTCATGTTCATCTCTTCTAGGACTGTCGCTCTGGCCATTATTGCAATACAACGCATCAAATACATTGGCCGCATTTGGCACACTGGTAAACGGATTGTGAGCAAATCGATATTCACAATAACTCAACAAAGGTGAGACGAGTTTTCGAATATTGGACTGTAAATAGGGTTCCTTGTCTAAATATATACCATATGCCATGCATAACTACTTTCATTGTTTTTTTTTACCCCGTGTAGCACTAAACTGCCTCTAGTGACAGTCAATATGAGAGTCAAATTAAGCAAAGGCGATTCCGCCCATAAATAGATACTCATGAGGCCTGGTGCCAAAAGGTCTGCTGCATTAACTTGATAACACTCAGTTTCACTTACCACTAACAATTTTTATTGTATAAGCAAAAAGTTGCAACGCTACCGTATTCGTACCCGTTTATAATCTTTTTCATATATATATCATCAGTTTTGTAGTTGGTTTCCACTTTGATTGGCTCTTTCACCTAGAATTCCTGTACTACATAATATGTGTGCCAATATTAATGTATTTTTTTTTCAGAACTGGTCCGTGTCACAGCCTAAATGGGGCTCCGTCTTTACCCTTGGGCCAACAGAATGCTAACCTCAAAAGCAATTCGGCCGTCAATTCTCAAACTACATCACGTATGAACTGCGCACCTGCCTCGCCGGCCCTCGCACCATCCGTGAACTTTAGCACCATACAGCCCATCGTCTTAGCTCAGGAGTGCTCGTTGCAGACATCGATGCCTTTCAGTAACAACGATCATGAAAATATTGAAACGGCGCTGCCGTCGCTGACAACCCTGGACTGGACGACCACACAAAAGGCAAAGAGGGCATCATCATTAAGGACATCAAGGCATCATTAGGACACTCGTAGGAAACATAGAAAATATGCTCTAAATATGCATGTCATTTAGTCATCCCCATCGTATTACAGCCATTGATGAAAGATACTGCATAAAGCAGTTGCCTATAATTCTGCTGGGTGTACGTTTTAAAAATGTTATGTAGTTGTGAATTACTTATAAGTACCTAGTTTAGAGCCAAAAACCGCAACAACCCCAGCACCAGATAAGAATGTTAATATACCAATAATGTACCAATTAATTATTATTTAAATTTTAATAATATTCTATTGACCTGATGTTTATCTTACTCCCAGTATTTAGTTAGACTAGTGTTAATGTTTTTGTCAAATTAATCACCTAAGACATCTCCACATAAATTACTTTAATTTCGTTTAATTTGTAGGCCTTGGTGACTGTCTTTATTATTTTAGGCTGATTAAAGTTAAATTATTCACATAACAAGGTGTCAATTATTTTTACCATTTTTTTAACATGTACTTTATCGGCATCAAGATAATGAAACATATTTCGCATGTGCCTTAGTTGCGTGAGAGAGAACGGCTAATGAAGCATTTAATGTTAAACTTTTAGACATAATTGATAAGAAGTTTTAATAAAATTTTCTCTGGAAAGTAAAGAAGTTTACTCTATGGATTCATGAAAACGCATGGAAATTTTTATACATTAATTATTGTAGCATCGAAATAGGAGCTAAAAAGACATAGACAGTAGTGCAGCCTCGTAATCAAATGTCAACAGTCCGGTCAGTCAACAGGCGAATCATCCGCCAGCCATGCCCGTTATCCATGACTGATAAGAAGCAAAAGCTTTTTGCCAAACGAAGGGCAAAGCCCCTAAGGAGCTTTTTGCGAGCAACACGACTTCGCTACTGGTGACAACATTTCCAGCATATGGTAGTAATCTACTCCGCAGCGTCTACCATTAGATATCCTGACGTTGTGAGAAACAGTTGGAGTCTGGCGAGCAACGCTTTAGTGGCTGCTGCTACCTTTTCATATGTGTATCGATCAAATCCAACTAAACATAAAATAACATCATAATTATAATAGAAACAGCTTAGCAAGACCTAAAGATGCAATTTGTGTGTGTTCCCATCGGAAGTTTTATAAATAACTCAAACTAACAATTATGTGATGCGTTCGTAAGACTTACATTTCATATTTATCACAATTGATGGAACTATAAAAAATAAATATTGAAAGACCAAAGAATTTACAACTTGACAGTTTTTCAATCTTCTTTATTGAATTTAGTTGAAGGTAAGTTGCCGATTATTATTATTGAAAAACAAATTTGAAAAACGTAATTTTTAGTACATGCTTTGCTTCTAATAAAAATATTGCATACTCATTTCTCGTTTGGCAAAAGGAAAACAAGAACCAGTAAGAGTGTTCTAGTCAAGATTACTCGACTAGGAACACTGCCATATCCCAAGCATTCTATGGCCATTTTACATAAATATTCACACTGCAATCAACATATGCACACGCTCTGCTAACTGCGCAGTTTACGCAGCGACTCCGTTTGGGCTGCAGTTTGCCTATTTTATGGGAAATTTAATATGCAATTGTTTTTTTTTTTGTTGATATACTTTCTTAATCAAACTTTCACAGCATGATAACGTCGAGTGGAAGGGGGGCGGGGTTAGCCTCATCGAAAAATTACAAATTAATCATTGCTCGGACTCACACGGAAAATTTGAAATCTCTAGCTTTTCCAGTTTACATACATAAATTTACATACAATAAATTAATCGGGTTTGATCGAAAATAGGGAAACGGGATGTACATTGAAAGAAAAGATACACTCGTACTGCGTATGGTATACACGAGCATACATTTCCAACTTCAGATTTCTTAATGCTTCAGCTTGAATGAAATTAGACCAAAACAAT
Source organism: Drosophila mercatorum (assembly GCA_961210405.1). NCBI lineage: Eukaryota > Metazoa > Arthropoda > Insecta > Diptera > Drosophilidae > Drosophila > Drosophila mercatorum. The sequence continues at coordinate 24,707,286 of CAUIUS010000004.1, read as the reverse complement.
CATATGCAGCGTAAAGCGTATGCGTAAGGCTGTGGTATGGATAGGCGTTAATATAACATTGAATGCTTTTCTCGTTGGAACGAAACTATGCACTCATATTTACAACCACACATTTGAATCCTTGATAAGATAGCCACGCTGAAATCAGCCATTGCGTATAGAAAGTATCTATAATTTTTGTGTAACAAGATTCGTTACGATTGCTACGCCTAGTCTCAATTGGCGTATACATTAATAAATATATAAAGAGTTCTAAGCTTTTATGACGTCAATCGCCATTTACATCTATACCATATCTATATATATATATATATATATATATATACATATATATATATATATATATATATATATATATATATATATATATATATATATATATATATATATATATATATATATATATATATATATATATATATATATATATTGTATATGCTTTTTGCCCTACTTATCTTTCACTGTCGCTGCCTCAGATAATCAAAGTAAACTACGTAATTAAACTATTAATTAGTTTATCATGCTTGTGTGCCCTGGTCTAGGACTTGATTTATTTTAGTTTCATGGAAAACGTTTCAAAATACATTTCAGTGCAGTGTTGATAAATACAAAGTTAAATAAATGTCCTCGCTGAGGAGATCCACAGAACGAAAGCCACAGAGATTTCGCAACCATTCTAAGCTCATTTCACATATATTCTGCAAGCAACACACACACTCTAGCACACACGCACGCCCTCTGCTAACAGCGGAGTTAACGCAGCCACTGCACTTAGGCTGATATTTGCCTATATTATGGGAAATCAAATGTTTCCATTGAAAATGGGAAATTTGTTAAAAATATATGTAACAGCAGAAGGAAGGCGTGGCCGACCTCATTAAGTATATGTATTCGCGATCAGGACAAACTGAATCGATTTAACCCCGTCCGTCTGTCTGTGCGTATGTGTAACTGCGCCGATCTCAGAACCTATAGGAGGTTCTGAGCACGCGTAGATCAAGTTTGCTTACCAAAATCGATAAAAGTTAACGTTTTAATGTTAAAAGAAAAGAAATCGACTTTCAGTTAAAAATTGTATCATGGGATAAGTTACGGGCTTTGTTAAATTTTTGATGCCCCGCCTTCTTCGCCTCAAATTTTAAAAATTTGTGCTTTGGCAAATACACACATATAAATGCAATAATCACGCTCTGCATCTCTCCATCTACAAAATAAGTTATTAATCATTTAATTTGCCATAACATTGACCTATTGCAGCCCAAGCGCAGTAGTTGCGTTAACTGCGCATGTGTGTGTGTATGCGTGTATGCGTTGCTTGTAATGTATATATATAAATATAAAAGAAACGGAGGATGTTCGGAATACCGGTTCTTCGTAGGGTTCGGGTATCTCCTAGTTGAGCGGTGTCGGAGCCTCTAGTATTCGAAATACTTATACGAAAGAAAAGGGGGTTGGTATTTAAAATTCAAAAATTAAAGGAATTTTGGTATTCATTATAAGGATCTTCACAGTGTATTAAAAATTGATAGCTTCAACGGTATACAAAACAAGTAAGAAAACTCTTTTCGATACCGCTTGACTAGGGGATACCCTGAATCCTGCGAGGAACCGCTTTCCGTGCATTCTCCGTTTCTTTTATATACATATGTATATGTGTATACATTATAAGCAACAGCTCTTATTAGACGGACAGACAGACGGACGGACAGACGGACGGACAGACGGACGGACAGACGGACGGGCAGACGGACATGGCTATATCAACTCGGCTTGTCTCCCTGATCAAGAATATATATACTTTATGGGGTCGGCCACGCCTCCTTCTGCCTGTTACATACATTTCAACAAAACTTTTATACCCTGATTTCCCATTGTCAATGGGTTCAGGGTATTAATATAAGTCGATTTATCGATATTGAGAAAGCGGGATAGCTTATCGAGTTTTTAAACCGAACTCGTACAGCGAATGGTATACACGAGTATACATTTCAAATTTCAGATCTCTATACCAGCTCGTCGTCCTTATTATAAACTATATGAGGTCTGCCACGCCTCCTTATGCCTGCTACAGTCATACAAAGCCATTTACCATTTTCTGAGAGTAAAAATGATCACTAGCATTCTTGGTTTTTAAGTTGTACTGCAGTTTGTTGGCCTGCTTCCACAGCTTCAAAAAACGTAGCCGGATAGCAAATATTATAATCATATTCTAACAAAAAGTTTATTTAATCTACAGTTATTCAAATGTTTTTTTACGTGTTTTAGCTGGAGCCAATTAGAATACGTCGGTAGGTACAAAAACATACGTTTTATTTGTACAGATTTTTTACTCCGAAAATTCGAGACTTGTTTTTAGATTCTGTATAGATAATACAATGAAACACTTGTTCTAATGGCGAGCTATATAAGTCATTATTAACTTTCCTCAAGCTAAGCAAATACATCAGCAGCGACGTGCTGCGTGCGAAATTCGTACATTGTGCACTTTTCAATTATAACAATTGCTGGGGTTCAGTGAAATTAGTTGAATCAATATCTATGGTAAAAGCGAAGTGCTCATTTTGTGATAAAAGCAGCGAACAGTCCGAATCGAAATCAGTTAAAGACAGGACTCGAAATCCAAAATGCGCTACCTCGAATCGCTTGTATTCATCACATTGATGGCAGTGGTGGTGTCAGAGACACCAAATATCATTGTACGTGCACCACTTTTACGCCAGCCACTAATCAAGCTGGCCGTTCAACCTCCTATTGTCAGTGAACCAGTTGCCGTAGCAGCAGTAGAGGAGAGCTCAGAGGAAGTCGCACCCGCTGTAACTGGTCGTCGAATTCTTCCCTTTGTTGATCCCCAGTATTGGGAACAGTTCGGTGCCCAGAACTATAATCCATATAGCCCATACGGCTACAACCCATACTGGGGCGGATATGGACAGGTTAGACCCAGACGCTGGGGTCGCCGTTATTGGGGTCCTCGCGTGGCGGTTGCTCCCAGCACAGTTGCTCCTGTCACAGATGTCCAACAACCTTCTGAAGTCGTTAGCAGTACTGATGTTGAGGTTGTGGAAGCAGCTCCGCAGTTAAACTGAGGATTTTCCGATGTTTTTTTTAACATTTTACCTTATGTGAATTTGATTTCAATAAACAATTCAGACAGAGGTCGCTCGACTTTTTGGATATACAATAACAAATTGTTTATCTTATCGAACAATTTGTAAATCCTCTATGCTTGTCGAAATATCAAAAACGAACGCAAGCACAACCGCTAGTCAGCCATCAAAGTCAATTGCAGAGCTCCCAACTCTCCATATGGTGCAATATTGGAAAAACCAATCAAAATGTTAATTCGACGACAGGCCAGGCACGCTTTATGCAAAGCCCGCGAAAAACCTGTTGTTATGTAAAGTTTGATAGCTGTTTACCCAAGCTGCTCTAGCTGGGAAAAGCTCTCTATGCTTCATGTTCTTATACCCAATTGCGAAGGGAAAAAGTACAAAGTAAATTTCTGTAATATATATAAAAAAAAAAAAAAAAATATATATATATATATATATATATATATATATATATATATATATATATATATATATATATATATATATATATATATATATATATGTGTGTGTGTGTGTGTGTGTGTGTGTGTGTGTGTGTGTAGACTTGACAGATCAGTATTTATATGAGAATATATAAGAGTGATTATAAGCTGTATTAAGTAATTCTGTTTTGGACGTTGCATCCATGCGTTGTTGTCTCTGTGTTGGTAAGCAATTAACATTTTATAATTTATAATAATATCGTAGCTATGCTATGAAAGTGGTGTGAAATTGACTTTTGAACTCTTTAACGAAGTAATATGCCAGCTTGACTAGGATACTCCAAATATTCTGTGCTTAATTTACATATATATTGCAGCCAATAAATAAACCATTATACCCCGATTTCCCACTTTCATTGGGGATGCGCGCAGTTAACTGCAGGGATAAAGGCTTGCGAGTTCAGCCTGCATGAAAGGTCATCATGTCATCATTTATTTGCTTTCAAATTAAAAACCTTGTGTGAGAACATAGCAAATATTTTTGAGAAACCTCCACTTACCACAACCAATTGTGCAAACTTATCCAAGTTCTTAGAAAAATGATATATGTTAGAAGCATACGAAACCCCCAAATATGAAGCTGAAGTCGGCAAATATTTATCGAACCTCGAATATTCGTGTCCGACTTCACTCCAATCAAGAGGCCAGCTGTTATTAAGCAAATAATAACAACTCAATTTAATAAGATATAGCCCGTGAGAGCTGTTTCGATTTCTACGTATAAAAACTAGCCAAGCAGAGCTTTAGAGATCAGTTCACTAAGAAACCAATCGACATGCGTACCATTTTGTTGCTTGCCCTTTTCGGCTTTGTGCTCTTCGCCACAACGGCTACAGCTGAAGAAACTAAGCAGACGGACGAAGGCGAAGCTGATGATGGCGATTACGAGGAAGTCAAGGATGATGAGGATGACAAAGATGATGACGATAGCGATAACGAAGATGATGACGCCAGCAAAGACGGTGAGGACGACAATAACGATGGGGACAGCTCAGATGACTATGCGGACGACAATGATGTTGACACGTCCAATGACGAAATTGCTTCTAATGAAGAAGTAGCAGAGGAACAAGATGCAGAATAAGCGAGGAATTCGCTAATTAAATAATAATCTATCCGTCCTATTCTGCTGCCCTGCACATCCTATGGAAGAAATAAATAAACTCCCTCAACAGGAAAAGTTAAATAATATACGAAAATTGTACGCACATCTAATTTCGAAATCGAATCTTTTTGATCTTTGTCCAGTCAAAATTTGAGTCCATGTTTTTGTTAAAATGTACGTAACATACAGATGGAGGTAGATGGAGGCATGATATATTCTTGATCAGGGATACGATCTGTCGATTTAGCCCTGTTCGTCTGTCTGTCCGTCCGCCATCTGTCCGTATGTTTGAAGTTTGAGTTTCCCTTAAAAAAATCGATACCATGTTAATGCTATCGATTAAAGACAAAATCGCAATTCAGTTATTTTTTAAACTCCAGAGGCCACGCCTCTTTCGCCTCAAATTTGCAAATATACACACTTTCACAGCCAGATAGTGTCACCCATACCTGCATGTGTGTATTTTCCAAAATCACAAGTCTCGCGTATTTGAAATGATTTCACGCAAATTTTAGGCAATGGTGGTTTGTATCTTAAATCGGTATTGCAAATTATTTGTATTCACAATTTGGATTTATGGATAGTAAATTAAAATTCTCTAGTTTTTTCGGCTTACCAAATATGACGATAATTTATCCATTTTTATCGATATATATATCGATATATATCGATATATATATATATATATATATATATATATATATATATATATATATATATATATATATATATATATATATAAATATATAGATCTACTACCTTATTGTCGGGTCTTTACCTCCGCTAATTGTTTAGTTACAATTGCAAAGTGATTTTATCGGAAAATGCAGCCTAATTTGTCACCTCTTTTTTCACTTCTCTTACGCACAATACAGCTACTGCAGAATACGACTCTCTGGAATATAGTGAATAATATAGTCTCATAGGTATATAGAGATATTTAAAATGGTAATGGTGAGTTCGGCAGTTTTGGGTGCCGCGGCTGGCACTGGGCTGGCACTACTGCTGGCCGTAACTATTGTTATGTACCGTTATTATCTATTACGTAGGCGCGGTAAGGTAAGTCTTAAAAATATTGGTTTATCAATTTTAACTCACTTTTTCGAATTCTAGGAGTGGGATGAGCTGGACCGTTGGGAAGAGACACGCATCATGCGAAAATTGCAGATGAAGGTAAGCTCCATTAATTAAGCACCCAAACTATATGAGTAAGAGGCCGATCATCTTTTAGCCTCTTTCAGTACAGTTTTGCATTCATTGCTTGGGGTGATGATGCCATAATTTCAGTTTCGTTTCTCTAAAAAGGTTTGCGACTTGGCTAAATCCCTTGCAGGCAATATAAGCTACAGTTGTTGGTCTTTGAAATACAGTACAATCCGGTATAAAGACACTCAAGGGATCGAAGATTTTACGTCGGTATACCCGGAAGACCCGAAAGCGGGAACATTTTTTTTTTTAGAAAAAACCAGAAAAAACTAGAAATTTTAGGGGACTTCTCATGTAATAGTAACTGTAAGCATTTGTGTGACTTCGGTATTGAACTAAGACTCTCTCTCTCTCTCTCTCTCTCAGCAGCTATGCTAAGACAACAGAGAGCAGTGAGTGAGTACATTTTCAACAGCATCGTTTGAAGCTTAACTTCTTTGACTTTTAATTTTTATAAAAGTTTGCTGTAATTAAAACAAGTAAGAAAACTCTAGTCGAGACCACTCGACTAGGGTATACCCTGAACCCTGCGAAGAACCGCTATTCCAAGCATTCTCCGTTTCTTTTATAAAACTTATGAATATGTATGTTCATTACAAGCAACATATACACATACACACACAGGCGCACGCACACACAAGCGCAAGTCGTTGCGTCAGCTGTTCTTGGGCTTCTTTTTGTATGCCAATGTTATGGGAAATTAAATGTTTAATAACTTTTTTTCTAGACAAACGATTTTGATCAAACTTGTTGGGCGCAATCATGTCATCCATATGTATGTATTTGCCAAAGCACAAAGTCTCTAGATATACGGGACTTACAAATTTGAGGCGAAGGAGGCGTGGCATCCAAAATTTAACAAAACCCGAAATTGCGTAAGACCCACATAATACTAATTGCAAAATTGAAAAAATTGAAAACTCTAGCTATAAATATGAATTAAATATAATTTTATAACTAGATGAAGATATCGGGTTTTAATCGATAACATTAAAACGATGATAGCTATCGATTATTTGAAACAAACTCGATCTTTTTTTAAGTCTCTAGCTCTTATAGGTTCTGAGATCGATGCGTTCATATATACGGACAGACGGACGGACGGACAGGGTTAAATCGACTCGGCTAGTCAGGGTGACCAAGAATATATATACTTTATGAGGTCTGCCACGCCTCCTTCTGCCTGTTACATACATACACATTTAAACAAAAACATTATACCCTGAATTGCCATTTTCAATGGGTTCAGGGTATAATTAAATGCAAGCTTAACAACTAATGCTCTGGCTGCTAAGGGGTTCGGCTTATAGCATAAATATACATATGTATATGTGTGTCCAAATTACATTTTATATTTATAGTATTCAAACACTTCATGAAATATCAATGTAAATATCTGATTATGTCGATTTAAATTTTGAGTCTTAAGCAAAGACGTAAACCTAACGCATTTTATAAATGTGGCGTGTGCCAATTATTATTCAGTTCTTGACTTTTGATTCACCTTGTATGAAAAGTAATTGTAGTGATTGGGAAGTGTTGTAAAATGGACTACATGAAGGGTGAAATTGCCCAGTCTTATTTATCTCTATAAATCGAATCTCTGAACTCAATATTTGACTGTTTCAATGCGATTACAAGCTTCGCACATTTCATCTACTATCGATACGCAATTCGTCTTATTTAAGTAAAAATGTTCGCTTTGGCCTCCATTTTTGTCAATTTAGAAATCATAAACGGCGATAAGGGCCACAAAGAGATACGAATGTAACAACTGCCACGAATCCCAAAGGGTGCCTTGTCTATTAATTGATAATGCAACCGTATGCATTATGTATTATACTTATTCATTTCCCTCAAAACTAGGGTTGTTTCTATATCATCATGAACGCGACCCGCAGTCGAACGTGCCGCCTATTGCGCAGAATCCAACGACTGTCAAAGAGAGCGCGCTCGCTTTTCCATTGCCCTTATCGAAGGTACGGACCCATACATATATTTATTTATTTTTATTTTTGTTTAATTTTAAATATGGTTTTCATTGACTGGCTGTGCCAATTGACTTGACGCAGTTACTTGTGTGTTTTATTTTTTTGTATGTTTAATTTGATTAGTTATTAAATATTCGAGCTCTGAGTCTTTGTAAGGACTGAATGCTTGCTCGGAATTTCAGCTGGCGAGGCTTCCAATTGTGTGGATCTTTATACCCATATTGGCCTCTTTGAAAAGCCACAACATTGACCACAACAAAGCACGTCTGATTAATTGTAGCGGCCATCAGGCCTTAACCACGATGGCCGCTAAAAAATGTTCAGCTTGACTAACTGGTCTTCGTCAAAGTTAGCATCCTTGACTGTCCACCTTTACCTGGGCTAGCTGCACACAAAGGACCTGGACCTTAGGTACATGAATGGCGTAGTCCGCACAATGACATCTGCAGATCACTACAAGTGTTCGCAGCTCTCTTTCAAACTCAATACAATAGTTTAATTGTTTCGGCTCTTTGTGCTGCACTGACTTTCATTCATAAATGAATCGTGGAGCTGGGACATTGTTGTCCTAGGCCTTTGGTCGAATGCCATCAAATATTAAACGGTCGGTAAAGGACTTTGAAATATATTTCTATAGCCGTCTGTATGAACGTCAACCCATAGAAGAATCGTAAAGTCCTTCACCAATTTGCTACTTAACGCCGAAACGTAACCAAACAAACAGACCGCACGCACTCATCTATTGCCGGAGGTCTGATGACTCAGAAACACGCAACGTAACCCCCATTAATCAGTGGTGCAAAGCTCTTTTATAATTTATTCATAAGCGCACTATAATATGAGGCTACTTGAACGATAATGAAGTCATATTTGTTAAGCCAACATGCCATACATAGAAGTGTTTCTCTCCACTTTCTGCCCATCAAGGGCCCCTAAGCTGTATTAACCCTCTGAGGTAAATGAGAGTAAAGCCTGCTCCGCTGACTGTATTTGCCAAAGTAGCAACAATGGCAACTACAACAATCAGTCAAATGCAAATGTCACAACCAATTAATGTCAAGCAACGATACACTGTATAATGAAAACAACTGAAGTGCAGCAGATCCCATCTTGTTGGTGCTGCTGGTGGTGGGTCTCCGTACCCGTTGGCTGCTGGAGTATCCGGTTTGCCATAGCTTCATATCTCTAGTATCATCCCTCTCTTTCTCTCTCACTCTCTTTATCACTCTTTATCTCTCTCGCTCCCTTTCTCTTCCTCTTTATCTCTCTCTCGCTCTCTGTTTAGCTTATAAATATATATAAAGTCTCTTTCCGCTTTCATTTGTTTAGCGTTTACTCGAGTTGCGTTCACAATTAAATTGATATTTCGGTCATCGCTTTTTCCAAGAGGAGGTCCTGAAAGTTTTCCTTTTATATCTGTGTGCTCTTAAACATGTTTGTACACACATTCTCTGAGTGTGAGTGTAAATCAGAGCACATGTCGAAAATACAAAATCGACTTTCCTCTTCTAAGAAAACAGACTGCAATAGCACGATCTATTCCATTAACAATATCGAAATAAATCGAGCGTGTAAACTGATCATATACAAAAAAAAAAAAGAAAAAAAACGGATGTGGTCAAAGGTGAGCAGCACAAAGTGTTCAAGAGGCCCTTCAAGAATAACAATAACTTACAACAACAAAAGTGGTCCAGATTCTGAGCACGAGACCGGCGCAACGCCCTCACAACTCATTGCCAAAAAAGTTGTTCATTGCTGCAGCTGCGACTTAAATTGTGAAGAATTTTTGCATGGGCTTACAATAAGGAAAGTACGCCAATTAAGCAGAAGCCAATATTAACAACAATGCCACGAAAAAGAAGGAAAAAAAATCTAATGTCGGACTCGGACCCTAAAGCTATGCAACTGCACTTAACAATGAAATTCGAGATGTACCGTCAGAGTGTAACAACAATCAACGTAATTGTGTGGAGTTTTATTGCCACTTAACATATGATAAACTATCATGGACGAAACCCAGATCGAAGAAAAACAACACAAAGCAGCACCCGGACAGACACCTAAGCATTACACACACCGTAGGACAATGGCGTGAAAAGGACAATTATAGAAAATCCTTAAAGTCAGTTAACAAATGATAAAACTGCCGCCAAATGTGTCTCTGTAATGTAGCCCAAAAATGAAACTCTCCTACACTTCCTCATACCCTTGTCTCTCGCTCTCTCTTTCTAAGGCGACTCACTGTCTGGACGAGCACAAAGACGCAATGGGCTTCGGGCATCGGGTCCAGAGTCTAGGGTCGGTCCAGGTCGTGAATGAAATGCTCAACCTGAATGAGCCGAGTTTATAAATGTGTGTGTGTGTGCGTGTGTGTGTGTGTGTGTGTGTGTATGTAAGGACTATGTCAACCGATTCAGCAGGCGCGCACATAAGATCCATAAGATCATATCAATGTGAAGTCGACAATGCGCCACATAGACAAATTGGCAAGCAGAAGAATGGCATGCAATTTCCAGATTTCAGTTTTCTATGCCAACAGCTCGATTGTCAAATTTATATATAAAATCTGTTCAAACTAGACAATATCTGTTTGTAAAATTGTTAGCTTAATCGATTCGAAAATTATATACATAAATGAACAAGAAAACTCTAGTCGGGGGAGCCCGACTGGGAGATACCTTGAACACTGCGAGAAACCATTATTCTAAACATTGTAGGTTTCTTTTATATATATGCATATGTACATACATATGTACATTACAAGCAACACATATATACACACATAGGCGCACGCACAAGCACACGCTCTGCTTACTGTGCAGTTGACGCAGGGACTGCGCTTGGACTGCAACATGCCTCCATTATGGGAAATAAAACGATTAATAACTTTTCTTGTGGATGGACTTTGCTAATAAAACTCTGGCTACAAATATGAATTAGATAGAATTTTATAACTGCATATCGACTTCGTTTTTAATCGATTATTTCGATCTGCGTGTGCTATACACGAACGTCCAAACAAAATTTTCAAGTCTCTCGCTCTTATAGGTTCTGTGATCGGTTGGACAGACAGACAAATGGACAGGGAAAAATCTACAAAGCTTGTCTCTCTGCTCAAGAATATACTTTATGCAGTCTGCCACGCCTCCCTTTGTCTGTTACACACATTTTAACAAAACCTGATTTCCCAATTTCAATTTGTTCAAGGGATAAAACAACATGGCAGAGTTTATTCACGAACATTAAACTAAATTAGACAATTTACAGTCTGAAAATTAAATGTTTTTAGTTTCCTTTTCGATATTATTGTTCCCTCTATCTATATTTATATACATATGAATATATAAATATACATCATTATCAATCAAAATGTGTATTTTAAAGCATTACAGCAATAATATACATTGACTCATCGTAGAATAAAGATTGTTTACGAATAGAGATTGCTTTAATGAACTTAAATTGTGTTTTAAACCATATTGGTTGAGCTGAGTTAACAAGTCGACTCCTGTCGGACACACTTTATCATATGCTTCGACTACATTCAATTTCAAAAGTAAAATGGAACAGACCTAACGTAATTAGGTATATTACTGATATTATAGTTAGCTTAAAAAAAGTTCTAAGAAATTGTTTGTGTGTACAGTTGAATGTTTGAATGAAGAAGATATGTAGTCTTATATGTAGGAATCTGAATTGAATTGATCCTTTGGCCCACAAATCGTTAAATCGTAGTTGACGGTATTCCAAGCGACATTTGAATTCGCACACACATATACACCATTAACGATATACGTTACCTGCCATTGTGAATGATCTGTCTGTGTCAGGGGCGGAGCTTCAATGGCTACAGTTTCTATATTTAGATGAAGACAAGCTGTAAATGGTGGCTTAATGGTGAGAGGAAAAACGAAAACAACCCTCGAAGAAGTCAACAACAATGAAAAGGCAGCTCAGGACAGAGCCAAGGGTGTGCGAAAACAACCCCTCAATTACCGGTGTCTATATAAAGTGTACAAGACGGCCAGAGAACTAACCAGTAACGCTCAAACAGCGATCGTGCTAGGATCTCGCATCGCATCGAGTAACAGTGTTAATAACTTATAGCTTTTATCAAATATGTCGCGCTCCTTTCTAATGGACTCGCTGCTCAGCGATATACCTCCGCTCAACAAGAATAAGGAACCACTTGGCTCACCCACTTCCCATGCAACGGCTGCTGCTGTGGCGGCCTCAGCTGCTGCAGCCGCAATGCTGCCAGGGATACCCATGCTACCGTACCCAGCCAGTTATGTTGGCAGCTACCTCTTCTCACTTGGCATCCAGCAACAGCAGCAGCAACAACAGCAACAACAACAGAAGCATCAAGCAGCTGCAGCAGCTGCTGTTCACGCCTCTCTGTATCATCCGTATGCGCAACTTTTTGCATCAAAGCGGAAGTCCAATGGGTTCGGAAGCTATGACGATTGCTATCCATCTCCCCCGCTATCGGCCAATGCCGTTGTACATAGCTCCAATGCGCAACTGGCGCTGCCATCAATTCCGCCGGCGGGAGTCTACGGCCACAGCTTCCATGAAGCCGGTGCCTTCTGTACTTCACCATCGGCATCATCGACTACTTCGTTGGACTTTGGCAATCCTGATGAGCAGCCAATGAAACGCTTCAAGCATGAGTCTTCTTGTTCGCCTGCCAGCTCTCCCATTAAGTCACAAAGATCAGTTTCTAGCGCTGGGTTGGAAATTACCCCATTAATCAACGACTATGCCGACTCCAGCAAACGCATCCGCACTGCCTTTACCAGCACCCAGTTGCTCGAGTTGGAAAGAGAGTTCTCCCACAATGCCTATTTGTCACGCTTGCGCCGTATCGAGATTGCCAACCGTCTTCGGCTGTCAGAGAAACAAGTTAAGATATGGTTCCAGAATCGGCGCGTAAAGCAGAAGAAGGGCGGCTCCGAAAGCCCGACCTTTAACTTATCGGCCAACTCGAGTAGCCCTCAGACGTCACCCACAGCCAAGTGCTGTGCGTAACATATACTGTTAGTTAAATTTCAAAAGGTTATATGTGCAAAGATCAACTAATTCGCTTTCATCCTAAGATAGCCCTTAATGTATATATGCTTAATATTCTAAAATAAAACTGTTTGAAATAAATTTACAAACTACGTTTTTTAAACACTTAAACTATTGAAAATGGAAAATCTAAATGAATATATGTAACTAGTAGAAGAAGGTGGGGCTGACTCAAAAAGCATTCTTGATCGCACTTAACACCGAGGTCGGTTGATCCTTGTCTGTCTCCAATGAGCCAAGGAATAACAGTCCTCCTATTGTATTTTCAGAAAAAGAGATTATATTATCAGAGACTTAAATATATTAGCTAGAGACTTAAAATTTTGGTATGTAGGTCCCTGTGTAGCGCGCCCAGGTCAAGTTTGTTTAAAAAATCGATAACTATATTTCTATTTAAAACGAAAATCGAAATTCAGCTATAAAACTCTACCTAATTCGTCTTTATAGCTAGAGTCTTTAAATTTTGTTTTAAGTTTTATGTGTGTTTTATACAATTTTGATTTTTGTTAAATTTTGGATGCCTGGACTTGTGGCATCCTTTGGCAAATATACACATATGAATAACACAATCACGCTCTCGAAGCTTGATCAAAAACTTTCGTCCACGAAAAGTTATTAAACATTTAATTTCTCATAACATTGGCGTCTTGCAGCCCAAGCGCAGTCTGCGTGAGAATAGCAGTGCTTCGCCGGCCTCAGGGAATCCTCTCGACTGGACTTTTCTTTTTAGTTTGTTTTTAATTCCTTGTCAGTCACTTCGGACTAGAGCATTCTTACTTATTTTGACTGTTTAGTAGGCGTATGAGCATCATTTTCCAGCAGCTGTAACCAAAAAAAATCTATTGAAACTTCATCAAAAAATCAGCAGATGCAATATACTTACTTATAATTGAAAAATTTATCGTTCTGTCGTAATGTCGAATATTTACAAAGAGCTGAAAACAGAATGGTCGAAGGGCTCACCAAATTTGACTCTTTGCGGTCAGCTCTTGAACTCACTTAAATTGGAGATGATTCGCGTCGGTTACGTTGACGTGCAGGATGAGGCGGAAGTAAATCCCCAACAGAAACAGCAGTTGCAGAGTTCGCGGGATATGTTGGAAATTGCTATTGAGCACAGTATCAAGGTCAAAGATAACGCCGCCTTTGAGCGATATATGACGCAGCTAAAGATGTACTACTTCGATTATAGTAAACATCTAGAGTCCTCGCAGCAGATGCACAAATTCATGGGTCTCCACTTGCTTTATTTGCTGGCCACCAATCGCATATCCGACTTTCACATTGAGTTGGAACGTTTGCCTTCGGCTCTGCTTTTGCAAAACCCTTTCATTTCGCCGGTGCTGGCGCTGGAGAACTATTTCATGGAGGGACGGTACAACAAAATTTTGCAGGCAAAAAAGTCGATGCCATCAGAGTTATATGCCGATTTTATGGATCTGCTGGTTGGCACTGCACGGGAGGAAATAGCCTCATGCATGGAAAAGTCCTATGGCAAGATCGCACAAAAGCAAGCGGCATTGCGCTTGGGTCTCAAGCCTGGAGGTCATGAGATGCAGGCTCTGGTCGAAAAACGGAAATGGACCCTAGATGAGGATGGAAATTTTAACTATGCCGATCTACACACGAAGCAAAAGGAAAAAGTGCCAGCCAAAGATATCGCAGTCCACACATTGACATACGCACAGGAGCTAGAAAAAATTGTTTGAACTTATTACAAGTGAAGCGTTTTACGTTAATCCAATCAGCTAGAAAATGATTGCCTGAAATATAGTTGCTCTTTCCGAAATTTGTCAGATTACATTTCCACACATCTCAGTTCAGAGTATTTTCGTTAAATTCTTCTCTAATGGGATTCGTCCTGACTCGTAAGTCGACAGGCGTAGAGAATCGAAAATAAATCCGCCTGCAGAGAAGGCGAATTCGAATTTGAATTTTAATTTATCTCTTATATGATTGATATTTAGATCACTTTAGGCTGCAGTTACTGAAATACTACTCTACTTTAGCATCGCATCGAATGTCTCCGTCATCTACGTGGTTTGTAAGGGTAACCACAATAATGACGATAATGAAAGTTGCATCCTCATTGCACTACAATTAATCATGTAAAATATTGTGATGTCATGGTTCCATTTTAGAAAGATGCTTAAAGATCTCAAGTCTTATAGTTTAATTGGGCGCAAATTCCAATCAAGGATGTTTTACGCATGTATAATCTGTAGTACTTTGGTACATCTGTGACATATGGAATGCGTCAACTCAGATGCTTATCGTAGTTGTCGTTGGGTATAAAATGATCAAATGATATTTGCTGAGGAGTGCCGGCTAAAGCGAATCAGGCGAAACAAAACTCCTTCGGGCCTTCGGTCTTTTAGCTGATTCAGACAAAGTCAACAACAATTGCCATCGATCCTTCAATGAGTATGCCAGACGTATTCTACTGTTCATTGTGGGCACTTGCAAAACTCAATGAGAGAGAAAGAATGAGGGGTGCGGTGCTAATAAACGCAATTGCACCTACGCCCCTACGGGTCAGCAGTTGTCGGCCAGAATGTCTCAGTCGGTGGCTTTAAACGGAATTCGGAGTTCCATTCATTGTGCACATTCTTGAAAATTCGTCTCAGGTAGTATGCATTTATTGCACGATCGTTATCAGTGACGTATGGAAAAGTCTTGCCTTACTGTTTTTCAAGTGTGCGCCCACTTGAGCTGAAGATCGACTCTTGAGACTGAAGTGCCCAGGTAGGTGGTACCAACTCCTGTTGTGTGTAGTTTGTTTTCTTTTTTACAAATTCATTGAACATAGCACTCCAGGACAAGTTACACTGTGGAAATTGAGTGAAACTAGAGTTAGTCTAAATTAAATAAACATTCTGCTAATGCCACAGCAGAGAATAGCTACATATGTACATAGTAGAACGTCAATAAATTGACATAATATATCTTTGGAAAAATGAAAAAATCATAATTACAATAATTTATATTGTACAAAAGCTATATTATAAATCTAAATTGGGATAATATGCTAAATCACTCATAAACAAGGACAAAAAAAAGTTCATTAGTTCGCTCTTGGGCCTACCGGTCATCGACTAGCTCCCATCGACAATACGAAAAGTAAGCGCGATTCATGAATGAATTCAGATTCAACTGTGAAGCCTCTTTACTCTCAAATATTTTTAGGTCGTCTGAAGATATTTTCCCAATTTCTAGCACATTTCATGAATGAAACCTACCCCGAGACTTAGAGGATGTTTAGCTACGCTTGACTCGTAGTTCTTGAGAGCTGGGAAATTCCGCTATCTTGTTAAAATATCATTAGCCGACTCGTTGCAGCCATAAATTCTATTGAAAATTTGTTGGTCAGGTGAGTCAGCGAGCTCTACCTGAGCGCAGACCGTTATATTTTTGCCAGGTGCACAGACTGCACTTGTATAGACTCTAGACAGTTTGTCGCCAGGAAGTTCGCAGTCGAGTGTCCTGCAGGGCAACGGCTGTGGTCTCGCTTAATTTTTAGTGCTTACATAGATCTCTAGCTATTTATGGTGAACTATATATGGTCGATTGACCTTGATAGTATCTGGGGACCAACTAAATTAAAATAACATAAGATTTGATGCTAGTTTGCTTGCGCGTGCGGCTGTGTGTGTGTATGTTTTGCTTGCTACATATGTACATATACATGACAAGTAAGAGTGCTCTGCTCGACTAGGAGATCCCCTGAACCCTGCGAAGAGCCGCGATTCCAAAGAACCTAAAAACTGGTATAAATTAGTTGAAATATAAAATTTTTATTTTGTATTCGAATATATCTTCATGTACAAAATACATATTGAGTTTTAGTCCTGAAAATTGAAGGCTATAAAATTATAATATCTCAAATTTAAATTTTTAATTAATAACAGAGTATTTGAATTGGAATACTTCAATTGGCTGACTGACTGACTGACAGATGCCACTTGTATTCTCAGTTAACTAATGAATCTATTTGATGACCACTTCATACAAACGTTGACTACAGTGAATGACTACCGCCGGGAATATCCAACAGCGACGCAGACATATCTAATTTTCGTGGCGTCTTGGAAAGATTGGCGCCTTTTTACTGTTCATTATGTAACCTATAAGCACATACATACTTATACAGTTGATACATTTATAACTTATGACATTTTCTATGTAAGCTTGTGGCTGGCATTCTCTGAACTGTGTTCAAGTCGATCTAATTATGATTATTCGGTTATATTATAGAGTGTATTACCAACTTGACGTTGACAGACGCGTGTTTAAGTGGCGCATGTACATCTTAGAATAAAAATACAGACTATTCACATATTCGTAATATCCCGTCTTTGTGTATTGTGTGCTATGTATATTCTAAGACTTAAACATTTAAATCAGAAATTTGAGAAGAGAAAATCAGGGAAAATCATATGCTCTACAGTTAAGTAATTAGAGTCTAAAAATTGTACAAGCTCATGTAGCTGATGTCGGACTGCTCTCGATGACAAGTTTTATACTTGCTATCCATATACTTATTAAAGGTACAGACACTTATTAGGAATCTAGCCAAATGCAGAAGTGCGACTATGTCTGGTATTAATAAGACAAGATCGGGAGTTCTATGTATCAAAGTCAGCAGCATCTGTCATACCAAAACACTTCCCGAAAATTTCCTTTGCACAACTTAACATTGACCTTTAACTTGTTACAAAACACATGTGTATGTATGTAGTTATATGGTAACTTTGGACTGGAACAACTTGTTGAAGCGAACTTAGTTCTTTCTTAGTAAATACATACTTGGATGAATGATAGAATATGGAACGTATGTTTGTGTAAAAGTTCACGTGTATAAGTGCATATAGGTATCTTTATGTTGTAGAGTAGTTGTCACGCAACGACATACTGGGTACATTGGTATTGGCACCTCCATTTGCACACACCCATGCACATATGTATGTATTTACATTTGTGTATCTCTCTCTCTTTATATATATATATATATATATATATATATATATATATATATATATATATATATATATATTGTATTTTTATCGAAGTTTGCGTTGATGCGAAGTTGTTGGCAGGCACGCGAAAACGCTTTCATCAGTATCAAAGCTTTCGAAGCTTTTTCGAACATCAGCCATTTTAATGTATTGTCGCTAAGCACTGACACAAAAGAGAAAACAACGAAATAAAACAAGTAATCTTAACATACGAATGTAGCTGTAGATAATTAAACATGCTGTTTGAGTTGTATCAAACGTAAATGACTTCAATATGTCATGAAAATATAACGGGTCACGAAGAAATTTATAATTCAAAACAGTTTTTTTAAAATTATTTCTTATGGCTTTTGAGCTATGTATGTGTATATAATTTGTGTTTAGAGTTGAGCAAGTGCAACAGCTGATTGGGCAACAAGTTGCGAAAAAGCTTTCGAAGCTGAAAACTCGTAGTTCAATGCCATGAAAATTTTGCCGAACGATGTCGTCGTGTATTGTCGGCCTCGTCATTTTCGACCTCGACCAACTCGAATTTTGCAACTTGTTGTGCGTGTGGCCACGTCCTCGTCCTTGTCGTGGCGAAGAAGGCAGAAAATCAAAGTCAGTTATACGCGCGCAGCTCTCATGTGTGGAACGTTGAAATTTCGTGTCTCGAGCTCTCATCTGAATCTAAATCCGAATCCCGAGTGAAATTAATATAAATTAAACGCAGAAAACTAATTAATGGCTTTTCATGGAGAATGTTTTCTGATTTGTAAATTTCGCTCTATTATACATCTGCTACAGCTGTCGTGTTAAGCTATTTGTCCTATACATATCAGATATCAAGTTTTTGATAAAAAGACAGCGCCCAATAGGTACCAAAAGTTTACTCTTGTGCAGCAAGTGAGCCAGCCAGAAAGGTGTTATTATGGATTTTCCTGCGTCGTGTTTGTGGCTGCTTCGAAACTGTTGCTTTGTTGTTTTCCATTATTGAAGCAGGTGGCTTTTAGGTGTACACAACGTAGAGCTGAACTGAGTACCTAAAGCATACCTAAAAGGACCTAAATATTTTTTATATACAAATAGGCAAAGCTGCCACTCAAAATGGAAAATTTATAATTTTAAATTACGTACATATGTTATATACTTGCTTAGATTCTACATACAATATGTGTGTTGCATAATGAACGGTGTAATAAGTTTGTATTGCGTATTTACATTTCAAATAAGTTATTCCATTGGGCGATTCGGCAACACATTCAAAGGAGTGAAAAACTTTGTACCACTTTTTGTTTCGCCTTTCCTTTTTTCCTTATACCTAATCCTAATCCTCGGTTGAGGGGATCATTTTATTTTTAAATATAAATTGTTATCAACTTTTACTACATTAGGCAAGCTTTAAAAATAATTTAAAAACCAGTAAAACTGATTGCCAGCTCTCTGCATTGAGAACCCATACATGTGTTCATACACAACCACCCAGGCAGCAAGAGGCAAGCCAAGCTACCAAAAAGCAAAGTTAATATAATTATTTTTAGATAACAAACCAGGCGAGTGCACAATTTTGCTCAGGCTGTGCTGTTGTTGTTGTTGAAGTAACAAAAGTGCGTGAAATAGAGGGCGATGATGCCCACGGGTTGCCTTAATATGAGGCGGATTTGTCTGACTGTGTGCTAGTCTAAGAGAGTGTTTATTTCTGTTCATACTTAAAGTTAGATTAAACCGTTCGTTCAAGTCGCCTAATGAGAACATATGCTGAATAAAAATAATTTATTCTTATTCGAAATCAACATTCGAAACCTGTACTTCGCCTGCCGCCAAATGTGTGCAAGTGTTTGAAACTACTGTCACAATGAAACTGGCACGTCTCAACAAATGTGGTTCCTATACCCTGTATACAGCTGTGTGCAGAAAATGTCCAATTGTAGATAGAAACAAGAAATGAAACTGATTGGGCTGGGCAATGAAGATTTAGCACTAAGTACAAGTGTGATTTTACTCACAAAATACGTAATGGGCATCTTCCAGTCAGACTAGTCAATTCAGTCTTTTAACGCTTGGCTTCGCAATGCTCTCGTAAATTTCAATTTGCCAAGTAAGAGCGCACAGCACACTAATACAAATGCACAAATAAGTACATAGTCTCGGATTTGTTTGTATCTACACACGTGATTTGTATCTGACAGATACATATATACAGATACCAAATGTATGTATATAGCGTGCAGCATTTAGTTAGTGCTTACAAACGTCAGGTGCATTCTGTTATTCTATGTGGTTAGTGGAAGTGTAACGGACACTTCCGTTCATGGCTCTAAATCTCATTTGTTTCAAATGTTTTTTGCATTCTTGTATATACTCATTAGTGGACTTTGATTAAATTTAGCATTTCGGTCAGTTGATGTTATTTAGTATGAGCTTAATTCGTAAACGCAGCTGGGATTATGGATCCACATCATATATGTTTTAACAAAGCCATTATAATCTGTTTTCCCATTTTCAATGGGTTCATGGTATAACAAGTAAGAAAACTCTAATCAGGGGTGCCCGACTAGGAGATATTCTCCCTCCCACAGATCTGTGTTCTTAAATGTACTCCACAGCTTGCATATATACTTATACCTAATTAAAATAAATTTGTAGGTTGCACCCAAAAGCCCAATTTGTCGATTCGATAAAGCAGTTGATAATTCACAATAGCGCTATATGGCAAATCTCCGCTAAAACTTGAGCCTCTTGCATGTATAGGAAAACCTCCAATGCTTAGAGGTTGGCCAAACATTTTGTTTAATAACTTCTGTGTGACTTAATGGATTAAAATTTTCAGCACATGATCTACATATTTTATTGAGTTATTTCCGTTTTAGAAAATTTCAAACTCATTAATATATTGGCTTTTTTTGAAACTGAAATTCAATTTAATTATTTGGGGAAATTTAGGGCCGCGGTATCCAAAATTAAATAAGTAAGAACAACTCTAGTCGAGACCGCTCGGCTAGGGGATACTTTGAACCCTGCAAAGCACCGCTATTCCTAAGAACCGCTAACATTCTCCGGTTCTTCTATATGTACATATGTATGTACATTATAATAAACATATATATGTACATATACATACACAGACGCACGCAAACGCTCTTCTAACAACGCAGACTGCGCTTGGACTGCAAGACGCCAATGTTAACAGAAAGTATGAGAAATTGAATTTTTAATAACTTTTTGCAGGGCGTGATCTTATCATTCGTGATTTAAAAATTCGACGCGAAGGGGGCGTGGCACCCAAAATTGAACAAAAACTGAAATTGTGTAAGTCTCAAAAAAACACAAAAAGCAAACTTTAAAGACTCTAGCTAGAACGGTGAATTATATAGAATTCTTGTAACTGAATTTGGGTTTTCGTAACATTAAAATGAAAATAGTTATCGCTGTTCTGAAACAAACTCGATGTGCGTGCCCTATACAGGGGCCTACATAAAAAATTCTGAGATCGACGCGTTCTGAGAACGACGCATTCATACATATGAACAGGCCGACAGTCGGATGTCTACATCAACTTTACTCGTCGAGCTGATCAAGAATATATATAATTTATGGGATTTGCCACGCCGCCTTCTGCCTGTTAAATATATTTTAACAAAACCATTATTCGCTTATTACCTTTTGTCAATGGGCTCATGGTATAATTAGTTGAAGGTATCAAGAGGGAGTCTGCAGTAACTTAAGTATTATTAGCTCTAGCTCAAAAAAAATTTGTTTTAAATTCATAAGCTTTTAAGTTCTTATGCTTTGCTAGCTTTATATATTAACTCTTAATGTCAGACGCATTGAAGATAACAGTATACATTAAAAACACAACAAGAATCATGAATCTGAGTAACTATTTATTAAGATCATTGTCATTGCTGACAAGATTGAGGTATAGCTTAACAAATGCATCAAATCAATCCTTGCTTCTGGCAGTGAGACCTTTCTTAGTATATTTTCTAAACTCATGTATACATACATATGTGTGCACACCATTAAAAACAACAACAAAAAGATAACAATTGAATAGGAAATCGGATAATGGCACTGCATCATTGCAAAATATACGCGTTTTACCGGTAGATACAATAGCATTTATTTTTGAAATGGGAAAGGGTTAGACAGAGAAGAGCTGTCGAAGGTCGCTGGTCTTTGATGTAGACCCTCTCGATGTTTTTGGTATTCTAGTTTTGTGCCAGTTACTTATTTCATTATTCGCATTAATGTAGGATCAAATTTGTTTTGATGTAAACCGCAAGAGCTGTCTGTGCGCTCCATACAGAATTGAGTTGTGTCAGCTTGTGAATCATATATACATATGCATAAGTAAGTTAATTTTTTGTATTTTTCAAGTTTACAGAGTTGGGAATAGAAATTGGGTTGTAATTACCAACGTGTCTGGAAATTCTAACCAGTATATGTGCTATACAGCTGAATTTAAATTTATAAAATATTACGAAATTCGGAGGCGGTTCGCAAAATATGAAAAGATCAAAGGTACACCTAAAAAGATGGGATAAATATGAGTTCATGAAAATTATAAAACTTAATGGTTGTCTTAAACTAATTGGATCTGTGCGTTCTTTTGGGGCATTCGTAAATAATGTTAAGACCCCAGCTTATATCGGTTTCGCGATCGACTTACTTATACATCCAATTTTCAATAGGTTGAGGGTATTAAAATGTTGATAAAACACAAACTGGTATTAAACACATTCCAGAAAATCTCCTGTTCTATGTGTGTGTGTATGCGGATGTGTGTGGCCTCGGGGCTCTACATAAAGCAAATTGATATAGAACTGGGAGCAACTGGGCACAATGGAAAGCTATCACTGCTGCCGCATTGCATTCTAGCTGCCGCACAATTTCCATTGTATTGTTGATTAATTTCTAGCCGCCGGGCTTGGCTGTCTGGCTGAACTACAGCTTGATGTTTTATAAACATGTTGACAGACAGTAGAACAGACAGCCAGACAGAACGCTGTATTGACGTTTCTTGAGCGGATTATCAGCAAATGCTTCCCATTTACAAAAACCCGGTCGACAAGTGTCTTGGCCTTTTCACATCATTTGCTTTCTTACTGGTTGTAATTGCGCAATAAGAACTTCAATCTATCATATCATATCATCATTTAAGACCTATGTCTGTCTGGAGAATCGAAAATGCCAATAGATAGATATTTATAATTTGCTCATTCCAATATATATATATCGGTTTTATTGTCCGCAATATCTATGTATATTTAGTGTTCAGTTCAGTATCTCTGACAGCACCAAATAGTTATGCATATAAGAATTGAGGAACTCAATAATAACCGAGTCATACAATTTTTAGTGCATACTTGCACAACTATACGCCGCCTGTGGGCGTCGATATATAATTTTTGCACAATACATAGAAGGGATTCCAGTAATGTAACTCCTAAATCTTGATGCTGAATTTCGAAAAATTATAAAATTAAAGGATATTTTTTGCATGTAACGCCTATAAAGTAGCGGTCACCAGTGATATAACTATAAAATTTTGAAGCATCTAACTGAAAAGCTGTTTGATATATCCGCCATATATTTTTAATCTTGGGCTATCAACCTGAGTATAGATTCCATATCTCGACTCTCTAGCACTTTCACAAGTAGAAATGCCGGAAAATGCATTTTGTAATATGACACGCAGCTACTGGGCGTATCGGAAGAGTCTGATACCTTTGTATACCTAAGCGTATAATGAGCTTCTGTCTAGCTTTTGTATATTAATTTCCAGTCACATCTTTCGTATCTGTTATGAAATGCATTGGAATTTTGCAGATTTTACACGGCATTGTCCTATTGTTGTCAAATCGTTTGTGGCACAATTATTTAAATGAGTTTACATAGACTTAAAGAGCGGAAATACGAGATTAGTATTATCCGGGGAGCTGGACCAGTCGGTTTGGCTGATGCCATTTGCTCTTTTTCTTGCAACCTGCTCCTTTTATGAATTTATTGTAGGTTTCGGTGTCAAATGCTTGCTGGCCATTCATTTCCATTCTTTAGTTCATTCATGTTCATGGTTAATTGTTTTGTCCATTTCAATGGCGCATAAGTCGGTAGGATTATATATGGATATACGTTCATTGTATCTAATATGCCGTGTGCTCTCTCCCTACCTATTTGTATGAACACAAGCTATTTCATCACAGCACACAGATAAACATATTTATGAATACAAGGTATATAATTTATGACTTTTTTGTAGAATCGGTCCTTCATACTTTTAGTATAAGTCTGTTTACAAGCTAGCAATGGTAGTCAATGGCGAAAAACTTTATCGTACAAAACTCTGAGAATATTAAACATACTGTTTTTTTTAGCTTTATTTAGATGGGGTGTTTATGGTAGAATATTTAGTAGAGCCTTGTGCATACTTGAGACAATAATAATTGATTGAAAACAAGATTCACATAAAGTGTAGTATAGTAGTATGATAAACTGAAAATTCGAAATTAATATCTAGGACTTTACGTCAGCATGCCACTCGGTTCACTGGGTACATAAATTTATATACATATGGTATGTATTTGAATCTCCATTTTGACCGCCTACATGGTCCGTCCTTCCGTTATTTCCAAAATCCGTGTTTGTCGGCTTATTATTTTAAGAATTTGTTATTCGCCATCTGCAAGGGGCCGATACAGCTTCTGCTGTTTATTAGCATAGGTATTTTTAAAGCAGCCTTGGAAGAATTTACTACCATCTGGGCACCCTTCCTCGTTTGATGTGGTATCAGCAGCATTCTTCTGCTCACTTGTATTGCGCACCTGAATGATAAACATTGGATTGCAGTTAGGACATTTAATAGCACAGGGAATGTGAAAAAGTACAACCATGGTCAATAAATATAGACCCAGAATTAAAGAAACCGAGGACTTGCTGATTTATAAATAACAATTTATATATTTCTAAAAATTTATAGATTTGTAGATTTCGACAAATTTGGTTCATCGCCTGCTTCTAACTGCTTTGATATCGAACAGAAACATATGCATAATACTAGCTGGTCTGACTGTGATAAAAATACTACCTATTTTTTGACCTATTTCTACGCTACTGAAGCTAGAGACTGGAAATTTTGAATATATACCCGTGTATACCCCCGTCAGATTAAGTGACACGATTTTCCCGATACGCCTACTAGTGGCATGGCAAATCGGAAAATGCGTTTTCCTTTATCTCAAAAACACTACTTCTAGAAGAGCTAGAGAGTTGAGATTTGCAATGTACACTGTACACGGCGACATCCCAAGATGAAAAAGCTATATCGGGTCAGAATATATAGTGATTTTACTAATTCTGTTATATTTTGAGCACTATTGATGATAGAGACTTGAGACTTGGTATATATGTATACTCAGGTTAACATACCAAGATCGAAAAGTTATACCGGAAATACATATCTACGTCCACAGGGGTCGTGGCAAATTATATGAGCTTATACTTTCTATAGTTTTAGTGCCAGTAGCAGAAATTGGTTGTTAAGCTACTGGTTGCCTCCTCTATCAATTCCCCAAAAATTATTGCTACGTCCCTTTTGTGGCATGACTTACATAAATATACCCTGTATTTTTCGCATTTTTGGAATGTAAGCATGCAAATTTTACAGTTGATTTCCTGAAGACCCAAAATTATATGTCTACGCCTACTGGGGGCGTGGCAAATCAAAACGGATAACTTTTCAGCTTCTGAGCCAATAACTCATCACATTATGACTTTGTACTCTTTGTGTACTCTATTCATTTGCCAAACTTTATATATGTTTCCAAAAAATTATTTTAGTAACAAACAAAAAATAAATAAAAGAACAAGTAAGAAAACTATAGTCGAGACCACTCGACTAGGGTATACCCTGAACCCTGCGAAGAACCGCTATTCCAAGCATTCTCCGTTTCTTTTATAAAACTTATGAATATGTATGTTCATTACAAGCAACACAGGTGCAATATAAAACTAACAAAAAAAGTTGGGGACTTTAACTATAAAGACGTGGGAGATATAATTTAATAACTTGATTCTGATAACGTTTTTAATCGATAACATTAAAACGATAGTTGTTATCGTTTTTTTTTAAACAAACTTGATCTGCGCACTCTATACAGGGATCTACACAAGAAATTTCAAGTCTCTAGCTCTTATAGGTTCTGAGATCGACGCGTTCACACATACGGACGGACGGACGGACGGACGGACGGACAGACGGACAGGGCTAAATCGACTCGGCTTGTCTCCCTGATCAAGAATATATATACCTTGTGGGGTCTGCCTCCTTCTGCCTGTTACATACATTTCAACAAAAACATTATACCCTGATTTCCCATTTTCAATGGGTTCAGGGTATAAAAATAAATGAAATATCGATATGACCACGCCGGGATTCGGAGCCACACCTCTACACCCGTCAATGGGCTTCTATGTCATTTTTGCATTGCTTGGCGGTGCGTGTCTTTGCTAAGGTTATAAACTTAGATCCAAATTGAAACTTCGATGGCCACCTCCGATGAAAATTTTTAATCGGGAGCTAATTTCAACAGCGGCCCTAAGAATTTAAGATTATTTTAAAATATAATGTGCCTGATGCCCTTGTAGGGTGCTGGGACGTGAATAAGTATGTATCCGTCGATAGTGCCGGACTGCAACGTTCTTACTTGTTTTCTCTTCAGATCGACTAAACTAAAATCGCCAAACATTTACAGATGTGGTCTGACAATTGAGGTATGGCGAATCGAAATACATAGTAATAAATGGAACTGTTTTTGGAAGTAGTTGGTGCCCAACGCTCTCAATTGTTCAGACAGATTTCCACATCCATAACGAGAATGTTACAGGACGATGAAAGATTTGAGTTGGAAACAATGAAAATGCCATTAATCAAGGCCTAACAAATTAAACTAAGTGGAAAATTTTAATTTGATATTACGCTTGAACTCGCATAGGCGAATCCTTGTCTGGAAGTACCAACAACCCTCTGACTTTTTATGTGTTTGGGGTTGACATTTATGTGCGAATGATAGCAGCAAAATGCCAAACAATTAAAATGCTTTTGCTGTGCAGTTTTACGCCATGATATGAGCACTTAGACTGAGTCCACTTTTCTTTTTATTTTTGGGTTGTTTTCAACAATTTCTGCAGCGAATTTGCTGGAGCTCTTAGCCACCACCATAATGGCATATAAGCATATGTCAGTGTGTGTGGCTGGGTGTGTGGCTTGGTGTCATCGTTCTTCGCTAGCGTTGAAAAGTGGGCTTGGCAGTGGTCCCTTTGATTATAGTTTAGGTGTCAATTAGCAACGGTGCGGTTGGCTGCCCCTCAATGATACGAATTATATATATTAGTGGAATAGCTCATAATCCGCTATTTAATGAGACAACACTTGTAAACGAACGAAACTATTGACAATAGGTGATTGCAATTATGTTTGTAAGCTTCAACTGTGCCATGAGAAGTGCATACGATTTGGTTGGAGAATATGGATAAATTGTGAGAATACATATGTATATACATACATATATATATATATATATATATATATATATATATATATATATATATATATATATATATATATATATATATATATATATATGTGTGTATGTGTAAAAATGTACACATCAAGATCTATCTTTATGATCCCAAACCGTTGTGGGGGTTGGTCTTTGATTTTTTTTTTGCTCGCAGTCTCTCCCCTCTCTCGCCATCGGTGTATTTTGGTGTCATTTGCTACACGTGCTTAAATTCATTTAATTTATTTAATACTTGAAAATACATTTATTGTTTACATTTGTGTTGCACAAGAAATATACCCTCTGTTCATTTTGTTCTTCATACGATATTATCTCCAACCCTCTAGGTTGTCATTGAGAAAACTTCTTGAACTATAATATTGGGTGTGACTGGAAATGAATTCTTATTGCGTGTTTGATACGCAGCGTAACGAGGTTAGGTTCCGCTTAGGAATTGATTCATGCCTTGCAGAGGCGTATCAATCGAATGCCATTGGAAAGCTGAATGAGGAAGGTAGTGGAATAAAATATACTATATGAATGCAACAACATTCAATGGTATCTAAATAGTTGTGGTTATGTCGTCGATAAACGCCAACTGATCAAACCGCACTATAGTCTAGTTAATAATACAGATACGGTGCACAGACAAAGAATCTACTAGAATAGTTTCGCTATAGCCCAATACTAAGACCAACGCTCCTAACAAAAAACTTCAGAGTTTCTAATTCGTGAATATCGAATACGTGAACAAACAGCTAAGTGAAAAAAATAAATAAATTTAACATTACATCAAATTCGCATATTAATATGAGTGGTCTGGGTCCAGCAGCCTGTTGGCTAGCACACAAGCGAATCGAGTCGTGGTCCCGCATGGCCAAGGAGCGCGTTGGTGCCGTTCGTCGTGTTACACTTGACCGCAACTCGGCTGACGAAAGCACGGGCAGTGGCAGTGGTGGCAGCAATGGTTGCACACAAGTCTTGCCAGGAAGCGAGGGTGCGGCATCTACGACGCCTCCACCGCTGCAGCCGATGACGCCGCCGCCATCGGCATCATCAGTGACCTCGACAACGAGCGGCATTGGCAGCGTGTCAGCCGGTAGTGGCAGCGATAGCTGTGATTTTCCGACGGACTCAGAGGTGCTTTGTCAAAAATCACATCCGCATTAATCACAAATTTAAATATTCGAAATCGTGCCTTTTGCAGGAAGTCAATATTTCGAAGGAGTCACACACAATACAACCGGCTACGCAGTTTCATGGCATTCCGTGCGTACCAAACCATCCGATTCCATCTGACATTATACGTGCTCCTGCTGAGGTCTTTCACAGCCCGTTGCACTTACACCATCAGAGCCGTTCTTTTCCACCACGTCTCCAACGCACACCTTCAATTTCCAGTCAGAGCAGTATGGACAGCGCTCCGTCCAGGCAGTCGGTGAGTTGACTCCTCCAAAGCTCCTCCTATCTCTCTCTATTGTTCATAATAATTATGTGATGCAAATATCAGGGACATCGCGGCTCATCGCCTCAAATAAGGACATTTGGACCCGACGGACGGAGTTCGCTCCCAAGTGAGACAGCATTTCCCCATCATCTGGCCCGTTCGCCCAGTCCTATGCGTACTATTTCGCTTGATGCTCGTTGCAGTAGCCCTGCTTCAGCTGATGTAAGTGGTTTGCGGACCCCAAGCCCCTCCCAGAGTAGTCTGGCATCTTTATCGGGTGGAGTTGGTGTTGGATCTGCGCCGAATATGGCTATGGCTGGTGGTGTCGGATCTGTTGTTTGCAAGGGCATGAGCGTGGGCGTGACTACCGGGCGCTGTCTGTCGCCACTACTAATACCTCCACGGCCTCAACCCGGCATCGACCCAACTGCGGGTCCTGCTTCGCCACTAGGTGCTTTGCAACCGGATCTATATCGAATGCCTGATGGGCCGATTTATCTGACGGCCCCTGAAACTAGCCATGCCGTGGGTCGCTTGCACTTGCGGGTAAAATATGACTACCACCTATTCGACTTAACCGTTCACTTAATTGAAGGTAAATATATTTATTTTAGTTAAATATCGCTGCAGCTAACCATAACTTTGTGTCCCAATGCAGCACACAATTTAAGTCCCATTGATGAGGGCGGCTTTCGAGACCCTTACGTGCGTCTGATGCTTCAGCCAGATGTTGATAATCGCAAGCGTCAAACACATATACACCGCGGCGAATCAAATCCACACTTCGATCAGCATTTTAAGTTTCCGGTTTCCCGTGATCAATTGCAAGGCAAAGAGCTCGTCTTACAGGTTCTAGATTATGATAGATACTCGCACAATGACATTATTGGCGAAGTGCGTATTTTGGTTGGTGGCTTAGATCTCTCAAAGTCCATTGAGGTAAGCATTAGTGTGTAAGCAATTTAAGAAAAATATTTTTTATTTACTTTTATTTGCCGTAGATATGGGGTGACTTGCTGCGTACTAAGAAGCCTAAAGAGGATCGACCGGAGCTGCTGTGCTCCTTAAACTTTCTGCCACAAGCTGAACGTCTGACCATTGTAATAATGAAAGCCAGGAATTTGGATACGGTTCAAGAGCCGTATGTCAAGGTAAACAAACATTATTTTTTTTTTACAATGTCCGTCCGGTCTCATTCTGCGTGTTATATAAATTTTCGTAAAAAACAAGATTTGGCGAATAACCTCGAGAAACTTGATATTGTAATTACCCTGTAATTTTCGCATATTTGGAGCATAATCTAAATTTTACAGTTAAGATACCCAAGACCTCTTCTAAGGACGATGTTTATGTTGTTCTTACGCTCTTACTTGCATGAATTGAATGATGTTAATTGCAGATATACCTGATACAAAACGGCAAGCGTATAAAGAAGAAGAAAACAAGCATTACGAAATCTGATGATCTGAGCAATCCCATTTGGAACGAGGCATTTACATTCAATCTACAATCAAATTATTTACAAAATGCCGCCATTGAGGTGAGCTTTCATTGGTCAATATTGTCAATATAATCATTAATATCTTACTTTAATGTGTACAGATCTATGTGGTCGGTGCTGGTAGCGAAGCAACGGAAATCGGCTGTTTCGGACTTGGCCCACAGGAAAATGGAACTGGTTGTCAGCACTGGCACGACATGATAAACAATGCACGCAAGCCCACAGCCATGTGGCACTACATCCGCTAAAAATGTCAAACATACATACGATTCAGTATCGAAAACAAACTAAAATTAAAATATTCAAGCTATTTTCAAAGTACAAAACTCCCCTGAAAACATGAACTAAAAGCCAACCGGGCGGCAAATTCTTAATTGAGGTATTATGTGTTAGTAAATATAATTTTGTAGGACCTATATTGCCATTACTATTTAAATATATATATATATATATATATATATATATATATATATATATATATATATATATATATATATATATATATATATATATATATTCAATGTTTACTTAACGAGAAATATGCAAGCTCAATCAAAAAGTTCCTATGTTGCACTACCGAAGCGAGCAACCTACCTTATTCAATCTACATTCCGGATTCAATTTAAAGAAAAGGATACGAAAAACGGCCGATCTGAGTTAAGAAAGAATGGGGCGTGTCAACAGAGCTGTTGACGTTTTAGTTCGCTTTGACGAAGATTATTCGAGTGTGCATTTCTTTAAAAATTATGAATATGAAAACATTTCAACGGCATTTCGTTAGGTCTCAAATGGTCGTCAATCACCACCCCTTAAAATTTGCTTAGACCACAGCAACAAGACTGACGGACTCTTTTGTATCAGCGACAGTTGACAAATTGCTCCTGTTGTCCTTTTCGAAGCGTCAGTATGAGTTGCATGCCATGTGCGAGCGTATTGTGTATTTACGTCATTGAGTAAGTGCCAATGGTTGACAGTTTAGAGTGCAACTAACCATACAACACAAATATACAAAAGAAAGTTTTTCAAACACGCACAATTAGTTCAGGAAACTCTACTCTCTACGACTTCATATGTAGAATTTGCTCGAATGGGTCTTTCTGTTGCGGTCTTAACGATCAAATCAACCTTACATATATGTAAGGCAATAACAGAGGAATACCTCACTAAACGAATGCACGCCTAAAAATAAAAATTTATGAGACAGAAACTGTAAGATTATTACACCATTTGACAAGATCAATACAAATGTTATACTTCCTTCGCAGTATTGTCGAATTGATTGTATGCATGTTGCTTGCTACCTCCAAGATGTTTAGTATTCTGGGAATGGTCCGTCTATGTATGTATGTGGCATGTGGTTAGTGATACTATGCAATAAATGAAATGCCAACAACAAGCACAATGCAAATCGTTTATTTAACAAAATGTTGCTTTCATTGCAAACGGCACACCACTTGAAAATTATTACTAATACACTTTACACAACGATAACAAAATAAATCCTTTACTGTTTGTCGATGTTAACTACATAAATAAAAAAAAAATCATGCACACAGGCCTACTTATATATACATAAGTATATGTGCGTGTATATAAGAAGATAATTGAATTATTTTCTGTTTTCTTCAGCCATATTATTCTATTTTTGATGTTGTACTACATATGCATGTATGCAGGGCAAGCTTATTGTAAAATATATTGTAATATATATATATATATAAATATATATATATAACAAAATAATATATGAATACATGTTATATAAATATATATGAAATATACAACACCTATTATCTTACTGCAACTGCTGTTAATAAAACCCAAAGCTAACTTATATTTAAAAGACTTGGAGAGAATGTGCATCCTAAAGTAAACAAATATATATTAATATATTCATATGAAATATTGTAATCTAATACTTTTCTAATGCCATCTTAACTATGTATTTGTAAATTTCAATGTTTCATTTCTCAAGCTCTCGATGTAAACTATAATTTTATAAGTATCTATACATAATTCAGTATGATTATTCAAAATATATAATAGTTTATAAATGTAATAAACACAAGGAAAAACTCATAAGCTGAAATAACTCCAACTAACCAAAATATTTAGTATATTTATCAATTTTTTTAATATATCAGCTTAAAGAAGCAGGAGAAACTCAACTTTACATATTCATATACATAGTTAAATATGTAAATATATGTAAATTTGATTTTCTTCTTCTTTTTAGCTGACAGATTTAAAAAATTAAGTATATAAATAAATATATGCACATTCATATAAATATAATAACACTATATAGATCTCTTCTGAAATACAAAACCCATCTCAACATATTCAACAATATATACCTATTCACATATTGATCTGGGAAAAATTATCAATATTTTTTATTAATTATTGAGTGAATAAATACACACACACCAAATTAACAGCTTTTTTTTAGTCAAATTGAAATTTTTGTTAGTTTTTTCACCGTGTATTAAAGATTACGTAAGTACCACCATTTTTCGAAAATTGCATTTAAGCGAATAAATCACCATGTTAAAACAAGTAAGAAAACTCTAGTCGAGGCCGCTCGACTAGGGTTATACCCTGAACCCTGCATTCTTCGTTTCTTTTATATACACATGCACTTGTACGTTCATTACAAGCAAAACATACACACACATACACAGGCGCAAGCACACACAAGCGCAAGTCGGAGCGTCAGCTGTTCTTTGGCTGCTGTTTGCATGGCAATGTTATGGGAAATTAAATGTTTTGATCAAACTTGTTGAGCGTGATTATGTCATCCATATGTGTGTATGTGCCAAAGCACAAGTCTCTAGTATTTGAAATACGGGACTTACAAATTTGAGGCGAAGGGGGCGTGGCATCCAAAATTTAACAAAAGCCGAAATTGTATAAGTCTTACATAACACTAAGTGCAAAATTTGGAGACTCTAGCTATAAAGATGAATTATATAGATTTATATAACAGAGCATCGATTTCGTTTTTAATCGATAACATTAAAATTAAGACAGTTATCGATTTTTTTTAACAAACTCGATCTTTTTCAAGTCTCTAGCTCTTATAGGTTCTGAGAACGACGCGTTTATACATACGGACAGACGGACGGACAGACGGACAGACGGACATGGCTATATCAACTCGGCTTGTCGTCCTGATCAAGAATATATATACTTTATGGGGTCTGCCACGCCTCCTTCTGCCTGTTACATACATTTCAACAAAAACATTATACCCTGATTTCCCATTTTCAATGGGTTCAGGGTATAAAAAAAAAGAACAAAACAGAAAAATACTTTTTCACGTCCCAGCACCCCATAGGGGCATCTATCACATTATATTTTTTTAAAATTAACCTTAAATCCCCACTGTCGTCGCTCAAATTAGCTGCAGATTAAAAATTTTCATTGGATGTGGCCAGACAGTTTCAAATTGGATAGAAGCTTAGAACTCTAAGCAAAAATACGCACCTAAATTGAGAGAGATGGCATCTCAAAATGATAGAGGTGGCAAACTCTGAAATGAGAAAGAAGTTTGTTGGCGAGCGTAGAGGAGGTGTGGGCTCGAGCCTCGGTGCGGTCATGTTGATATTTTATGTTATATTTTCTTTATTTAGTTTTGTATTAATAAAATATTCTTTTCAATACATATATAAAATTTGGCAAATCAAAAGACAAGGTCAGAGGTCACAAAGTCATTATGTGGCGCGTTATTGGCTCAGAAGCTGCAGAATTTTCAGTTTTGATTTGCCACGCCCCCAGTGGCGGTAGACATATAATTTTTGCCATGTTCGTAAAGTGGGCTTTCAGGAATATAACTGTAAAGTTTGGATGCTTACATTCAAAAAATGCGAAAAACCCGGGTATTTTTCTGTAAGTCACGCCCCTTTTGGGGCGTAACAATAATTTTTGGGGAATCGGTAGAGGAGGCCCCCAGTAACTTAGCATCCAATTTTAATATTATTTGCCACGCGCCCTGTGGGCGTAGATATATCCGCCATAGCTTTTCGATTGTGGGATGTTAACCCGAGTATAAATTGGGTGTTCTAGCTTTAAAACTGTAGATGATACAGTTTGACCCGATTTGCCCCGCCACTAATGGGCGTAGATATATCCGCCATAGCTTTTTGATTTTGGGATGTCGACGTGAGTGTTCAGTTAAAATCTCAACTCTCTAGCTCTTCTAGAAGTAGTGTTTCTGAGATACAGGAAAATGCATTTTCCGATTTGCCACGCCCCTAGTGGGCGTATCGGGAAAAACTTGACACTTTATCTGACTAGGGTATACACGAGTATATATTTCAAATTGCAAGTCTCCAGCTTAAATAGTGTGGAAATGGTTTGCGTTCATACGGACAGACCGACAGACTGACAGACGGACAGACGGACGGGCAGCATGACAGACATTGCACAAAACCAATGTACTTTTTACACTTCGTGAAAAAGTCTAACAAGTAAGAAAACTCTGGTCGGGCGTCCCGACTAGGAGATGATCCCCGTTCGATCTGCGTTTACATTTTAGTATAAATGTACATAAAATTAAATTCAATTAAATTGAATATTTTGAGCCAATAGCGCCATCCATGTTTCGATTGCTCTAGTGAATATAGCTGATAATTCGCAAAACATAGCGCCATCTAGTGGAAATGTGCGCACTAAAACTTTCGGCTCTTAGAATTTTTAGACGCTAGCTCTAAAGACGTGGGAGATATTATTTAATACTTGAATTTTGATAACGTTTTTAGTAGTTTTTTTAACAACCTCGATTGGCGCGTGCTTTACAGGAGTCTACCGGGTAAACAATTCAAAATGAAACTTATTCTTGTTTCTCAGTCTGTTGCTATATTGCGTTATTTTATACAAATACATGAACTGCTTGCTGTTTAAAAAGTGCACTGCTTCCTTACACCAAATATCAAGGGCACAATTCGTCCAAAACTGTAGTGTGACCAAGGAGCAGGCTATCATCAGTTCAAATTTCGATTCGTCGATCTTTCCACAATAGATAACAATTAAAGTATAAATTTAATAATCATGTGTAAACTTAATTTGACTTTGATCTCTGCTGGTAGCTGTATTAAACTAATGGTCAACGGAATGGGTTGTCCATTTAGTCTGAATCAGCATACGAATTTACGTACGTTAAATATTTTGCCAACGCGCAGCTGTGACCAACTGCACAGAGATGTCAACCTACAGTATGAAAAAACGGCAAACTAAAGTTCATTCATATTATAAATCAATTTTAAGATTCGAATTGACTCTGCACACACAACATAATAATCATTAACCTCGAATGAGATAAACATATTTTGATATGGCACATTTAACTGAAATATTCAATTCGATTTCAGTTCGCTCTCTGCTGCTACATCAGTAAATGCCGCCAGTCTGGCAGCTCTGGCCATTCCAATCAGCTGATGTGCGCATGCGAATTTACGTCCGTTAAATGTCTTGCAAGCGCAGTCGCAATGCCGCCACCGCGAACGGATCAACCATAGTGCGCATAATTTTTGATTTGTTAGTGATGAGAGTCTTAAATTGTGCCTGAAGGGAAATTTGATATATTCGTATTTGCCAATGCGAAGTGTACTCTTTGAAACGAGCATTGCACAGTAAGGGCTATTAACAAAGAAGCTAATCGAATCATGCTGTCATGCATGTGCCGTTCTTCTCTCTCCATTGACACTCTTCCCGTTCTGCGCTTTTGTCGTTGTTCTTCCAGCGAGCGACGCAGCGCGTAGGCGGCTAAAGTGGCAGTTATGGCCATAAATACAAATATGTACGTAACCGCCAGCAGGTATTGAAAAACAAACAAAATAAACAAATAACAACATATGAATGGTATTGAATGACATTTATACATACAAATATTATCAGAAACTGTGGCACTCACAGAACCTGATAGATGTGCAATATATACTGTTATCCAAAGTTCTGGCCACACTGCAGACTGCAAAGCAACTCACTGAGTACTCCCGATGGTGATGTAAGCATGACTCCCATCCGAATTCGAAAATGTAAATAGTACCTGGGTAGCTGGTTCGAGTAAGCAACTACGTACCATATGACAACACATTTTGAAAACTCGCCCACCCACTGTCAATACATTTTTCTACTTTATTCGCCTAAAAATGCAAGCAAATACACTCGAATAAACTGCACTATACATTCATTGCCAAATGGTGGTGATGTCTAGACGTTG
Source organism: Drosophila mercatorum (assembly GCA_961210405.1). Taxonomy (NCBI): domain Eukaryota; kingdom Metazoa; phylum Arthropoda; class Insecta; order Diptera; family Drosophilidae; genus Drosophila; species Drosophila mercatorum. Next base: position 24,670,591 of record CAUIUS010000004.1, on the reverse strand, counting down.
TATGTCTGTGTATATACACTCAAGCCAAGATTTCTACTCTTTATGGCAATCATCACTCCTACAATGCAAATGGTGGTGAAAAATATAAAATTAAATAATTGTGTTGAGCTCATAGTACACCGATTATACTTCACTGTACTACACAGCATTGCCAAATTTGTGCCGTTTGTAAATTTGAAAAATCAACTGTTGTTACTCCTTCCGATTTAGCAATGAACAAGTAAAATAGACTGCTTCTTCGCAAACTGTATGTCTGTCTGTTCTTAGACTGTCTGTCTGTTGAAATAAATAAATAAATAAAAAAGATAATATTACGGTTCAAACGAAATTGAAATTCTATTATTATAAATCGAATATGTAGGCACTTACATTTTTGAATAAAACTGATCTCAATATTTGTCTATTTAATAAATTAATATTAATTATAATTAGTCGATAGAGTTTTAGTCGATTTAATGGCGTTCCATGGTCCGGAAGTACGCACCTACGGACTTATTGACTCCTAGATCGACTCAATTCATCACACTCATTAGGAATACATATATGTATACACTTTAGGTCATTTGACACGCCTTCTTCAGCGTCTTAAATACATTTTAACAAAACCACTATTGAGCCTGGAACCCACTATAAATGGGGCTAGGGTACAATAGCAAAGCGTTATGACTCATAACTTATGAGTTATGCTTGACTTTAAAATTCCTTATGAACAATCTAACCTTCCAATTAGAATTGTTCACTAAATAGAAAATTTATAGGTTCCGTGTAGTATCCGTTAAAACACAACCCATATCGCCAACATTAAATGTTCAATACATACTCATCAGACACTCTGCATCGTATAAGTTATTAGTTTTCCGATTGATGTGTGCACATAAACATAAATATTTACATTTTATGGTCGGGAACGCCACAATTTTACAACTATCGTACTATTGAGTTTCTCTAAATCTTAGTATCTATCTAGTATATCTACTAGGACTCTACAGAAGTAGCAAATTGGACAAAATTTAACAACAATTAAAATTGTTGTCAAAAACACTAATAAATATATCATAAATTCGTTTTTAATCGATAACATATTATGGGAAAATGGTATCGATTTTGTGAAACAAGCATGACCTGCGCGTGTTATACAGGGACCTACATACAAAATTAAGATACTTGAAATTAGGCTCTGAGATCGACTTGTTCCCATATACAGACAGACGGGCGGACTAAATCGACTCAGCTCATTGATCTGATCAAGACAATATATACTTTATGGGGTCGGCCACGACTCCTTCTGCCTGTTACATACATGATAACGATTTCAATGGGCTCAGGACATAACAGAAATAAGTAAAAGTGAAACCGATATCACCGCACCTGGACTAGAACCAACATCTATGTACTTGCCAAAGGGTATCCCCCTGTACGACGCCGCCACAGCAGCTTGTCACAGCTTAGCGGTGAGTGCTTCCACTTACTTTTGTCAATTGGTAATGAATGTAATTTTAAGCATATTGAAATATTCTAAATGATAGACCGATTTAGGAAAGAAACTCTATCACACTAGTTGTGGAACTGTGCGCTCGATATTAAAATAAAAATCAATTTTAATTTTTAACTAGATATATCTCAGGAATTTCTTCACTCTGCCTAATATCGAGTACGCGATTCTGTGTTTCATTTTACATGAATCCACTATGGCCCATATTTTTACACTAATGCATACACGCATAAACCTAGAGCCATCAAAATGTATGTTTATAAATAAATATATATATATATATATATATATATATATATATATATATATATATATATATATATATATATATATATATATATATATATATATATATATTCCCGAAATAAACCAATAGAGTCATATATTTTGAGGGAATTTTTCCTTTTCAGAAAATAATAAGCCGTCACATGCACTAGTTTACCCATACACCTACGCCAGAAGCAAGGCAAAATTTAGATGCCCTAACTTGAAGTCTAGCATAGATCTATTAATAATCGCGATATCAACTGAGCAAATACCTATGCAAAGAATCAAGAACTTTGGGATGCTGCTCGCACACACCTTGAATGATGCAACTGCTAAGTATTCAACTGATCGAACATGTGATGCCCTATAATAGAAAAGTATATTGAACTATATGAAGCTGAACTACTTTTCAAAATCCCATTTACTACTTATTCCAGTCTGATATTACAACCAATCAGCACCAGACCCATAAACAAAAATACTTCATGAATGAAAAATGAAAATTGAGTCAAAACTAGAATTTTACGAAATTTAATTCGGTTTGTCCGGCGTGTTTTTATCGCGTTCGTCTGGTTTATGACCGCAAAGCAGCGCGTAACGCGCAACAAGTTGAATTTTTCTAAAAATGAATACACGAAATATCTTCGTGTTTGGCGTTAAATACAGACGGGCACGACAACGCACCGCAGCCACGAATGATAAATACAAAAAAGAGCGAAACAGAAGAATTTAATTTGATTTTCATTTGGCCTGCTCAGCGTTATTTTCTTCGTCTATTGTGTGGCGGGGCGTGCTTGCTCTCTCCTCGCTTGCTACCTCCGCCTCACCTCTGCTTCCGTCTGCGCCTGCGTCTTCGACTACGGTCCATCTAAGGAGCATATTTTCAAAACGATGCCTTTCGTGACTTTCCCGCAACTAGTTGAGTTTTGGATGTCAACACGATACACACGCGCGTGATGGCGATGCAGCAAACCAATCCAGTGCGATAGACAACGCGAATTGATAGTCAGTCCAGCAATCAATCTGCCAGTCTCAATGATAAATTAGTCCTAGATTTAAAAAAGCATAAAGGTAAAAATATATATCCTAAATATGAGCACAGTCATTGTTATGACTAAAGTAATATTATCATACTCAAACCGTCAGACACGGCCATTGCCACACAATTCTGTGTTTGCCTGCATTTAAGCCTTTTATGGCCACATACTTTCGCCAAGGGAATCGAATTTCATGTACAAAAACAAATTTCGACGTTCTCTCAAATAAGCGTGTGCATGTATGTGTATGTGTGCGTGTGTGTGCGTGTGTGCGTGCGTGTGTGTGTGTGTGTGTGTGTGTGTGTGTGTGTGTGTGTGTGTGTGTGTGTGTGTGTGTGTGTTTGTTTGTGTCTGTGTGAGATACAGCGCCACTTGCCAGTTCGCAGAGCATTTAAATAGAATTCCCGTGTTGCCACCGCCACCGCCACCTCCGATAGAGACGGATACGGATACGATCAGACGATGACGATGACCGGCGCGTGAAAAATGTAAATTGTGAAAACTATGTGTCTCAATAAAATATAATCAAATTGTTGTCCATATTGGAATAACATTAAATGAAACATGTTTCAATTATTTCATTGTAGAGTGTATCATGGAGAATCTCACGCGGGAGAAGGCCATGGTCTACAATGCTTGTGAAAACAACAGCAACATTAAAATCAACAAGTCACATATGTGCTTGACAAAGTCGCACAAGTTGCCTCAAATGCCGCCAAACGATTTGCTTGCTACAATACTGCCATGCATCAAACTAGATCCGGATGGAGGTCAGATTGTTGAAACAGAGCACTGGCAGCACACGTCAGGGGCTGATCATATGCGCTTGGATCCCTTGAATACTAATAAGCTACTGCTACAGGGCTCGGATGATCCATTGATCTCGCACGGAGCCAGCAATGATCCTCATGATGAAGATCAGGACTATCCATTCAAGACTTTGCTGGACCGCAGAACGGAGGAACAAAAAACAATGCAGAATAGGGCATGTAGCACGCTCACAAAGCAACAGCTGAAAGCTAATCTGATGAATCCTAGGAAATCCTCCAGGCATCCGGTGCAGGAGTTATCTGTGCCTCCGCCAAGAATGTCGCGACAATGCAAAGCGAAGAAACGCTTAACTTCTAATTCAGCAGCGGTCAAATTGCGATTTCATCATCAGGCCTTGCCTGCAGAGTATGCTGCCCACTATGAGGCAACTCAGAGACGTCAATTGTCCAGTGATCGAATCGCTCTATCTGCAGCACCAGCCTTAAAAACCGCGCATCCGGTGCAGAGCCAGTCGCATGAGAATGTGCGCAGCTGGCTGAAAAAGATTGCAGAAATTCAGAGGACTGCAGAGCGGCAGCAGCAGGAACAGGAATTATGTAAGGACCGTCGATTAGAACCACCATCAGAATCGATACGAGCTACCACAATACAGCCACTGCAACCTGTGATAGAAGTGTCCAGCCCGAAGCGCGGCAGCACAATCAAATATGCCGACCTACCGTACATGGGCGAAATCACCTTGGATAACTATAAACCCCGACGTGGACGCAAACCAAAGAAGGCGGACATTTGTCACTTGATCTACAAGAATTATGGCACCATCATCCCAACCAGTGTTCCGACAACATTCGCTGAGCACGGTCCAGTGGTTGAATCGAAGCTTCCAGCATGTGGCGTTGCGTCATCATTCACACGTCGTGTTGTGCCCAGCCCATCTGCAGCGGCCGTTCCGTTGGAGGAGCCACTGAATCTCTGCTTGCGGGACCAATCCAGTGATCGTTACTCAATCTCAAGCGGAGACAGTGACAAGCCATCCACAATTACAAATGCAGCCAATTCAACTACTGAGTATGAAATCTACTCGCAACGTGCGACGCCATTAACTGATCATACAGGATCTACGAAGCCTATATCAATTAAATTTGAAAAAGAAAAACAGCCTAGTATATCAGAGAAACTATTGTTACAGCCTGTGGGATTATACCAGCAAAAGTTTATGGGAAACTGCCGCTTAAAAGTGGAGACCATTGAAAAAGACAATCAACTATCATTAAAGATTCCCATCCCAAGTGGGTTCTTTGACACCATAACCACCTTTACCCCCTCACCTAACAAACGAGAGTCGCTGGAGCTACCGCTCGAAACCGTGTCGCCACCTGCCTTGCGTAAGCGCAAGCGATCGGCGATTTTTATACCACCCATACCAGCTGAACACAGCTCCAGTCCCTCTACAGAGGTCAGCATTTGCAAGTTTAAGTTTACAGGCGGAGCTAAGCCTATGCTAGAAGAGAAGAAGATGTTGTCGGTAGATGCCGAAGGAAATTATCGCTATTACAATGGCACTGGTGACAGGACCTTGCGTGGCTATGAGTTCATATCACGAGAGCAACAACAACAACAACAACAACAACAGCAGCAGCAGAACCAAACATCAGTTTCATCTAACACCAGCAATGATAAACTATATATTGATATACCACCGCCCTCAACGGATCTCAGCCTGGAACTGTTACACATACCACCCGAATCTCCAACATCATCTATTTTCTTGCCGAGTAGCCTGGTGCCAGTCGCATCACAAAGTCCTTCCAACTACTCCAACTCCCATAGTCCCATGCCACACGGAACGCTACATCCCGAGGATAACAATAAACAGTTGGATCCTATCGAACAGCTGCACAAAACACTTCCGAGCCCAAGGCTAGTGACAACGTCAGCAGGAAAGAGAGTACGTTCATCGCGGCGCTCCAAACAGCGCGAAAAACTTGAAAAGACATTTAAAGAAAAAGGATTTCTAATACAAACACAACAACTGCAATCAGCCGAAGGCGCTACGTATTGCAAATTTAGACAGCTGAAGAAATTTACGCGCTACCTCTTTCGCAACTGGAAGGATCATATACCGGAAAGTGATATTTGCAATCACCATCATGGCAAGGATGCTGCTGTCGAGAGTATACTGACCGAGCAATTTGGTATCGGTGTAGATAATTTGAGTACAGTGCAGGTTGCAGCAAATCAGGCCACGTAGTGGATCAAGTATGAACTTTATATAAATTACAACGATTATGATTACACTGCCAAAGATTGATAGATTTAAGAAAGAATTGCCGAGCAAATTGTTTTTGCCAGACAGTAGTTATCTACATTCAATTTTGATTCCGTCCAAGCTGGCTAATTTCTAATTAATATCAATGCCTCAATTTGTTCAGCAATTTATGCAATGTTATTGTTAACTATAAAATTAAATTGTTCTAACAAAGTCATCATTTGTGAAACAGAATCGAAACAGCATATTCAAAAATAAGTCAAATTTTGGGCTTCTGTAAAAATGCGTTTTATACTTTAATTATGGAGCTAATAACATACAAAAGAGTGTTAGTAAAAATAAACACGGATACTGTCCGTAATGACAGACTTTTGGATTGCTTTCCAGGTCAATAATATGTATGATCTTCAAATACTTTTTTTTTTGGAAGACGTCAGTGCTTAAGTCTTCATATGTGCATTAGTATAATTTGCCTATTTTGCAGCCTGGTTTGTGAATACGTTATCGTCATTGGGCGATTACCATGAATTACTTAGATTTTAAATGGCTAAAATCGGTTGCCAAGTTAAAATCTTGCACGTACAGTTAATTGCCTGAAGGTGTGCATTTGACTTTTGCTAAGTCGAAAAGTTGATCAGTTTCAGGGTCAGGGTTAAAACTAAATTAGCAATACGTTAATCGTAAGTATACCTTTTTCTATACTCTTAGGGATTGATTAATTGGAGCTTAGAGAATCATCATGATCTTTGATCGCCTCTGCATTGAAGGACCCTGCAGCAACAACCATATTCATCGGGCATACTAAATCTGTCCAATCAATCTCAGTTTGTCCCTTAGCGCTCTTGCGCCGTTTCAGTGTAAACTGTGAACGCTTTGGTGGCTTCAGTTTTGCCGTGATTGTTAGTGGTAGATACCCAGGTGCAGCTTCTGCATCGCGTTTGCAATGTATTATAGAACGTCCAACCAATTCCTTAAAGTGCATTGCCAAGTGCCGTCGTAGCAGTGATTTACTCGGTGGTATTGAAAGTAAATCAGCTAATAAGTCGGCATTGAATCGTTCCTCATACAGCATTAGTGCACCATGGACCCCAGCTCCGCGTAGATTTGGTGCATATTCAGACAAATCTATGGTTTTTAGCCATTCCATTACTCGGTGTGCAGTCCACAAATCAACACTCTCTTGGTCTCGACTATTGGCTTCATCGGTCTGTTCAACAACCTTGGTCGAACGACGAATCAGACCTTCAGCGTCCCAGCACATGCGGCGCATGCACAGAATACCACATCGCAATGATGCAATATGGAGACATGAGCTCACATGCAATTGGGAAAGATCCTCGAGCGTTAAACGATGTAGCATGCGCCCGTCGACCTTCGCCTGCAAAAAATAGTCCTTGTACTGAGGCAAACCGATGTCATCTAGCCAACGCAGCACCCAGCCCACATCCAATTTCGCAGCCTTTATTGTTAGTTCATCAAACTCCCTCTTCGTTATGTCATCAATGGCCAACATGATTTTCTTCCGATGCAGAACTGATTTCAAGTGAAGTTCACGTTCGATATCAACCGGTGAAGCAGTAAAAAAACAAACCGCTGGATCGGTTTTTAGCCATTTTCTGTGAACAATAGAATCATAGAAAACGAAAAGTTAGACTCAAAATATTAGGGATGTGCTCTTCTTCTTAAACTGAAATAAATATAATTTATATTATTCAGATAAAATTGTCAAATCAACAATGATTGTATAGATATAGATATAGATAGATACAATCCACACTTACCTACAGTTGTCCTGGTAACATCCAAGACCCATGTGCGCCAACCAGTTGCAAACTTCCTGTGCGTTCCAACTGCTGTAATGTTTTTCAGCATCAGTGAACATCGGAGTCTGGGCACTCCATTCTATGCGGCCGCCTGCAGTTGCACGAGAGCCACCTCGGCGAAACTCATCGGGTTCGGCCTGTTCCAATGCAGTCAATTCGCAGTTGCTGCTATTGCTGCGCCGCAATTTACCTAAAATGCTGCGTAATCCACGCGCAGAACGCTCGCGTAGCTTTGGCGAGGGAGTTGATTGCGTTTGGGATCGAAAACTTGAATACATAGATATCGCGTCTTCAGTTGGACTAGCGCTCTCGCTCATCAAACTGTCATCAATTAGAATTTGTTCGTTTGAGGCAAACGCCACATTGCGTTGTTTTCCACTGCTATTGGCATTGACATCTAGGGTATGGTTGTTGTTATTATGGGAGTTCGGTTGCAGGCGCTGCACCTGCTTTGTGGCACCACCATGCGATCGTGGCAAGCTGTGGAATTGTGGCTTAATCTGATGCCGTAAGGCTGATGGCGGAGTTTTGGGAGCTAAACGCCCATCTGGCGTAGTCTTCTGATTCAGATTACCCATGCTGCCATAGGGCATACTGCAACTGGTGACGTTCAGCTCATTTTCGCATTCAAGTGCCGTACGATGCAACTTCAACTCGCTTAAGGCAGTCATTAACTCAAGTTGCTGTGTTTCTAGAGCAGATTGCGAAATAACTTGGCGCTGTAGTTGCTCTTCTTTACTGCAAAGCTGCTGCGATTTCTCCGTTAAAAGACCTTCCAATTCAATTATTCTGTCCGCTTGCTCAGAAACGCGTTCCGCCAGCATTTGGTATTGGAGAGCCAATCCTTCCTTATCGCGCTGCAACCGACGCATTCGTTCGTCAGAGTCTTGGCGAGGTATGTGTGTTTCCAGCCAATCGCTTATTATTGCAGCGGTAACTGGATCTGGAGCTGGCGCTGCTAAACCAACCTACATCAGCGACGATAGTTATTTTACAGCTTTTAGTATTCACACAAATGCTGACTCACCTGTTGGAGTGCCAAAGCCAGGGTCTTGGCTGTTGATAACACATTAGTAGCCGAAATTAAATTACGCTCACAGAAGCTTGTCAACGAAGCCGTAGTTGCAGTTCCTGGCTGCGACTGCAATTGACTACTGAATGCCGCAGTGGCCGAATTGGATATTATTCCATCCATCTGTTGCAATGCTGCCTCCAGCATTTTACTCGCCTCTGTTGCTGTGGCCGTCATGGCACATACAATTATTTGTGCGCAAAGCCTTGACAGTAATCCGTCTGCGGTGATCGATATGCATGTAAGTTTTTTATTTCATGTGGTCGAGCATTGTTACATAAGCACCTTTAATTAAAGTATGGCATTTCGTTTTTTAAATCTCCAATTATGTATTAATTTCAGTAATAATACAACACAAAAAAAAAAAACAAAAACAAGAGAAAATGCAACAAATTAAAGTTCTGCTATTGGAGGCACATGCTAATAGTACTAATGGACCTATCGATATTATCTTATCGATAGTCGTAGCCAAGCATGACGGATAAAGCAATATAATTATGATAACGCTGTATCCAATGTATATTAATGTGTTTTCATAATAAGACAAGTGATTAATCAATAATTGTCTTAATCATTACTTATGGAATGTACAAATGTACAACATAGCATTTGTTAGTATTTTTATGACATCAACTGGTAATTTAATATGAGGTGAATTTGTTGCATTTCGATATGTATCAATATATCGTAACTCTGTCGTTCAGAGTGGCATATCTAGTTCTATTCAGAGCCGAAAGAAATATAAAAATAATTATTTGATAGAATTAGCAACAATGAATCGATTTGCATATGAAGAGGCCCGTTTGACTGAATGCGAGTCGTTCGTAAGCCGCGATCGTAATGTCAAGATCTATGACGGAGACCAAAAGGTAGATCAGATCATCACTTAAATGATGCCTTCACTTTATTCGACTACACCTCTTTTTTTTTAGACGGAATTCGAAGATGGAGAAGTGGTGCTTACAACTCATAGATTATTTTGGGGCCGTCCTGGTGAAATCGCACGAGCAGCCGTCACTCTTTGTCTGCCACTTAGCTATGTTATCTCTCTGAGTGAAGAAACAACAGCCAGCAATTTTTTTGGGCGCAAAACTCGGATAATATTGCACTTGAGTCCACCCAACGTAAATAAAGCTCCTGGTCCACTGGATACCAGTCGGGCTACCCACATAAAGCTATCCGGTAAAAACGGACTCAGCGTGGAGTTCCACAGTGCGCTACGAGAGACTTTAACAGCGCGCGTCTGGGCCATTGCGTTGACGAGTGAGACCGTTATCAAAGGAGCTGAGTCGATATTAGGTCTGGGCGATAAACTGGCAAGGATTCAAAAACGGACGGGAATAGGTGGAATAGAACGGCACCTAGAAGCAAAAGCAAAGGCAACAGACGAGAATATAGCACTTGCGTTTCAGGACCTTAGGGTTCTTATGACTATGGCAAAAGATATGGTAGGGTTATCCAAAAATATAAGCGGAAAAATACGTGAGCAACGAGGTGAAATATCCGAGGATGAAACAGTTCGATTCAAATCTTATTTGCTCAGTTTGGGCATAGATGATCCGGTGACACGTGACAATTTTACCAGCAATACGGCGTACTTTAATAGTTTAGCTCAGCAAATATGCGAAATGCTTCTCGATCCAATTGAAGTGAGTGAAAATCACAATTTATTTTGAAAAATGTGTTTACTTTAAATGCTGTTATTTGTTGTTAGGAACATGGAGGCATGATGTCTCTGGCTGATGTATATTGTCGTGTGAATCGTGCTCGAGGTCTGGAACTTCTATCTCCTGAGGATTTGCTGCATGCATGCGAACGTCTTAGTGGACCCATTAAACTACGTCGATTCCCCAGTGGCGCTATGGTTCTACAGCTCGAATCTCATGATGATGAAATAATTTCTATTGATACATTAGAGAAAGTGCGAGCTGCGGAATCCTTGGCGGTGGAGGAGCTAGCTAAACAGCTCCACATATCGCTGTTGTTAGCTAAGGAGCGACTGCTTGTGGCTGAGAGACTGGGGAGAGTTTGTCGAGATGAGTCCGTGGAGGGACTACGTTTCTATCCTAATCGTTTGCTTCCTTGTGATAATGACTAGATATAAATAATATATATCTATATAAATAAATAAGTGAATTGTATAATTGGAATATTTTCTATTCAAAGGTAACGCGAGTTACACGTAAAATTTTAAAGATTTAGATAAACAAATTTTTTACATTCACACAACAAGACTGTTTTATATTTCATTGATCTGAAGTCTTTCTTTGATGTATTGTTTAATATCCACAATTTTACGTGGCTTTTGTCTGCGATTAGGTTCAGTTCTACCGAAAGTCTTTAAACGTCATCAGTTTTATGTTTACGTTAAATGAAAAGAGTCGACGTCAGGTAATTAGATAAGCAGTTATTGAGTTGAAATTACATTTATGTTATTATATATATTTAATAGCTTACGCTGAATTTTTAGATTGCTCTTTTACTACTTTAACTCTTTTAATTATTACTTAAATTTTGCTCTGAAGACACGGACTCGTGCGTGTTTTCGCCTTTTACTACCTGTTTCATTGTAACATTTAAAATTTTTTTAGGTAGTACCATGTTTGCATTCTTAAATCACATTTATTATAACATTGAGTAAATTATTTTTGAGTGTATGTGTGTGTATTATTGGGTAACTCTCGTTTTTGTTTTAAATTATTTGTTATAGTAATTTGTATTTTATAGGCATTTTGTTTTAGTTTTTGTTGTACAGAAAAGCTTAATATGCCAAACATTTACAATTACTGCAAGAGATGTAACAAAATTAAAAAGAAATAATTAAATAAATAATTTCATGCTACAAAAACCAATTCCTTACTAAATAGCGACAATTTATCAGCACTGAACTACTGCTTACTGTAGTTACTTATCTGTCCTCCTATAAGATTGTACACAAATGTCGCTTTTTCCAATCGGATAATATTACTCTATTATAAATACATTTTTTTAAATTACGATTTGCTTGACTTTTAGGTATCTTCTGTTTTTTGTGTGTTATTCTCTTTGTAAATTGTGAGTTGCAATTGGAAGTACGAGTACTAATTTGTTTTTGTTTTTCAATACAAACTAAATATGGTTGATTTTAATAAAATTAGGTTAAGCATTTAAATAATTAGCAATAATAATAATTACAATAATATAATTAATAGTACAATATGCATAAGTATATTTATAACATATTTAATATGAACCATTAGAACTGTTCATACCTTCTTCATAACTAATCCAAATCGTAATAGTTAGCCATATTACTCTGTGTGTTTATAATCAATTTTACATTTTATATTATGTTCTTACTATTGCTTACTGTTTTGTTTTCATTTGCATTTTAATTTCGTGGGGAGGAGCCGTTTTGCTTTACTGCTTATGCTTAAAGTTACCACGCACACTTACGTAGTTAGTCTTAGAGTGAAACAAATTGGAGTTTGATAGCTAAGCTAATAGACATTGTTGAAATGGCTTTTTGGAGCACGTATTAAATATGAAACAATTAATATGTACAATTATATATATATATATATATATATATATATATATATATATATATATATATATATATATATATATATATATATATATATATATATATATATATATATATATATATATATATATATATATACATAATAATTTTGTGGATATACAACAAATACAATGCAGTGGCCATCACCATCTCCTTAATTGCGAGCATCACTTCATACAGTTTCAGTGACAGTCATTTTCACAGTCAGATGTATCAAAACTTGGACTGTTGGGTTTGATTTGATCTCAAGGCTTGAGCAGCCAACACACACATCAAGTAAATCACCACTATATGGATACACAATGTAGTGATGTTCAAGTTGTAAGCATAAACTATAATATCATGCAAATACATAACGCGTAGCCTTATTACTTGTCTCCTCTCCTGAATTTATAATATAAATAAATGGTACGCCTGTATTGAGTAACATGTACTGTGTTCATTGCACAAAAATGTACTGCTTTTACTTGGTTGCATCGGTGGTGGACCGCCGTCGATTAACGGCTGCCTGTTGTTGCTTAGCCGCTGCTAGCGCTGTGAGGGTACGCTGACTCATTACACTGGCATTTGTGGGCCCCGAACGGCCAGTGATTTGTATGTGGTGTAGCTGTTGATGTTGCACTTGATTGGGACTAGGCAGGGTCTGGGAAGTTGCGGTGACGGTGCTCTGGTTAAGTACTCGATGCTGCTGTTGATGTGTTTGCTGTGTCGGTGTTTTCACTGCCTTCAGTTGCATTTTCTGCGCAGACATCACAATCGGTCCGACACCTATGTTCGTGCTATTTGTAACGGAATTGCCTATGAAGAGGAATTGGAATATTATCTACTTCAACAGTTGCTTTACAGACGACTTACTATTGACAGCCGTTGTCGAAATCTTCAGTGTCGAGCTACCTATCTGACGCTGTGCGGTAAGCAGCTGTCGACTATTGCCCAGTTGCTTGGTGCCCACAACCTGAACATTGCGCGCCCTTGGTTGACCAGCTCCTGTAGCTGCTGTCGCTACAACACCTACACCACCACCACTTGAGGTACGTATTGTTTGAGGATTTAGTTTCTGTACTCCGGCACCGACTAGTTGAGCTGTAAGCAAAAAGCAAAACGGGCGTGCGGGGATATTTTTGTTGTTGCTGTTTTAGGTTACAATGAATCTGTTGGTCAGAGACGATAACTAACCGCCCCAAAGGCCGAGGTAAGGACCAGGTTAGCTGGTGCATGTGTTAAACTGATGGCAGTGGTTAAACACAAAACACAAACAGTTTAGTTGCATGAGTATCGGAACGAGTTGTTAAGAGGTTTATGTGTGAACAAGAAACGAAACGAAAGTAGAAACAGGAATAGAAACAGAAAAGAACAAAATTAAGCATGTTCAATAAATAAATATATCAATTATATATAGAAAGAAAACTTATAATATAATATACGAGGATCAATTACAATTATGTATACAAGAAAGCTGCTTCGCGAATCATTTAAAGAGAGATGTTAAAGCAAAACCCATGTGCTGCTGCTAATTGGGTCACTCACCAATGGGAAGTGTCAGCATAGCTGTCGTAGCGCCTGTTCCACTTCCATTTCCGCCTCCAGTTGTTGCTCCACTGCTAGCTGCATTATTTGTAATAACTACTGTTTGCGTACCACCCACTGAAGAGGGCAAGCTAACGATGGTCCCTGTAGGAGGCGCATGTTGTTGCTGTTGAGGGGATGACTGCGTCGTCTGCAATGTAATCGAGTGCGACAGTTGCTGTTGCTGCGACGATACAGGCACCGAGACCAATACGCTACGCTGCTGCGTCTGCGCCGGAGTCAATGGTCCACCAGCTGTCCCTCCACTTGACGTGCTTTGTTGCTGTGATTGCTGCTGTTGCACCTGTACTGGTGTCTGCAGATTATTGCCGGAGAACTGCAGTGAAATAGGTTGCGTGAAGCCTGGAATCTGGACCTGTACATTTTGAAGACCAGCAAAGTTTGCCATGGCGCCTTGCAACTGGGACAAATTTATGCCCTGCAGATTAAGCGTCGCTGTCGTCTGCTGCTGCTGTTGGGGAGACGCCGACGGCTGCGGATGCGGGCTTGACATTGGCGAGTGTATGGATGATGTGGCGGGCGAATGGACAAGTGTCTTGGTGATGAACTGCTGCTGTTGCTGGTTCGATTGTGTCGAAGACGGTTGTTGCGGCGACATGTGCGGCATGGCTACCGCTGACACAGTAGAAACATTTGAAGTTACATTGCTAAGTCTTTCCAGTAACACCTGATTGGGATGCGTTTGTGACGACTGTGAATGATCTGAACCAGACGGCGAGGGGGTGGCAGCATTTGTAAGCAAAGCGTTAAGAGCACCACTACCTCCACTTGATGCAGAGGATAAGTTCGTGGGCACTGCAAAGCCACTTGCATTAGACGCATTGGAATCACTGCCAGGTGAAGGTGCTGCCATGCCCACCACAATCGCATTTGGTGGCGCAGTAGTGCTATCCCTTCGCAGAGAGCTGAGAATGCGCTGCTGCTGCTGTTGGCCAGTATTGAGTATTTTGAGGCTGCCACAAACGCCGCCCGTACTGACAGTGTACGCGCCATACCCAGTAGGAGGATTCGTCATCACTGCCGGAGGCGATGCCAGCTGTGAGGCAAGCGCAGACATGGACACTCGCACTGACTGACTGCCATCGCCGGTCTGCTGTGGACCTTGACCCTGCGTTTGGTTAAGATTGACGGCTATCAGATTACCAGCTGAGTTAGTTCGAAACGTTGCTCCACTACTTGCGCCAACTATATTAATTTTACGGTTCGAGTTCAAAAGGCTCTGCAAAACCTCGCTTGAGGGCTGTTTGCGTTGAGCGTTCACAAGTGTAGGCGTTCCGCGAGACGTCTGTACATATGTTGCTGCAGGCGCATCCACTGTGGAGGGAACCGATTGCTGCTGTTGTTGTTGATGCTGTACCAATGTCAACGTTTGCTGCTGACCCGTTGACGACGTGGTGAATGTGCCACTAGCTACTGGTGTGCTGGTCATAGCCGCTGGAGCACTGTTGAGCAAATTTAGTATAGATGCGTTGCCCGAGTTCTTTAAAGTTGTTGCAGGACTTCCGCTGCTGCTGCTACCAATGTTGATAATTGGGGTCGAATTGGTGTTAGGTGTGGGTGTACCGCTGGCTAATAGTTACAAATTAACCAAAAATAATATATAAATATATGTAAAAACGTATTGTGTTGTCACTCGATGACTCACAGTGCTGTTGTTGTTCTTGTTGTTGGTGGTGTTGCTGTTGTTGTTGTTGGTACTGGTTAGCAGAGTTCATAATGCTGGTGACTATGGCATTTATCGCAGGATTCGGATGGATGGCCGCGTTACTGTTATTATTAGTGTTATTGTTGATTGTATTGTTGTTTGTGGCAGTTATTTGTTGTTGTTGTTGCTGCTGCTGCTGCTGCTGTTGCTGTTGCTTCTGTAGCAGTTGATGTGTAGTAACAATCGACGAAGTCTTCAGCTGCGACTGGCGATAGCGAAACAAAATTTGTTTAATAGATTTAAAATATTAAGTTTTTCGGAAATAGACGGATCTTAAGAAAAGTTGCAATTCGAATTCAAGTTAAATATGAACTGTTTTGAAACTTGCACTTAAGCCAAAATGGCCAATTATAATCAGCGAGGGTTCAGAGATATGAATCGACATTAAGAAAAAATAATTGAACACTAACTTTTTACTCTTTATAAACTTACAAGAATTGGCACGTTGGAATTTAGCTGGGCACGTAGTGCGGAATTGGCACCTATTGCGGTGTTCAACTGGGCTGACGTCGCCTTTTGGTGTTGTATGTTAGCTGGATGTATAGTGATGCCTGAATGCATTGTGGTGCTTAAATGTTGCTGCTGGGGCTGTTGTTGTAGCAGCACCAGTGATCCGTTGCCCAGACTCACTTGATGTGTGTTACTGGTGGATGCGTTGCCGCTAGTTGTAAGGAGTTGTATATGCGGGTGTTGTTGCTGCTGTTGCGTTGGCTGTTGTAAAATGCTGTTGTTAGCACTCCCAAGTTGACTCTGCTGCTGATGGATTTGCAATGTATCTGCATTGAACTGAGTGGTGGCAAGCGCCTGCTGTTGCTGCCGAAATGTTTGTTGCAGACTCGTTACCTTAGTAACAATTGCTGGTTGACGAGACAGCGTAACGTTCGGATGTGTTTGTGCTACATGGTGCACTGTAGCGGGTTGCGGCTGCTGCGTAAACTGTCGTTGTTGCTGATGTTGTTGTTGTTGCTGTTGCTGTTGCTGCTGTTGCAATAACAATCGCTGTTCATTAGTAAGTCCAGTGTGGGTAACAATTGGCGCATGTCCGGGTATAAGGTGCGTGATCTTAACAGCCTTGCGTCCCTCTTCAGTAAATATCTCCCGGAATTGCTGAATATACCGATTTGCATGGACACGAGTACCCAGTGCGAATCGACATGATTCGCCGTTACGCTCACCTTCGCGATAATCACGATCCACATACAGCTCGCCGAGATATTCTGCATCGGAGGGACGCTGGAAAATAGAAAGTTTTATGTGGTACAAAGCACGCCGGCCCTCACTCGCTTCACGTTCCGTCTCCAGCACATATTCCTCAATGAGCTGGGGCTGAAAGTTGTGCCGACAATTGGCTTGACAGCCTTCCTTGCATGCTTCGCTGAATTCATTCAGTGGCTCAAAGGTCTTGGCATACTTCTCCACACTTAGCACATGGTCGGGCACCTTCAGCTTGGCCGGATAGTCAAGGGTGGGTGGTCTTATTGGCCTGATGACTTCATGCGGTCGCCGTGGCACCTTTGAGGTGAATGAAGAGAGCATGGCACCTACCAACGGATTGTTACTGGGCGCAGTCGCGGGGGTTGCGTTCGCCGTGTTATTACTGGAAGTACGTGGACGCTGACGCAACCGTGTTAAGTAGTCACAGAGCTCAAGACCTTGATGGTGCGTGAACTGATCTAGCTTGCGCTTTCTATTGATGGCCACCTGGGTGAACTTTTTCATTTGCCGGCGCATTTCGTGAGAGTTGAAGCGTTGACGCTCATGCTGTGCATTGATGGACTGGCGACCTATGCTTGGGTCTGGTTCCAGACATAGTGGCTCGGCCGTGGCCAGCACCAATTGGCTTTCGATCGTTAATCGGTCTTCTGGCGTTGAGCCTGCCAAGCCCAATGAAGTACCCAGTTGCTGCACGTCCGCGAACAGGGTCGCATTGCTGGGCCGCAGCAGGATGTGCTTCATATCACAGATATTTGTTGAGGTGGCAAACGTCTGGCGGAAATCGCGTATTTGCGCAATTACGCAGCCAGCATAAAACACATTAGGTTTGGCATACACCCGCGACCCATCGCTTCCATCTTGTGGGGAGCTAAGGCTGACTGTTTCGGCGCTCAGCAGATCCATGAGGAATTCAGGCAGGAGTTCGCGATCTATGCACTGCAGTAGCAAATCGTTTTCATAGGGCCAACGCAGTACCTCAACCAGACCATAGCCAGACGATACAGGCGCTGATGCTGTGCCTCCGGGTGATACATCGCTTTCGGGCAGTCTGGACTTCATTCTGAAAAGATTGTTGCTGGCGTCACTGTCACCGTGAGCTTTGTTACGACTAGTACTGCTAGCCGAATTTTCGATGGTGTGGTTTCCATGGGTGTGTGCGAGATCCGTGACGACCCATTCGTTTGTCAGCGGATTAAGTATTATATGCTCATCGTAATGAAGTGCCAGGGAGTAGCCTTTATTACCTGGATACAAATTGACAACAATGGTGTTTAATCGTTCACACTCTACAAGCCTATCCAGAATGAAGGAACGACTGCGCTGCTTCAGCTGCATATAATAAATAACATTAGTCACTTAATTTAAATGTAAAATTGTGGTCTTACCCCAGTTTCCGTGAAATGGTTTAAATCGTTACTTAGCAGTTGCAGATATAGCTCCTTGATTTTTTCGTGGATATTAAAGAACTTCGAGGTCGTTTCTCGTTTGTTGTTCACGGAGTTAGATGGAAAGCTGCTACTGGCATTATTACTAGTATGAGTGTTGGACCCAGCTCCGGCGCCAGCACGAGGTGATGCAGACGTCAGAGCTGTGCTACGACTAGAGTAACTGCAATCCTTGCTATTGTTGTTGTTGCTGCTGCCTTTCGATCGTTTACTAGGCGACGATGTGGGAGACGACAGTACATTTTGGTGGTTCTGCGATTGAAGCTGATGGATGTGCAGGTGGTGATGGAGGTGTTGATTATGACTGCTGTTAATGCCTGACGAAACATTTGAGCTGCTTTGAGGGGGCCGTCTATCAACTTTCTTGGCGTTGCTGTAAGATTGCTGTTGTTGCTGTTGCAGGTGCTCAAAAACATGTGCCGTTGTGGCTGTGGTGTTATTGCTATTTAAGCTGGAATTGACACCCGGTGGCGTGGACAACAACAGGTCAGGAACTACTGGTGATGGCGATGTAATCGAGTTCAAATTGGACAGCGTTGTTGTTGATGAAGAGCATGATGAAGGAGAAGGCGCTATCGCAATCCCAGTAGAAGGCAGCCCGCTTGCTGTTGTAGCAGTAGCGGGGTGCTGATCCGCTAGTATGATAATGTTGCCACTGGGGGGGAGCTCAGTAGGTGACTCGTCGTCATCGAATATACAGATTGGCGGCTGAGCAGGTATTTGAGGTATCGCCTGTAGCAAGGATCGTACGCTGACGGTGACCGGAGTAGCTGGCACTTGTTGTTGCTGCTGCTGACTGTTGTTGATGGCAAGCGTGGGTGAGCATGTGGCCTGTAACACCGTGTGCAGCTGATGGTATGACTGCGCCTGATGTTGCTGATTTTGTGGCTGTGGCGAGCCTTGCGAGCCCTGCGACGCTTGGTAGACAAATTGCTGTTGAACAGCAGAGCCAACGGCATGTGACAAGCCCTGGGTGCTCGCATTCAGTGGGTTATCGCCTTTTAGCTTCTTAAGCGTATCATTTATGATAAACTGGATATTATTAACAGAAATTGAGATATATTTCATTATTCGACACTATAAGCGATTACTAATACTCACATCTGCTTCTTGGCATGATGAGTCCAAGCTTTGCATTGTGCCAGTGAGAAGTGCAAGTCGTTGTTGCAGTCCCAGTCCCAGTTTTAGTTCCAGTTCCAGTAGCACCGCCGAGTTTCAATTCAATTACCAACGACGACGACATTCAAATCAAGGACCGAAAACTGTACGAGAACAGTAGTTAGGCGCCTCCCCAGGACCAGTTCAGTTGTTTTCATCGCTCCTTCTTGCTCTCGCAGGTGTCTGCCAGTCGAGTAACAACTACTCAACAACAACAACAACTCGTTATTTTCTCTTTCAATTCTTTTTTAATACAATTTCTTTAGCAAAGCAAGCATTGCCATTTGAAATTGCGCCTTTTTGCACAGTAGTCTTTGAATATTGTTATTGTTTAGTTTTAATACGCTTTTCCTTCCCCCAATTGCAATTTCTTCACTCTTTTTCTGTGGCTGCTGCTTTGCGTGACATTTTCTCTTCGTCTTCGCCCCTTATTCGCCTTAGGTCTCTTTGGCCTTTTACACACACACAATACACAAACTGTAAGCTTTAAACGTAATGTACGCATACGTTATTTATTTAAGCTCTTCGATAGGTGCGTTGATTTTATTGTTTTCCAATTCTTTAATGTTTTTTATGTTTTATGCAGAAAGTTTAGTTTTGCAATGGTACGTTCTCGCCGAATACGCGTACACACTGGCAGCCACTAGTTGTGTTATCGATATCGATAAATTGACAGTTTAGCCTTAGTATCAAGATACTAATTTTGAATTAAATGTATAAAAAACGACTATAACAAGTTTATTTAAATGCTTAATATACTATAAATTGCACTAATGCAATATTTAAAATATCCGTAATAATTATTTTATATCAATCTAACAACATAATTTTTTTTTTTTTTTTGTTGAGTAACACTTTCGAGTAATTTTTTTATACGATAGTTGAGTAGGTTGTTATGTAGACACCAGTGTTGCCAGAAAGTATAAAATGACAAACAGCTTGGATAGCAAAGCGGGATTTGGAGATTCAAAAAAAATTCTATTAAAATATTTTTTAAAATTCGAAATTATTTTTATTTTAATGTTTATTGTATAGGGCACTTAAAAAATAAATAGTGTTTATAGAGAGTACTGCGTATTTGACACTCGATTGATTTAAGTTTTATAGGATTCATTTGGATAAATATAAGCTTACAATAACTTCATAATTTAGAATTATGAAATAAACATACGTAACTAGTAAAGAAAATATTTATGCACAAACTTTGATACATATTAAGGATTAGTCTATCTATCTATGCAACTATGTATGTATTAAGAATACCAATTTTGTCACATGTACGTATACGCTTTTTCATCTATACATATATATATATATATATATATATATATATATATATATATATATATATATATATATATATATATATATGTTTTCAATAATAAAATCAAAATAAGAAACTTGTAATTCACTCGCATTTGAAATATTTTCACATCGTCGTCATGAGATCTTTAAAAATAAATTGTGTAGATTAAAGTTAGAACAGCATTTAAGATGGTCTTTACTCCTTGTGGGCCTGCAACTTTTTCCAAGTGTCGCCCAGTGCCTTGGCAAAGTGATCGTCCACAGACGCCTCAGTCTTGGTGAATATCGAAATGTTTGTGGATGAGGTAGGAGAAGCGGGCGGCGTATGCGTCGATGATGCAGCAGTTAATCCCGGCTCGGCTTTCACACGTATTATAGCTGGCATTGTGGGCGTCGGTACCATTACGCTAGCATACGCTGGCGGGGGTGTATTACATGTGGGTGGAGTATGATGAGGTGTGTCTAAAGCTTTTTCTCTCTTGGTTATAGGCGTATCTAATATTTGGCTGGCGCCAGCCAGCGGTGGCGTTGAGCATGACAAAGCGGAAGTACTTCGAGCGGGTGGCGGCGACAGGGACAATGGCTCTTTCTGGGGCGGCGGCAATTCGTGCTGTGGCGATATCGGTGCCGACTGCAACGTGGGTGAGTGCACGATGGGCAGGCCTAGCTTAGACATGGGCAGTGACAGTGGTAATTGCAAATAATTTTCGTTCGCAGTTGTTGTTGTTGTTGATTGTTGCCAATATGCTTGTGTTGAGATCTGCTGCACTGGTGCTCCATTCCCAGCCACCGACTGCAACTGAATCTGCGTCTGTGCTGGCTGTTGTGGCTGTGGCGACGGCGCGGGCGAGCTGGATGTTGGCGATTTCAACAGCGCTGCATAACCGGGTCCCAAAGAACGCCGGAAATGCTCGTCGATGTCACAAACTGAATCGGACTCTGCAAAACATTATGGTCAAACGTAAGTTATATATAAAACCACAAAAGAATCTTAAACGTGTGCAGCCAACCTGTACTGCGGTGCTCATGATCGTGGCTGGAGTGAGAGTGATGGTGATGATGCTGGCTGAGGTGCGCATGCTTCGGCTGCTCCCGTTTGGGCGGTGCTTGGGTGATAACGCTCGGTCGGCTGGCTGCGTAACAGTGACTGCTTGCTCCACCACCCAGTGGCTCACGGTACGGTGGAGGCGGTGAAGCTCGTTGATGCTTCACAGTGTGCGACGTCACGGACATATCAATGGGGCTGTCCATGTCGGGTTCCCTATCCCTCTCCCTCTCTCTGTCACTATTTGAATCGTGCGCTTGATATTCGGCGGCAGCGGCTCGTTGCCGACGCTCGCGGCGCCACTTGTTTGTTGGAAGCTCTTTTGACGTCAGTCGTGTTTCTGTAATATTGAAAAACAGGGATTCGAATAAGTTTTTTGTAAAGGGTATTGCGTTAGCACACTATTATTGGTTAGAACTTTGTTGAAATACCTATTTTTATATGAATATTATCGCCGTGGCTGGAAATCTCGCCCTAATCCTTTTTGCTTACAAGTGATTTTTCCGATCTTTCTGCCACTACCTTAATTTTGGATTATGATGTGGACGTTATGAATCAGATGGAGTTAGATGGTTCTGGCGGCTTTGCAGCCACTTTCAAGTTTGTTGCTTAAGTCTTTCATTTTTTTTTTCAATGAATTTCCACTCAAAACCCGAACAGAGCTTTCGAGTGCCAATCCGACTTATGCGACGGTAACCCAACGATGACAGACTCAGACTCAATTTCGGATCCGCTCAGGAAAAAAATTATGCAAAAAAAAGGCACAGCAACAACAGCGAATACAACACTAAGCAAAAATACAAAATCGAATCTCCGAGTCACAAAAGTTGGTTAACAAAACTAGTTTTTCTCCGACCACGGGCAATGTGTCAGTGTATGGGACTGTAAAGCGTTTACACTGAGTAAGACGCTGGACCTCCTCGTCTGGACAAGCATGGCTGGCATCCCAAATAGATATTGTTCGAGTTTTACGTGGGAAGGCGGTGCGTGGGCATCGACCAGACCAACTACCGAAAACTAGATACCCTCACCTTACCATGTGTACTCCAACCGAAATGCAATGCCATTTCAGTTCCTGACGTGTAAGCAAGGTAAAAGCAAAAAATTAAAGCTCATGTACAGCAGGCGGCTTGAAAGCGCGTTTTAAAGCCCAAAATAAAGGGGCAGGCAAACCCGTCAGACGACTTCTGCACATTTCGAACAGAGTCGCCTGCTCTCTTCACTCGCCCAGCCATCGAGCGCATGAATGAATGTATGAATGAAGGAAGTTTGTGGCGTTGGTGGAGGCGGCTGTGGATGTGGATTCGGTTCTGACTGCTGCTGTTACTATTGCTGCGGCGGAACCAGTTGTTGTAGTCCTTTTTTTTGGCAACGTCACCGCTGACTTCAATTTATTATTATTATTGTTATATTCTGTGGCTGCGTCACTAAAGGTGCCCCAAACTGGTTGGTCGGCGGAGTTTCATGGAGTGGACCGAAAGCAAAACATAAAATAATCAGACGGCCAAGAATAACAACAGCAACAACAAAGCGGCGAGACTTGCTTCTGGTTGCAGCGGAAGATGATGGGGACGATGATAATAATAAAGAAACATTCAAATTTTATTGCACATTTCCGGTCGTCGCTTAAAGACGACTTTGTTCGTTTTTTTCAGTGGGGACTCATCATTTCGGTCTGTTATTTCTTTTAGCGTTCTGTGTGCAGCAATATTTATTGTTGCATGTTGCATGTCGCATTCACAAACATGCTGCTTCTCCGTCTGTTTGTTCGTCAGCTCGTTGTTGTACGCAGAAGCAAAGTACATACGTCGACCCGAGCTAATTGGAAAAAAGAACAGTGCCCGATATACAATGAAACTCTTATGGCTAAACTTCTGCTTAATCACCCAAACAATCTGCACGCAGCGCACATCCTACCAAGAATCGCAGCCAGTCGTACTCGAAAAGTCGCCCTGGTCTACTCTCTCACTCCAAACACCACATAAAAAGTAACATTTGTGGCTTATGCAAACACGTTTTTGTATTTGTTGTTGTTCTTCTTGTTTTTGTTTTTGTTTTTGCGGCTGTTGCCGCCGTCGACGTCGCAGGCGTTTCTTATTATTTTTCTTATTTATTCGCCGGCTTGTGAGTCATGCTCGTGTCCGACTTGATTGCAAATCTGGTTTTAATATGTCAACAATTTTAAAAAAATAAGAGAGAACAACTATCTTCTACTCGCTGAATACCAAATACCCTTGCATTCGTATATAGCCTAGAAGTATTTTTCTATAAGCTTTTCAAAATTTTGCTGCAATGAGCAAGTCAAGAATCATCGACTTACGACTGAAATGTAAGACTATAAACCAAATCCGTCGTTGCATATACATATATACATACGTATGGTACATTACTATTTTCTATGCATACATATTTAACAATTTTTATTCTCGTTCACTTCGTGAAAAGAGTATATTGGTGTTAGCAACGCCATGCGGCTCTCTACATAAATTTAAATCGCTTCGGCGTTTTCGAAGCTTGAGTTTTGAAATTTAATACATTTACTCATTGAGGACGTCAAGTTTTAAAGTGGTAAAAATTTGTACGTCCAGCGAGGGAAACATCAACGCTCATTCTTAAGTCACTACGAAAGTTAGAAATGCGAAATACATAGACGTAACCGTCCAAACTAAAAACAAATATTTACAAATCTACGCCCTTTGTGTGGTGTGGAAAATCGGGTAAAAGTGCAACATCCACGAGTCACAGATTAAAAAAGTGTTTTGTAAAAATTATACTGGTGCATGCAATTCTCAAATAAAATATATATACTTAAAGAACGCAATCTGGCAATGTGATGCATGCCAAAAAAAATTTGTACATTTCCCCCCAAATGTATAGTAGCACAATTGATTGAAAAGAGCCTTCCCTATTTTGGTGTACTTATTATTTTCATCATGAGTGTATGTTTATGTGTAGTATATGCGCCTATTTGAGGGAGATGGGGTAGATTATTTTCATGAATATATGTTTGTTTATGTGTAGTATATGCGCCTATGGAGATGGCGTAGATAGGAAGCAACTATGTATATTTTCAAAAGTTATGTGTTTGACATATCGAACAACAAAAAATACATGGAATATATATATATTCCGGCTATCTAAAGCTAGTCGTCGAATTGCACCTCTATAGAGAAACCTTCGTAATATATGTATGTAACTGCAAAATGTTATTTGTCTTTTAAACAAGTGCTCCCTATAAGATATGGAAAATTCGAACGGCCAACTTTGCGTTTCATACTGTCCTCCCAGAAAAAGAGCGTTTTCGACTGCATACCCGTAAGGGTAATCCTGTGACATAATTTCTAAATACCGTCTACAGCGTATTAAAACTGAAGCAAGAACAAAATTGGGTAAGTCCAGCGGTGCCACAGTTGGGTTGTATTTGATGCTAACTTTGTATTTGCCCAGGCGATCGAGACCGTCGCAGTCGTTGTAGCAGCCGGCGCCTGTGTTTGTGCTACTTGTGTTTGTTGGCAATTGAAAGCATTTGTGTGATTTGTGCGATGTGAGCAATTAAGCGCAGTACAGTGCAAGGCAGTGCAGCGCGTGACGGAGCTGGAGCTGAGACGATGACGTCGACGTTGACGGCAGAAGCCGACCGTAGATCAGAGCCAATCGAACGTGGCCAGCGACCGATGTCAAGCTTCGGCAAGTGCAGTAAAAGTGTTTCCAATTTTATTACAAATTTCGCGCTAACGAAATGGCTCGAAGCAACGTCATCAGTGCTTGCGCAACAGAATGTCAGCGACACGTTTTACTTCGTACCCAGCACGTCCTACCCACGCTTGACCTGCAACCGATCTTAAAAACTATAGACTTTAAACTCCAATAATCCCATTCATTAAAATTGGCACGTAGCCCACATCATTTAATGGCAGCTCGCTCTCAACGTGAAGGTGGGCTGACTTCACGTGTGGGACCCGTGGAAAGGGCGGGTCGCCAGTAGCAACGACGATATCCAAATTTTACCTCGGTTCGTGCTCTATGTACTGGTTTTCTATGCTACTCACTATTCTCTCCGCTTCTGACTCTCGCTTTCTCTCTCTCTCTCTCTCTCTGTTTATGTCTTCCTTGCCGAGTCTTATATATCAAGAGAAACTTGTATGTGACAAATTCTGTTTTTACAAACGTTGCTAGAGGTCAACTCGCTGATACTTGTCGTAGACTATAATTTCAAAATATCTATTTCAATATTCTCCATGAAACACGAACCTTTGAACAACTGTTGTTGCTGCTGCTGCTGTTTGTAGAGCTGGTGGTGCATGGCGGCTGCTTGCTGCAGATCCCGCCACGGTTGCCACAGCAAGCTGTTGGCCATGTTGGAGTCGTTCTGATGTAGCTGCTGCAGCCCGACGCCAGTTCCTGGCTGATGCTGATGCGGATGTGCAGCTCCTGGCATATGCTGTTGATTAATAAGCATCGGCGATTGCGCAGGCAACTCTGGCTGGCCCTGCTGATAGGCAGCCGCGGCGATTCTTTGCTGCAGCTGCTGTTGCGTAGCCGCAAGCGCTGCTACGTGTGCTAGCGAGGCCGGAAAGTGCCGTGTCGATTGGAAGGCCGAGGTAGTGCCAGCAGGAGATTCCTTGCTCCCAGCTGTGGGCGAGCTGGCCGTCGAACTGGCCGCCGATCTGGACGAAGCGCTAGCAGACACCGAATCAGCACCAATGGAAGGCTGCTGCGTCACAGCTGCAGCAGCTGCCAATCGCCCGATTTCCTTGATATGATTGATGAATGATGAGTTCTGCTCAAACGCGTTCCAAATACAAAGATAATCCATAGCTCTCAATTAGTATATACACATATGTATGTATGCCCACACACTTCGGAGTTCTGAGTCGAGATCCTTTCAGTTTCAGTTGATGTCCTAGTCACTATCCCAACAATAACAGTAATCGCAATACCATTGGATGTCTCACCGGACCGAAGCGGGGGCAACTGGAGTTATATACAATACCGCTAACGAGCGAATGTTTATCTGCAGTCGATTTTCAATCGACGGAAAGCAGTGTAATTTTTTCTTTCTTTCCTTATTTTCTTTTGATTTTTGTAAGTGACTTTTAGCTTACTTTTTCCGTTTTACGTTTTCGCTCGCTTTATTGTTGCTTTAGTTTATGATTACTTTTTACGCTGTGTCGCTGCGGATACACAAATACACACACACACACACACACACACACACACACAGAAACAGTGACTGTCGCTGCTATAGATACAGATACGATCTGCGTTTGTCGTGTTGCGCGACTTGACGAGTCGGTCTCGGGTTACAATCCAGGTCTACGTTCCCGTTCCCGTTCCCGTTCCAACTTCCATTCCAGTCTTCGTTTTCGTCACACTCTTTGCCACTGCTGCAGCAACGGCAACGGCGGCGCTTCAAGTCGACATTTGCGAAATATAAATAGCACGCTTTTTATATGTGTTCTCAGAAATAATTTGCATAGAAATCGACAGAGACGACGACGCCGATTCGCTCGCTGAACTTGAGCGCCAGTTTCGCTTTCAGCTCTGGCTACCGATACGACTACCGCGGACGACTGACCGACGATGCGACGAGTACGATATATGTAGCCTTAGTTCTGTAGTTATTGCTGTTGTTGCTCCTGCTTCTTCTTCATATTCATTTTTGTAGTTATACTCGAGCTTTGTCTGTCTCCGCCCGCGCCTTAAATACCGCACTTCATAGCTCGACGGGCAAACTTGAACTGATCATCGCGCAACAAACGGCGAGTGTGCTTGCGAGTGTGACTTGAAGACGGTGAGCTTTTGGGTTCGGAAAGCTTTGCTGTCGTTCGACTCGCTTAAAGCTATTTGCTGGACGCTCTTCTTCCGCCGATTCATCTTTTTGTTGTTGTTTTTTGTAATCTGTGCCTACGAAGCTCGTAGTCGAACTTCATCGAATTTGCTTACCCACACTCGCATACCCTCTCTCTTAACACTCTCGCTCTTGCTCTTTGCTCTAGTCCGTCCGTCGTTGTCTTCTGGCCTTAAAACCATTTGCACTTGCGACAGTTGGCACTCACTTTGTTTCTTTCTTTCTTATTGTTGTTGTTTACTTTTACGTTATGTTTCTTTGCCAATTTCCGTTTTGACTATTGTTCGGTATGGTTTCGCTAAATGCTTTCCGCGCAGTCTTGTGCTTGAGTCTACGTGGAGAATAAACGCCACCGCACAGGATGACAGATGCTGCACCCCGCGGCTCACAGCTCGCAACTGGAAACTTCAATAATCTGCCATTTTACCTAGCACGCGCAGCATCGCCTTGGGTTGGGCGATTTGGCGATGTTGCAAGTAGACTCGCCATCGTTTGACAACGCAGTTCATTGTAAAGCTTACACACACACATACCTACATACACTTATCAAAAACATAAAAGGAAATGCCCTCGGAAAATGTATAGAAACCACATATAGCACAAAAATCAAACCAATTTGATTTTCCATCTTAAATTACATTTAGTTTTCAAGTTGGTTATTCTGTAAACCTTCATATTGTTGTTTTCCTACAGCGGAGAATTAGTATTCCTATCTGTTGATTCATCTTGGGTTGGGGTGTTCCGTTTAGGATCGCAAACCTAACTTTTGTCTGATATCTATATATACATATATAGATAAATATATGCATTTATATTAATGTATTTGCATGGCCTGCAAACTCGGTTGCGAAAATGACAACAAAGTGAAACAAACAATAGCTCCGCAGTACGACTACAATAACGACAACGACAGCAGCAACAATAGCAATCGCACAACTCGTACAACTAAAAAGTGACTGTTGTGTCTGTTGGATATGTATTCGTTTGTTATTGTTGTTGTTGTTATTGCTGCGGCACGTTGTGCTGGGGCTTGGCGCTGTCTGCGTTTTAAGGCGGCCATTACTGCAACCAGAAGTAGTAGTAGCAGCAACATCAGCAAGCAACAGCAACAGCCACAGCGCCAACAGTAACAACAACTCGAAGCAAACCCGTTTTTAATTCAATAGCAGGCCCATGAAATTTTACGCCCGATTTGTAGCACAACTACTACTGCTGCCCCAGCGCGAACACCAACAACAGCAGCAACAACAACAACAGCGGTATATGCAGCAGAAATTGAAGCACTTCAATATATGTATACTTGTACAGAGATTTGATTCTAGCTAGTAGTGCACGCTCAGCTGTTAGTCCGATGATCGACTTTTGCAATCTGTATTGATTTATCCATTTCTTGATCTTTTTAACTCGTTAAATGGGTTAGGAGATATTTGCCAATGTGCTTAAACGAATATGAATAAAGTGCAATTTTCTGTTGCGTAGCGCGTTAAATCACAATTAGTAAGACTCAAAGCCATTGACAGACGAGTCCGACGAACGACTAGCTGCCGCCAGAGCGATTGACTTGGCTGACAATCGGCTTTGAGACATTTGGCCTGTTGCTTACTCATCAACAGCATGATTTTTTGGCCCCTCTTCTGCTTCTTCTTTCCTGCGTTTTCTTCTTTTTTTTTGTAAAAGTTTTAGTGTAGCGTGAAACATGCGCACGCATGCGCAACGAGGTCAATCGAATGGCAATCAAGCCAGCAACATCAACAGTCGCACAACAATGGTAAATTATTGCGATCCAAAATGTATACAACAAACAAGACTGGGAATTTTGCTTGCTGCTGTTGCTATCTGTCATTTAAAGGACTAGGACATGCAAATTTCTACATATGCCTTTTTAGCAACAAAGTGTAGACCGCAAATCACAACGTCTTTGAGGCTCTCGAAGTACTTGTGCGTCTAATTGAATATTCGTATAAGGATGTATTTGAGAAATGCTTGCGTAGTATTGCACAGCTGAAAAACGACAAGTTTGTTGCATGAAATAGGAAGTATTTCCAAGATAGCCGTATCCCACACACTTCCTTTTTCAATGTTTCCTTCCTTAAACTAAACCTACACCATTTTCATAGCTTTCTAGTCATTATATTCTTCAAAACCCATTTTAATAGGGATCAATATCTAAATTTTCAAATATTTTATGGTTTACAGGTACAGGTCGTCATCCTTACAAAAAAATACATTAGGTTAAGTCAGGAACTAATGTTCTATTAGTAGAGTTTTACCAGAGCGACAGTCCTAATATTTTTCATATGAATCAATTAATTTTATTCTTGTATGTTCCTTTTTTTTATGTCAAGGACAATCCAACTTGAACCTTGCAGCTTATATTTTACCAAAGTCGAAATACCGCTTAAAATATAGTAGTTTAATGCCATAAAGCTGACACATGAAGTGGTGGAAGAGCAAAATTCGATTTATTTGTTGTAAATAGTCATGTCTTTTCTTCGATACTCAAAGCACCAACTATTTATGGTATTGTTTTGTTGCATCAATTCGGAAATGTATTTTACCATACATTGTTCATGCTATTCATTTTCTCATGGCATTTTGAAATTTAGATGAAATTTCTATATATTTCTATTCTATAGTCTGTATTCAATTGAAATAATTTAAATGATCCAAAACGAGGCCTGTCTTATATATTTTGCGTGGGATCAATTAAATGCTGTCTGAGAGGAAGCTAAAATATATAAAAACTCTAAAACAAATGCATGGAGTTTGACTTTTTCATTATTTTGCTTAGTCAAACCCAAGATGCAATTCGATCTTACGCCACAACTCAATCAGCAGTTGGTGCAGCAAACCCGGAAAATACGGCTCCGATTGTTGCCTAATGATGTATGCAGTATTTTGTTTGGAAATTAGTGTAGAAATCTGAGAAGTCTTTTGGAAGAGCCAATAGAAAAACAGAACAACAATATCCGCAAGTCGACCAACATTTGGGTCACATTTTAGCTCAATAATTCTCACTGATTCACAAGTGGATAAATAACAAATAATATTAAGTACTTGGTGTCTTTTAAATTTAAATTGCCTAAGAATACATACATATATGTACACAAATGCACATCCCGAAAACTAACGCTTCGGTTCAAGAAACGATTCCCGATGACCTTATTTTGAGTTTAAAGTCGAACGGCTAGGTGTGCATAGAAGTCTCTTGTTTCAATAGCGCGGAAACCAACGCATTCATGCATTCAGGCGAAGCTAAATGGAAATATTAATACTTTTTTAAATACTCTCTATATCTGTGGAAGTTCTAATTTCTTTGCTCTTGCTGTATCAGCAGAAAGGTAACATAAATCAGTAGAAACGAGTTCAAAATTTAAATAAAACGCGAGAGTGCGCGCAGTTTGGAAACCGGTTTGGCTATTGCCTCAATTCAAGAACAAAAACTTAAACATAATGAACAGACTGCCTATAGCAAAAAACGAAACACAATCAAAATAAATAAATATAGTTGTCATTCGAAAATGTTATCCGGTAGTAGGGCTAGCGTGAGAAAAAGTCAGTACGAGTCTGCCCAAAATTTGCAGATATAAGGAAAATATTGTCGAATTGCGAATCGAAAATCAAGTTGAGTTCAAACTGACTAAATACCATTCATAATGGCAGTTATCAAGACAAAGACTACAATGCTAAAAGATAAATAGCAACAGCATCGAGAGCAAAAAGAAAGGCAGCCAGACGGGCATCTGGCAGGCTGGGAGCTGTGCACAGAGCCAGTTTCTTGTGGTCGAGAATCACGGCTCGTTTGCTAGTAAAAGGAAGAGAGTGTTTGGCGACTGGCATTGGCAATGGAAATTGAATTTGAAAGGCCATGTAAATTACTTGATGAGCTGACGTATCCAGCTGCGCCCGGTGAGCGCTTATCTTGGAGAGCTGCAATTGTAGCGACTATTTGTTTATTAATTATGGGCACACAGAGTGCACACATCAGCTGACAGCAGCTGTCTAGTGCTTTATTCAGAAATCTCAACAGCAAGTGCCGCCAGCTTAATTAACGACTTGGCCATAACCATAATCGACCCGCTTTTCTTGGGTCCCATAGGGCGGCCAGCCACGTGTGATTTATTAAAGAACCCAAATGCGTATTTCGATTATGACAAATTCATTAATCATAGCCAGGTTAACGACATTTTGTATTTCCATTTTGGCTGATCAATCAAACTATGTGACGACACAGCCACAGACACCGCTACAAGCCAAAGGGCCCGCTTATATGTATGAACATTAACCAGCGGCAATACAATTGCTGACATGTGACAAAACCAAGCACATTGCCCAATTATTATGAAAGGCATTTTACAAATTTTTCATTTTACAAATTTTAGTGCAGACTTATATAAAGCGCATATGTTTAACAAATTCCGTACCTCTTGTGCAGCTTGAAGGTATGTAATATGTATATAAGGACAAATCTTTGGGTAGGAATTTGTCAAATACATGTACATATGTATATGGGTTTCTAGATAAAGGCTTCTCGAATGGGCAAAAACAAAGAGTATATGTATATAAATGAACCGCTGAGGCACTTAATCACAATATTTGTGCTCTTCGGTAAAGCAGTGGGAAGCCTGCAGAATTTAGTCCTAATAAAAATACTAAATAGGCATTATAGAATGCGAAGAGGCAAACTGCAATTGTCTAATTAACATAATATATGTGTCTATGTATTTACTACACATAGCTAATTTGTTAGAATTCGTATGCCTTTGGCATGTCACGCATTTGAATGGGACTATCCAAGTTCAAATGGCGAATACGTTCAAACAAATTCCAAATAAGTGTATGTCGCATATGCAAAATGTTTCGCAAAACTTGCTCATACATACATATACAAAAATATGCATATACATATATTACATATATAAAACGTCCGATTCGTGCTCGTCTGGTCGTCAACTGTTGATAACGCTCGCACGCGGTGCACAGAGTTTGCCTCGTCGTCGACGTCGTTTTCAAAAATGCGGCATTTGACACATTTATGAAAATCGGAATCGGAATGTTCCACAAACTCATTTTATTGGAATGTTTTATTTTCAGTTTGGTCATGATACGCATGAAATGTGCGTGTGCATTCGCTTATATGTGTGTGCATACAAGTACATATACATGTACATATGTATACGGCAGATGAAATACATATCTTATGAGTTAGTGCAGCAGCAACTGCATATTCCCTTCAGGCGCAAATTTCTTTGCTATGATTCATGCTGTAAGGAGAAAGAGCGATGGCGATTAACTGCAGGCTGGACACCACAGAACTTCATATACATATATCTACATATTCACAGATCATGTACATATTCAAGTTCATAGGACGTGAGTGCAAAGGAGAAACCCATAAAATACGGGGAGGAGCGCAGACGAGACCACAAATATAAATAACAAGAACCAGTGTCAGTCGGTGTCATGTCCATTAAAGTAACATCATCAAAAAGTAAGCCTGGTTGTCACTGTTTATACGGAAATGGTTAATGGAAGCCAGGTTTAGATATTAGCTATAACTAAATGAACAGTCGACCAAACGTCGATCGGCACTCACCGCTTGAATTGTTCTGTACCATGGTGGCCGCTCGGGATAGAACGTCCAGAGCAGATTCCATCTTATATATATCAATATTTTTGGGTAGCAGGGAACAGCTGCAAGTGGACTTTAGCTATGGCCGTGGATATGGACTGAAGTCTTCGATGTGCACCGCATGAATTTCGCACTGTAAATACAAGAGAGAAAAAAAAAACAAATTGACCAAGGCACAAAGTGGACATATGTACATACATAGACACTACAAAACCATATCGAAGACTGCATGCATGCGCATGCATGTACGTACGTAACTATGTATGTAAACGGGACGCAAAACGTAACAAAGAGTGACGTTGTTGCCGCTTACTGGCCGAAACAAACAAGGCGAAATCCTGCTGCAAGCAGTTTTCATTGCTAGGGCGATGGACACGGGATAGGGGTGGGAAGGCCGCAAGCACGATGCAGTTGGGACAGGTTTGAAGACGGCAACAACAGCATGAGCCATAGCAGCCCAAAATTTGGCACTGACCAGGTACAGCAGCGGAGCGCGGTCACAGCACACGTAACCGAAACGGATTTACCAAAATGCCACATTGTTGCCAAGCATGCCAGGCCAGCTGAAGATTATTTTATTTTACATTTACCTTTGCTTGGACGCCTTGAAATGTTGTTGTCGTCGTTGAATAAGAATCGTTTTTATGTTTATACGTTATGGTTTGATGTCCTCCTGATGGTAGATGGAATTGCAAATATTTATATGTATATATTTGAGATCTATGTTAGCCAAAAAGCATGCAAACGCTTTACTAAATGCTATTTAAATCCACTGTGAAATGTACGAAAAACAACACATCGCAGTGTTGGAAAGCATTACTTTTCTTCATTACTTGCTCATTTTTGCGTCAGTTCACTTTTCAATTGCGTTACGTTTCTGCGTTTGAGGTACTCATTTTTGCGCTCATGGCTTTGCGCATACGTCACAGACCTTTTAATTTGTCGCGCTATAAAATAAATTCTCAATTACGATAATGTATAGTTACAATAATAAACTCTTTTTTTTTTAAATTCTGAACTCATTGAAAATGAGTAGTCATGGTATAATGGTTTTGTTGAAATGTTTGTAATAGGATGGCAAAGGCGAAGGAGACCCCATAAAGTATTTGTACTTATTTATGATCAGCTCGACGAGCTGAGTTGATTTAGCTATGTCCATCTTTGTCCTGCCTTAAGAGATTTACGAGATATACTTTTCTAACTAAATTTCGATTAGATTTTTAATCGATAACATTTTAGCGGGACCTAGAGTACTTAGTATTTTGATAATCCGTTGTCGGTAGTGCCAGACTGCAACGTCCCTACATGTTCCATATTTGCTATGATTAAGTCTGTAGCACATTTCTTAAATATTATATATTCAAAGTTTGACACGCCCCTAGCGGGCGGTGCGGTATAATAATAGTAGTTTAGCACGCTTGATACTTTTCCAAATTTCAAGCATCTAGCTTCTATTCATGCGCCCTTTGTAATGTATGCATTAAAGAAGTTCAGTTCTAAGCGGGCTCAGGGTATTTCGTAGTCGATCAGTCGCAAGTTCCAATTGCCAGCCCTCTTATCTTTATTATTTATATACATATACATATACATATACATATACATATACATATACATATACATATACATATTCATATACATATACATATACATATACATATACATATACATATACATATACATATACATATACATATACATATACATATACATATACATATACATATACATATACATATACATATACATATACATATACATATACATATACATATACATATACATATACATATACATATACATATACATATACATATACATATACATATACATATACATATACATATACATATACATATACATATACATATACATATACATATACATATACATATACATATACATATACATATACATATACATATACATATACATATACATATACATATACATATACATATACATATACATATACATATACATATACATATACATATACATATACATATACATATACATATACATATACATATACATATACATATACATATACATATACATATACATATACATATACATATACATATACATATACATATACATATACATATACATATACATATACATATACATATACATATACATATACATATACATATACATATACATATACATATACATATACATATACATATACATATACATATACATATACATATACATATACATATACATATACATATACATATACATATACATATACATATACATATACATATGTATATGAACCCACGCACATAAACGCCCGCAGAAGCATATACTCTGCTAACTGCGACTGCGCTTGCGTTGCATTACCCTCGAATTATGGGGATATTAAATGTTTTACTTTTTTTCTGAAAACTTTTATAGTGCGATAATATAATTAATATGTGTATATAGCCAAGTCCGTCAGTGGGGTCTGGGGTCGGTCACCCCTTCTTCTGCTTGTTACACACATTTCCACAAAAATTTATCATCTGATTTAGCATTATCAATAGGTTCGAGTATACAAATTTTTTCAAGCGTGCAGATTGTTTTTTCTCACTTATTGTAATATTTTTATTTATCCCACATAACGATAGAGCCTCAGCCATCAATTTCGTGAATGCATAAATTGTTCTAATCAATTTAATAATTTAAAATTTGGATGGCTACAAGTAGTACAATTTAGAGCAACTGTTTCCGAAAGATCTATGCTGATTTCAGTATTATATATATAAAGAAGCTAACACAATTTGCAGCAGTTGTCCGCTTTTAATTTGGCATACATATGTACATACTAAAATAAAGGCGGACAATTTCTGCAAATTACGTTAGCTTCTAGAGTAAGATGTTGGTCTGTTAGCTTTTAATTCAATGCGAGTTCACTTTAAAAATCCGTTTTGTATTAAGAGTTATCAAATTTGAATCTAGTTTTTGCCACGTCGGAAACTGCCTAAGAGGTTTTGCTTGAGTCTGATTCTACAGTTGGCGTTTCCATATAACTATCCCTGACATATACGAATTCGTAGAAGCTATTGATGCCTACAAAATATGTCGGCAGAATGCCAAGTCCCTTGACAAATGTCATGCCGCGATATTTACATTCTAGCCCATATTTGCCCAGTATAAGGGCCGTTTCTTCGGTTACTTGTATTTCTCCGGCGACACCAGTGGAGTTCATTCGCGAGGCTACGTTAACAGCATTGCCCCAAATATCGTAGTGCACCTGCGAGGCGCCCACCACACCGGCCATCACCTCTCCGCTAGAAATTCCAATGCTCATATCGGCGTTAAATATATCACGATCGACTGGAAGGTTCTTATAATTACTGTTGAACACACTTAACGTTCTCATTAGGTCCAATGCGAAGGTGGTCAGGACGAATACCACTTCCTCCCTTTTCTCTCTAATTGTATAATTACCCATTTTGAAGGACTCCAACGAGCGACGTGCCCGGTTGACTATAATAAAAATTATACATTTATATTATTAATAAATTGGTTAGCAAACATAAGTCACTTACCCTCCTGAATAACAGAAGCGTTAGCAACATTTTGGTAATTTACGAGCGATGAGAACCGTATATCCAGCCCACAGGCGGCCATATATGTACAGCCCACAATTTTGATTTTTTCTATTACGTTATCTTCTTTATAAAAGGACAGCTACAGTCGAAAAATTAAGATCTCGAAAATTGAAAAGGCACTTCACAGCTCTTACGACTTGATCAAATTCAAAAATAATATCGTTGAGGACACGCAAATTTGGTAAAGTCACATCAAAGTTTTTTAGGGAAGCGAACATGACGGCCACCATTTCGTAGTCTTCATAGTAAAGCTCGTGCTTGGCCACCGAGGTCAGGTAGACGTTGACTGCGTAAACCAATAAAGATAATGATCATAACAATAATATTTGCATATAAAGTAAACATCACTCCTACCAACATGGGCCGGCAAAATGTTATGTAGTAATATAGATATAGACTGATCGGCGATACGGGCATCATCCTGTTTTTTTTTCAGCTCTTCTCTCCACCTAATTTAAACATTTTCAAAAGGCGGCTAGTTTTCGGATTTATGTTTTTTGACTCACTTGAAATTAATTTTGTTGTTAAATTCAGCGTGTCGCTCCTTAAAATATATACTACAGAACGTAATTAAAATCATTATTAAGTGTCCATATTCGGCTGCAAAATACGGATTGGTTGTCAAGCCATCGTGAATTACGTACTCGAATTGATAGAGTAAGATGCTTAAATAGGCGACGGTTACTAATAAGCTCACTATTATTTTTATAACGAACGGAATTCGGGTAAATATAATGCTTATGATAATTATAAGGCACACCGTATAGGAGAGTGGCCACGGCGGGAAGCATAGGTCCTCGCCCGGATCATATTGGTACACTAATCTCTCAATAAATACTAGTTGGAACTCTTTCTTATCGCAATCAAGCTAAAAAAAAGTAAATCTATAGTATTCAACCTTTATCCAACCGAAATCGGTAGTTACCCACCAGTACAGTAGTTATAATTAAAATGTACGTTGATATAAAGTACATATAGACAGAGATCCTCTTGACGAGACTGCTCTGTAGATTGTCTGCTATTTTAAATAGAGTGCAGCTGAAAGCGGAGTAAATGTGCGATTTCTTAGAATAACGCCAAATGCAAATCTTCTTATACCAAGTTAAAATAAGTAACATGGATAAGGTGATAACCGTAAGCACCTCGAAATAAAGGGCACTTTTATTGCTACAATCAAGTTTCAGGTATATGAGACTCATACCACAGCACCATCCTAGCAGAACACTGTACTTCAGCATGTAGTCTGGTTGATGTAAATACTTATATTCCAGCCGAGAATCGCGAAAATGTAAGAAAACGGGTGAAATTTCAACACGGGACGAACTTGGCCTTTCTTTATGATATTTTAAAATAGTCATTTTACGAAAAACGTGTGAAATTCTAGTTGGGTATAGAGAAAATACATTATTTCGTAATACAGGTAACCAAATAAAAAATCTTACCCTTTGGGACCAAGTGGCATTTTTTTCAATTCTTCGTGTACCAATAGTTCAGAGGAACCTTCATGATTATTTTTTTTCAAAGTGAATGAATCAATGGACTCATGATCGCTTTCGGCGCCATCTGCTGTGTCATTAATACTAGATATGAGGTATGTGATAATGCTGTACTTTTGAAGATATTTATCTTTACGCGCGTCCTCCGTACCAGGATATACTTCATACATATCGTTAAGCATTTGGCGAGTTCTTTGACTAATGTGAACTTGGCCAGGCATTCCGGTTGCCTCCAACTGGTTCGCAATTAACACATCTGTACCTAATGTTGAAGAACATTAATTTATTGAACCAAATACGACCAGTAATAGGTTTAGGATTCTGTTTACCCCAAATGTCATATTGCAGTTTCGCTGCCCCAAGGACTCCAGCAAATAGAGATCCCGAATGCACACCGACACGTATGTCAATGTCGATTTTAACAATGGCTCTAAAAGTATAAAACGGTAGATATCAATGTAATTCGAAGGAATAATGTTGAGTACTTACCTTACTTCGCGAATAATGTCGATCATACAGAGTCCCAGATTGACACAGCATTTGGCATGTTCTGGATCTGGCTTTATTAAGCCGGCCACACAATAGTAGCAGTCGCCCAAGAATTTGATACGTTGCACCGCATAGCGAGAGGCAGCGTTGTCAAATCTGGCATATAGCTCGTGCAGCAAAGTGACTAGTTCCTTAACGGATAAAGTTGTGGTCATGTGGGTGTAGTTAACTATATCAGCATACAGAATACTGACATCGGAATGCATTTGAATGGCAATAATCCGATCTCTTCTATTAGTTATGAGCATGTCGTGATGCTTTTGGGAGAACTTAATCCAATGTCGAATTTCATCCTGAATAGGTTGAGCAATCTGCGCCGGTAATATGCTATGCAAGAATACCCTTTCCCTCGCTCGAGCGTTCCTTAGCGCATTATCCTCCAATACATACTGATGCCGATCTAGGAACGATGCGCGGACAACAATCTCGCGCATTACCAAGAAAAATGTGCACAACATATTTAGTGAAATATAATAGAATAAGACTTCGATATTTTCGGAAAACTGTGATTTATCACTAAATCCTAAAAAGCCTAAATTTGCTTCATAATAAATAATGTATATTGCTGATATGAGAGCTGCCAGTCCGATTGATGTTGTGATTTCAAGAATAGGGAAAAACATATAGATCATTAATATTACGTAGGTATCAAAAAATGTTCCCAATATCCAATCATTCACAACAAGATGGTAATAATTAAGCGACAGATCTGTGAAAAATGTGACAAACATAGTTATATTATGGTATATATATATATATATATATATATATATATATATATATATATATATATATATATATATATATATATATATATATATATATATATATATATATATATTAAAACAAACATGAGTGCTGTAGTCGAGACTGCTCTACTAGAAGATACCCTATGCTTATTTTACATATACATACGAATGCCCCAACAACAAAACAGGTGTGTCTCAAGAGGAATGGGAGAAACTGGGAAAAACAAAGTCATTTTCATTTTAAAATAGTTTGTTCGTTTTTGCTATTCCCGAAATATAAATAGCAACCTGCGTCCATATTTTACAAGCAGCAGAACTGCGCATTTTATGCAGCGAATTAAAATTTTTAACTATTTATCCGTTGAGCCCATTTAAAATGGAAGATCAGATTTTCTTAAAATGTATATAACAGGCTGAAGAAGACGTGGCAGACCCCATTAAGAATAAACATTCTTGATCAGGGCGACGAGCTAGTCGATTTAGATCTGCCCTCCCGTCTGTCCCTCCGTATGTATGTATGTATGTATGAGCACGTCAATTTCAGAACCCGACTTAGATGGTGGCCGTGAACAAGAATGCATATACTTTCAGGATTATCCACACCAACTTCTGCCTGTTACATACTTCCACTTTCAGAAAATCTTTATACCGCGATAACAGCGATTACTGGGTTCATTGTGTTCAATTTGAAAAAGGTTCCAATGACAAGGAAAATAATATTTTTGCTTCTTATTTAACTATCCTGTCAGACATCGTAAAAGTTCAGGCATAGCGGAAATACCCACCTACAGAAACAATAATCAGCGCGGCAGCCACTGATGTTACGTATTTCAACCACTTGTGATTCATCCAAAACTTAACTTTTACATTTGCCCACATAACTAAAATAACGATGACAGCAGACATGCTATAGCAGCCGACATCAACGTATATTAAATCCAGGGGCTGTGTAGGCAAACAAAATAGATATATGTAGCTATAGTTAGTAGAATGTAATCAATTCGCATTCATCAGCTCACCATGCATGTCGCTAACAGCAGACTGCAATGAAAAATTGTGAAAAACATATGCAATCCCTGAAACAATATCACGTTGTTAGCCCGAAGACGCATCTGGTGCTCATTGAAGTCGTCCTCTATACCCACCTCTTTGCATTTTTTCTAAAAAAGGTTAAATTAGCACATATATGTTCTTATATACTGACGGCTTTAAGGCAGCACAGTTGGCAGGTGCTAATACTATACCTGTAGAAACTCGTAGTCCCATTTTAGCTCGTTCGTATACGCTAATTTGCATTTCATGTTTAACAGCTGGAAAAATATAATAATAATGTCATCAATATTATTATTATTATAAACAAGAAAACAACATATTCAAGGAGTAGATGATATTGAAGTTGCAACCATAAGACGTTTGACGTTTGAGTCGTTAGTTCGCTGGTTAGTTCGAATTGTATTAAGTATATTTAAATTAGAGTGTAAAGGCCATTGACTTGCAGCTAAAAGTACATATATCCAATAGCAATATGGGGTATCTCGTTATCTCCATATTATCCAGTCAATTGTATAAATTCTTTATTATTTATATAAATTCTTTCTTATAAATGTGTCAAATCATATTTCTTCATATACGATAAGCCCATTGCAAATCGGAACTCAATATATAATAGCATAGAATGTGTGTAACCCTTTTTATTAATAAATTTTGGATGCTATGCTATGCTATGCGATGATGAAAAGTAGAATAATTGGTATATCAGCACGTCGAAATTTTTTAAAGTGTCTCTTATTCGGGCAAGTCCTGACAAGAACACTTCTGTTAAAATTTAATTTTCAATATCCTAATTTCAGTTTAGTTCACAACAAAATCACCCTGTTCAGTGTTTAACAGAATCGCACAACACTGTCACAATAATTAACTTCGTTGGAGGTAATTAAATCGTACAGTGAGTTACCTTTCACGATATACAGACAACATCTGTCCTCTGTAACTCTCGCCGCATCCACCCATTTTCTCGTTTCACATTTGACAAAGACTAAGATCATTTTCGTACTCTATCACAAAAACTAAAGTATTTTGTTGTAATTCGAGAATCGCGCGTTAACGACTATTTTGTTACTATATTTAAATCAAAATTTTCAATGAATTAGACACTTATCATTCTTTCGACACGCAGTTAAGTAAACATGCCAGTTAGCGACCAAATCTCGACGTCAATGTGTCAGTTTATGTTTACAACTCCTTTATCAATTACTCCTTGATTATGTAGTTTTTTCATATCAATATAAATATATGTGGGCAGCTTTGAAATATGAAATACAGTTTTGATTACACGAACGAGTTAAAATGGAATCGCGGGTTTCTAAGGGTATCGTATAAGCACTTGGCATTATTGCCATCATATCAGTGAGTGGACTTACATTAATTGTAACTTTTCCAGCAAAAGTGTAAGGAGGCGGGCATAGAAGAACAATACAATGAGCACCAGTTTCGTCTTTCGGTCAGCTACATAATCGTGTTTCAGGCATTGCATTTGCTATTCACAGGACTTCATTGCACTCTTTTGTTGACAACATGCGTGGTGAATATACATTACTGAAATACTCTTAAGTCTAGCTATAGCTGATCTGTTTGTCTGCACAGCAGCTGGATTTAATATACGTTGATGTCTGCTGCTATACTACATCTGCAGTTGTCGTTGTTGCAGTGATGTGGTCTAATGTAAAAGTGAAGAACCTGTTGGAGCTCAAATGGTTGACGTATGTTACATCAACGATAGTCGCAGCGATTATAGTTTCCGTTGGTAGGTATTCGGTTTTGTGCTTTTATCAATACATATTTTGATTTCTTACAGATCTGTTGCTCAATTATTACCATTTGCATATGAATAAATGGGTTTTGGCCTCCATGTATGACATATATGTTATACTTATGATCTATATTTTTTTCCCTATTCCCCACATTTTACCAGCGATGGCTCTGGCAGTTGTTGTGTCACTTATATACATACTCTACTTTTTATTATATTTACATTCCATTTATCAATATCATTTTGGTAAAGTGACACGTTATGGCGACACTGTCGTTTTTATATGCAACTACATTGGCTTAAATGTGATCGGGACTGGATTTCGAGTAATGCGCGAGATTGTTGTCCGCGCCTCATTCCTTGATCGGCATCAGTATGTAATGGAGGATAATGCACTAAGGAGCGCTCGAGCGAGGGAAAGGGTATTCTTGCATAGCATATTACCGGCGCAAATAGCTCAACCTATTCAGGATGAAATTCGAAATAGGATTGAGTTCTCTCAGAAGCATCATGGTACGTCCATTAGCAACAGAAGGGATCTCTTTATAGCTATTCAAGTGCATTCCGATGTCAGTATTCTGTATGCTGATATAGTTAACTACACACACATGACCACAACTTTATCTGTTAAGGAACTAGTCATTTTGCTGCACGAGTTATATGCCAGATTTGACAATGCAGCCTCTCGCTACACGGTGCAACGTATCAAATTCTTGGGCGACTGCTACTATTGTGTGGCCGGCTTAATAAAGCCAGATCCAGAACATGCCAAATGCTGTGTCAATCTGGGACTCTGTATGATCGACATTATTCGCGAAGTAAGGTAGGTACTCAACATTATTCCTTCGAATTACATTGATATCTACC
This sequence comes from Drosophila mercatorum, assembly GCA_961210405.1. NCBI lineage: Eukaryota > Metazoa > Arthropoda > Insecta > Diptera > Drosophilidae > Drosophila > Drosophila mercatorum. Next base: position 24,627,277 of record CAUIUS010000004.1, on the reverse strand, counting down.
GTTTTATACTTTTAGAGCCATTGTTAAAATCGACATTGACATACGTGTCGGTGTGCATTCGGGATCTCTATTTGCTGGAGTCCTTGGGGCAGCGAAACTGCAATATGACATTTGGGGTAAACAGAATCCTAAACCTATTACTGGTCGTATTTGGTTCAATAAATTAATGTTCTTCAACATTAGGTACAGATGTGTTAATTGCGAACCAGTTGGAGGCAACCGGAATGCCTGGCCAAGTTCATGTTAGCGAAAGAACCCTTGAAATGATTAACAATTTGTATGAAGCATATCCGGGAACCGATGCCGCGCGTAGAGATGCGTATCTTCAAAAGTGCAATGTTCTCACGTTCCTTATAGCTGATATTAAAAACGACAACATCAGTGACTTGGATGATCAAGAATCTATTGAATCATTTTGTTCAAAAGAGAAGCATGAACGTACTTCTGAACTATTGGTCTATGAAGAGCTGAAAAAAATGCCGCTGGGTCCTAGAGGGTGAGACTGTATTTTGGTTAGCTGTGTTACGAAATATATTTTTTTCTGTATCCGGACAGATTGCAAAGCATTAATGAAAGCACAAAAGAGCACAAAAAATCGCAAAATTCGATCAATCCACAAATTGGAATTTTCCTCTTACATTTTCGCGATTCAAGGTTGGAATATAAGTACATACATCAGCCCGATTACATGTTGAAGTACAGTGTACTCCAAGCCTGGTGTTGCGCTATGAGCCTCGTATACCTGCAACTTGTTTATGACCATGTAAATTCTAGGGGGTCTTATTACTTTGATATTTTTGTGGTGATCTCCTTTTCCGTGTTATTGATTTTAACTTGGTACAAGATGGTCTGCTTCTGGCTCTATTCGAACCGCTCTCATAAATACTCCACTTTCAGCCGCATCCTATTTCGAATCGCAGATAATATACAGCGTAGTCTCATTTATCGTTCAGTTATCTATATTTTCATCATAGTAACGTACTTTGCTATTATAGGTGGAATGCTGGTGGGTAACAACAGATGTTGGTTGGACAAATATTAATACCTACATATTTATTTTATTTAGAATGATTGTAACAAAGACGAGTTCCAACTCGAGCATATTGAGAGCATACTGTATCAATATGAAGCGGAAAATGCAATATGTTTCGCTCCGTGGTCTGTCACCTGCATGGTGTGCCTCATAATTACTAACAGCATAATATTCACACGGATTCCATTCATTATGAGAATAATAATTAGCTTCCTGGTGTGCATTACCTATTTAAGTATTCTGATCTATCAGTATGAGTACTTAGTTCACATTAGCCTGACAACCAATCCTTATTTCAAATCTGAAAGCGCGCACTGCCTAATGATCATATCGACTATGCTTACTGTATATTTCAAAGAGCGACAAGCTGAGTTTAATAGCAAAATAAATTTTAAGTTAGTAAAAAGCATAATTGCGAAACTCCGCAAACCCATTAACGATATTTTATTTAGGTGGAGAGAAGAGCTGAAAAAAAAGCAGAGTGATGCCCGAATAGCCGATCAGTCTACAACTATACTATTGCATAACATTTTGCCGGCTCATGTTGGTAGGATAAGTCTGCATATTCAATTATTATATTCATCTTATTATTAATTGTTTCATTCAGTAAACGTCTATCTGACCTATCTTGAGAAAGATGAGCTATACTATGAGGTCTATGAAAGTGTGGCCGTCATGTTCGCTTCCCTGAAAAACTTCCAGTTAACTTTGTCTACGTTACGTGCTCTCAACGAGATTATTTCCGAATTTGATCGAATCGTAAGACCTTTAAAGTACTTTTTCGAGTTTTTCTGTTTTTTTATTTTTCTACTATAGTTGTCTTTTTATAAAGACGATAATGTAGTAGACAAGATTAAAATTGTGGGCTGCACATATATGGCCGCCTGTGGGTTGGATATAAGGTTGTCATCACTCATAAGTGAGAAACAAGCTAAAAACGACTCCGTTATCCAGGAGGGTACGTAACTACTTTAATAAGTCTATTTATCAAATTCATTTGACATTTTCATATGTATATCTCTTCTATCATAGTCCTCCGTGCACGTCGGTCGCTGGCGGCCATGGATGGTTATACCATATACGAGAGAAAGGATGAAGTGGTATTCGTGCTGACCACCTTTGCGTTGGACCTAATGAGAACGTTAAGTGTGTGCAACAATAATTATAAGAACCTTCCACTTGATCGAGATATATTTAACGCCGATATGAGCATTGGAATTTCTAGCGGAGAGGTGATGGCCGGTGTGGTGGGCGCCTCGCAGGTGCACTACGATATTTGGGGCAATGCTGTTAACGTAGCCTCGCGAATGAACTCCACTGGTGTCGCCGGAGAAATACAAGTAACCGAAGAAACGGCCCTTATACTGGGCAAATATGGGCTAGAATGTAACTATCGCGGCATGACATTTGTCAAGGGACTTGGCATTCTGCCGACATATTTTGTAGGCATAGATAGTAACTATGAGTTCAAATATATTCGGGATAAAAGTTCACAAGATTCTATGAAAGACACTCCCCAAACGTCTCTTGTATCCTCTTAAAGAACAAAATTATAATTCATCAAATTTGGGTGATATAGGAAGCTGTCTAGATATTTCGACAACCGACTCCACAATTTTTGGAAATAAATTGTCTTTAACACATACTCAGGCATAAGCACACGCTCTGCTTACTACGCAGTTGACGCAGCGACTGCGCGTGGACTAAAATGTGCCTGTGTTATAAGAAATTAAATGTTTAATATTATATACTCTAATATACTCTAATAGTTTGTAGACGAACTTTCTCAATGAAACTTTGAAAGAACTTTTATGGCATTCACATGTGTGTATTCACCAAACCACAAGTCTCTAGTATTTGAAATACGTTTTTCGCAAATTTTTGGGAACTTGGGCCTTGACGTGGCATCTAAAATCAAAAAATTGAAAAAGTGATAAGCGCGTTCATACGGATGGACGGCCGGACAAACGGACATGACTATATCAGCTCAGCTCATCGAGCTGATCAAGAATATATGTATATATTTATATGGGGTCTGCCATGCTTTCTTCTGCCTGTAACATAGTTTTTGACAAAAACACATCCTGATTTCTGATTTTCAAGGGGTTCAGGATATAACAAGTAAGAACGTTGCAGTCTGGCGCTACTGAGGCATTATGAGATATGCATTTTCCGACTTGCCGCTCCATTAACTGTTCCCAATTGTGTCTCTATAAGAAGAATTTCTGTATAGTCAGATCCACATTAAGTGTGAATATATAATTTTTGCCAAATTCGGGCATTCTAGTTTTAAAACTGTCGAAGATACAGTTTGACCCGATTTTCCACGCCACAAATGGGCGTAGCTATATCCACAATAGTATTTTGATCTTGGGATGCAGGCGCGAGTATACCTTCCAAATCCAAAGTACGTACATGTGTTTCTGATATACTAGTGCATTAATGCGAATAGACGGACAGACGGAAGGGCATCATGACGGACATTCGGGAATAAGTATAATAATTGCATTTTGTTGCATTTTCAATTGTAACGGCAGCGGTTTTATTTACCGATGTATTTTCCGCGTTACGATATTTTTCTGGTATTTTTTTTATTCATGTTTATTGAAATCATAATAAAACATGAGTTCTTGTTGCCTTTTCACCGTTTTGTTTTTATTTTTACAAACAATGGGACTGGTAACAAGAACTAAAGCTACCATACATAGTCCCTTTGAATAATTAAATAAATTCCCCATTAATTTATCGAAAAATGATATGTCATAAATCGGTATATACTTATCGCAATGTACTAGAGTTGCTGTAATCGATAATATATCAACAAACCTGTGTAAAAGTATTTGTGGTTTCTGCGTTCTATCTGCAATTAATTAAAACTCTACTAAAGTGAGAAAGTAACATTTTTGGGCGTTGGCATTCATTGAATTATCGGAGACTGTACCAAGAGATCTATATACACGATTGAGGCTAGGTCGGGATATTTGAAACTACAGTTTTATCACACTTTGCGGCTTTGTTCAAGGTCGTTGGCACTATTTCGCCGACGAGTGGAACGAGGACTTACGCACATTCCATTCCGTGAATACGCATCGAAAAATGGCCATTAGCTTTGAGAAACATCGTGCTCAAATTGTAGATGCTTGGAAAGACGTGCTTAGCGACAAGAGCAGAACCAATTGGGCACTATTTGGCTATGAAGGCCAAACAAACGAGCTGAAGCTAGTTGGAAAAGGAGAAGGCGGCGTAGAGGAGCTAACCGAAGATCTAAATAGCGGGAAAATAATGTACGCGTTCTTACAAATCGAAGATCCAAAGACTGGCCTCAATAAATACCTGTTAATTAACTGGCAAGTGAGTCATTGTAACCAGTATCAATTTTTGCTTACGTACTATCTTATCTAAATTCGGCGTTCTTTATGCAGGGTGAAGGTGCTCCAGTGCTACGCAAGGGCACTTGCGCCAACCATATTCGTGACGTGGGAGAATTTCTATCTGGTGCTCATTTAACAATTAATGCACGTAACGAGGATGACATCGACCTGGACCGTTTGCTTAAAAAATTGAGTACGGTTAGCTCAGCGTACAGCTTTAAAGAGCCCCGTGGCATACAGGAAGAGCAAAGAGGGCCAGTGGGCACAAACTACACCCGTATCATTCCCACTAAAGAATTGAATGCTACCGTAATGCAGGACTTCTGGAAAAAAGAGGAAGCAGAGGAGAAAAATCGAATAGGGGCTGAAAGGGAAGCCAAGCGATTAGACCTACTTAAGCTCGAGCAAGAGCAACGCGCTCGCGAGGAAAAGGAGCATAATGAGCGCGAGAAGCTGGTAATAAGTGCGACGAAACTGCAACCGGCACATGTGCCCATAAAAACGTAAATATCGATGCATAAATTCATATCCATTTAGGGTTATCACTTAAGTTTTAATTTTTAGCTCCCCACAACCATTGAGTCCAGAGAAGACAACTGCAAGCTTTGCAAATAACTTAACTGATGCAGAACGTATGCGCCAGGCACGCAATCAAGAGGCTCGTGAGTTGATTGGGTCCCGTGTGGGTGCTGCCAAAGCCATGTTCACCAAGCACACTAGCGAGGGCCAGCTGCAGTCCAAGTAAGTTACCATGAGTGAACTTCATTGCATTGCTATACAAATTTGAAATTGCAGACTAAACACACAACCACCGGCGAAGCCCGCCCGTAATTCTATTGCACAACGTATAAATGTATTCAATCACCAGACGCAGGATAGAGCGACCCCTTTGGATCGAGAGCCAGAATCTGCGGTTAAAATGCAAGTGGTAATCGAGCCTTCAGCGGCCGTTGAGCCACCAGTCTCTTCCGAAGTGAATTCTATTGTACCCATCATTGAGGAAGATGTTCAGCAATCTGAGGACCTACCACTGGCCCATGAGAGTGAACAGTTTTCGACCATTAAACGGTCGCCTCACAGTAAAACAAACTCGGTGCAATCACAGTCACCTGATGAAACAACATCGTCGAATGAGACTGATACGGCTGTCTACAAGGAGGAGGAAGTGGTGCGCACCAAAGTTTCTGTTACCGTGCAGCAGTCTCAGTCGGTTAAGACATCTGGCTTAAGCACGCTGGAACGCAATGCATGTAGGTTTTTGAAAAGTCATGTTCTATACAATGCAATTACTGTATTTAACTTATTCGTATTGGTTAACTTTAAGTAACTGATCTGGTCAACGAGGACGACTTCATATGTCAGGAGACCTTGGGTGATTTGGGTCTCCGTGCGCGTGCTTTGTATGACTATCAAGCAGCTGATGAATCAGAAATAACATTTGATCCTGGCGATGTTATAACTCATATTGATCAGATCGACGAGGGTTGGTGGCAAGGCTTGGGCCCGGATGGAACCTATGGACTGTTTCCGGCAAACTATGTCGAGATCGTCAACTAACAAAATATTATTAGCAATTACAATTTTACCCAAATTCGTATCTAATATAGCAGCTGCCAAGCAGCTTCTTCAGTTAATCTAATTTATGAATCATACATATATATCTTGATCAGTTATACATAAGGCACAGATGCCCAATATATATATATATATATATATATATATATATATATATATATAATAATGTGGTACTATACTATACCTAATGAGATCTAAAATTGCCTATAAACGACTATAACACTATTTAGAACGTACGTCGCACGCACCATGTTTTTAGAGGTGCCTTCAATTTGTATGTATACATTTTGTATTTGATTGTTAACCTTAAGATTTCGAAACAAAGTTGCGTCCTTTTTGAATGTTTCTTTATGCACATGAGTATTTGTATTTTCATATATATGTAGCCAATATATGTTTTATATGTACATGTATTATAGAGTGATCACACATTTATTTTAATAATTAATAGATCCGAAAATTAATGCATTCGAAAATTCCTTGTTTAACAATTTAGCAATGTTGCAGCAACTCTTTCCAATGAGATCATACTCCGTTTAGCTGGACGATTGATTTAATTTAAATATCTTGTGATATAAACTACATAATCAGCTTCTATTTTATTTTTATGTTCACATAATATTTTCAATTCCAAGCAGGCACTTTGTCATATAACTTAAGCCTAGTTGTCATACCTCGGTATGTAATTGGGCATGTAAATGATTACATATATCATATATACATAAATAAATAAATATATATGTATAATCAACAAACAGTTATATATCCTTCAGCAGCATCTAATCAAATGCTTACAAATAATTTTTTAATCAATAATGTGTCGCTTGCCTTCAATATATTAAAAAAATCTTTTTTAATTCCCCAATTATTTTGATTTGATTTTGGTTAATTTGTATAGCTGCTTCGAAGCGGTCCTGTACAGGTGCTTTGTTAATTATTCGGATGACTGTGATAGTGTTGTGAACTCGACTTTGGGTAGTTCCATTGAATTGGTTGACACAGCTAGCGATTCTCTCGTGTGGCTGTCAGCAGCTTCCTCTGCGGTACTTTGCGGTGCCGGTAAAGGAATAGGATCTTGGATTTTTGTTGCATCCAAAGGTTGTGGGGTAGCAGGCTCAGCTTCCACAGAAGGCTCTTCCCCTGTGGCGACTGTTTTGTCTTCTGCCTCGGCACTAACCACATTTTCGTCCATTCCACATGCTTTCCTGCCGTTTTCCTCGGCTTTGGCGTCCAGCACATTAACTGATGCCTGTATACACCTGCAAAGTATGATTATGATTATGATTTAGGTCACTAAAATAGTGGTTATCTTACTTTATAGCTTCTTTGCGGGCTAGTCGAATACTATCCTTGCCGTTTGTGTCTATAGTGTCTAGCTTAAGAAGATTGCGTGTGAGCATCTCGTCGAGGTATACGTATTCCTTGTCTTGACGAGTGCCCTTAAACTGCTCAACCTTGGCCATTAGGTCAAGAACATCGCGTTGTATATCCTGAATCTTCTTGATTGAGTCTAGCGTATGTGGGGTCTGTGGCGGCACACCGACACCAGCGTCCGTCTGCAATTGATCGCCTTGCGGCTGCTGAGTAATAAGTGGAGCAGGACGCTGCTGTTGATTTGGTTGCGTTGGTGCATATGCCTGGGACCAGGCCTGTGACTGTGCATGACCAGCAGCTGAATCATTTTGATTTGGTATCTCCTTATGAGCATTGATAACGGGCTCTGCACGACCTTCCACGAAAATTGGTATGGTGCGAACATTGCTACCACCGGGTGTTTGAGGTGGCGGTGGCGTCTGCTGCTTTTGCTGGGGATGCGCTTGCTGCTGTGGCGCATAGTAAGTCTTATGAAATTGCGGCTGACCCGTCCCTACTGGTGGACTGGTCTGCGTGCCAAATTGAGGTGGCGGTGCTGGCCGTTGTTGATTTGTCTGCTGCTGCTGTTGATGTTGCTGGTACTGCTGATTTAGTTGCTGTTGCTCTGGCGGCGGGGCTGAATGTGAACGCGGCCCTTGCTCTTGCTCAGCGATGCTCTTCACGCCCATATCCATAGTATTGCGCAGTCCATGCTGGTTTAGATTCACAGTTGGGGCGCAATCGACCTCCGAGCGACCAGCGGGGTCATCCGTTTGAATAGCAGCATCGCAAAGCCGCTTCGAGGGCGATTGCGGTCCCTGCGGCTGTCCTGTTGTTCCCGACTGTTGGGGTCTACAAAACTCTTGCTGGTAGTATTGCTGCGGCTGCTGTGGACGCTGCTGAGAAGGCACACTGCCTACAGTTCGACGGCTGGTAAACCCCTCTGGTATGTACTGACGGAACTCTGATGGCAGTCTGTGAAAAAAATCATCGTCGGGCTCTATATTGCTATTGGCACCACCGGCTGCGCGACTGCGCCGGCCAAGTGTTGAAAATTGTGGAAATCCAAAGTCTGCAGCATCGTCAAAATAATGAGAAAAGTCATCGTCAGCATGCATTGAGTGTGCCTGGGGATGGGTAGGGGTATGGGGATCGTGCAAACTATTCCGCTTACGTGTGCCTCCAAAGCTAGCGAAAGGATCGTTATTCAGACGCCCCAACCGCGATCGTCCGAACATATTTTCCATATCCATGTCCATGTCCGGCTCAAATCCAAAGGGTTGCTGAAATTGAATAAGAAAGGAAAAAAAATCAATTGCTTAGTGCTATAGACCCAAAGGTAGTATTAACGCGCAAATTCTCTGCTGTATGTGTACATATAAGGTTGTTGAAATACATATGTATGTATGTATATAGATAAGTACAAACATATTTTCACAAATAGACGAGCGGATGATTCATTCCAATAGCAGTCAAATCAGCTACCATGTGTGTAGCTGTGTGTATGTGTGTGGGTTTATGACAAATAACAAGAAATTGGAGCCGTAGTAAAAACAAGTGACGTCAACGTATAAATAAACGTTTTGTTGTCCCATTCAGTGTAGCAACATCATGTTTACACCTACACATATGTATAAACACAAACATATGTATGTACGTACGTGCACATATATACATATGTATGTACATATATACATATGTTGTATATGCATGTATTAAAAACAAACATCAGTTGTGTGCTCGAATGGAAAACCATCTAATTTCAATTGTATGGATGTGTGTATGATGCACTCATGTATGTATGTATGTACATATGTGACCATTCCCTTCCTTTACCTATTTTAAGTTAATTGATCGCTTTATTTCTTAATAGGTAGTATCTCGCAATTCTCAGTAGCACTTTTGTGTTTTCTTTTCGTTTTTTTATTAACGCGACGCGACGTCTTTGTGGTTCAACTGTTTTCTTTTGAATGAGCCAGAGGGCAGCTGGCAACGGGGTTTTATAGAGTTCATCGGACGCCCACTACAATACGCCTGACGTCGTTGCTCGATTTTTCTCGCAACTTCAGCCAGAGTTGAGCTCTCACGAACTTGCCTCCTCTCAGCTAACCAATAACAGCATGCAGCAATAGAATAAGTAATAGAACTAACCATACCGAAGTGTGTCGGTTGTGATACGTTTGTAATATTTAAAAAAAAAAAACAAAAACAAAACAAAACAAACAAAAACAAAAAAAGAAGATAAAAATGTTGGCAAAGTTTGCGGGACTATTTAAAAAAATATGTATATATATACATATATACATGTGTATATGTTTGTACAACATTTTTTAAAAACTAAAAAGAGCGTACATTTTTTCTCAGAATAATTTGACTTATTCCTACATTTTTCTGTTTATACCCTAAACCCATCTGACGTCGGTTTTAAAGTGTATCTTGAATACCACAAAGAGTGGAAAGCTTTGGAGGCTTGTGTAATGAATATACAAATTGTTATATGTTGGATACTGTATACCTTCCCCCGTGCAAAGTCGTACTTTGACAACAATGAAAACAATTTACTTAGAAATGTATGTCGATAAAATATGATAATATCAAGCAGAAAAGTTATTCATCAATTAAGTATATATTTATATACGGATCTACACAGTAGTCTCTCGCTTTAACGCTATACAAAAAACGAAGTCAATTGATCGATTTGCTAGACAAACTGATTTCTGAATTATGTGTATGTGTGTATGTAAACATGCATATGTATGTATACAGATAGCTTTGCAGGCATAATTAATGAATAACTAAGTCGCACAGATACCTATGACGATCGCGTCGACCCCTTTTACTTGGCCAACCAGTTAAGCAAAAATGCTTTTATTTGAGCTGTCGTCGCCTACGCGGTGTATTATGCATACATTCAAATATATGTATATAAATACATCTACCCACCCACATGCACGCAATCCTAAATACGTATGTGTAGATACACATGTATATGTGAGATGTTTTGCTTATAAATATGTATGTAAGCACGTTTGTGCACAGCCACCGCTGCAGCTGCGATTGAGTACAAAATAAAATCAAATTCAGCTCTCTCTCTCTCTCTCTCTCTGATTTTCATAGTGTACTTTCTAGAAATCATTGAGTGATGCATATACGTACATACATATGTACATACATTTATGAAGCGAACACAAATCGAGTTCAGCGTAGACTCTGTTTGTTCATATAAAACACTTTTGGGCACTTTTACGTGATGAGAACTTGATTAGATAGCCAAGCAGAGGTCCAAGATCAGTTTAAGGTAGACCACTGTCTTCTCGTTCCTCACGTTGCTCATACGCACTGCTAACAGCAACCAAGCACTGCCAGAATATGCTCCCAGTGTTACTACATACATAAGAATGTACATACATACACACATATATATATATATATATATATATATATATATATATATATATATATATATATATATATATATATATATATATCTGTGATGGTACTAATCCATATGTGCATACATTCGCAGTGAAGACTAACTCGACGATTCGATCCTTTGTCACCCTTCGTACGTCTCTGTGCATATATTTACATACATATGTACATAAGTATGTAACGCTTGTTCGTGTATATTGCGATTCTAGGCGCGAAACGGGGTCTACTTAGAGTATTTGGTGCATTCTGTGAGAGCAAGCTAATTAAATTTCCATCGCCAAACACATCAGCAACAGCAACAACAACAACAATACAAAGGCGACCTTGTCGGGCGCCAAACTACAAGTCTACATAGAGATGTACATATAAGAAGGCAGAGAGACGACCTTGGGACTGGCGCTGTTAAGTTTTAGCCAGTCACTCACCTGAAAATGTTGGTGCTGCTGATTTGGAGGAACCTGCTGCTGCTGCCGCGGTGATCCATACGCTGGCTGACTATTGTAGAACTGCGCCGGCGGACGCTGCTGTGCATAATGCTGGTGGGGCGAGGCGTTGTTCTCTCCTCCAACACCCACGTACTCACGGCTGATGGGTATGCTGATGCCGGCCCCTGAGGGCGTTCCGTTGCCGTTACTGCTGGTGCTGGTGCTGTTACCAGTGTTAGCACTGCCCTGATTTGCTGCTATCACAGTTGGCTTCATATTGGCTGCCACAACCGTCTCTTTTTGTCAGTTTCTGTTTCCGTTTTTCGACGCGTCTCGAAGCGCTGCGACTAATTTCGAAATAAATTGCTTTGAGTTTTTTTGCTACTGCTGCTGCTGTTGCTGCCAATATCGCTGCCGCTGTGTGTATGTGCGGCAGGCAGGTTCACCTTGAGAGCGACAATGTGTTTGTCCGTTTATTCTCGTATGTTCTATAGCCGGCTGTCGTCTTGTTTCAGCTGGCCAGCATCGACCCGCTCCGATTCGATTTTCAAATTGCTACAATTCGTATACACGATTATTTGTATGGCTTTCCGACTCCTCCACTTGCCGTTGGGATTAGCGCTGTGATTTTTCCACAACAATGAAACAGATTGCTAATTGTTATGTATCCCCTCCTCGCAATCGTATCCGTAACGGCTAACGTGATGTCACTCTTTGGCTACACTTTCGAACAGCCACGGCAGCTGTTCAGCACACGCACACAAATGCAATCTCGACACTGTTTGCTTTTACGTACTTCCGTTGGCCACTTGAAGTTCTCTCTACGTTGCAAGCTCTCTCTCTCTCTCTCTCTCTCTCGCTCTTTGTAGCTATGTATTGCGTATGCTATGTATGATGCTTTATATTTATATACTCAATTTAAATATACAACACCTATAGATAAAAATATTTTTGCACATTGCTGCTGAACGCACACACACATACACACGCACGCACGCACACGAACCACGTAAGTCCACTTTTTCGCTTCTCTACAAATGAACGTTTTGACCACTGCTCGCAGCAAATGTTGTTCGTCGACTGAACACAACTTTTCCGTTCGCTCGTTCGCTTTGCGACTGCCTTGAATGCTACCTTTGGCCACGACAAAGTCTCCCCAGTCGCTCTCTCCTCTCGCTCTCTCACATTAAGACTGCTCTCTCATATTGACTCAATGGAATAAGTTTCGCTTGCACGCGACTTGTTAATTTAGCTTGTGACGCTTTATCGGATAACAGTTAAATCCAAAAATGGTAAATACACTGCGGCTACAAATTGTAGGCGACAGTTTTTGTTTGATACTTAATATTCCTCCGGTCTTTCTCTCTCTATCGCATTCTCAATTTGTGTCTAACGAAATGAGGGTTTATCTGCTCTCAGCGCCGATCGTGGGCCGTCTGAGCGTCCGAGATTCACACACATCAGACTTATTAATAGCCAGTGCCAGCAATACCGACCGCAACACACTAATATCAGCTGAGTATCTAGAAGCTACTCGAGAGAGCAAATTCCGGTGACTGAAGCTCTGGCAGTCGCATGGCTTCGGAACCAGCTCAGGGCATAAGAAATAACATACTTATGTATGTACATATGTGAATACATAATACATAATAATAGATTTATCCAATATATCTATATGTAAGCTGGACTCTCAATGCTTACATGCATCTGCCTAATGCAAGTGACTTGAATTTCATAATAATCGATCAGCTCGCCTATCGATAGTAAGTAATCTGTGCATATGGGGCGCATCCCATAATGCCATTGAAATACATTTTGAGCAGCTGCTTTCAGTTTGTTCTGGGCTACAATGATGTGTCAGAGATGGTCGCAGATCAGGCAGAGGCATATTTTATGAATTCGTATAAGATCTGCACGTAGGTATATAGTATTAAATATATGTATGTACGTATACATACATACTTACATATCGCTTGGTCACTAGCGCGCCCACACAATATCGTGTCTCGCCATGCCGCGTTGCCGCTATTTGCGTTCGATGTATTTTCCAAATAAATTCAGGCGTGGGCAACAGCTACAACAGTGAGATCCATACCAGAGGCAGCTGAGCATACATACATTCATACATACATATAAGAGAAAAATATTTCATATTTAAATATTGCACACTTCTAAATACACACGTAACAATGTATGTATGTATGTATACATACATACAATCAAATGTGCTCAAATTATGTATCTAATTGGGAGTGTAGCCTTATATACACATATATACACCATACGTATGTATGTACATGTACTATATATATATATATATATATATATATATATTTATATATATATATACCACATATGTACATACATACATACAAACATACGTATGGTGTACATATACGAGTGTTGGCTCGCGCTCCTTTTTTAGTTAGTTTAGCTAATCGACTGCCTAAAGCTGTCAACGAGCTGTCAACTGCAACTAAGCATCATCAGTGCACATTAAGCGGCACCTTCGATTGACTCAATCACTCGCTTCAGCCGTCTCTCTTTCTCTCTCTCTCTCTCTCTCTCTCTCTCTGCGTCTCTTTTTCTCCTGCTACATCTTTTTTCGTTCTAGTCCTTGGTTACTTCTTATATAACCTTGTAAGAGAGCAATTGTGAGTTGAGTGAGAGCAGCGTGGAGCTCTTTTAGTTGGCGCGCTTCTGTTTTTGGTACGGACTGCGCAGGCCCAGAAATTAGTGTTTCATTCATGGCTCTCGGCTTTGGCATTTCACTCATTTCGCGTAGAATCCAGCTCTTAGTTGGGCTAAGACGTTGTCTCAGTCTGCGTTGAGCTTTTGAGGTGTTTAAACGCTTCGGTTAATTGGGGGCTCGTCGCTTATTTAAGATTTATTCTCGCGCCGTTGTTGCGGTTGGACTCTGTTATTTTGTTGAAGATTTTTGTTCGTTCGCTTGCATTTATTTCTGCTTACACTCGCCCACTTCCGATACACACTGTGTTGCCAGCTGCAAAAGCTAAGCAGCTCATACGAAGCAATTGGCTCCAAAAGGCAGCCATCAAAGTTGCCTGATTAGTTCCACTCACAGCCCTGCGTAATTTGGGAGTACAACTACTCCACAACAACAACAAAATTGTATTCAAAATCATAGCTCTGTTCGGTGCCCGCGGCTGTACACAACTCCAGTCGCTGCCGCTGCTGCTGTCGCTGCCCTCTCGGCTTTTCTTGCCCCGTGCGCCGTGTGTGATATAACAGCCGTGAAGGAGTGTCCATCTTAGCCTCTTCCCGCCTTTACTTGTGTACGAGAATGTCCATGGAGCAGTGAAGTGGATCCCAGGAACCGACGCCGCAGCAGTAGCATAAGTCGCAAAGTGAGGTAAGTGTTGTGCCTCACCCACGGAAACCTGGAGCACCTAAACATTGTTTGCCGCTCTCCTGGGCTTAACCTTTGCTCTTCCACTCTTCTGTTCTTGCCCACCATTTGGGAAATTAATGCAAATGGAAATGGTTTGAAAATTACTATACTGGATGGCGTAATTTGCACTTTTTCGTCGGCTTTTCTAGTTGATTTTTTTACGAGTACTTCGAAAAATGTCTGCACGCAACTTGGAAATTAGCGTAGTCGGACTATCCTTTATGGCATCGCAATGAGCTGCCCCAACAAGTCGTATGAGTAATATTGAGTGCCGTGTCACAGCCATTTTACCCAGTCTAGTTTCTCTGCTCGTAGTTTGCTGCGGCTCTAAATTGGTGTGAAAATGTGCCATCATTTTATTTTTTCGGCCACAGAGACACTTGCAGGAGACTCGGCCACCCCAAAAGACGCTGAAGCGTTCTCCGTGTGCTTTCACAGCCGAGTGCGGCATCCATTTTAGATGACTATGATTGCCGATGGGGATTGTCGGTTGCTGATGAAGCACAATGTAGATAGAAAGACGTCTGATTCTCACATACATAGCTGCACACATACACAAAAGCCTCCTCCTCCTCCTAAAGTACAAATAGAGTGAATTGGGAGTTGATAGATTTCTCAAATAACGTTTTCTGTAGAAACAGTATTTTCTTTAAGATCTGAGCTGTCAGCTGAAAAAGTCGAGCACTGAGCAATCCCTTACAAGGCCATCATTGTACTCGGCAAGTCGCTTAACCCATACATTACTCAGGGTCTCCTAATTTAATGTTTGTGTTTTCGTATTGCTAATCTGTGATTATATGAAGTATTGAGTAAAGGGCTTTAGAGATAAGCGGTTTTTGGAACAAACTTTTAGCTTGTCTTCAAAAGTGTTGTAGGTGATTATGATTTTCCGGAGTATATATAAGCATAATTAGGTCTAAAAATGTGGTCATAATAATACAAATTAAATTGAGTCTCGCAAAATTTCCCTTGTCCTACATTTAAAATTTTGCATTTGGTAACGTACATTTTGTATGCAGGACTCGACTTGCAACACATTATTTGGACACATGTGAGATCTTTAAAATTAATTATTTAAATTAACTGAAAATTTCTTCAAAATTCACACATTTTGTGTCCTGGGTCGACCGCATGAGTGCAAAGGCTCCCGTTCCTATAAGAAGCGGCAATTTGCATTAGTTGTCGACCTCTAGCATTTGTTTGTGTATTCGTGTGAGCCGTGGCCCTCTCGAAGCCAAATTAACAAGCACAATTAGCCGGGATGAATGGCAGTTAGTTAACTGGCGGAGTGTGCCCCATAGGCTGCAACTAACCCAAGGTAAACTTATGGGCAGACAAGTGGAAACGTTCCTAGACCGCATTTCAGACTTATGATAAGTTGCTTATCAGAATTCAAAAACTTGTTTGGTTAGGAACAGAAATTGTTTACAAACCTTTCATTTTGACAGCCATTGTAGTAAATCCTCCGCAGTGGAATAGGATCCCTCTATCGCTCATGATATAGGGACTTTTCAGAGTTTCCACAGTACCTCTACTTTCCTGATTGTTAGCGCCTGATTGCTTGTATGGTAATAAACTATTTTATGACAGCACATAGGATATGCCAGACAGCTTGCCTTTTCTATACACTTCTCCACTGGGTATGATGGCTTAGCCCAATACGTTGTCCTTGGTTTCATAAGCTGTGTGTTATTGATCTGCGTTAACAACCGATCTGTTCTGGATATCTTTAGACCTATCAAGGCCTTTTATCGATTCTAGAATACTTCAGATTGTATAATATAAGTTTTATCTTTTCCTTATCGACACATGAATAAATTATCAATGATAGTTCTTGTTACAACTAGTCCAAAAACAGACTATTATAGATTTTCGAAAGTTTTTACACGCTGATAATGTATTGAACTTGCATATATACATAAGTAAAATAGTCATGGCATGACGGCTCTTCGCAGGGCTCAGGTCATCCCCTAGTCGAGCAGTCCCTAGATAATTCTTACTTGTTTTTTCTGTATTTATCTTTACTTTACTTTGGATGAAATTAGAAAAGTTACAGATTAGTTAAACAATGCCCTCGTTTCCCGGTGTATCATCAAAAACATTTATGAAGTGCAGAGACTAACTTAGTCGGTCGCACTCGGCCATAGTTAGTAGTGTTTGTCGTTTATCCCTCTTTGAGCCATTGACTTCTCTCGACATTTACTGAGCCTCAGACAATGCGGCGCTAGTTGCCTTCCTTTCCTTTAACCAGGCCTGTTTTGGCTTTGCTTCGCTGGTTAATTCTTTATTGAGTTTGACTCAAGCTTCTAGTTAACAGCAAGAAACAAATTTGATCGCATTCATATTTGTTTGTGTGCGTGTGCTCCTTTTTATGGTTCAGAGGTCCAAGAGGCGGAAGTTTATTACAACAGTCCGCACAGTTCGCTGAGCCTCGGGCAGCAAGCCATTGAAATTGACTACGCAAAGGCGAAATCCCGTAGGTGCCCCTGTCGCCGGTTCTTTTTTAGGCACTCCAATAAATTTTCTGAGCTCCACCCTGATTTTGTGTGTGTGTGTGTGTGCGTGTATACCACAGTTGCATGTATTTATTTTATTGCTAATGTAAAATGTCTAGGCGGCACAATTGGCTGCCCGTTAGAGTCTGACAGTTGGGGACAGTTGAATCCATGCCAATGTCAAAGCCCAGACCCGTAGCCTCCCGGCACGCCACGCGACATGGTTGACGCTTGTTTTTCACGATTATTGAGCGGGCGCAAGGTCGCGATTCCTGCTAATTTATGCAGACTTGTTATTAGAAAACGTATAGAATAAATGAAAAAAAAACATTATTTCCAATTTTCAATGGGTTCAGGGTATAATAATTATTAGATAAATCTATTAAAAGCAATGTTAGTTTCGAGTGGCCTGGAAATAAATTCGTTTCCTGCAAAGTCCTTTGCCAATTAGTAAAGTGAAAAAATTGGCAGCAACCTAGCGAGCAACGGTAAACAACTTAGCTGTTGCTGAACTTCGTGGTACCCTGAGATACCCAGGGATACTCCGCAAAATGGTGCTCAAGGCTAATCTACATATGAATAAAAGTCAAGAATGCATATTTCAACTCAGCAAAGAAAGTTTATATAATAATCATTGCTTAATAATTGCTTTTTCGCATAGGGCACCGATTCCTCATTAGTTGTAATTGCTTTGGTGTGTTAGCTTCAAGGTTGGCTTTTATGGGATATCTGTATCAATCAATCGTTGATATAAAGTGTTCGCACGATGTCCACTTTGTAAACGTACATGTTCGTGTTATTATTAAACACAGAAGTAACCGTCAAGTTTATTCATACGAGCACATATCGTACATTTGAAGCCTTAAATTTCCTCGAATTGTTTCGACTGTGAAATACTTATTCACGTCCCAGCACCCGGTTCTAAACCATTCTAAGATATGAGTTTTCGGATTTGTCTCGCCACTAATTGTCCTCAAATTTTGTATTTAGTTTCATGTGTATGTTATACAATTTAAATTTTTGTTATTTACAAACTCCTTCAAATTGAAGGTCAGTTGAAAATATAATCAATACGCTGCAAATTTCATTAAAGTCCATTAAGTAGCACAGAAGCTATTAAGCAAAACGTTTAGCCAATTGGAGCTCCAACGCTGCAGTTTTTTCCGATTTGCCATGCCCCAGTGGCCGTAGACATGTCATTTTCAGCCAGTCCCTAGAGTGGATCTTGGATGGTTACATTAAAAAAATGCGAAAATTACAGAGGCTTTTTTGTTAATATAGTTTTTGTACACTTTTACACTATACACTTTTACACTGTACACTATAAATATAACTCACTTCGTTTCATCTTTATTACATACTGCATCATAAACTCTTCCCAGTTTCAATGCTTACAGGGTATACCAAAGGGGCCCACATGTACTTTTCAGTGCTTAGGTGCTGGACACGTTGCCAAAAGTTTTTCTTTAATTGAAGCTGACCGTAAATTTGAATTGTCTTTCCGTTGCGCCTGAAGGTAGACACCACTTTTTATTATTCCCTCTTTTTTTTATGTCCACGAATTCACTAGTTGCAATTATTGATTTTCTCCGTGTACGAAAATATAGTAAAAGATTGGAAAAAAGTTTTAGATTGAGTAACGTATATATGCAAACAGATACTGACTAGAGTAGCAAATAGATACTAGATATTTTATACTAGACAGTTCTAATTACTAGATACTAGATACTAGATACTGGCTACTAGATACTAGATACTAGATGCTTGATACTAGATACTAAATACCTCTTTTAACGAGTAACTTTTACAATTTGTCAGTCATCTGCTCCACCAACTGTTCGGCAAATACAGTGAAGTGCACTCCAACACATTTTTATTGAAAGCTCTCTGAGACAATGTGATGTGAAATCGGACAAAATGTGAAGGTCCCAAATTTGTTTGGTCAATGGATGAGCCATGGCTTAAGCTGGCAAGCATAGCAGCAACACACATACGCAAACGACTACCAATTGCGTTGAACGACGCTTGCGGTGGCTACTGTCACCCACAGAGCATTGGAGGTCTACTATTTTTAGATGCTGTTAATCTTGATCCGATGGATACATTAGCCCACTCTACAAGTCCGAATTGCCACAAAGAATTGAGCAAGCCGTTTGTGTGATCAATTACTTGCCATGGCGATGGCCACGAGTTAACTGCGATAATTTATATACTCTGTATTCGCAGAAAATTGGCTAGAAGGACTCTACATATAGACATGTGTAATAGATAGGGGTTGTGTGTATATCGGTTAATGCTAGTTAATTGGATCAGTACTTCGGTATATGTATGCATAGTTCGTATCTCATAAACTTTAGGCTTATAGGGTTATAATAATATTTGTTTATAATATTTAATAATTTAATGACTAGCTTCTTTTATATACCATTTATCCATTGACAACAAGAATTCTGGCTATAATAATTTTGTTAAAATGTACGTAACGGACGTGGCATTGCCTTTGATCAGGATAACGAGCACTCTCCGATTTCTTTGCTTATTTAATCTCAAGTCAAGTAAATTCTAGGGTAGCATGCACATATGCTAGCCTTTATTTGGCACTCCCGACTGCAGAAGCGAAAGTAAACTGTAGTATTTATGGGACGGCCTTCAGCTGGGTAATGAAGGGGATGAGTATTCGTCAGTTTTGTTGACTGTTGTTAACTGGCAGCTGTTACGACAGGAAACGTGCCACACGTGCTCTATCTTGGGGCCATCTTTTTGTCAGTCACTCAGTCCGTTAGTTAGTCGGTAAGATGACATGTTGCCAGGTATGAAATTCGCAAAGCTTCCCTTACACTCATTGCGTTTACTAGTAACTTGTGTAAATGTGGTTAATTCTAAAAGTATCTACAAAGTGCGCTGTGCATAATGTGTATATAAATGCTGTGATGGCAGGATGGCATCTACCTATGCAGCATGTGCTGCGTGCTACATGAGTCAAGGCTTGCCAGCCCGAGCAGCGTCATGACTTTGAATATGATAGGCTAGTCTTTGTTTTAGTCATGGACAACCCAACCCAGACCAACCCAACCCAACCACCTGTTAGTTTTCGCCCATACTCCTTGTCTATTTTGGAAAGTCAGACAAATATGCCACACGAATATCACGGAGCATCCAGTTGGTGATACGACCCTTGGCATTCAGACTCAATTATTACAAGTTGCAAGGTCCCAGCTGCTATTCTCTTCCTATTCTTGCGAAATGTGTATCGGGTCGACTGCCTCTCTGGCAGTCTGTCTTTCCGCCAAATGAGTTGCAACAAAAGTAGCCACGTCAAGGATTGTTTACTTCCGAATCGGATGCATTGCCTCTATTGTCTAGGCCACGATTGTCTGTTTGCGGAGGTAACTTTTGTATTCGTCCCCTTGAGGTTTGTCTTTGAAGTGGGTTGGGTGTCTGCCTGTGAACAAGCAAGCAGGTAAGCGCTGATAGTGGCAGCAGCTGCCACTTACACATTTATCAAGGCTAGCCACAGTCGACTCGCAAACATATCCATCCGGCTGATCGCTGTGTTGTCGCCATCGCACTGCTTATATTTACACTTCCATTTTCACATTCTCCATGAACCTGTCACATAAAGAATTTCCTCACTTATTTTTATTAAATTTTAAGGCCTTGACCATTGAAGGAGGGTGTTCCCGACGTTTAAATGAAGAGACATGGGGAATGGTATGAACAAGGTGAGACTCCACACAAATAATATATATTTTCAAATATAACATGTTACATGTATGCTGACATATCAGGTAGATCCCAATATTGAGTAGAGTTTTTCTTCTTGTTTCCGATTTACAGCAAACATTATTCAACCTCAATATTTAAATTGATAATATTTCAGACTCCTTGTCGTCGTCATTTTAAGTTTGATCATTAAAGGCTCTGCCTGCTAAAAATATGTATTTTTACTGTGCACCTAAAGAGTCGGCCCTGAGAGATAGTTGTCAAGGCCAGTTGCCTGTAGCAACAGTAAATAATAAACAACAAATAGACTTTTGTATCTTCAAATAAACAAATTGAATTGTATGTATCAAATATTACTTCTGTAGACAACAATTTATTTTTTTATCAGGGCTATCAATATGGATTGGCATATAGGAAATGTAATCATATATTTACACTGACTAATTATGAGTATTTAAAGCTATTCGTTTATTTTGCCTTTTGCTAGGTCTTGCCGGGACTATATGTGGGCAACTACCGCGACTCCAAAGACTATCAGCAGCTGGAAAAATTCAAAATCTCTCATATAATAGCCATACATGACAGTCCCAGGCGCCTCTTGCCGGTATGTCCGTCCACTCTCTTTGTAGTTTGCATTAAGTAAAAACATCTAAACTGCATTTAGGACAAACACTATCTGTGTGTAATGGCTTCTGATACTCCAGATCAAAATTTGTCGCAATACTTTTCCGTGTGCAACGACTTCATTCACGCAGCACGGCTAAGGGAGGGGAATGTGTTGATCCACTGTCTGGCTGGGATGTCGCGTTCAGTGACTGTCGCTGTTGCCTACATTATGACCGCAACGCATTTGAATTGGAAGGAGGCTTTGAAGGTGGTGCGCGCTGGTCGCGCAGTAGCCAATCCCAACACGGGCTTTCAAAATCAGTTGCAGGAGTTCGAGCAGTACAAACTATCTGAGGAGCGTCGACGTCTGAGAGAGCGTTTTCCGTCGTCGGCGCTGGAACAGCTAGATCGAGTGAAGTGCGGAGTGGCCCTGGATAGCTACCAGGAGCTGTTGCAGAACAGAGATATATGTGAGGGGAACTGCTCTCGCGGCGAAAAATGTCCCACAGGTGCGATCAATCCCATTTATACTATTGGCGGCCTTGCTTTTGGCGGGCGGGAGGGTTCCCACTCCTCAGTTGGGAGAAACGTCGCGTACTCTCTAAAGTTCATCGTTGACAAATGGAAGACCAGAACCTTTCACCAGGCCCGCAGCACTGACACCTCTGTGTATGAACTCGAGAGTGAGCTCGAGAACAACGTAGATGATTCGAATGACGCGTCCAGTACCAGTTCTGGCGAGGAGCTTATGCCCAACGTAATCTACTACAATGCAGATGCAAACGCCGGTCGCTTTGTCAACAATCTGGACGAGGAGGCTGAGGAAGATGAGCGTCACAGCCCCTATACTGCACACATGAAAAGGCTGGCTAAAAAGTTTGAGGCAGACCAACATGCTTCCAAGCCCGTAAAGCAGAAGGCCCGTCCAACTGCTGGCAAGCGGTTGCCTAAAAAACCAAAGGCCAAGCGCTAACTTTCGATATTTTTGAATCTAAACTAATTAAATAGATAATTCGACCCAGTATTTGTTACCCAAGTTATAATTTTGCATTTGTCGTTTTTATCAGGCGTCTGTAATATGGACCCCACCAAAGGACTTTTCCGACGTCGTCCGTCGAGTGCCTCCAGCACGCAATCGAGGGTGCGCGCCCAGTCCTCTAATGCCAGCTCCAACACCAACGCCAACTCATCTTCCAGCTCCTTCAGCGTCAGCAGCGCTGCTGGAGGCCTTGCCGTTGTAGCTCAGTCCTGCCCCACATCGCCAAAACATTCGCCTTTGCAGCGTCACTCCGTTGGTAATGAGCGTATACCCGAGGATGAGATCGCCCATCAGCAGCTACCGGTTACCTCCAGCGAAGCTGCCGAGTATGCAGCAGCTATTGAGGATGCTCGCCGAGAACAGCGACAACAGCAACAGCACCTCAAACTTCATCGGTCACCGTCCCGCCACAGCTACAAATCAGGCAGTCGAGTCAATTCCATAAGTGCAGCTGGGCGAATGAGTAGCGCTGGCAGTCAGAGGGAGCAGTCAGCTGCTGTGGAAAGCAATGGAAGTGCTGCTCAGCTGCAGCGCAGTGCTAGCACAGTCAGCGGGTTTGGTGTGCGTCCTCGCAGCAGTCCGGCGGGTCTGCATGCCTACACGGGTAAATAGTTAGTTTAAAGGCTTGACAAACTGTTAATACCGCAATTTTATTCGAAGGTTCAGTGCCGTCATCTGTCCATGGATCGCGGGTCGATCTTCGGGAGGTTGACAAGGGTTCGGCTATCTATTTAGGCTGTTCTGCGCCTCGAGCTTCAACTTTATCGATAACATCATCGCGTGGCTCATCAGGAGGTTCGGCGCCGCCTTCACCATGCCACACCCCTCCTTCCAGCCCACGGCATGGTATTAGGAGGTGCGATCCGTATAAATTATATCGATAACCAACTTATGTACTTCCTCTCTGTTCCACAGATCGACCAGCTTGGCGAAAAAGCCTAGGTGAAGCTTCTAGTCTAGTCGAGTTCAGCCCACGAATGTTTTTATACAGCTTGCTAACTTTTGCGACACACATGGAGGATCACTTCTTACGACTCGGGTATTCAAGGGATAGGCGAAGATCTTTTCTTTGTTACATTTATCGGTGCCCCTATACCATTTAGTAGGCTTAGAATACAATTTTGACTAATTCGAAAGCAGCCTTAATTTTTGCACAACTAAAATATTAGATATTGAACATATATCCTATAATCATTAACCAGATGTTAAGAGATCTACCTATTATACATAAGCTTTATTTTGAATGACAATTGAAGGGAGCTAAGGCTCAAGCATATTAGATTTAGCTTTCATTAGAATCAATGGCCCTGAAGGAACCCAAGGCGCTCTTGTCAAACCTATCAGAATTAAGATTAAATCTAATATGCTTTCCTTTTTGGAATTTGTGTGTCGTATTTTATAGGGTTCTTCTATCGTCCATGAACAACTAATGAGCAAACTATTGGAAACTTAAAAGTCTCTTAAGCTTAGAATTGTTGAGATATGTTTTAAAAGCATTCGTCAATAGAGTGCAAATCGAATTAATCAAAACGCGAAGAAAGAGGAAACCTCAAATATTAGTAAAATTGTTGACACTATTTTTTCAGAGACGCATTTAACAAATATATATATATATATATATATATATATATATATATATATATATATATATATATATATATATATATATATATATATATATATATTTACTGATATATAATTGCGGATTAAAGTTATGTGTATTTATATTTATAACAAATTTGATAACAGTGCTCAGAAAGAAGAGATAGGCACTGGTCCATTTGTTAGTTTTGTACCGAATCGAAATGCGTCTGGCAGTCAAACAATAATCGAGAATTACATTATTATATAAACATATTTATATAAATGACATATACATATACATATTTTGGGTAGATTTGTTGTTGCAAGCATATTGATAGAATAACTAAAGAAAAACTCATTATATATACATATACAAATACGATTCATGCTTAGAATGAATCGTATATATTGTTATTTAGAAACTTGTTGAATTGTGTTTTATTAAAAGACCACCTAAAAACAGAGCACACATGTACTCATACCACACATTTGTGAGATTGAAGAACACAAAATACAAAATTAAATGTTACGCATTGAAGTGCGCTTTAAAGCTTGTGGCTTATCAAATTAAAACAAAACCAAAAATTAAGGTACACAAATACATATATAAACACATATATAAATCTAGCAAAACTAAGTTCAAACAAAAGCAATCAAATTGAAGTTGAAATACCCTAATAGAGTTTGTGTGTATCAAACATATATTTAATATATACTTATATACAAGCAATTCGAAACTTTTGCAAGCTGGCTTTCGCGAGAATTTAGAGTTAGAAGAGGGGAAAATAATTTTATGATGTTTCAAAACAAATGCACAAATTGGTTTTAAGCTCGAATGTAAAAAACGTTAAGTTTGAACAAATTATAAATATTCTACACGCAATATAAATGTAACAATAGTGAATGTGTCTTCAAGACAACAAAGTTTGAAATATAAATAAAACTAAACAAACACGCTGACAAATCTTCACCTAAATAAGCGTATATTTTACTACTATTTGTTCTTGCAAGATTAAGTCTAAGCTAGTAGGTTAGTGTATTCATTTTGTATACATCGACTAGATTTGTAATCACTCTCACAATATGCTGATACTATTACACATATATAGCAAAGAACTACGCGCACTTAACTCGACTGGCGATATGGATTTGGCGTGTAATATAGAATTATATGCAATCAAAAAGTTGTGGCCTTATGCACCCTTTAACAACACTTAATGCAACTCAAAAGAGCTAAACACCACTATAATACTTCTCATATTTCTACCACATTCTAATTTAAACCTCGACATGATTGATCAGCAGAGGTGTATTGGCCGTTGGATAGGAGAACGGTCTCTGCTTTTGCTGCTGGTTTTCAACGTGCTCAATGCTTTGGCAGGATAGCGTCGACTCCTCGATTTCGATTCCGTAGCGTGAGTGAGTGGAACCGCCGGATGAACGTCGTAGGCCAGTGTAAGAATCAACCTCCAATAAGGCCTCGTCACTGAAGAGAGGAAGAACAATATTAAATATGATCTGCCATTATAATGCAAAAACCAAATCAAACCTATGATAGCGATGATGCTCTAACATATTGCCAGCTGCAAAGCGCAGCTTCTTGGGCGATTCGAGACTAGAGGATCGGGTAAGTGAGTTCCGTGGCAGGTTTTTCTGCTTCAAAGAGGAGCGTATGCCGCAGTCATTAGATTGTTCCTGCACTTGTTTGATGGTCCCTTGGATGAACTTGTTGAGCGCCCGCGAGCCACGCCGTTGAGATCGCTCATAGGTGCGGCGTACACGCGCCTCTTCATCCTCGCCCATAAGCCAGTAAGTGCGCTGCTCTCCCTTGCCTTTCATTGAGATGATGCCACGTTCTTGATAATGATAGCCACCCAAGCGATCCAGTAGCTGCCGACACTGCCAGCTGCAGTGGATTTTTAGCGGCACTCCGCTTGATTCCATGCGCGATGCTGTGTTGACCGTGTCTCCAAACAGGCAATATCGTGGCATCTTAAGGCCTACAACCCCAGCGCATACTGGACCTGAGTGTATGCCGATGCGGAGTAGTAGTCGATTGATGGGTCGATGACGAATCTTAAACTCGGACACGGCGCTGAGTAGGTGCAAGGACATTGTGGCTATCTCAGCGGCATGCAGATCACCGTTGCGCAAAGGCAGGCCAGACACGACCATGTAGGCATCGCCGATGGTTTCTACCTGTTACCAAACATGTAACTGTCAAATATTATAATTTTATTTAATATAGTGAAACTCACTTTGTAGACATCGTAATGCCCAATGATGGAGTCAAAGCAGGTGTAAAGATCATTAAGGAAGTCCACCACTTGAAGGGGCGAGCTCTCCGCCGACATGGCCGTGAATCCGACAATATCGCTGAAATAGATGGTAACTTGTTCATAGTGCTCTGGATCTACTTTGTGGCCCTTCTTCAGCTGGTCGGCCACGCATCGTGGCAGCATCTCATGTAATAGTGCATCAGTCTTTTTCTTTTCCTCTTGCAACTGATCCGTGCGATCATCCACAAGTGCCTCCAAATTGTTGGCATACTTTTCCATCATGGCCATCATGTTGTCAAATATGTTCGGTCTCATTCCCTTGCGCAAGGGCCTAAGCTTGGTACGTATTGCCTTGAACTCAGGACGATCCTCCGGACGTTCGGCCCAGCACTCTCGCAAACACTCGCTGACGCAATCAAAGGCGGTTTCAAGTGGCTGTAGCGATGGCCGATAGGGATGGACTTGATCCTGTGGCTGCATGACTTTCTGCAGGCACTGCATAGCTGTCAAACCTGTCTCTCCAAATGGCCCGCGCCGCACATGCATCTCGTACAGCAATATAGCAAACGAATATGCATCTCCGCGTTGTGTACCCATAACCATAGTTGAGGGGCCCTGCCTCAAAAGTTCAGGTGCTCTGTAAAGAAGCTCTACAAGGAAATACGTAACTATTTCATAGCATCTCTTAAGATCAGGGACTCACTGAGGCACTTAGTAGACATATGTTGCATGTCCGTGGAACTGTCTTCAATACCCTGCTTGAAAGCAAACAAGCCAAAATCCGTCAATTTAACCACCCAACGCGAGTCTACCAGACAATTGGATGTGCACAGCGAGCCGTGGAAGCGAATGGGCGACTCGTGCAAGTAGATGACGCCCTACGGAAGTCAAAATGCTGGGGTCAGATACGAACATATACATACACAAGAATAAACTTGAGGAGATGCCATTAGTATAATGTTACACAGCAGCACTCACGCGTATAATGTCCGCAACCATGGAGGCAATGAACATGTTGTCTAACTTGACGTCCTCGTTCTCCAGTATATCCTATAAGTTTCGAGGGTGGTTAGTCTGAGGCTATCGCTATAGATGGAATGACTGACCTTAAGACTGCCACGAGTGCAGTATTCGCTGATGATGCAGATATTAGGAGCTTCCGTGCAGGCACCGATGAATGCGCATATATTGTCATGACGGGCGTCCCTCAGCTATTTACGAATGTGAATGAAATGAAGTGTGCAATAATTTTAGAGATTCATTTACTTACTAGCTTCAATTCCTTCTTCATTTCCCGTGTGATGTCAACAGTTTTCTTGTGAACCTTCTTGATAGAATAGAGCTGCCCCTTATATAGCCCAATAGGCGTGAAGATAGTCGTATAGCGAAAGTCGGCATCGGGGTTAGAGCTCAGGCTAACCTGGCTGGTGCGGATAAGTGGATGGGTTGACTGCAGAGAAATACGACATGGTAATTGTCTTATGAAATTCTGTCAAACATCTGATCTCTGCCCATTATGCAACATTTATTTATATATAAACAAGACTAGGATATTCCCGCACATTTGCACGTACGTACGAGAAGGAGGACGGTGCTCAAAAGATATTTATTAAATTTCGATAAGCTATTTAATTGATAACTAATGTTATCACGGCTACAATTATCGAGTTTTTTAAACAAACTAGATCTGCGCGAGATATATATGGACCCAAAATATGTTGAGCTCTCATAGGTTCTTAAAATGAAGCTTGACGAACGGACATAGACAATGTATGTACTTTATGGGGTCTGCCACGCCTACTTCGGCCTCCTATATAAATTTAAAAACATATCCTGCTTTCCTATATTTTTAAATGAGTTCAGGGGATAAAACGTATGTTTGTCCCCGTACAATTTGGATACTCTGACTTTAAATATAAATTTAATGTCGATAATGTGCTAAGTTAACTTCAGAAGCGGGAGTGGTTGGCACTTGAAATACAGCTCATAAGTAATGAAGTCATCATGTTTTGGTTCTTATAGATTCACGTTCACAAGTAGATAATTACTTGGATGTTGCTTCAGATTAAGAATATATAAAATTGGGGGTTCGGTTACGCTTCCTTGTTACATAGAGGTTGACAGGAGAAAAATAACATTTGGATCGGAATTTCATTTCTTTTTTGATACCAAAAGAAATGCCCTTACACAGAAAAGAGTGATGTCTGCTAAATTTACTAAAAACTTAATGTTGTCCTCTATCAGTCGATATGCATTGAATTAGATAGCAAATTCCAACTTACTCGTGTTGCCTTTTGGGTGTGTTGCTCGCGCTCGTTATCGTGAACCTGAACTTCGCGAAAATCAATTTTCCAGAGTAAGCTATCCAACTCCTGTTCATATCGCCAGTTGCGATATAGAACCAATGAGACGACACCTAGTAGTAAAAGAGCGCCTCCAGCGATACCTGCCGATATTTCACCCGTGTAACCTAAAATTAAACAAAAATAAATAAGAATGTTCTAGTCTAAGCTTCCCCCGATTACACGAGATACCCTCAACCCTCCGAAGAGACGATGTTCCAATCATTATACAATTCTTTTATACATAGCAAGTAACACATACATAAGCTTATGACACTTATTATGGGAAATTAAATGTTTAATCACTTTTTTGTGGATGGACACTTATCATCAAACTTTCACAGCGTGACTACATATATGATGTGGTGAGCTATTTTAAAATGTGCAGTCCGTATCAAAAATGAAATGCAAGTAACTTACTAACACACTTCTCGCCACCAAACCCACAGCGCGGAGCAGCCGCAGGACGCACACCACCAATCCAATCGATGTTGCGATACAAGTTCAAATCCTGCACAATTATAAATAGAGTCTTGTTAGCCTTAGAGAATGTACTAGAGTTTTCATGTGTATACACCATGCCAAAAGCACTTACCTGCTCCTGGAGGGCAAGTATACAGAGGCAAAAAGTAGTTTTATGAGAAGTAAGATGATATATTGTATGACACTTACTGGCAAAGCCTCACTGCTTTTGTTATTATTTTTATGGCTAAAGGTGCCCACGGGAACAAGACCCAATACCGTCTGGTTGCGATTGTTGCGAAATGTTCCTCTCGCTAATACTGTATAGTTGCCAGCAGCGTCTCCGTTTTCATCAATATACACGTGATAACTATCCATTAAGCGTTAAGAACATCAGAGGAGACTTTGTGTTGTGCTCACCCATGGATACTCACCCCATGGCGCTTAGATAACGCGAGCCTTTTATGGCCGATACAATGAGACTGCCATTCCTAGGTTTGCCCCCAGACATTAAAACGGACACCAATGCATTAGCGTAGAGATGTACTGCATCATACAGATATGCTGCCTCAGCGCTTATCTTGGGTTGAATTGAAATAATAGCTTGTGAGTAGGCATTGGGGCACCAGAGGGAAGGATTCAGACTAACCTGTTTCGTGCCACCGAATAGGCCCAATGGATTGGGGAAATTGAATGGAGGTCGCTCCATGTATTTATTGACCTTCACGGAGCAAGTAAAAAAAGATATAAAACATTTGGTACGGTACGAATACTGGAACGGATGTATCGCTTCTATCAGTGCCTTTGCTATGAGCCTACCTGATTGGCGAATGTGGCAAAAGAAACAGGTGCTGTGGGTACTATCCCAAGATAGGACTGAAATGCTTGTGCCGCCAGCGGTTCAACTTTTTCCATCAGAAGCCCTCGGAGGTACTTTTCAGGCTTAACCGGCTCATACTGCTCGATATCAATGCCAACTACAAAATAGTCTCCACGAGAAAGTAGACCTCTCTGCTGTAGACTGACCATGAGGCCCACATGTTCATAGTAGTGCCCCAGAATAAGGTAAACTACGAGATAAATACATAAGTCTATTTTTTTAGAATCTGTGAATGGCAATACTTACTACGAGTATTCGCATGGGTTTCATCCACTAGCTTGTCAAACGGATTTGCCATAAAGCCGTGATGGTAAATTGTGCTCCACGTACGAATATCCCGTACAATTACACCTGCACCGCTGAGGGTGCCCAGTATAGTCTCCGCCACGGGGTGATATTGACTGCTCACATCGTCCAGGTAGAGGAAACTCACCTGTGTCCAATTAAAGGCTAACAGCAGAGACACCACCGATTTAGAGATCTGTGTATCCGGCGGTCGAGTTCTTGCGAACGTCGGAAAATCCTGCTTGTTCGACGGATCTCTATGTGTGCAGTACTGTCATTATTCGAGTAGGGATTAAATAAATGGACAGTAGATAAGAAATGTCGCTAATTAAGATGAATACCTACATAGGATATCATTGGCAGATTAAAAGCGGCTGCCATACGGCCCTCATGAACACAAGTCTCCTGTGGTCCAATATAAGCAACTACCTGCTGCGTCCATAAAGCCGCCGTTTGTCGTATGCTGGCGACCTCATCCCCATAAGTCTCCGCCACAACGAAATCGAGCGAGTGGCCGAGATTTCCCAATTTGCCAGTATTGACCTGCTCCACAGCGAGTGAAATGGCGCCCGAAATTGTGATGCCTGGCCGCTGATAGTCCAAGTTTCCCGGTCTGCGTTGGGAGCCCGTAAGATAGCCCAAAGTAAATACCTCCCCATAGCAAGCAGTGCACAAGCACAAACAGAGCACAAGGAACAGCAGCCCAGGATAGCGTAGAATATATTGACTGGTTGGAGGGAAAGCGATATGGGGTATACTCATTACGTGCCACGAGGATTGCGTGAGGTTGCTTTCAGTCAGTTCGTTGAGAATTTTCTTGCTTCGATTAATTTAATTGCACTTCGATAACAGTAGCTCTTCGGCTGGCAAGGTTATAATAAGTTAGGGTTATTTGGCGTGTTGCAACATTTTTGCTGAATTTACAGCTGCGCCACCAGCTCCGTCGCTCTCTTCCTTTCAATCACATTCACTCGATGGCCGTCGCTCCGCTTTTTCAAGCGTGATTTCTGTGTGTGGCATTAAGGGAATTAATTACTTTAGCTACATACTTTCTGGCCGTCATGGATTTTACATTTTCAAGAATGCTTAGTGATAGAAATCTGTTTGCGTTTATATGGACAAATAAACAGACGGACGGACATTGCACAAAACCAATATACTCATTGCATTCGTGAAGGGTGAACTAAAAATGGCAAAATATAAAGTAAAGTAGCAACTGATAATTCAAAAACAATTATATTGCGATTTCGATTCTAAGAATGTGCAAGAATGCATGCATGGAATTTACGGTTAACGTTGTTCATAAAATTGTTTTGCCAATCGACCAAATGCTTCGTTTAATAACTTTTCTTCTAGGGATTGCAATGCAATTTTCAGCATGTGATCGGCATATTCTATAGAATATATTACGACTTAACGATTTTACAACAAATTTAATTGCTGACTCTAGCCTAGTACGAGATATAACTTCACAGCTTAACTTCGATAACATTACCGCGGGAATAGTTACCGATTTTTTTAAACGAGCGCGATCTGCGAGTGCTATATATGGCAAACTCTCTAGAAAGCTTGCAATATTTCGGAGCGGACTGCTGGGCTGTGAACGAGTATTCTTCAGTCGGTAGCATTCAATTGCAACGAAGCTACTTGTCTTATTGGCATCTGGATATGAGTCGAGTGTGCTACACGTCTTTCACTTGGGTTATTACAACACCACTTTATCATCACATTATAACAACACACATGAAATGACATGGGCAACTCGTCCTCTCAAAAAATTCCGCCAATTCTGCGTATGAATGTTAACATATGTACATATGTATGTTTTTGACTCATGACGCATCTTAGAGAGTGGGCGCCACAGGCTCACATATCAACACTTAAGAAAATTTCTAAACATTTATTTATATTAGCCAAGCCTAAGAGAGAACGAAAAATATGTTGAAATATTCGTACACAAAAATAAAATAATTCAAAGTGCTCTAGCCAATTCCGCTATTCCGAACATTCTCAATGCCATATGAATGGCATTATCATGCTTTGGAAGTTTGAGAAACTCTAAAACTTCTCAAACTTCTAAAGCCATTCATTCTAATGGCATTCATATGTCTCTAAGAATATGAATATATATATGTCACAAGTCTCTAGTGTTTGAACTACGTGCAAATTTGAGTCGAAGGGGGCGTGACATCCAAAATTTAACAAAAATTAAATATGAAACCAAGCATGATGACTCTAACTACATAGATGAATTAGATAGCATTTTACAACTGAATTTTGATTGAATAGGAAATAGTTATCGATTTTGATAAAAGTTCAAGTCTCTAGCTCTTATAGCTTCTGAGAACGATGCGTCCACACATACGGTCAACTCGGCTTATTTCCCTGATCAAGAACCATCATAACCTTTATTTTCCATTTTCAATGGATTCAGGGTATAACAAATACTTGTTTATTGAATAAGCACAAAAAGTAAGTAAGATTGCTCTTGCTGGCAGGACTTGCTTTAGATGGAATAGGGAACCTATGCAAAATTAAAATCTGCATAATCTATGTGCATCAGAGAAACCTATGTAGCACATTTGTTCACTTAGTATGCCAAAAGGAGCTCGATTTTGTTGCATGCTTTTATGCGCAACAAATGTAAATGTGGACAACCCTTGTCATTTTATTAGTTTAGTGACTATTCACAGACCTAACCAATAGTCTCCCCGAAAATCGACCCAGCCTTTTGAGCGAAATACGGTAACTAAAATTGTGTAACGAGAATTTTATATATACATACAGATATATTTACTACCCTACACAGTTGAAAGTCGAAATTCTCATAGCCGATTAAAGTAAATTTAAAATACCTATAAAAAAGCCCAATTCATCATCTCGAAAATTCGATAACTTATACATGTGAGCTTAGCTTACCCTGAAGCCATCTAAAATGGGAAATCAGGGTATGTTTTTGTGAAAATGTACATAACAAGCAGAAAGAGGCGTGACAGCCCCATCGTCGAGCTGAGTTAGTCTAGCCGTGGCCGTCCGTATGAACTCAGCTATATCATAAACCACAAAGCTAGAGTTCTGAAATTTGTCA
Source organism: Drosophila mercatorum (assembly GCA_961210405.1). NCBI lineage: Eukaryota > Metazoa > Arthropoda > Insecta > Diptera > Drosophilidae > Drosophila > Drosophila mercatorum. Next base: position 24,593,893 of record CAUIUS010000004.1, on the reverse strand, counting down.
TATATATTCGTGTATACCATACGAGCTTTTTCTTTTTATTATTATCGATCAAATACCGTTAATGGTAGAGATTTCAAGTTTACTGTGTAGATCCACCGCAAAGATTTTGTAATTTTTTGATTACTTTGCTTCGAAATTGCAAAAACTTCTTTAGCAAATACACACATATGAATGATATGATCACACTTGAATAAGGTAAAAAAAGTTTTTATTTAATTTCTCATAATATAGGCTAGAGAGGGTGCTTATACTTGTGTGTGTTGTCGAGCAGCCTCGATTAGAGCACTCTTACTTGTTTTCTGCTGAACCTATTGAACATGGGAATGCTGTTGAAAGATGCGTGGCAGATCTCATAAAGTACATTATTGACGTGCTATGCCCATCCACGTGATGGACATATAGGCACATCTAAACGAAGAGCACGATACGTCAGAGTCTTTCCTAGTCGAGTACTTCCGACTAGAGCACCCTCAATTGTAGCTTATGTTTGAAATGCGTATAGCATATACTCCCTTGTCAAACGCAGCGCTCAGCGTTAAGTCTGTTTATAAATGGGTTGGCATTATTTAATAACAGACGCTTGTCCATAAATCTAGCGTGTGCTTCAGCTTGACGTGCTCACTGAGCCGGCAAGAAGAGCGCTTGGAGCTTAGTTAGCAAATGGGCGTTGGATCCAAGGCGTTTGGTTAATTGGTGCCGCGTGTACTTGACAGACAATTTCGCAAGCAATTTATCTGCTCTGTTAACGCCGGGTCGAGTGCTATGCCAACACGTTGATTCCCACAATGTAGGCTTCTATGAGCGATAGATGAATTTTAAAGCATACACAGCTTAGCTATTGAGGATAAAAAGCCAATTGACCATCAAATGGGGTCAATATCTTTAATAGACCATGTGGGGGTGTCTGTGCTATGACTGTCTGCTTGACATTCATTATCATTATCATTGCATTACCAATGTAGTGACTCTAGCGATTCCAGGTACGGGGTCACCTCGAGCCGTCAACTATTAGCGAGTAAACTGCTTTATAGTCAAATAGTTGACCAGCCAAATAGCTGCTGACTTCGACAGGGTCTCAACTTGATCTGTCAAGCAATTAAATGCGGTTTTTTACAAGCACATGACATTGATTTATTTAACTTACCTGCAGCTACATCCATATGCAACGATTGTTTTTGTTACTTGGATGTGGATGTTAAGTAAATACAAATTTGATGCCAGAGAGCAGGCTTTACGGCATTTTGACTAAGTACGCTTATCGATAATCTAATCTAATCTAATCAGAATTCGCTATCAGCGATCAATAATACACGAAAACCTAGCCAAAGGGCCGACTTCTTGCTTCAGTCGATTGAAAAATGTTGTTCATTGAGGTAATGCTTACCTACTTTCTACTGGCTGCAGGTAAGTAAAGCAATTACAGCCGCACAGCAGAGAAAATTTTGCAACAATCAAGTTTATCAGTTGCCGCAGCACCAGAATATTTGCTCTATACACGTCGTAGTTGGATTAAGCCAGAACGCATTAAGCCGGAGATAGAATCACTGCTGCGCTCCTCGTTCTATGCCCTGGAACCAATTGTGTGAGTCACCAACATCTAATCAATAATCCAGTCTGACCGTCAATTCCATCTACAGAGTGTCCATGCCTCGGACATTGGGCAATAACTCTGAGCACTTAATACTTGTTTCTGCACTTCTTGAACGCGAACCTTGCAATGTCTTCGCTGTGGACCTGGCTGAGGTGCAAAACAAGTCTGATATTGTGGACAGTGTGAGTAGCTTGTTGATTCTGTTGCACCGCCAGTTCGATGTTCCACTGAAGCAGCAGCAGCTGGTGGGCTTTGGGACGGGGGCACATTTGGTTGGAGCCGTAGCTGATCAAGTACAGCGGCATCTTGGCGAACTGTTACCACATATCACAGCACTCGATCCAGACGGTAGCATAGATACGCCAGAGCATCGACTGTCAGCTCAGGACGCAGTGTACGTGGAGGTCATACACACCAATGGCCATGGACTGGGTACAATGATGCGACTGGGTGACGTGGACTACTATCCAAATGGTGGGCAGGAGCAGCCTGGCTGCAACATTGCGGCAGATCCAAATACCTGCTCGCACGAACGGGCCCTCGAGCTGGCTGCCGAAATGTGGTCATCCGCAAACAACTTACTTTGCGCCCAATGCGTGTCAGAGGAGCAAATGAGTGCCAGCAGCTGTCGCTGGTCTTCGCATCGCATGGGCGAAGGCGCAGCAGTTGACAATGCCTCAGGCATCTATTATCTAGAGACACGAAGCAGCGCCCCTTTTGGAAAAGGCGCATACTACATAGCCTTCTTGTAGGGCACATAACAATAAAGAGGAGCCCCTATAGTATAAATGAGCGAAAGACTTTTCTAATCATTAATCACAGGCTTCAGGGGGCTCCGTTTCCTAGTCAACTAGCATCTGCACCGATGGGCGTCAAGCGCCCGACACATTCATTACTTCAAAATCAATTTTAGAGCCTCCGGCTCAAAGTTTGATATACGTGACGCACATATTGCGTATACGCCCTGTACCCAGCATTTGTTCGTATGTATCTTTCAAAAAGTTGACAGCTTCGACTTTGTTGAAAGTATGTCAGAATATAGACTTTTTCCGTGCAGATGACTGGTGACAAAGTGAGTCTAATGAGCAATTCGATACTCCACCAATCGACAACTTTAAAATCCCTTTTAAGTTCAATTCGATGAAGTTCGACCATTACTGAGCTGCAAAGATTTATTGGTTTCGAAGTTAACTAATAGACGTTGAGTTCTGTTTTTAGTAATGTTAGTATATAGAGCGCAAATCACGTCACCTCTGTTGAAGCTAGGGACTTGAATTTTGAAACACGGCCTCGTTGCCAGGGAACTTATTGATAAATTTAGCCTGAACGATTATGATAGTAGTCGGTTGAACGCAACGGACATATTTTTACCTGTTGTTAAAATGGAATGCCACTGTGTAGATATTTCTGAGTTATTATCTGGTTATTGTGAAGTGTCCTTTGTGCTTGGAGCTCAAGCTCAAACAGATGCCAACAGCCACACCCACATTAACGCCCTTTGCGTGCGTGTCAGTTGAAAGTCAAGCTTAAGCTAAACTGTCACAAATTGCATTTAAATTGCACTGCCCATGAGTTTTTCTCTTACACTGCGTCGGATGTCCCAGCCGACGGAAGCAAGTCAAGTGCGAAGTGTTCTACAGCTGAACAAATTGCATGTTTATATTTGCAATGGAAAGATTGTAAAACGTCAATCGAACACTATTTCGGACAAATAAAATAAAGGTCGATAAACGGTACTCTATGATCGATAATATGAATGTCGATGGCGAACAAGCTGAAAGAGGCTTGATAGACCCAATCAAATATATATATTCTTTAGAAGGACGACGAACTGAGCTGATTAAGCCCTGTCCTTACATCTGTGTGCCCGTCGATCTTAAAACTTATCAAAGCCTGACCCATTACTTTTTGTAGTTTTGCGTGCGCCCAAATTTGTTGAAAATAATCGACAATAACTCCGTTCCCGGGTTGAATGTAATGAGTCCATAAGTTTTGTCCATTTCCTGTCCTGTTTTGTCCATCGTCCGTCCACCTGTCTTTATGAACGCAAACCATTCCTACGCTATTGAAGCTATAAACTCAAAATTATGAAACTACCCTCGTCAGATGAAGTGCCAAGACTTTTCAAAACTTGCAAAATCCATTTTCCGGTATCTCAGAAACGCTGAGATTCGGAATGTATACTCCCGTTGACAACCCAAGATCAAACGGATACGATTAAACTGTATCTCCTAAAGTCTTAGAGCTGCAACATTTTGGCATGTGAGTTTGGCATGTTAGTTACTGTTACAATCCTATAGAAAACATTTTCTATACCCCTTACTATACCCCTTTTAAGGCGTGACAAACCAAAACTTACACTGAATTTTCGAATTCTTGAGCTGTAAGCATCCAAAGTTTATAGTTATTTAGCTGGACAAAGCTTTTCAATCTTACTTAGAAACATCTAACACATCAAATTGAAATAAGTTAACCAACAACTTTTATAGAATTTATCAAGTTGAAGCTCAAATCTTCTTAGCTTAATGTGTATTAATCCTATTACAGACTGAGCAAACTAGGGTCGTTGGAAATCGCAATTTTTGTGATATATATATATATATATATATATATATATTGTATGGATTTTATGGAATTTACTTTTTAGATATTTGCTTTTAAGAGTTGTGTCTCAAGGGTTAATTTCTTTGAACTTTGAACTCTGGTTAACTTGGCTATGAATTACATAGTTCATAGTTCACAGTTTTAGGAGCCAGGCAGAAAAATAACAAGAAAAGGAACGTATCGAGTTTCAAGACAACATTTTACTGTTCTTTGCGGTTACTGCGATTGACGCACAGCACAATCAACAAAATCGACGTTCATACACATAACTATATATATAAATATGTGTGCGTGCGTGCGCGTATGCGTGTGTGTGAAGGTACTTGTTAAAGACTTAAAGCTGAAACTGATTTGGGACAAGGAGGCATTAAATACACAGCGAGGCGCTCGACTCAGTTGTTCACCGTAGGCTTATAGACTTAATTAGACTATTCGGCTGCAGTTGGGACAAGGCGTCGCCTCAAAATCTCTGTTTTTGTAGGAGAAGTACCCCGCACTCACCCCTGTTAGCTCGAGGAGCCAATCAGTACTCGTTGGGTGGCCCATTAGATGCCGCAGTGCTACCCCCCACATAGATTCTGAATCCCTGGTCATTTTTGCCATTTGGTCCATTGTTTTCCTGTTTCTCTTCTTGTTCGCCTCCCCATAAAATATTACCATTACACACAGCCCCAGACACGCACCTTCCCACTTCATTCACGATAAACGATTCCTCTGCTGTAATGTTAGCGCCGAAGCTCAGCCTTAGCATGATAGGTTAATGAAGTCATTTATACTAAATTTCCTATGCGGAGTATGGGCACAAATGCCATTCTACATTCTGCAATTGCCAGCGTAGGGTTTTTGGAACTGAAGACTTAAGTAGAAATTTAAATGTTTTATAACCTTTTTTGTAGATGGACTTTCTAAATCAAACTTTCAACTTGAAGACACTAGGTACAAAGATGAGATTAGGTAGACTTTTATAACTGAATGTCGATTTAGTTTTTAATCGATAACATTCAAATTGAGGAAGCTATCGATTTGTTGTAAAAAACTCGATCTCCAGCTCTTATATGTTCTGAGACAGACAGACGGGCCGGGCTAAATCCACTCGGCTTGTTTCCCTGATTAAGAATATATATACTTTAGTAGATATGCCACGCCTCCATCTGTCTGTTGCATACATTTTCGCAAAAAACATAATTTTTTCCAATTTTTTATGGGTTCAGGGTATAACTAAAGATATTGTTAAGCTCATTTTTGATTGCGAAGGAACATTTGCAGGTATAAGTGGGCGGTAATTAAAATGGTTCTCAAAAGTCTTAGCTGGGTATTACTTGGTCGAGCGTATGTACGTATATTTGATCGTCACTTTGCTAATTTACTTTTATGGCTATGTTAATTTTGTCGCCAACATTTTTATGGGATGCCGTTTGAATGTTAGCACCTGCCCTTCATCAAACGTGCCCAGCCGCCAAAGCTCCACCCTAAAACTGTGCCAATGAGTGGGCCATTCTTGTTGCTGTTGCTGTCGTTGTTAACGTATGATAAGCGGTGGTGTTCGAAATGTGGTAAGCACCAATATATGCTCGCAGACACCGGCTACATGCAATATGCCACTTGCACTTGCCACATGCCAGAGGCAGCGGTAAGCGGGCTTCAGATAGAGTCCAGGTCTGTTTTGCATTTAGCCACTGATAAGAGGGGCATGAGACTGATTGGAAATCCATCTACATACGGAATTTAATTAAACGAACATGTGGCCACGTCACTGCGCGATAACAGGTGCTCCAGCCGTGGGACGTTGGGCTGGAGCCGGGGCTGGCGCTGCGGGTAATTTGTGGACAATTTCTATGCTGCACACGCGTGAGCATGCACAACCGCTTAATCAACATAATCTCTTAGCCCACATTCGCTAATCAGCGTTATTAAAAGCATTGGAATTTATTTAAATTTAATGCCTAAGACGTGATAAGGATTCTCACTTACGGCCGCCACTCAACGGGTACGCTTCAAAGTGCGACGTAAACTTTCCATGCCATCTGTCGGGTGGCTCGCTTTGGCTAACGGCCATTGCCATTCATCACATTCGCAGAGCTCTGATAGCAAAAACAACAGCAATGCACAACATAACATCACATCTGCCGATATATGTCTGTATGTATGTGCATATGTATGCATCGGTGTACACCGTTGACTGTGGTCAGTGACAGCCGCCGACGTCGATGCCGACGTCAATAGCGACGCGATGGCATCAACGATGAATGCAAAACGCATGCTTGCATATTTTCAACAACAACATCAGAAACACAAACACAAACAAAACGGGTCTGACAGCGGCCTCCCTCGCACTGCAGCACCCACCATCCCCGCTCTCATGTTCTACGATCACATTTTAAGAAATGCCGTCAGTCGCATATGCTTATGACGCTGGCGTCGCAGCTAACGTCGCGTCACACACACCGGCATTGGACACGCAGGCATGCCCCGTCGCCACGCGCCTTTTGCTATTGGAACTGACTCATTTTGGGGCTCTCGCAAAATTCATTTCAAACTGAACAACCAAATTTAATTGCACTGCATTGTACTCGTATGTATGTATTTAGGTATGTATATACCTATATACATATGTATGTATGTATGTATGAGCTCTGCTTTTGTTGCTTAGCTGTTGTCTCGGAGGCAGCAGCAGCGGCAGCGGCAGCAGCTGTTGACATTGTCATTGTTGTTTTTATAACGCTTATCAATTATTTTCTCGTTGCATGTGAAATTTATGCAAATTAAATTCGAGTACTGTTTGGAGTTGTTTTTGCTACGTGCAATTGCATAATTGTCAATACGCGCTCGGAGGACAAAAGATAACGACTTTGCGCTCGACGGCTAATTGCATTTACTAAGCCAATCGGCACACGTTCCATTCCATATGTTTCTTTGACTGCCTGTGTGTGTGTGTGTGTGTGTGCATGTGCATGTGCATAAAACAGCATATATGTGCACATTGATGTGAGCACACACACACACACAGACCAGCAGTGGAGTCACGCAGAAAGAGCCATCTTACTAACGGCACTTGAAACGGACCGTGAAACACCAGAGGTTGTAAGCTTTTTCCTATTAATTTTATGCACATGTCCGCCCACATATTCGCATACTTACGTACAAATACAGCATGAGAATATATGTATGTATGTATGTATTTATGTGTGCTTGCACTTATTGTTGCTGTTGCTGTTGTTGTTCTGTTGTTTAACAAACTTTGTCACGTTGTGCGTGGCGAAGCAAAGCGATTTCGACAACAATTGCACGCACCAAACGTACGCATATAATTAAAAAAATTAGACATTCTCATTTTCATTATTATTTGCAGCGAAGCACTTCGCTTCGAGATGGTGCGATAATTCATTGGTGCCACAATTTACACATCGAGAAAAGATCTATGCACAGCCATCAACCGTGTTGTGAACACATTTTTCCATTACACCTCGATCGCGCAGACGGACATGCATGCAGAGGGAAAACAGAGTGTGCTTTGGGCAATTTACTGACACCTGTTGCTTAAAGAAGCGAACCGCCGATATTTGGGGCAGATGTTGAGCATGCAAAAGAGATTGGAAATTCGGCTCGAGTTTTGAAAATGATGGTGCAATTCAATTAGTTAAATTATAGAAACATGACACGCGCGAACTTATTTTTTGTGTGTAAAATTCAAATATGTAACAGTTTCAAGTTACCCATGAATTTGGGGCTTTGGCATTTGCTGCAATTGCGAAACCCTTACACGAACTCCACACAACCGACAAATTCAACAGTCAAATTCGCACTGAGCAGAGCGGCACATTCTAATGGGTCTGTGTAAGCTCTATGGTCACACTCGCATCGGGTAAAGTAAATTGTGCTGACTATCGAGCAGAAATTGTTGATCGATTGTGATAACAAAATAAATAAGTTTTATAAGTCCATGTTGAGCACATATATTTTTTATATGAATGAAAAGTTTCAATATCTAAATTGTTCTTTTTCTCTTACCGTGTATACGAAATATATGTTATAAATTTTGGGTAGTTGACAACACTTGTTTCGATTTCAAATCGATGACATTTTTCAGGAGTCATCAATACATGTTGAGTAAGCCTTGAATTTGTTGCATTGGACTTTACGTTCAGTGTTTTTGTTCATCCGTTGACCTATTTGATGTGTTCTTTTTTAATAAAGTATTTTGTGTATCGATTACGACTCATGTCGTGCATCCCTGGCAGAGCACGTACACATCACTAGCCAGAATCGATAACGATTGCCGTAGTAGCCGTAGTCATTTACAATTTTCGTGACAAATATATCAAATGTGTTGTTTCCCGACTGTGTGAGTGCGTGCAAAAAGCTGGTGTTAATTATTAACTGTTAACTTTCGTGTGACATATAATCGAAGAGAGACGCGCCTACAACAACAGGAAAATGAGTGGCGGCGGCATGGATAAAAGAAAACTGTCGTAAGTATAGTTCTACAAAGCCTTTTCTTCATATTACCATTTTTTCTGCGCACACATACATACACACTCCCAGTCTGCAGACGGCAGATGCGCATTGCTAATGCCAGCGGCAGCTCAGACGACTTTCAATTGATTTTCCGCACGCCAGCAACAACAAGGGCAGCAGTAGCAAACCGCAGCTGCTGTTACTGCTGAATTAAGTTCCATTCTATTTCATTCACTCTTAGGTAAACAAGAACCAATATCCTCAAAAGCAGGAGATTGCAGCTGCTTAGCTGAGTGCCTGTGTTTTAGCTATGAATGCGTGCGTGTGAATGTGCATGTGTCCGTGAGCAGTTATTCCCAACATAACAGATGATCTGCTAGTGAGATACTGGCGGAATTTAATGAATACGTACATGTGCCGCGACTAAAGTTACACAAGCTTCTGAAGCTAATGAAGTTTGATAACAACAAGTGCTTTGCCTCTCTCGCTCTCTGCTTAACTCACTCTTACTCTCTACCACACACACACACATACAGGCAGGCATTTACATATATATGCGTTATCCATAACTACATACTTCAGATTAAAATGTTGGAGGGCCCAAAAATAATTTGGGAGCTTGTGATCCCATTCCTAAAACACATGTACTTTCATATGTACATACATGCATGTGCATGTACGAAGTGTGCTGGTTGTGCTATAACAATTATAATTTGCGATGAGTAATGCTCGAGCGGCATTTCGTTGGCCCAATTCCATTGGCTTTTCCACAGAGGCCAAGCTCTGTTCTCTTAAATATTTGTTGTGCACCAAGCGTCCTTGGCCTTGCTTTGGCTTGGCTTGGTTTGGCATGGCTCACACTTCGAGCACCCTTTGTGCAAATAATCGCTCTTTGCTTTGAGAAATGCTGTCCTCTAAGCGTCACAATTATTTCACCTAGTTATCTTATCAGAACGTAGATGTGCAGCTATGCTACAGTAAGGCCATATAAATAGGCAAGCGATTCAGGTAAGCCTTGTCAAGAACAAAAAGACAAAAGCAGTGTAATTGGGCATTGGACGAAATGAGTGTAATTCACGTCTTGCCTGGAGTTACTGCACAGCTGCTTACGCATACGACAGTCCATCCTCAATCACAACTGTATTGGCTTATATATGAATAAATATAAGCATATAATATGTACTTCGTGACGCCAATACCCGCTGAGGGTAGAGGGCTTGTGCACATACATACTCATGTCTAGCTGTCGCGTGTTGCATTGCCCTTAACTGTTGATGTTGGAATGCCCAACGCTTAGTCATCATCGTGCGAGTTACATGTAGATTAGGGAGTTAGTTGCCCGATTGGGCTTAAGAACAAACAAACGGAATACACAGATAGCTTGGTATTGTCGCACCCATAATAAGTTCCCCATATTTATATATATTTGTACCTGTATATATGAACTTGTATGTATTTTTCATTTCAATAGTTTGTTGATGTTATTCATGTGAAAATGACTTGGTTTATGTGTATTATACATGTGGTATAATTGCAATTGTGGCTTGTTTGCTTATTTCAGCACATCGGGCGATTCGCTCTATGAAATCTTGGGACTTCCTAAAACAGCAACAGCTGATGACATCAAGAAGACTTATAGAAAACTTGCTCTTAAATACCATCCAGATAAAAATCCAGACAACGCTGATGCTGCCGATAAGGTGAATTGAAAAACATCAACATCAAAAAGAGGGAGAATTTTATTAATATTTGCTTTATACAAACAGTTCAAGGAAGTCAATCGGGCGCATTCGATACTGAGCGATCAGACGAAACGCAATATTTATGACAATTATGGCTCACTGGGTCTGTATATTGCCGAGCAATTTGGCGAGGAGAATGTGAATGCCTACTTTGTGGTCACATCTCCGGCTGTGAAGGTGAGTCGATTGTAATTTCTAGTCTTTGACTTCAGCATTTCACTAATATATTCTGTTTCACTTCTTCTGTTTCTGTTTGTGTAGGCCTTGGTCATTTGCTGCACGTTGCTGACAGGATGCTGTTGTTGCTGCTGCTGCTGCTGTTGTTGCAACTTCTGCTGCGGCAAGTTTAAACCACCGGTGAACGAGTCGCACGACCAGTATTCACATTTGAATGTGAGTGATGTTTGATTAGGTTATTGGTTACTGATTGCGCCCCTGCCCACATACTAACCATTCAAAAAATTAATAAAAAAAAAAACGAAAGTCAACAAAAAAACAAGAAAAACAATCGATTTCAATATGAACACTACACAACACTCAGTGACTGCTATCGTATGCACATTTTAAACAATTCACATACACACCGAACCACACAAGCAGATTGTTTATGTATATATATACATATATGTATATTCATATATGTGACACAACACTTTTCCCAAAGCGCCCGTTCAAATGTATTCGTATACAACACTGGACACGTTTTGATGATTTTTGTGAGGCGATTGTTTAGTCAAAAGTAGTTTTTTAGCTTAAAAGAAATCCAAAAATTAGAACGCGGACATATTAACCAGCATTTCGCTAATGGCCATTAAATGCTTGATTTAATAAAATCCGAATTTTTTTGTAATTTGCTTGAATTGGTGCATTTAAACGAGCTTTTTATCATTTTGAATTTGAAGTTCATTTGTACTCTACTTAATATCTATCTCATATTTTGTTTCTTATGTTGAGGTAAGTAAGTATGCGGGTTAAGTTCTCCACAAAAGGCAAAGGTATATGCAACACGACTTACAACAATTTACAAACATTACCATCATCATTTTCAACACTTGTCTCCTCATTCCTGATTATTATTTGTTTTGCTTTGAATGCGGATTCCACGAAAATCATCAAATGCTTTGAAGGTTCTACTAATACATAACTAAGCACTCGAATTTCAATTCAATAACAAATGAAAGTCAAACCAACACAATTTGGCTTGTTGTAAACATTTCTTGTTTAAAACGCAAAAGGAATTGGTTGAGCTATTATTTTTGAGCTGACAAATACTATTCGCCTCTTTCGTTTTTCTTCTAAAGTCTTCCCTTTTGCCAACATAATGAGATTGATTGCGCTTGTTTTCTTGTCTATATATGTGTATATATATTTACGAATATATACATATATATATATTTGAATTCGATTTTCTTTTGTATTTACTACTCATGTGTATAATTGCATGTATGTGACGGAAAAAAGACTACAACAAATTTACATTTCTAATTTTGTTTATTTTTTCTCAAAACCACCTTTCGATCGACTCATCATACCCACCTACAACCTCACACACAATTGCGCCTGCGCGCGGCTCATACTAAATTTATATCGCAATATATATACACACCTACTATACATGTCCGATTTGATCTGAAACGTTTCAATTCGCACATATGTATGTGATATGTTTGCCATATATAAACAACTCAGCGCTCTGATGGCAATCGAGAGGCCAGCGATCTGCCACCGCACTTGTGACAGCAGCCACGTCTTGTAAGTATAGAAATAGAAAACGACTCCGGCATGACTTCCGCATGATCTAAGGCCTAAATATATAAATTCCCGATGCAACTCTCCACACCTATCTAACTCACCCAGCCATCGTAACAAGCAAAATTTAGACGTTCTATAAAATTACAAATTTGAAATTCAGTCCATGTTCAGTTGCAATAAGAAATGTGGAGCATATTGCATATGCTCGAAGCCCATGTTTTGGCTTGGTGCTCTTTATTAGGCCTCCGCTGGGTAAATGTATTCTCTCTCATAAATTTATTATCATCTAATACAAATGGTACTATGTAATCACGTAATATTGTAATTTGTAATATATAGTTTTAGTTTAGTTTTGGTTTTGTATGTTACTTACTTACTTTTTAATTTGCTAAGGCTGACCAGAAGCATTGTAAAATATATGTATGTAAATGGTAAACAGCTTTCCTATACTAACCAGAAAACTCCTTGACTAAACAATGCAGACGAAGTATATATATATATATATATATATATATATATATATATATATATATATATATATATATATATATATATATATATATATATATATATATATATATATATTTGAGTGAACGGAATCTAACTTGAACTTGTTTCTCCTCTTTGCCTATATAGGAGGACGTTGATCTCGACGATGTTAATCTGGGTGCTGGCGGTGCACCTGTTACAACACAGCCCAGGGAGCAGGCAGGTGGGCAACCCATCTTTGCCATGCCACCGCCAAATGGCGCAGGAGTTGGCGTCAATCCCTTCACTGGAGCTCCCGTGGCTGCAAATGAGAACACATCGCTGAACACAACAGAACAGACCACATACACACCAGGTATATAAACAAGCTGAGTGAAATCAGTTAAGGAATCGAGAATGTTATTCTTCACCTGAATTAGAAAATACGCATTCAAGAACTTTTAGCAGCAGTACAATAACAATCTTGACTTTAACAAAGCGTCTTTGACCATCGAACTTGTTGTTAATTCTGCATAAATACTTGAAATACGAAATCTCAAATATTGTAAACCATAGTAACCTTTACAAAAAAAGATATATATGAGAATAGTTTCATACAGAAGTTACTCTTAACAACTTCTTGCGCAGCCTCCAACACTTATTTTTAGGAGCCGAGTAATACACAATATTTAATAAATAATGTTTAAACGATTATAAACAATTAATATCCAATTTAATATAAAATTTAAGCTCTCATATACACACACAAACATGCTTCCCTATAGCACAGTTATAGGCACTGAACGTATATTTTTCGACACTCATTTTCATATCGGGACGAGAGTAGGCATATGTGTGTCTGTATATACTTACAAATAATGTATTATATATGTGTCATGTATATATGCCCATGATTCTCACTCAAGATCTAGCTACACTTTCATTTCTCTGGCAAGATTTTGTTTAATAAATATCATCCATTTTCTAGTCATATACAAATCAGAAATCGTCCACTAACGTCGGGCACTGCTCAAACACTGCCCACGAGCTACACCCCAGTAGTGATCTCACCCCTTTGGATTGTGTGCCACTCGAGCCAGTTCAGATTTTCTTTTTGAAATTACAGCATACTGTAAATACACCTTTTATACATAATTGGGAATGAAACTACCTATGTATTTATCTTATGTACAATCATCAGCTGCTTAACAACTGATTATCACACTGCCTACTTGCACTTTAGATTTGTTTGGTAATTGGTCATAGTATAAGCCTAATTGATTGTATATTATTGTTTTATTTTGTCCTTTATTTCATACAACTTTGTTTTTTTTTCTCTCTTTCTCTTTTTGCATCTAGATATGGTTAAGCAAAAATATTAGATTCATGCGTCAAGCGAGAGAAACCAATTAATGAGCGCGTTTTGAACAGCCATACATTTTTTATTCCTTTTAATTGTTAAAAATTTGGTATGTTCAATAAATCTAAAACATATACATTGATATGTATACATACATACTTATATATTTATCATAAGCTATAGCAGTTAATTCTAATTTATAATATGAATTGTAAAGTGTACGTTTTCATCAATCCAATAGAAATTATTTCAAATTTTATTCTTGTTTCAACTTCCTCTGAGAATCACGAACTGAACAATGTAAATCAAATTGAATTCAGTATGTATATATATATATGTATATATATATATATATATATATATATATATATATATATATATATATATATATATATATATATATATATATATATATATATATCGAGCAAATTAAACTACATAACAACTATGCCTGTATACACCAACAATTGTGAAACTTTAATCTATATGTCTTTGTCTAAAGAGTTCACTTAATTTTAATATCTATGTATGTGTCCGTCACATATACCATATATTAGATTTACGTTGCATTTGTGTGTGTGAGTGCCCTGCAGAAATTTGCCTGTTAGCTAAGAATAATATTTGTTGTTGCAACCTGGTCTCCAATTTTAAAAATTAGCTTACGTTAAATTGTTAAAATATATGCATATTTGTAAAGAATCCAATTAACTGTTCTGTACTCTCTCTGGACTACGGGCCAAGTGTGCTTGAGTATATGAGTCCACGTCGAGATCGCATCCTAGCAAAGCCATTGGCTCATTCGATCAGCTGCAAATGTATATAAATAAGTAAAGTAACGTTTAAATTGCATCAAGAGCTAATAAATAATATCCCTAGCCATTCTAAATTTACACATTACACATACAAAACATCCTTTAAAAGTATTCGTAACCAAATTATATTCAATAATTGTACGCTCTCCAAATATTGGAAATGAAATGTATCTCCAAATTGTATTAGTTATGTATTTAAATTATTTAAAATAGTTTGGCTTTGTTTGCATATGCCCACTTTGTGAATTCGCATAATATGTTTTGCGATTAGTCAACAAATTTTATAATATTCTAAATGTATATCATCTGTATCAATTATACACAATTAGCACATGTATACACACATACAATTCAATAATAAACAAATACATATATACACATATATATATATTATATACAATTCAAATTATGGTAGTACCATTTTAAAGTTTTGTGTGTGTATTTACGAGTAACAAAAAAAAAACATTTCCAAAAATTTAAATTACAATTATTATCAATTGTTTTCAAATTTGAATTTGCCTGATTAAAAAGGAACCGAAATCAATAAAAATACCTATATAAATTAATACGATTTTGGGGGCGTATTCATTAAATTGTAAAGAGTGGGGTAGTCGCACCCCTACAAAATATATTTACTTGACTAAAGGCACGGCGATAGCTTGAGACAAATGGAAACGCCATTTTTACGGCCATTAGTAAACAAATACGGCATCGGCTATCTCCTTGTTATGAGCGACTGAGCTTTTGACAGCTGACTCTGTTAGCAGCGAGCTTTTCGCTTCTGTAAGCTGCTCTCGTTCTCTTCAGGTTTGTTTTGTTTTGGGGCTTTGTGGGAATGCTTTTGCAGTAACGGCCACCCCGGCACATGCGCTCTGCCAGTGAAGAGAGAGAGAGAGAGAGAGAAAGCGAGCTGAGGCTGGGCAGTAAGTAGATACGGTTCGGCGCAACTTCGCTGCAGAGTTTGACGGGTAGAATCCGACAGACAGCCGGAGAGTTCGTGTGCGGCGCATTGCAAAGTTGAAACTGGATAATTAGAGGTGTAATCCAGAAAACATTTTATTTTTTCCTGCTGCTGGCCGAAATCGGCCACCTGAAAAATGAAGTGAAACCTGTGGAAAAAGAAGTTAAATTAATTAGCATTGGCTATAGTAAAGCTAACGAATACAAAGTAAACCAGCGTCAATACTAAAGTGGAGAAAAAATTAACCGCGTTTGTATCTGTGTTTGTGTGTGTGTGTTTATGTTCATGTATGTGTTAGTTTTTCATGCGCAATTTGGGATATAAAGCAAGCGAGTGGCGAAAAGCGACAAACGAAAATCGAAACCGAAAAACGGGCATTAAAGTGCATTAAAATGATTTAGACGGGGAAGGCCTGCATTGATTTTCCTACGCATAGAAGTATGCTACACAAATCAAAGTAATTGGGGAGGCGATGGCTTGGACTGCGAGTGCAAATGAGTCTAGAAGCTCTCGGGCTGCATTGGGAGCATAAGCGCCCCAACAGGAAGAACGCGAACAGGGAAATCAGCATAGAGCAACAAAGGACAATCAGGATGCGGACGACGGCTGGGCTATCGGCGCCATGTAGCTGCTAACCAAGGCGACGACCTTTCAGCAACACAGCAGCAGCATTCCAAGAAGTGCTACCACAGACAAAGCAGTGGGTGACGACGACGACCTGAAAGGGGACTCTCTCTGAGCACCGGTCCTATTGCTGGCGCATTGCGGGCACATTGCCAAGCTGGCTCCCGTTCTGCCCAGCAGCGGCATGGCCGGCCTTGTGAGTGGCGGTGGCATCAGCGGCGGAGGGAGCAGTGGCAGCACGGGCAGCAGCTACAAGCACCAGCACCAACACCAGCATCATCTGATTTCGCCCACCCACGCATCGCTGGGGCACTCCCACACACTCACGCACACGCTACCGGCTGGCGTATGCAGCAGTGATAGCGGCATATCCTCACTGAGTGCAATCTCGCCGCCCCTCTCGGCGGGCAATTCAGTATGCAGCACCACAGCGGCAAACACGGCCGGCGGCAGCCCTCAGCTGCGCACCTCGCCGGCACTCAGCATGCTAGGCAGTGGCACGGCGACGGCTAGCGGCAAGCCGCAGACCCAAACACAAACTCTGAGCCCGGCGGGCAACGGCTCCCCAAACTATTTGAGCACCATGAAGTTGCTGGGTCCAGCTGCCAGCATTGACTTGGGCAGCTCGCCGCTGTCGCATCGCAACTACAGCAATTCGCTGAAGGGCTTTAGCTTTAGACGGAGCTTCGACGACAAAATCATTGCGCCGCCTTTCTTGTCTCACGCCCATGGACTGGGCTATGGTGGAGCCAATGCAACAACAGCTGCGCCCGCGCCAATGCCTATACCCTACCCGCACTTCCATCCGACGGCGCACCACCATGTGAATATGGCTGCGCCTGTGGTGGCATCCGCTCATCATCTACACTTGCATCACCATGGCACGGGAGTGGCCCATCAGCCGCTGTCGCTGGGCACACTGACGTCTTCGCAATCGACCACAAAGCTCTCTTATCGGGACGATTTTCTTCAGCAGATTGGCTACCTGCCAACAACGCGTATCTACAGCACCCCGACGAGCATCGTCGACGAGGACAAGGCTCAGCAGGATTTTCTCTCTCTGTCGCTCTCGCCGCCTCTCAATCGGCGACGCGACATGCCGGCCCTCCGAGGGCCCTTCGTCAGCCTGTGAGTAGTCATCATCGCCTGCCCTTAGTCATAGACTCTTTTATCGCCCCTGTCGCCACCCACAATTAAGCCCTTCGCGACAACGACCGCCTCTCAATATCTACGTTGGCAGGTCACCCAACTGCCTCAGTTCCCATCCTTAGTGTACGCTGTACAGTGGGGCGTGAATGCCGAAACCCGGTAAAGTATTACGATCCAAAAATTAAGAAGAACTATAGGCTTGAGATCAGATTTGCTTTAAGTGGCTTAGACTTAATGTTTCGGATCAGTGAACCATTAGCCGAGCTGAATACTTTCGTATTTGCAAACAAGCTGTACAAGTGTTAAAGTTCTGGAATCTCGGCGGCTCAAATAAAATAAAGAAATTACACTAGGGATCTGTGTTGTTTTACGTCTAGGGTCAAGGAAAAATCGAAAAATAAGTGCCAAATTGCTGAATAGAGGACAATTATTTTCAGATATTCCAATATGACATTGAGTATGGTATGGTATGCATTAATTTATTATTTGCTTAATTCTGAATGAGTCTAAATAATATATGTACGCCATATCTACACAGCAACTCGACTTTCTACAGCATCTGAACTTTACCAGTAATCTATAGCTGGCAGCATCATTGATCAACTGTTGAAAATATCTGCCCTACCTCATTAGCATCAGCATAGTATAAATGAGGAGAGCTGCCGATGTCTCACAGCTAAGTTGTTGTAGCAAATCATTTTGATCAGTATTTGCGATGGTCACGCTTCCCAGCGAATGATAACGCGCCCACGCATAGCCATATTCTTAGTTAAGTTCGCGTACTGACCCATCCAAAGGTTGGTTAGACTTGTTTATATATTCACTTTGCGTTCACCACAGCAGCACCTAGTGACGCAGTATACAACACGCACATAGTCTCACACATATAGCTATGTGTGCTGCACTTGAAACAAATAAAACGATGACGTCTTCATGAGCTCACACATCTGCAAATGCACACAACAGTTCATTGTTTCTACACACAGTCGCAGAAACAGAAAGAGCTGTGTGTATGTTTCGATGTGTGTCGTATCTATAAATAATAATACCGAAGAAGCAGCCGCCACGGAGAAATTTAGTTGAGTTCTGTGAGCGAGCGGCGAGGCAATAAAGCAAAAGATCTAAGGTGCGTGCTTCTCTCTGTGCATTAGGGTGAGTCATGCTAGGAACAAGTGTTTTATTTGCTGGGACCTCCATGCGCTTGCCAAGGCACACAGACTGAAGTGGGGGATAAATCAATACTCACAGACGAGCTTACTCACTTATAAGCTCTGAGTGCACGTCGTGGGGCTCCAAAAGAGCTGCAAATTCGACCCAAAAATGATTGCAATGCAGCCTCGGCTAGCAAATGCTCCAGTTTTGCTCAGTGCCTCACAAGTCTTTTCAGTAATAATAATGATGGCAATAATAACGAAGCAGTTCGATGCTCGTGCTCTCTGCTTGTGCTTGTGCTATTCGAATTCCATGACCGGCCTGACTTTGCGCCGCCTTGGCAAAGGCGGCAATATATATATATATATATATAATACTATGGATGAATTGCTGTGGGTCTCTTTAGCTTTAGTTTCGATACATGCATACGGATGGTCGGCGTATTTTGTATTTCGCTGTGATAAAAGCAACAGCAAATGTATTCCTCGACTTTGGCTCGCGCATTTCGCTAGGGGAAAATACGAGAACAGCGATGTTTGAGCATTCTCGCAGATGGTAGCGAGCAGTCCGGTTGTCGAGTCAAAAAAACACATGATTTTCATATTTTAAAATTTTCTGCGTTGTGTGATTTATTTATTTACCTTCGCATCCTCATCGCGCGCGTTATGTAAGCTGCTCTGAAAGTGGAGAGTGTGAACGGTTTGCAAGTGTACAAAAACAATGTTAGCACCGAAGCTGGCCGCCAACGCATAGGAAAGTCAAGGTCGTCAGCCTTCTGTGCATCTACCCGCTGCATCCCTTGGGGAACGACCCCTTACTGTTGTGCCTGTGTGCAATGTAGGCAACAGCGCAAAAATCAAATAGTCGAACAAGCTCGAAACCGAACTAGTAATGGATAACTGGTGGATGTACAGCCCAGAGCTGGGGCTCGTTTGTCCGAAGGAGGCCAATGCGACAGCCACGAGTGGTTGGACGTGGCTAGACTGGCATGCGAGTGGGCCTCTGATCAAGCAGCACTATGCACACTATTCTCACCTGCTGGTGATCTTGGCCAGTACGTCGCGCCAATATCTCGGCCAAATCATAAGCACACTTTCGCAAGATGAAATGTTCGTTTATGGACTGAAGATGTGCTTGCTTCTTCTCTTTCTCTATCTCATGCACCTGCTACGGCCGAGCAGCGCTGCGAGTTTTGTCTCTGTTCCATCTATCACAACGCCCCTGCTCGCCAAGGAACTGAGCTGCGACTTCAATTTTGTCTCTGAGCAGGAGAAGAGAGCCGCCCAGGAGGCAGTTGCTGAAGCGATGCTGGAAGTGGAGGAGAAGAAGCGTCGCAAGCGCTTTACTAAGAAGCGTAAATGCGTCTCTGCTGGACCAATACTTATTGCACTACGGCATCAATCGCAACGACCCAGAAGCCATCGAAATTCCGGCTTAAATTTCGAGCCACTGTCGCCGCGAGATCAAATACTGGAGAATGTTTTGGTGCTCAGGGAGACACCCTTGACGCTAAAGCTGTCAACGAACATTACGGATGAACAGTCAATGGTTGTTCCATCTACCAGGGTGGAGGCAGATGACGAAGATTTGGTTGCACTCATGTGCGTGGGTTCATATTAAGCTATTACCTTCATTTAATCCAAACTCTGAACTCTATTAAGTTAAGCACTCAAGTATACTCATCTGTCGAACTGGGAACAGTTTTAGACTCAAGCAGTAAAAAGTCAGATGATAAGGTTGATCTCTAACCGAAGGTCACTTAGTTTATGTACATTTAATTTCATATTTCATCTTTACCGTTTTCGCTATTTTTACTACTTTCAGTTCGGAGCCTCGCGGCACATTGAGCACCACAGATGAAATTTACCCAGACTCGCCGGATAGCAGTCTCTACGGCTCAGACGAGGAGCAGGAAGATGCCTCACAGTATTGCCGTGGTGGCTACCATCCGGTTGTCATTGGCGACATATTCGACAATCGGTTTCGGGTTGTCCGCAAGCTAGGCTGGGGTCACTTTTCTACTGTGTGGCTATGTAGAGATCTAAAGTGAGTACAGAAAACATTCGAAAAGATGTACTTTTTTAGACACGTATCCACTATCATCAACAGAGACGAGAAGTATGTAGCTCTTAAGGTGGTTAAGAGTGCTCCCCATTACATAGAGACCGCAGCTGATGAGATACGATTGCTGGAAGCCATACGCGATGCAGATCCCCTTGATGCCAAGAGAGAGAGGATCGTCCGACTCATGAATCACTTTACGGTCCGTGGGGTGAATGGTGTGCACACCTGCCTGGTGTTTGAGGCGCTGGGCTGCAGCTTGTACAAGCTGATCGTGAAGAACAATTACCAGGGATTGGCCATTGCACAGGTGCGCAACATAATCAAGCAGGTGCTGGAGGGATTGGACTACTTGCATAGCAAGTGCAGCATTATTCACACCGACATTAAGCCCGAGAACATTCTACTTGTGATCGACAATGCGGCAGCTATGAACCAGCAGATCGATGACGAAATCAACAGCCTCCGCGTCAAAGGCGTCGACTTTCCTGACTCGTATAGTAAGCTTACAAGTCGCAACGCTTTCAGAGTTGGCTCTCCAATCAGCTTCCTTATCACTTGCAGTTAGTTCGATTGAGAAGCAAACTAAGACGAGGGCTAAGTGGCCGTTGATCGAACCAAATGGCTCAACAAATACGAGCAACAGCACGGCGAACAACTCGACGTCATCGACGCCGCTGGCCGCTGTGGTCATGTCCTCGCTGGACAAGGACGACACCACCACCTCTTCGACGCTAAACTCCAACACCACATCCTCGTTGGCATCCAAATACTCAAGCCTTTTGGGCGACAGCGAGTGCAACGGCGTTGGTCTGGTCAGCGTCTGCGGCGTTGACAGCCCCATAATCGGGGGTACTACGAATTTAAGCAATCGTTATCGTGCTGAGAAGAAAATCACTGCCAAGGTGAGTGTCCTCTGCAGCGCCTTTCTGCCTGTATAAGCACAGTTTTCAGTTCATCAGCGACGAAGACACCTTGCACTCAGACCAACCCCCACTTGAAAAAGAAATCGACTAACCATGTTTACCTCCCAATGTATGTATGTATGTACGTAAACGGTTGTATGTATGTATGTATGTACATATGTATGTATGTATTAGGTGTGCAACAAACACGGCAATTTATTACCAACTTGATTTGATTTCGTTTCCATATTGATTTCCTTTCGAACATTTTTCATTTTGTTAGTCTTCTATTGACCACGATGAGGACACAGACACCGATACCGTCGGTGACAATAGCACCATTGCCAGCGACACGCCTACCGATCAAGACGTTAGTGTTACCAAAAATATCGTTAACGTTAATTCAGATAAGGTAAAGTGCATATATTGTTTCTCCCAACCTCTGGATGTTGGCTCGCTTGTTCCTTTGTTCAGTAATTCTGTTTGATGCTTTGCTTTTCCTTTCCGAATCTAAGGAAGCTTAGAGCCATTACGAAAGACTTCTGCATTGTTCAAAGTGCGCTCGTTATTTATCCAGCATTACCGATTTTTATTAACTTAAGGTCCAGGACGGTATAATTTCTCATGTTTGATGTAGCCTTTAACCGAATGTCCTTGCTTAATCCAATAATATTTTTGTTTATTTAACCAGACGTCTTAAGCTTACAAAACATTTTCATGTCTTGAGTTGCTTACCTCTCCATAAACATATTACACGCCATTCTAGGCACTAAAAAACTATGCTAATTGCAAACCCAAGAAATATATATGTGTGTCCAATTATACTGTATATAACTTTATGTGAAACGCTTAAATCTTTGTATATGTTATTTCGCCCGATACTCACAGTTGTCTTAAGCTTTAGATGTTAACCGTAAGCGCACCCCCTAATTCGGTCAAAGCCTTTATAAAATATCGTTTGTATTCACATATTTATATATCGATTCTGCAACCCGAAGCAAATAGCTAAACTGGTCGATAAAGTTGCCGAACTTGAAGCCATGATAAATTATACATTGGTTAGCTTTTTTTATCCTCAAGCATTGCACAACAAGCATTCCATAACACTTCTTTTAACGAACAATTCGAACCCAACCTTATCCCTTACCAATTAAAGGATAAATAACGGAACTTTACATTAACATTAGCAAATGAATTCGTAGAATCACTCTAACGAACAGGTTTCTCTATTATCATCAAGCAAATATAATAAGTATTGCTTACATATGTACAGAGCCAGTATATATTAAATATGGTTAATTTGGTTTCGCAATAGAATAAAACAAAATTCAAGAGTGCTGAACCGATCTACTAACTATTTGCTAGTTGGGATTGCAGTCTATATATAAATATATAGTCGCGTTAATTCAAGCTTTAAGATATGCTATGCGTTAAACATATTGCTCTGATCTCGCTTCGCTTTATTCAGTAGTCAATATCAGGCGAGGGAATGAGTAACAAAAGCTTTTAATTGTAATTTTTTTTATATTTATTCTTAACAGCATTAAGAAAGAATCTGTCTGATATTGAGTACTGAAAGAAAGCTCAATCCTATGATACTCTCTAAATTTTTAGCTAATCTTATCAGTTGGTCTATGCAAATAAGCATTTCCAGCTGTTAAGATATGATATATATTCTCGCATTGCACAAAAAAAAAAAATATGTGTTCTCTTCTTCTTTTCTTTCCTTTTATGTAAAAAAAAATAAAATAAAATAAAAATAATCACGCCTGCAAAGCAGCTGCCTAATGCCTCCATAGTCAGCAACTTGAATACCAACAACTCCTGCTCCACCTACTCCACTGTTAACTCCAATACTCAAAGCACGTGCACGTCCACGACACAACAGAACAACAGCAACAACACCCCTACGGCAGCAGACAGCAACAGTAGCCTCAATACCAATACGCTAACTTTAAACTCCACAACAACAACAACCACATCAGACCCTGCCAATGCACCACCTTCAGCTTCCAGCAGCACCAACAACACCACCACCACCAACAACAGCACGTGCACGTACTCCTTCACTCATCTCGTACCAACAGCAACTGCTGCAACAGCAACAACAATGGCGACCATCTCCGATATGTATCATAATAGCAGCATTGGCAGTTGTGATAGCAAATCGACAACAATAGCCACGACTGGCCATGCGACTTCCATCAAAGCAAGCGCAACCACAACTACAACCACAACGACAACAGCTAAACTAAATATCAATGCCAATGCCATTCCTTCGCAGAACCAGAGCCAGACCCAGAGCCAGTCCTATACGCACACGATACAGTCGCTGATCAACAACAGCAACGTGATGGTGAAGATCGCCGATCTGGGCAACGCCTGTTATGACGTGAGTAATCTTATGAGCCATAATTCAGCTTTATTTATGGAACTATGGGATGTTTACCTTATTCGCTCTGTATCATCTGCAGTACCATCATTTCACCGAGGACATACAGACGCGTCAGTATCGCTCGATCGAGGTTCTGCTGGGTGCTCCGTACAATTATACCGCTGACATCTGGAGCACTGCGTGCTTGGCCTTTGAGTTAGCCACTGGCGACTACCTGTTCGATCCGCATGCGGGTGAGTCATACAGTCGCGATGAGGATCATTTGGCGCACATTGTAGAGCTGTTGGGATCGATACCGCAGTCGGTGATCCTTCGTGGAAAACACGGGCTCAAATACTTCACAAGCTATGGTAAGTACGAATCATTATTCTGTTCAAGCTGTTGAGCCACTAACAGGGTTAAGGGATATCATTATCTGCAGGAAGCTTACGGAACATTACCAAACTGAAGCCCTGGAGCCTGCTAAATGTACTTGTGGAGAAGTATGACTGGGATCCCATAGAGGCCAAGAAGTTCTCTGACTTTTTGCTGCCTATGCTCGAATACAATCCAGTTATACGGGCATCAGCGGCAGAGTGTCTGCAGCATCCTTGGCTGGAGCAGGAGGAGTTCGTCTAGCTCACTGGAGGAGCACGCATCAAGGAACTGGGATCAAACATCACTGAACGGCGGACAGAACATACTCTAATCTCGAACTCATATTTGTAGGATTTTATATGCGAGCAAGATTGTCATAGCGGAACTAAGATTACGAATTATATATATGCTAAATTAGCTGTTAAGCGTCGAAGCAAAACACACAAAAAGATACAATTTCAGAAAATAGGCAAAGGGTTTTCGAAACTTTTTTAACTTAACACGATTTTGTACTCGAGAGCTTTAAAGAAACACACGTATAGCAAAATATTGCAGTTTTATTTTTTATCAAGTAGCAAAACAAACTCATTTGTGTTTTTTTTTTTTTTAATTTCGTATTTTCTCGTTTTTTCTATTGAAAAAAGACAGTGGGGCAATTTGTAAGTCAACAGATGCCTAAACTGAATGACTGATTGCAAAAAAATAACTAAAAATATAAGTATACATATGTTTTCAAGCAAAACTTAAACTAATGATAAAATAATAATTAGTAAAATATTGAGAAGAGCGTTTGAATGTATGTGTATGTATGATTAATGAAATATTCAAGTATAGATGCTAACTAACATTGTTATGATTATGTTAAAGTTAAAGCAAAAACAAATACAGCCCGCTTTCTAGCAGCAAGTAGTGATTGTGGTATAGCTAACCGAAATACTGTAGACCTTCAGCAGAATAAATTGTGTATTTAATTTCAGAGTTTTTGAATTGGTTTCACATTGTTAGGACTCTAAGCTGAAGTATTCGATTTTGTATCATTTGTTACTCTTATATATGTAGATTTAGGTATACGTCATTCATTTATTTTTACAAGCTTCAAATGAGATAATCACTAACTAAGACAAAATAAAGTGCACAATTGTATAATTCAGAACGTTAAGCTACGCAGCATCAATATGGTATTAAAGTAAACCACAAGTGAAAATCTTGAAACGGAATTGAGCATTCTCTAATGAAATGGAAACTAAAGCACTTTGCATTACACTTGGACAGAATTAAACATATTTTATTACTTACCTACAAGTATTTCTACACGAGCCTACGAAAAGTAACATTAAACGTGACCAAATAATATAATATTGTGGAAGATTTTTCGATCAACAGCAAATAAATAGTACACAATTAATACACACATGGGTAATAAAGAACAATAATTATAACGGAATTACTATAGTTTGGTTTGCATATGCACTTTATTACAATTATACAAATAATGTATCAAAATGCTGAATACTTTTGCCTTATACGCAGACGTGGTTTAGTAGGGGTGTTATCATTATGTATTAGATATAATTATTAAGATCTAACAATAGAATAATATGTACTCATTACTCGCAAGCATAATGCACAATGATCGATTATCGAAAACTGCATAGCTAAATACTCGGATAAGAATGCGAGACATTCACTTGACATCGTTCAATAATCTCTAGAGGCCCAGCCCCATTATTTGCTCTTGCTTGTAGACACCATGATAGGCATTGCGGATAAGAACGTACGGGAAGCAGGACTCTAGAAGGTCCATAGTGAGGAATGGAGACTGTTTAACTATCTCATCCAGCAGCAAATAAATGGATTCTCGGTTGCGGGTAGCCTCCTTGTCGGACTCTTGACCCAAGCGCAGGAGAGAGGAGCTGGCTAAGGCCAAAAATTCCTTCATACGATCCTCCATGTCGTTTTGTCCACATATAGTAAACAAAGCTCCAAAGATGTTATTTATAGCAGCCGCCATGCAGTGTGTATTGTTCGAATGCCCATCGATGGTAGCTCTGTAGAAGGAATGTTCATTGCGAGCCAGCTTTGGTATGGACACCGCCACAAATACCATCAGTAAGCAGGCGGTCAGATGCTCGCCCTCATCAAATTCTGGTTTCTTTGATTTTAATGTTGTAGCCAAGGTGGGGTCGACTTTGCATATCAGACCCGCCGCTGACGCCATTTCGGAAGCGACTCGTATCTGATCACCCCCAGGCAAGTGCTCCTGAAAGTCTTTGACCGAGCTAAGCAGGAAAGGAATGCGTTTGTCCAGTACATCCACCAATGCTTCGTGCACAAGATTACGGAAACAGATAATAACTCCAATGATGGTCATGCGCTGCAGAACTCGATCCACGTCTTGCAGCCGCTTGAACTGCTCTTTCATTACCTCCGGCTTGTCGAAACTAGTGCGTAAGGTGATGAGCACCTCCTTGTTGGTGCCTACTAACGACTTGAGCTCCTGAACCTGATTGGCAATGTGCCACATGAGTGTCTCATTTAGTGTCTTGATTCCATATGGACCAACCAGCTCAGCCAGGGCGCGCAATTCGTTTAAATCCGAAAATTCCTGTGGATTAAACGGTACCCAGCCCTCTGGCGAAATAGGCACAAATGCCTTCTGATTAATAGAGAAGACAATATTGCCCGCTGAAACTCGGCGCAGTAGCACCTCGCTATACCAGGTATTGTATAAGGCTGCAATTGTTTTCTCTCCGTGTGAGTCCAGAGCCTGGGTTTGCTGCAACAAGCAATTGTTGAATACACGTGTGATGTCAATGTGCACGTAGTTCTCCACAGTCTGTAGTACGTTCATGTAGGCACGTACACTAGCAAGCAGCTCCGATGGCTTGGCGATTTCCATGGTTTCTTGGTTGAACATCACCATGCCGACCAAGTCGCGCGAAAAGCGATGCTCCAGATTCTGGCAGAGATACTCGCGAGGAGCAAAGGCAAATTCCCAAACGTTCACAGTGGGACAGTAGTTAATGGCATAGCATAATTCTGTCAAAGCCATGTGTAATTTATCCATCGTGGTTAGATCCTCACGTGTCTTACGGTACGACTCGTCACCTGGTTTGCGTATATCGTCAAAGTGTTTGGATTTCGACTTGTCCTTTTTTTTGCGTGCCGATTGAACAGATAGAATTTTGGCGCAGTGTTTGGGCAGCAGAGCATCCGCCATTGTGCACTGTTCGTCACAAATTGTCGTTATAATGTTTTTGGCCTCCTTGGCCATTTCCTCCAAAAAAATGTTGACCACACTTAGCGAGCGCTCACGTATGTGGTGCCGCTCCTCAGGACACATTTCATGAGTACAATTCTGAAAATGGCTACAGATTAAGGGAAACGCGATTATATAGCGATTTTGTGCCGGAAATTCCAGGCACATGTGAAACTGATCGTCAAACATTTTGTTGTAAAAGCAGAATATGCTTAGATCTGAAGTCTCCACAAGTATCTCGTCCAGATTGTCCACAACGCGCGTGTGAAACACCATCGAATCGAGCAAACGTGCCAGCTCTATATGGTCTGTGATACGCAGGGATGCCTTGCCCACGCTCATGTATGTTTGCAGTCGGAACCAATCTAACCGGAAAGGTCTAAAGTAGAATAACTCGTTGTCCTCAACTTGCTTGACAGTGAGGCCTGCGGCCGTATTGTACAACGAACTGAAAATGATGCTTTCGTCCTCTGGGCACATCTGCAGGCTTTGCATGCGTATGTTCAGATCTGTGGCATCAAACCCGGACAAGTATTGCACATAATAGCGCTGCATTACCTGGCTATATTTGCGCACTAGCGCGCGCAGTTCCTCCATGTGGAATAATAGTTCCGGAAGCTGGCGATCTACCAGATCTTCATTGCTTTTGCCTACAAGTAAGCCCAATGTTAATTATGTAATTAACTGCTGGACCCAGTTACTTACCTTTGTTTTTTATCAGCGGCGGATTGTCATTATGGCGCAGTAGCCAAAGAATCTCGTCCCGTGCCAAACAGAGTCCAATAAATATAAATATTGCCTTAGGCCCTAACAGACCTGGCTGATCGGTCATAATGAGTGCCAATTCTTTTAGCGCAGTCCGGAGAAACTTGCGCCTCTCTCGATGCATTAATGATGCTTTTTGAACAGCCGTGTTGTAGGCCTCCTTTACCTCTCCGATTCGCTTGCTATAGCCTTTGATTCCGTCAAATGTGGATTGGATGTACTGGTGAATCTGCAGCACTTCATCCCTAAAGAGAGCTACTACCCAACTGCTTTCTAAGGCGGATAGCCATATTTTGTTAACCTCCGGATATTGACCCAGCATTTGGTGGTTCAGCAGTAGCCCAAATATGACCCAGCGATCCATGGCTTCCAAAGAAATGTACTCACACGACATTGTGTCTGTACGTACGGCCTTCAGTAGAATAGATGGATTGCCCACAAGACTAAGTTTTTGCATCTCGCGCCACTTGTCTGCGGGCAGATTTCGTAAAGCATAGATCGAGGTCAGGGAGCGCAATGCGTTAGAGAGCAGTCGCTGATGAGGTATGAACTCTTCAGCCAGCTTCTTTAGCGGCACCTCGTAGTCGAGGATCATTTGCCCCAAGCGAGGAAAGCCAGTGTCCGCCTGATTGTTTTGCAATTCAAAGGCCGCATTGTAGAGACCCAACACTGCTTTCCGATCCTCAACACGGGAAAGTACAATCATCAAGGAAACGTAGGTAACTACTAGGTCCAAGTAGTTTTTGGTCAACTCGAAGTTGAGTGTTATGTCCAGGTGGATCTGGCAAGCATCCATAGTGGTCAGTAACTCACAAACGTTGTCCTTAAAGTCTAGCAGGTCGACAAATGTGTGGTAGTAGAGCGAAAGAGACTTTATTATCTCTGCCTTGATGTTCACAATTGCATTCAGCCCTTTGACATCGATATTGGGAAACCGTTTAACGATGAATTTAATGGACGACTCCAGGGACTTTTCAGACAAAAAGCCTGGCTTGGACTTGGTGTCCCCACATGCCTTTTTTATGTTGTAAATTCGTGTTAGAATTCCGAGACCACGATCGTTTAAAATTATCAGCTTTTCAGCAATTTTTTGCTGATTGGGAAAAATTGGGCGTGCCATTGTTTTCGATTGCAAATCTATCTGAAGCGGAAATTGTATTTTCATATACCGCTTTTAGCAAGTAATGAATTGCGCCCAATACATCAACTATGTCCGGCGCAAGTTTTTCTATAAATACAATAACTTAAACTACGGTAATATTTCAGCTTATTGCCCTTTACTTCGATGATTATACACGGCTACGCTAAATGTACACATTTTATACAATGTGCCCGTATCTTTAAAAATCTGAAATACAGCATTTCTCTGAAGTTGCTGCAACCGTTTAAATAAACAGTATTGCATATATACAAAAATATAAATGTAAACTAATCGTAAACTTTAATAAGTTTTTAATGGTTAACTTATATTTATTTTAAGAATTTCAAAATGTGTATCCTTTATAATTACATTTTTTCATCAAAACAAATAAATTAATTCCACTAGTACTCCGAAAAAAACATTATCGGTTGATCTAAGCACAAAACAAAAAATAAAAGTTATATAGGTTATTGTTACAATATTTATAATATATGCATCATAGTATTCAATTAATAAATAATTATGAAATATCGTATTAATAAGAAAGAATTTATATTATAAACGATTATGCAGTACCACTAATGTCATATATTGATTTATCGAAATACGATAACTCAGAAACCTGAAAGCGGTGCATTCGATAAGCACATGCGGTTGCCATCGCATCAGTTTCGCACTTTCAACTTTTGGTAAAAAAGGTAAGTTATTAACATACATTAATTAAATGCTAAAAAGTGCAATTCACTAATCGTTGATGACAGAAATGAGCAATACGGAGAAGCTAAAACGAAACGACGTTTGTCGTGTTCCTGAAAACATCAACTTTCCGGCTGAGGAAGAAAATGTTCTAAGGCAATGGCAAGCAGAAAAAATTTTCGAAAAGTGTAGCCAGCTCTCCAAAGGAAAGCCAAAGTCAGTAATATAATTGATTGCATCATCCAAAATCAAAATCGTAATACCGAAAAATAATTGTCAGATACACCTTTTACGATGGGCCGCCCTTCGCAACTGGCCTGCCTCACTATGGACACATCCTGGCTGGCACCATTAAGGATATTGTCACACGATATGCTTATCAACAGGGTTACCATGTGGATCGGCGTTTTGGATGGGATTGCCACGGGCTACCCGTGGAGTTTGAAATCGACAAGCTGCTTAACATAAAGGGGCCAGAGGACGTGGCAAAGATGGGCATTAAGGCGTACAACGCCGAGTGCAGGAAGATTGTCATGCGCTATGCGGATGAGTGGGAGACCATTGTGACGCGTGTAGGTCGATGGATTGATTTCAAGAATGACTATAAGACGCTATACCCCTGGTACATGGAGTCGATATGGTGGATATTCAAGCAGCTCTTCGACAAAGGTCTGGTATATCAGGGTGTAAAGGTTATGCCCTATTCCACTGCGTGCACCACTTCGTTGTCTAATTTCGAGGCGAACCAGAACTACAAAGAGGTCGTCGATCCTTGTGTGGTTGTCGCACTCGAAGCCAAGACACTGCCAAACACTTTCTTCTTGGTATGGACCACAACACCCTGGACGCTGCCTTCCAATTTTGCCTGCTGTGTCCATCCTACGATGACTTATGTCAAGGTAAATAAATATATATTATCTTTAAGTAACCCTTATATCCATATTGTTATTCAAACCAGAGATATTGATTTAATTTATCTGTAATATTGCATGCAGTCGTACCTTACCATACTAAATATTTGTTAACTGTTTACCATTATGTTTGATTTTGCTTTTTCATGTAGGTACGTGATGTAAAAAGTGATCGGCTGTTCATTCTAGCCGAGTCTAGATTGTCTTACGTATTTAAAAGTGATTCGGAATACGAACTGCTGGAGAAGTTTGCCGGGCAAACGCTTAAGGGTCTTCATTACAAACCGGTATTTCCCTATTTTGCCGAACGTGGCGCCGAGGTAAAGGCTCACCGCGTTTTGGTTGATGAGTACGTTACGGAGGACTCTGGTACTGGCATTGTTCATAATGCGCCATACTTTGGCGAAGACGATTATCGCGTCTGCTTGGCGGCTGGCATTATTACCAAGTCAAGTGCAGTGATTTGTCCTGTTGACGATTCCGGTCGTTTTACTTCAGAAGTTTCTGACTTTGCTGGCCAGTTCGTTAAAGATGCGGATAAGCATATAATAGCAAAGCTAAAGGCGAACGGAAATTTAGTTTCAAGTGGCCAGGTCAAGCATAGCTACCCCTTCTGTTGGCGCTCGGACACCCCATTGATATACAAGGCGGTGCCTTCATGGTTTGTGCGTGTCGAACATATGTCCAAAAACCTATTATCCAGTAGCTCCCTGACTTACTGGGTTCCGGACTTTGTTAAGGAGAAGCGATTTGGCAATTGGCTGAAGGATGCCAGGGATTGGGCAGTAAGTAATTGTTTTGCTATATTGCATAGCATTTATCTACTCTCATTTACGTTTAAAAATATATTTATAGATTTCCCGAAACCGCTATTGGGGCACTCCTATACCCATCTGGCGCTCTCCAAATGGGGATGAAACAATTGTCATAGGTAGCATTAAGCAATTGGCGGAGTTATCCGGTGTTCTGGTAAACGATCTGCATCGTGAGACTATTGATGACATCGAAATCCCATCGGCTATTCCCGGAAATCCGCCGTTGCGTAGAATTGCTCCCGTGTTTGACTGTTGGTTCGAGTCTGGGTCAATGCCATTTGCACAGCAGCATTTCCCCTTCGAGAATGAGAAAGATTTCATGAACAATTTTCCAGCTGACTTTATAGCTGAGGGCATTGATCAGACACGCGGCTGGTTTTATACGCTCTTGGTGATATCAACGGCATTGTTTAATAAGGCGCCATTTAAGAATCTGATTGCGAGTGGCTTGGTGCTGGCTGCCGATGGGCAGAAAATGTCGAAGCGTAAGAAGAACTATCCGGATCCCATGGAGGTTGTTCATAAATATGGAGCGGATGCGCTTCGTCTGTATCTTATCAATTCGCCGGTGGTGCGCGCGGAAAGCCTGCGTTTCAAGGAGGAAGGTGTACGCGATATAATTAAGGATGTATTTTTGCCATGGTACAATGCCTATCGCTTTCTTGTGCAAAATATTGTGCGCTACGAGAAAGAGGAGTTGGGCGGCAAAGCCCAGTATACCTATGAGCGTACGAGACATTTGCAAAACATGGAACATGCCTCTGTCATTGATGTGTGGATCTTATCCTTCAAAGAGTCTTTGTTGGAGTTCTTCGCTACAGAGATGAAAATGTATCGCCTTTATACGGTCGTGCCAAGGCTAACTAAATTTATTGATCAACTGACTAACTGGTAAGCTAAATTAACATCTTTAAAGGTCGAAATACAGTTTTCGTTTTCGCCTAGGTACGTGAGATTAAATCGCCGTCGCATTAAAGGCGAGATGAGCGCAGAACAGTGCATACAATCCTTAGATACTCTATATGATGTCTTGTACACAATGGTTAAGATGATGGCGCCGTTTACTCCGTACTTAACCGAATACATATTTCAACGACTGGTACTTTTCCAGCCTTCAGGCAGCTTGGAGCATGTTGACTCTGTGCACTATCAAATGATGCCTGTTAGTCAGCGGACATTTATCCGAAGCGACATTGAGCGATCAGTGGCATTAATGCAGTCAGTTGTGGAGCTTGGGCGAGTTATGCGTGATCGTCGCACGCTGCCCGTAAAATATCCCATTTCGGAGATTATTGTTATTCACAAAGATAAACAAACTTTAAAGGAGATTGAAAGCTTGCAAGATTTCATATTAAGCGAACTGAATGTGCGCAAACTAACGCTAAGTTCGGATAAAGAAAAGTATGGAGTGACCCTTCGTGCCGAGCCAGATCATAAGGTAAAGCCAGCGATATAGAACTGTAATTTTGATTAGCCAATAATTTACTTATTTAATTTTATTTAGACGCTCGGACAACGCTTGAAGGGTAATTTTAAGGCAGTTATGGCAGCTATTAAAGAGCTCAAAGATGAGGAGATCCAGAAGCAAGTATCTCAGGGTTACTTTATTGTTTTGGAGCAGCGCATTGAGCTGGAGGAAGTGCGCATCATTTACTGCACCTCCGATAAGGTTGCTGGAAACTTTGAAGCACACAGCGATAATGAAGTTCTGGTTCTAATGGACATGACACCAAATGAGGAATTGCTCCACGAAGGCCTAGCGCGCGAAGCTATTAATCGTGTGCAAAAACTTAAAAAGAAGGCCCAGCTTATACCAACTGATCCCGTAATCATATTTTACGACTTGAAAAGTAATGATAGCAAAAAAGAAACTCAGGAATCGATGTCTCAATTGAAAAAGGTTTTGGTCAACTACTCAACAATGATAAAGGGGGCAGTCAAATCGGAATTCCTTCCATTTGATCAAAAGCAGGTCGAATCAAAGAGACTTATTATCAGTGAGGCTTGCGACCTCAAAGGCTTGCAACTTAACTTGACAATTTGTTCTACTGAAGAGCTGCAACTGCCAAAGCTCGCATGGATCAACGTAACTCTAGATGGCGAGTTGCAGCCCCGATTTACCAACAGCAGTAAGGCCTCTGTTTTACTCCAGGATAGTATCAACAAAGAGTACATCACATTGGCCAAATTGCGCCGTGAACTGGATGTGCTTTTTGGACTCTACGGCATCAGTTACAACATTTATGTGATGGATAACCAAAAGAAAATCAGCGATCTTAATAATATTGATAAAAGTCTTACCGGAAAGCTTCTTATTTTAACTCGCAGCACGAAAGCACTAAGTCAAGCATTCAACTTCGATGTTGTCTCGGTTCCTTATTCAAATTTTGTTAACCAACTGTCTGGTAGTACAACTTTTACAGAGAACCCCAAGGGTCATAGCCTATTGTAGATGCTGAATTTCAAAGAACTGTCAAGTCGGTTGGTATTTATTGCGAATAGAATCCAGATGTATAAAATATATTTTTGAAAAAATATAAATTCAACTTGGTTTACAAATAATTTTTATACCCTGAACCCATTGAAAATGGGAAATCAGGGTATAATGGTTTTGTGAAAATGTATGTAACAGGCAGAAGGAGGCGTGGCAGACCCCACAAAGTATATATATTCTTGATCAGGGAGAGAAGCCGAGTCGATGTAGCCCTGTCCGTCTGTCCGTATGTTTGAACGCGTCGATCTCAGAAGATATAAGAGCTAGAGACTTCAAATTTGTTTTGGAAGTTCGTGTATATCACGATTCGATCGAGTTTGTTTTAAATATTCGATAATTATCATCGTTTTAATGTTATCGATTAAAAACCGATATCTTCATTTAGTTATAAAATTCTATTTAATTCATCTTTATAGTTAGAGTCTTCAAATTTTGCATTTAGTGTTATTTGAGCCTTCTGCAATTTCGGGTTTTGTTAAATTTTGGATGCCACGCACTCAAATTGCCCCTTCGCTTCAAATTGCTAAATCACGTATTTCAAGTACTAGAGACTTTTGCTTTGGCACATACACACATGAATGTCATGATCACGCCCAACAAATTTGATCAAAATCGTTCGTCCAGAAAAAAAGTTATTAAACATTTAATATCTCATATTATCGGCGTCTGGCAGCAGCAGCGAAGCTGATGAGTCATAATGCACAGTTAGCAGATTGTGTGCTTGTGCGTGCGTCTGTGTGTGTTCTTGTGCGTGCGTCTGTGTGTGTGTATTGCTTGCTACATATGTACATACATATGTACATATAAAAGTAACGGAGGATGTTAGCGGCTCTTAGGCATCGAAGTTCTTCGCAGGGTTCAGGGGATCTTTTTGTCGAGCAGTCTCGTGCTTTGAACGCTTTTACTGCGCTGTGAAAGTCTAATTATGAAAGTCTACCTAGAAGAAAATATATTCTTCCAATAAGTTCCCCTAGTCCAGCCCAAGCGCTGTCGTCTGTAAGTGATTGTCTCTCTTCGCAGAGTTCAGGGGATCTGTTAGTGTCTTGTTTATAGCATTATTATTTGTTGAAAGTGATAGAAGCTTGAATTTGATTTGCCATTAATGATAACTTCAATAATTGTTAACCGTCTCGTAAAAACCAGACGAGGATGCGTAGGAGTAACTATACTTTCTAAATTCTCATAGGAGAATACAAACAATAATGAATTTAAGAGATCTAAACTGTTCAAACCCAATTGAAGAATTAACAAAAACAAATTCTGTGTTTTTTGTTGTAATTTTTTATTTTTATTGAAATCGCTTTTTATTATTCGTTATACTAGTATTAGATATATATGGTTGTATCATATATGCCGGGCTCTCATAAATGAGTGTGTGTTATGGTTTATGCTGATATCTGCCTTGCTTACGAGTATTTTACTTCAACTTGCATGACTTTTCACCGCACGACAACGACGGTGCAACGTTAGTTGGAGACAATTTCGTACATTTAATACAAGTATTCTTCATAATTTATTTATTATCAAAGGGTTATCATTTCGCTCTATCAAAGTTGCTCTGCTATATAAGTTGCGTCAAT
Source organism: Drosophila mercatorum (assembly GCA_961210405.1). NCBI lineage: Eukaryota > Metazoa > Arthropoda > Insecta > Diptera > Drosophilidae > Drosophila > Drosophila mercatorum. The sequence continues at coordinate 24,557,844 of CAUIUS010000004.1, read as the reverse complement.
ACCAATGCATAAACATGGGCTTAACGAACTGTAATACATATTTATGTTATGTTGCCTCTGTTATCTTATTTTCAGAAAATTTACAACTCTTTGTGATGAACAAAAGATACTAAGTATGTAGGTTTAAGCACAATTGAGTAGACGACATAGATAGTTTTATTCCTCCTCAGTCACAATTTTTGTTGTTGCTGATTTCAATAATTTTCATTTTCATTTGGTTTTTGGTTAATATAATGCTGCTTAATTTAACTACATACACATTTCTATAAGTGTTGCTGCATTTCGATTTCTTTATTATACATTCGTTTTGTGTAAAGTAGTATTTGTTCTTTTCTTCTTTTTTTTTATTTTTGGAAAACATGAAAATATCGTTTTCTTTACACAACATTTCATTTCGCATGAGACAATGATGCACACTTATACTAACATAATATAACTATATTTGAGTTTCGATTTACTTGTATTGTTGTTATAATATTTCTGATGCTTACACTTAGATGTTTCTTTTTCTTCGTTATGTGTTCTGCATCTTATATATATAATTTTATTTAATAAAATTACTAACACTTTAACTAATTCCTACATTTTATTACGATTAACTCCTTGCTTTCACTTTTACAGTATGTATATTTAAGTGCTATATTTCGTTCATCTTTAGCCTAATCCTTAGTTAACGATGTGTGTTAAGTGTGTGTGTTTTGTGTACGTGTCTGTGTCTGTATGTGGGCTAGTGTTAGTGTTCATATATTACAATGTGTATTTCGTATATGGGTATTGAGACTTAAGTATCCTTTCTTACTTTTATTGGTAGATTAGTTATATCTCAGTAATCAATAGCTTAGTTTCAGATATAAATAATTTAATAATCTGAATAATAATAATAGTACAAAAAAATAAAACAAATTTAGCAGAGCGGCAGTTAAAAGACAGAATTTGTAGTAGTTTTATAGATTCTGGTTCTGAAACAACTAATAAATGCGTAAAAGGATACGAGTCTCTAGGATTGCTCTTAAACTAGCATTGGATTAAAGGCGTTATGAACTGCATTGCTTCTACAAATTAACATGGCAAAACTTTTAAAATAAATATTGCAGTTTAAAAAGCTAAAATCTTAATAGACTATGTAAAAAAAAAACACGAATGAGTAAAGTACTTTGCTGTTTTAAACGTTCGGCTTCATTTATGCAACATTTCAAGTTGTCAATCGAAATGTTTAGAATTATATCACAATTTGTAAAAAGTTTTTAATGCATATTTGCCTTCAAAATAAAATTTAAACAGTGAAAAGGAGAGCGAACATATTATATGTGTGTAGGAATTCGAGTGTGTATTACATTTATGTAATTTGGTTAAGTGGGAGGCAGACCCGAAAAATGAGTTTTTGATTTTTGGCTATATTAAACTTAAGTATATGCATTTGAGTAAATTCGAGCATTTGCTTAAAATATGAGTCAAAAGGGCCTTGACTACGTAAGTTTGAGTTACGTATGTCCAAAATAGGGTTATCAAATAAGCAAAATGGCGCGCTGAGTGTTAAAGCATATTTAAGTATTATAGTTGATTATATATAATGTATGTGTATGTACAATATACAAAGCAGTTTATGAAAATGAAGCAGCTTGTAGTTCGTCTTACCATATAGGAGTACTATGAGGGTAGGGCAAGGGAATATTACATTTTTATCTGTATTTATTTATGTTATGATCTTAATTCTTGTATTTATTTTTTTTTTTTTTCTTTGATCGGGGGACTCTTTTAACTTTTTACAGATATATATATATATATATATATATATATATATATATATATATATATATATATATATATATATATATATATATATATATATATATATATATATATATATATATATATATATATATATATATATATATACATACATATTCCTTTTCGGTTGTGTAATACTCGTCTGATATCGAATGCAACGGGCTAATTAGACTTCTGTAGACTAAACTAAAAAGATGTATTTACTTGGGTCATATTGCGTTACCAAGCAAAACGCTTTTCATCAAGGAATCCTACAGTGTGATCTCATTGCACGTTTCTGTATACAAATATATATGTCCGGAGCAGAGTTTTGTCGCTCACACGCAAAGAGCATCGCTTACCAATAATATATAGTACATATAATGTTGCACGTGGACTAAACATATAGTATTTCTATTAGTGTTATCTTAAACTCAACATCAAGATACATACATTTATAAAGATTACGTGGATTGCTGGTTTATCTGCTCGACTCTTCGTGTTCGCCTGGTTAATAATATTTTCAATTTCATACTCGACCAAAGTCTGCATTAATGAGTTAAATTGTATTGTGTCATGTTTGCTGTGTATTGTGCTTAATGGTTATCGCTTATATTTCTTATCGCTGTTGCATTTCACCTAGGTAATTACAAAAACTGCTCGACGGCTGGATCCGTGCTTGTCTTATGGAAAACTTTACCCACAGCTATCAAATAGTCTTCTGGCCCGTCATTATCCTCCATGGCTTCATTGCTAGCTTCATTCTCAAGGTCGTTCTCCACTCACGCGGCCAGTTCTCCATATTTCTGCTGTCGTCGATTCGAACTGGCGTGATGACTACTGCCAGTCTTGCGCCGCTTGCGTTTGGCATCGCGTTGGAAGGCCACATTGCCGGGGTCATCAGCTAGTTGTGGATACTTATGTATGCTATGAATATCAATGCCAATCCAACCATCGACGTCTCCATGCTGTATGAGTTCTTCCTTTTCTTCTTCTGTCCAGTCGCCACGGCCTTGAAAACCAGCAGCTACCAGTTGCTTCTCCAACTCCCAGGCACGCTCTACTGCTCGTTTATGCGCATGCTTGAGTATACGATGTCGTTCTTGCTCGGGATCTACACCATACTTTATTATAACTACTGCTTCGGGCCCATGAAGCCGTAGCTCCTTCGCAGCGCTGCCACCATGATCGCTAATTTCGTGTGTTGATATGTTGAACATACCGCCGAGGCGACGCAATTCTTCATTGTCATCCCGCAGCTTCAGAACATTGTCCTTGACAAAGTAGAATACATCTTGGTCATGTATGCTAAAGTGCAGATCCAAAAAGTAGGAGTTATTAAAAACGGAGCTAACTACATCCTGAACAACACTATTTGAGCCATCCACCACGCTAACCAATGCTCGTCCTCCGATTCTGGATAGGAGAACACCTTCGCCAAAGACAGCTCGACGATAGCTTACACGAGGCAGCAGATTTCGCATCTTGGGCTCCATCTTGAGCAACGGCTTGGGGGCAAAGTCAAAGTCGCTGAACTTTTCGTTGGTCTTTTCGACGATGCACTCCAAGCCGGAGATAACACCAAAGTCTGGTGCAAGGGTATTTGACTTGATCGTGGCCTGCGGGATATACTGCGATAACTTGGTATATCTATTGCTCTGCATATTGTTAAGTTCGTAGCCGAAGAGTTGCAGCCAGGCGTCTAGGTCAATCATGTAGTTCTGTGGCTTGTTACGGTTAATGGGGTCATTATTGTGGTAACGATAGATAAATACATCAGTTGGGTTTGACATTTCGGTGGCCAGCGTCTCCCAGAGTGGTGTCATCCATTGACCCACAGTTGGATCGTATTGTCTCTGTTCAGTGTAGATCAGCTTAGTGTGCGGATCGATGAGACCACCATGGAAATCAATGGGCACAAAGAAGTCGGGCTTGGTATCTTTGATAGTGCGGCCAAAAGGCGTACGCTTCACTTCCTTCATTATGCCTCCGTTCATATCGAAAAAGGCCAGCGGGGAGCCATTTTGATCAGTGGCCACATAGTAACGCAACTCTGCATTCTCTAGCGCAATCAGCATATCGCGATCATCATAATAGAACTTCATGGTCTTTCCAAGTTTGGGGAAATGCACGTGAGTGACCAGTTTGGGTGTTTTAGGGTTTGCATAGTAGTATTGCGTCACGTTTCCCTTGCTGTCGTGCCAAGCGACAAGACGACTGCGGTCATCGTAATAATACCAGCTCTGAAAGCGGTCGCGTTCGAAAGCGTGGATCAGTTGACCTCGGTTATTGTATCTATACTTTTGTTCGCCTCGTCGAACTACAAAGCCCCTAGCGTCATAGTTGTTGAACTCGACATCTCCCACCTTAATAACTCTGTCGCCAATATCGTAGCCAAGGTTTATTTTCTCACCCTGATCGACAATACCTACGGTGTTGCCGTTTTCATCGTATAGATACTTCCAGTTGTTGGTGCCTAGAACTTCAATGACATGTCCATCCGCATTGTAGTTAATCTTGTCAAAGGCCGTTGACCTGCCAAAGGTTGTCTTTTGAGACTTAATACGATTCCGTAGATCATAATCGAGTTCTAAGCGGAATACATCGAAGTTTTTGATATTCATTAAAACGCTCTTAACACGCCCATGTTGATCGTAGTCAACTATGGTAAAGAATTGTTTGGCTGAGTCTTGAATCACGGTTCGATTAAAGGCATTGCGAGTAATCTTCAGATCCTGCACAACTTCAAGCTGGCCAAGATTCTGACTGTACTTGTAACGAGTGGTAGGCAGTTCCTTGTCATCTATAGCCATCTCAATACCGCTTAATCGCGCGTTGCCATCGTAGGCGTATTTGTAGTGGGCTGATGCCAATGAGTTCTTTGATCCAAATCTTAGTTTTTCGTCTTTAAGGATGCCTGCGTGATACTTTAGCTCGCGGCGGAGCTCGAAACCAGGTTCCTGTACTTCAACAGACTTCACCAGACTTGTCGCTTCTTGGTAAGTGTAATGGGTACTCGAGAGACCTGCCAAAATGGTCTCAAGTCGTCCTGCAGCGTCGTGCACAAATGCAACTTTGCCAGATTGATGCGGATGTATTTTGGCTAGAATCTGTCCTTCATCGTTATAAAGGATTTCAAATGGATGTCGATTGATAGGCGAATAATACTGATACTTAAAGAATCCAAGTGACGTCTGTAGCGAGAAGGAGTGGATATGACCTCTTGGTGTAGTTAAACTTTGTAGAGCACCAGCATCATCATATTGAAGGAGATAATCTGATCGTCGAGGTGTGGTTACTTTAAGCGGAAGTGATCCAAACATGTCCTTAAACGTATATACCATCGATGATCCATCTCCATACTTAATCTCATTTAAGCGTCCGTTCCGATCGAACGTGTAAGCTTCTTGCAGCACTCCCCATTTCCAGCTGACCAAACGTCCAAATCGGTCGTACTCCAGATCAACATCGGCGTAATCACCCGACTGTGGACGGAAGCTTACAGGCCGTGAAGTCCGATCGTAGGTTACATTAAGAAGCTCCTGCTTGTCATCAACCATTACAACGACAGATTGTGTTTCACGATCGTATTCCAGGGTGAGCACGTTGTCTCCATTGACACGCAGCTTGCGCCCAACTTCAGTGACTGGACGAGGAGTGCCCTTATTTTGTTTACCCTGTTGCAAAGGTTGCTGGCGTCGTACGAAGTAGCGCCATTCAAACCGATTGGCAAGATCTCCGGCAATCTCTGTGCGTTGTCTGGCTGGCACTGGGTAACTCTCACCTAATAGTGGACTCTGTTCAGCTAAAATTGTATAGGGAACCACTTCCATTTGTAGATTATGTCCCCATGGTGTGATGCTTGTAGTCGAACCGTCCATTTCTACCGTAGTACGTGATTCAGCGGCCCCGTTTTTAACGATAACAGTTGAGCCTTGTATTAACATTGAGATCTCCTTCTGTGCATTTTCCGAGACTTTCACTTGGGCTCCTTTTACGCTTAAATCAAAGTTGAGTTCAATAACTCGACCAGTCGGTGTAACTGCAGAAGTTAGGCGTCCAAACTCATCATAGTTATACACATAAGAGCGTCCTGTAGAGTCCAGCTTTGTTTTTAACAATCCCGTGGGTCCGTGGTACTCGTAGGTGACATTGTAGTTGTCTGGAGTACTCAACTCGTGCAGCATTTTCATGCGAGTCATGCGGAGGCGGCATTTTTGACCCTTCGTATTTTCAATCGAGTTCACTTGAGAAGTGTAGTCACGCAAAAGGAAGACTTTGTTGCCAGCAGCATCCGTTACGGTGCTCAGCTTTCCGTTCGATGTGTTAACATTGTAGGTAAATACGTATGTGGTTTCTCCAGTTAAAATGTTACGAGTAGAGACGTGCTGACCAAATCTATTAAAGATATATATCTCTTGCATATCTGGAGCATAAATCTCATATTCTCGGGAAGGACTCGCCTCAGGAATGCTGGACATGACAGAGCGTATTCGATAGTTAGCCTGATCGGCAATGTGCACGTGTCCGTCGGGGGTAACAGACAAGGCTGCGATGGTATTAAACTTAGCACTGGTGGCCAGATAGTGATCAGCTTCGAAGCAATCGCATCCACGCTCTAAGCAATTGCACTTGGACTCAGCTCCTGCAAACGACGCAATACGACCATCTGTGCCAATAACGCGCACGCGATTGATGCGCTGAGAATCGCTTTCCGCTACAAATAGTTCGCCCAGCGGTCCAAATGCAATTGATTGCGGCATGACCAAAGTAGCATGCGTCGCAAGGTCGGTATCGTATGCTGTGGTGGCTGTAGCGCAATGTAGAGGACGTCCGGATATAACACGCACACGCCCATCTGGTGTCATTCGTAGAATCATGTGGTCGTCAATGATGTGTAGAGTGTTATCCATTGGCGACACAGCGAGCTCAGTTGGCCAGCGTAAGTGCATCTCTTCTAGTTTTAGTGTACCCTCACACGGAATGGGCTTCCAGTGAGATTTGTGCATGTGGTTGCCAATTAGTGTGCTTACGATGCCATCACGATCGACCATGCGGATGTTGGTTCCATCCGCAAAGTAAAGAATATTGTCACTTGAGATGGCAATTCCTTTGGGATATGCCAGCTTTGCGTCTTTGGCGAGGGCTCCGTCTCCACAATGAGCCTCATCGCCGGGTAAGCAACGTTCCCCAGAACCTACAATTGCTTCCCAGTTCTGTTCTGGTTGCGAATAATCATTAATGTCGCGCACTCGTATAATTTGATGAGATTCTGGATCGGAGACGTAGAGTGTGCCATCTAGCGGACTCAGAGCCATGTGATACCGATATGAGACACGTGTGGCGTTCAGTTTAACTACCGTGCGTATGGTACCATCAGTCATTATTCGGCGAATATAGTTGAAATCGCCGACAAAGAGACTTCCATCTGGAGCGGCAGCTAAAGCGACTGGAGCAAGTAGGCGTTGTTTCATAGCTAAGCCATCGCACTCCTGACACTCAAGTGGTCGCTGATGCCCATCACCCATTGTAGTGAGAATAATACGAGGCTTGTTGCGCAGATAGATATTGGAGCCATCACCCTTCTGAAGAATTCCTTCGTGGAAGTTGTATCGATGGTGAATATCCAGGTTCCAGCCGCCGACCTCCGAGATAGACATGTCATGGCCACTAAGTTTTGTGGTCTGTATATCCCATACAATGTCCTTACAGTCAGTATATTGGTAACCCACTTTGACTACTGCTGTCGTAACACCATAGACACGCTGCCTATATATATTCAAACGGTTCCAAGCGTACGTAAATTTGATGCCTGGGTCAGCCTCGAAAATGCGTTCGAAGAGGATTCCTTCGATGGTAATGCGCAAGTGAATGAGATGAAGCGAAGGTGGTATTGTATCGGGCGTCAGTTGGAGTTTAATAGTAGATAAATATCCGGCAGCGCGAGAGGAGTGGTAGACTAGATTGAGGCCCGTACCGGGAATTTGTAAGGATTCCTGGATGACTTGCGACTCGGCCAGTATGGCACTGCGATCTGGACAGGCGCCTTGGAAGCCATGCTTCCACGAGGCCAGAACCACCGGCTTCATTTGATCATAGTCGTGGGAGAAGCAAGTGTGCGTTGTAGCCATTGCAAGACCTTTTTCCTCGGACATGCTCATAATCATTACGTCGATAATAACGACCTCGTTCCATGGGACCTGTACAATGCGTGACTGTGGCCGGAACGGAGCGCGTCCGAATTGCAATGTCACGGCTCCTCCACCGTTGACCATTAGATCAAACCATCCATCATCACGAGTGAGTGTAAAGCCTTCCAAAAGCGTAGTTGTGGAAACGCGCACACCTACCAACCCCATGCCCAGGGAAGTGACAACTCGTCCTCGAATTACGGCTGAACGGCTGTTGGGGAGGTAACGAAATGAAACAGTTAGTTGGGCCTTATTTTGGTGTTGAGGTTGGGTTTAACTACAAATACATCTGGCTAACAAGCATATCGAACGAATGATTCGCAACTACTTTATAAAAAGAAATGATGCGATAAGTAGAAATGATAAAAGTTCACACGCACATAACATAAGACTCGTATCAACACATACAAAGGTTTACAATTTGAACAATATAGTATGTATATATGTATATTTTTGGTATATAGCTTTGTGTATTACCTAGCATTGACCTAAGTACAACAGCTTATATAGCTTATACGTATGTTAAATTCAAATTCAAATATTTGATTGGTTGTCTGGCAAGTCAAGTACTGAGTGAGTCTTGGACGATCTCACAAGTATATTGAATATGAAATAAACAAACGAAAAACAGCTACAAAATCATCTTATATTTATATAAGCTACGCTATAAAAAAATTAAAATGTATTCTTTCTTTTTACTTAAAATAAATATTAAGGGAAATAAAATTAATAGTATAATATAAATGAAATGAGTGTACCAAACAACCATCGAGAATTAGTATTTATAGTATTTTAGTATTATTTAATACCGGTTTTTCGCTTGCTTACCTTGCATTGAAATAATTCCAAAAAATGCTGTTAGTATATGATTTTGATTTATAGTGAGAGCAACAAGTAGCGAATAGAATTCGTTAGTTACAATACAAAGCATTTGGAATTCGTTTGCGCAAATGTTGGTTTGTGTGTGTTCGTTTTTTACGGGAATTAGTATCAAGTAGTAGTAGTATTAGGAGGAGCGGGTGGTAGTAAAAGTTATAAGGTATTTAGTCAACATTTATTCGAATTTAGGGCGCGCGTGATGAGAAGAAAAAGAGAGCAGAGAGAAAAATATTTGAATTAGCATGGTTGTCGTCTTATCTTTTTGTTTTGTTTTTACTAGAATTGATAAAGTTATGGAACCCGAAACAAAATTAGATCTTTGCTTTCGATGATACCGAAACTTTAGCCGAACCCTTCACAAGTAGCCTTGACTTAATTGTTTAAGAATAAATGAAGAATCGGAAGATTGTTGGACGTCTTGAACCAGTACTGTGTAATTAGGGGAGGTGATTATGATATCAGCTCCTTGTGAAAGGTGTACTTAATCGCTAATCTAAGTTATTCATACACTTAAGATTCTTAATTTTACAACATAAGCTTATTTGCTACCTTAAATTTGCTTCGAATACAAAGATTTCATTTGATTTGGTTTTGTTTAGTTTAACGGTTTAGTATAGAACAAAGGACATGTGGGGGTTATTTACAAGGATTTCAATGGGAGTCGGGAATTTTTGTGTTCAGCAGTGTCTTGCCTTTTTATAGGGATTTGTTTTAGACGAGGGCACGATAACGAAAAACATAAATATTTAAACACATAAAAATATTAATTATGCAAACTATTTTGATTAATATTTGATTTGTAGTACATATGAAATTCAGCTAAATGCTTTGTAATATACAGGAAATATGCCGCCTCATCGGGCGTCTTGCCAATTCTGGAAACTATACACTTTAACTTTCCCAACAATTTGTAGAATTAAACTAAAAACGATGGACAGTAAATTGGCTACAAGGAAGCACCTACCTCTCATTAAATGTCTCCAGTTTGGCATAATTCTGTAGACTGCTTTCGTCAATCAGAAACTTCATGCGCTCAAAGAAAGAAGCTGTAATTGCCGGAGGTTGCTTTCTGAGGAGCACGTCGATGGGCTTGGGCGCGGAGACACACAGTTGAGATGTCTTACACACGTGGCTAGCGCAACACTCTGGATCTTCACAGTCAACCAGGCCATCTATTTTGTATAATGTGGTTTTTAAATTGATTCTCTTATAAGATTGGAATATCAAATACTCACCCTTATCGTTGTCCTTGCTGTCGCCACAGTTGAGCTCCAGAGCTATACCACAATCTGGTCCGTCCCAGCCTTCATAGCAGCGGCACTCCCACTGACCCTCGCCACTCACCCGACACTGGCCATGGCCTGCACAGCTGTTGGGACAGCCTTCGATGGTGCAGTGCTTGCCATTCCATCCCGTTACACAGAGGCACGTTCCATTCTTGCACTGGCCATGTTCGTTGCAACGACTATCGCAAAGCTTCGTATTACAATAATCGCCACCCCATTCAGGATCGCAGGCGCAGGCGTCGCCTTCACAACGACCGTGCTGGCCACAGTCGAGGTCGCATAGTTCCTTGGAACAGTCGTCGCCGCTCCACTTGGTCTCGCATGTGCAGGTTTGGGTATCCAGATCAAAGTTACCATGACCCGAGCAGTCGGGCAGGCATTGAAGTGCGTCTTGGTCCATGGTGGCGCAGTCAGTGCCCTTCCAACCCTTTTTGCAGATGCAGGTGCCGTCAGCGCAAAAGCCATGTCCAGAGCAATTGGGATGTGGGCAGTCCACTAAGGAAAGAAAGTAATAACATTAGTTGGAATTACTTTGGTGGTGTTTGGGGAAAGAGGTATGTCTTAGGCTTAGCTGAAGTACTGAATTCTACCTTCTTCGCAAAATTTGCCCTTGTAGCCGCGCATACACTGACATTTGCCACTAACGCAATGACCGTGACCATTGCAATCGGCCACCTCGCATTCGTCATGGCGCAGTGAGCACTCCTTGCCCTTCCAACCCGGGTTGCAAATGCATTCGCCATTGATGTACTCGCCATGTTGCGAGCACAGCACGGGACACACGCTCTCACTGCAATCATCGCCTCCGAAGCCAGGATTACATTGGCAATGTCCCAGCAGGCATTGGCCATTGCCAGAGCACCCATTCGGGCAGTTCTGCGTCATATCCTCTGCTATGGCTGCATAGAAAGTCAACTCCTGAATATCCCCATCGTCGTTGTAGAGCGAGACGAACCAGTGTCCTGGCTCCATATAACGTGTCACCTCCCTAGTTATGGAAAGCTGGCGGTGACGAGCAAGCGAGCGGTCCGCAATAAGTTATTATATGTATGTGAAGTATGACAATTAGGTGGTTTATGAAATGCACAAAAAGTGAAATCAAAGTGTTAAATTGTTAGTAGACACTAGCTTGATCAGTTATTACTTACATGTGCTGCTCGTGAGGTGCGTGTACTAGCGCTAAAGCCACTAAGGACCTCTTTAAAATGGTATTGAGTGTGTGTAGGAAGCGCGTTGCGACGCCCGTACACCCCAATGGATGCACCTCTAGGAATGGTGTAGTCGAACTTGACGTAGGCCGGTTCAGATTGATAGAATTGCATATTCCAATAGCTGTATGGTTGTATTTCCTTTGTTAGCTTTTGACCCAACGTTATTTGGCCAAAGGTAGTGCCATCTGGCGGAAAGCTTCGCGCCGGGAACGTGCGAGCACCTATCGAAGCGCAAAAGCAGGCAATGCGACATTTGCGACAAGTGAGTGGATGATAAAAACAACACAAAAACAATTCACATTTGGGTTAATTTAAATCATTTTTGAAGAAACTTAGCTTTAAATTAAATATTTATATATGGAATGCTTATACATATGTTCATTGGAGTACATATTCACATATACATATTATATGTTTATACATACATACATAAGAGTTTTTATATGACATGATATCGCGAATTAAACCAATATGATCGTTGGGTAAGTCCAATTAAATTCTATATATCACACATCCAGAGTTGCTTATGTGTCGACTTTCTTGTTAGTTAATGAAAATGTTCGTTATACAGCCAGCCAGATGTTGGTGCCACATATTCATGCTTAAAGGTTTTTTTGTACAGAATTATTATGGATTATAATGCGATTGTGATTTGTATCATTAGGATATCCTAAATAGTTATAAGCTGATTATTTCATGTACGGGACTGGTTAGTTTTAAGCACTTAAACTTAAGTTAGCATCGAAAGCAGAGAGTACAATCACCTTCTAGTATGAGTATAGGCATAACATCGGGGCATGCAATCTTTTCATCACCACGAACATCAGAACTAGTATCAGAAGCGGCAATGCTGTTATTAGTGTCAGTGGTGGGAAGGTTAGTAACGGTGTTGTCAGGCAGGTATTCCATCTGCTCGTTATCATTTAAATTATGTTGATGGTTTAAGATAGTAGCTTCCTCTGCATGCCATGCCGCTGTCGTCGGGATGGTAAGGTCAATGTCAACCGGGTTACTGTCGTTATCCGTGGAAATGAGTGGCTCCGGGGGTAGGCAGCTGCAGGGGCAGTCGGGCATGCGAGGTGGTGGCTCAAACACACATGAGCCTCCATTATCTATACTATTGTTTTCATCGCCAACCAATTTTTCGTGGGTCAGTACCTGCTCCACATTATGAGGCCCATCGCCGGTCGGCACCTCCACATGAAGCGTATAGACGGAAGCACTGTCACCATCTGTTGCTATAGTCAGATTTACCAAAATACGCTTACTGGGCCGATCAATGCGCTCGCTAACATATGGTTTTAATGGTGTTAAACGTGGTGGTAAGTCAATGTCTTGATCTTTGAAAACCTCGTTTTCAATCGCAGGCGGAGGATGGTGCGGGCTTTGTCTGGCGTACTCAACAGCTGTTTTATAAAGGCTAAATTCATTGGAGGTGGGAGGTTCGTCTAATTTGACTATATCGATATCATCAATATCTAAAAGTGCTGCATCGCTCAGCATCAGGTCGGACACCGTTTGATTTCTACTTTGCGGGGGTAGCTGCCCCTTATTGTTGTTCTCCTCGTATTCAGTAAGTAAATCACGCTCATTATTGTTATCATTATAGGCAGGTTTCTGCTTTGCTTCAACTTCAGCTGCAGCTTCTGTCTGCTGCTTGATTTGAAAATCATTTTCAATAATGTAAACGGTTGAGGACATCGTCTCATTCCTTTCGGTGGTGTCGATTTCAACAACGTCATCGTTGTCACTTTCTGATGTCGTTGTCAGCGTTGAGTCCTCCATACCCATGCTGATGGTGCTGTCAGTTTGATTATAGTCATCAATAACAGAAGCAACACTGCTCGCCTCTGTATCTGACTCAACTGCGTTGCTTTTGATGGGATAGCCAGTCTCAGCAAGCTGAAACTTCCGTTGGGGTTTGCCAAGCATTTTACCTGCTTTACGCAAATCGCCGTTTAATGATTTGCTAAATTGTTGCCTAGTTTTACGCACTGGCCGCACTGTTGTCTCCCTATTTGGCTCATCCTCGCTTTCATCTTCATACTCATAGTCGCTGATGTCGTCGTCTACGAAGGCATTATCTTGGCCCTGCTCAAGTTTCAATATTTTATCGATTTTGTGCAAAGTTTTATCGTAATTGCTTTGCTGGGCATTCAAAGCGACGGCAGTTGGCTCCCTGGGCCGTTGCATGCTGTAAGATTGGGATGCTGGCGTCGTTGTCAAAGCCAAATACTTTTGTGCATGAACTCCAGTTGCTCTTGTAATTAAGTCGCTAAAAGTTTCAGCTGCCAAATCATCATCATCATCATTCTGCCTCCACTGCCAGTCCATTAAACTTCTTTCATTGCGGTGTCGTTTGTTTTCATCCTTGTTGACAGACAGCCGTGTTGACACTACCCTCGTACCTCCTTTACGTGCTACGGTTATTCGGATGAGCGGTTGAGAGTTAGAGTATTACCTAACTAACTAAAAATGTACCCCCACCAGGATACCCCGCTACAGTTGCTTAATTCAAGCATAAATGTATTTTTAATACATTTCAAAGCAGCCAGATTGTCAGAAATGTTCTTTCAGTTTTCACGTGTTGTCTAAGCTGACAGGTTGCCATAGCCCATCACCAACTACTATGCAGGGCCGATTAGAATGCGGTTACATATGTATATCTATATATATATATATATATATATATATATATATATATATATATATACGAATATATACGGGGAGAAAGAGAGAGAGAGAGAGCAAGAAAAAAACGGCCACAAACGGTCCATAGAAAGTAACACAATAAGGGGGTAACATCAACATTTGACAGCTTAATTGCCAAATGTGAAGTGTCATGTGTGCACTCTGACCTAAAAAACAGCAAATTCCGAAAATCAAATCCACTTTCGCTGGCTAAGCAATGAGTTATATGCTGCGGAATAAGCCAGAGCGCTTTAAGTTTGCTGACATTTTGACAACGCAGTTAGAACGGGAAAAATGTAGAGCTTTATGTATATTTAGAAGACTTCTGGATGTATATATTGACATGGATTGAAGATTAAACCCTTTTTAGAGTGTTGCATGGAGGCTGTGATATGGGTAATTGCTCAACTACTATTAACAATTTCATCAGAAAAGGCTTGAGCTTTTACATACTGATGGAGTGCTTTCAAAAAACTAGGTTAGGTTCACCTCCGATGCCACTTGAAAAAGATTTATTTCCTGCTATTATTTTGTACTACTATTTCGGCATGCAATTAGAATGTGGTGAACTAGAGACAATGGAATGAGCATTGACATCCGGACTTAATGTCAATCGAAAAGACAGAAAAACTTGCGTTGAAAGTCTACAAGAAATAAATAAAGTTTTGACCGCGTGCTAAGCACCCCGTAAGCGCTTAATACATCTCTTTTAATAGACCTCTAGCGTTCTGTCTCGCTCTCTCTCTCTCTTTTCTTTAAACTTCCTTACTTTTGCGAAACTTACGGAAACTCATTTAAAAATAATGAAAACTTGTGGATAATTACCTCCATTATTGGCGTTTGCCAAGGACGAGGATAGAGAGGTCGAAGGCGCTAGCGACGAAGACGAGGAGGACGTTGCAGTGGCCGCCGCTGCCGATGAGGTAGACTCCGCCGAGGTGGATGTTGACTGTAGTCCTTGAGCAGTCCCACTGTTTGATGTGGCCGTTGTGACAGTAGCCGTTGCGCTCCCCCCTCCAGCTTGTCCTTGTACGATTCCTATTCCTTGGCCGTTTTTTGCGCGTGCCGATGCATTGTGCAGCTTGGATAAATCGGTGTTGGTGCTCTTGGCCGCCGTCACCTCAGAGACCTCGTTGCCGACTAGAACTGGGCATGGTGCCGACGGCGACCACCGCAGAGTACCGGAGCACGTCAGCCCGACTATCACTAGAAGAAATAAAGCCAGAACCGCAGACGCGGCGATGCTAGCCCAGTTACATTGGGCTGAGCAACGCTCGGCCAGATCCTTGCGATAGTTCATTGGCGCCGAGTAATGATGCGTAGGCATCCCGTTCATGCTCCTTGGCGGTAGCACCGGGCCCATGCAGCCTTGTGTGCTGCGCTCGTAGCCGCCCTTCAGCGTGTCTTTTGTGGGTGTGGAACAGGCTGATCCGCTTTTGTAGTCGATGGGTGAACCCTTATTGATATCTATAGTCAAAAAGAGAAAGAATAAAATGGTGTTACTCCACGTGTCTAACGTAGCTCACAAGATATAAAATTACGCCAAGTAGAAAATGTTTTAGCTTAAATCGAACATAATTCTGGTCTTGTATTTAAATTTGGCTTAAATTTCCTTTGAGTAAAAGGATTTGCACAAGGATAACAGATTGAGAGAAGAATGAACGAAGAACAAAATGGAGCAAAATGGTAGCAGGGAAACTGCTTCGGCATTCTTAGAAATGTGCAATAAGTGATATTACTCCATTCACTCATACGACGACGGAATATGTCCAGGAGAGTAAATTGAGTAGATTAGAAATCATTTGTTGACGCCATGATAATAATTCGATTATTCGGCGGGTTCTTAAACGAAAATGAGAATGTGTTCATGTGTGTGTGTGTATATGTGTTACAATGTGAGCTGAAATTGAAAATTTTGAGGGCTACAGCAGAAAATATGAGTTTACAGCGGCAGATCAGTTATAGCGTGATGCAAGTAAGATAGGCTGTGACATCCAGAAAATACGCTTGGCTAGGTCCCCAAGTCGACCACTCTAGTTTCATAGCTCCAGTTACTCAAATTTGGCTTCTATTGCTCGTGAAATCAGCAAGCCCAACTATTTATTAATGCGTGGCCGTATGTGAATTTAGTAATTTTTGTTCCCTTTCCGCTAAACTAAACTTTTGTAGGAGTTTAAGAGACAGCGATAATACCGATAAATCTAGAGGAGCGTAGTTCGGTTGGCTAACCCAAAATATGGTCAAAGCGTTTTCATAATGGCTGGGTGGCTCATACACCCTTTATTCTGCTACGCTGCTCTGACTGTCTGTGTGCCCTCCTGTGCGCAATGATAGCGCAAATAATGTCTGCGTCATTTTTTACGGGTGGTTGTTTGCTCTGTTTCTCTGTATTAAAGTTGCCTACTATAGCTTTTATACGATATGTGCTAGATTTATTTAATGTCAAGACTCCCTGCATATGTGTTAGGGTGAGTTTTGTGAGTGTAGATGAAGGAATGCATAAATAACCATAGATCCGCAGAGGCACTTGTGTTAGGGAGCGAAGGTTAAGCGGTTTGGCTTTATTCAAGCTTGACGCCCACGTTAGGGGCGTGTCATTTATAGGGGGCTATTTTTATGACCGAAACGTGCTGCGATTCGGGCAGCCTGTATTTGTGTGTGTGTGTGTGTGTGTGTGTGAATAATTAACGAACGCATAATAGCAGTTGGTAGTCGGTGCTGGCAATTGCTGAAATAAATTCACACAAGTTAATGGGCATTGGGTACTTTTAAAAAACGGGATACTAAAGTGGGAGCATACGGATAGGTCTGTGGGCGAAGCTGCCGCTTGCAGCTAGCTTTCCATTTATCGAATTGAATGGGTCAAAAGCAGCTAACTTATTAGCTGCTTGAGTTGTCAGAGAGAGATGAGACAGAAAGTAGAGCGAGAGAGAGAGAGAGAATGAGAGAGAGAGAGAGGGTGAAAGAGAGAGGGAGAGATTTAACCTTTATGAATTAAATCATTTTCTATTTACTTAATTGCATTTATAATTTAATAAAAAAAAGTATATATATATAAGTTGACAGGACAACATGCTGGCGTTGGGCTCGTTAAGCCTGTGGCTATTTTATGAACCCAAAGCAAATCGCTTAAATTAAAGCAACACACAAAGAGGGCACAATAAAAATAGTGTGGCAAACGCAGCTGCCAGTAATGGTTATTTTATAATGTGCACCAAACATGTGTGTGTGTGCGTGTGTGTTTGTGTTTGAGTATGTGTGAGAGTGTAAGTGTTTGTCGCAACCCCTGGGCCACAATGAAGCCAACAAGCTGTCGCATTTATGCCGTCTTCCTCCGCTCAGTCTCCACCCATCCTACCCCCAAGAGTTGCCCACAAGCCCAAATGAGATTTATGCTGCGTGCAATTTAACATTTTTAATAATATTAAAATTACAAATTTATATTTTATGAGCGCGCCACTTGGCATGGTGCTACTGTAGTCCAATGAACACTGTCCTGCATTCAGAGGCAGTGGGGATGGATTTAATTTGAATTTGTTGTCCTTTCTTATTACATAGCCTCGCTGCTTGCTTTTCTATGTTCTCTCAGTGAATGGATATCCACTCAAAGAGAGACAAGGAGTATATGACGATTGCTACGATCTGGACGATGAACTCGTACGCCCGACTTGAACCTTAATTCAACGCACTATCGCTGTTCTGGGGAGTTAAAAACCCCTTTCCGTTCGCCAATTGTGTGTTAAGTACTTTTGAGTAATTGCAAAACTCGCTCAGTGCTTAAAGCGAGCCTGACTAACGCCAATTTGAATAGTCGTTAATGAACATTTGCTAATATTTTAAGCACTAAAAGAGAGCCATAAATTATCCCTGCCCACCTAGCTGGTCGCTCTGCGAAGCGTCGAAGCGTGCGACAATCAAATAAAAGTACATGAAAAACACATAAAGGGGTTCTTGGTTAGGTTTTTTTTTGTGCATTTAATGGTAAAACGCGACGATTTCTCGAAACAAACAGGTGAATGTGTGCAGGAGAAGGGCCATGAAGGGGCATATTTCGCGCTGGAGGAAGTTCCCGCCATGTTGGTAATGGAGTTTGCAAACAAACATGGCCGCCGGGGAAAAATCACATAATTTACACGTTTGCATTTAAGTATTAAGTGGGCAGAGAGCGTGGTCGGGGAGATGGCAGAGAGAGAGAGAGAGAGAGAGAGAGAGAGAGAGAGGGCCGTTGCGGGGGTGTGGAAACCAGGCGAATGGTAAAGTGTTTCGTTAACTTTTGTTGTGTTTGCGCGCAAAGCTCAGTAATTGTGTGTGCATATGTATGTGTACGAGTGTTATTGGTGTTGTGTAAAGGAATTTAGGCATGTAGGACGATTTTGGGGCTCGCAATGTTGTTGGATTTTATGTGCGGAGGAAGCAATTTTGGATCGACTTTATTGCCCCCGTCGTCAGAGAGCTGATGTTGATTTTAAAGCGTTTAATGGCCACGTTTTATGTTGTGGAAATTGAAAAAGAAAACAGAGAAAGACATTGAAGATACAAATTTACAATATACACAGAGTGCTCTAAGCTTAAGAGATTTGTGCAAATATGGAAATGGGTTCGAGTCAGTCGAAGAAGAAGGAAAGAGTAGAAGAAGGAAGAGAAGATGTTGATATACGAGCTTGTGATGGATTTCTCATTTTGGGGCATGCACATGGCCCAAGTCTCACCAACTTGTGCAACAGAAACTCTCAACCATTTTCAGTACATTGAATAATCCTTATTATGGGCTATGTAATTACGATACTCCAAGCATGTAGCATTTTGCGAAAGGTCGCAGAATCCATCGAACATCTTCTCCATCTCTGTTACAATCAAAAATTCCATTATAAACTTTAAACTCATTAGGGAATGTTTAATGTGCTCTCAGTTCGCGTTGTGCCCGTTGTTATTGTATAATAAATCAACAACAATACAAAAAGGAATCCACAAAAAATTGTAATTTGTTAGGCCAGAATAGACGAAAGGAAAAACAATAGCAATGACAAAGACAAAGACAAAGACAACGACGACGACGACCTGGAGGACGGTGGAAGTCGAAGCGCCTTTAAGGTACGGCAACCTGTCGACATCGACGCACGTGAGTCGCAGCCCCAAAAGGGTCGTAGTCCTCGCTTTTCGCTCGTTGCTCCTTGGCCCTCAGCTCTCGCCATATTGTTTTAAACAGGCTGCGCACAACAGGAGGCCCACTAATCAAGTGTGTGTGTGCGAGTGTGGGTAGACGGGTGCTTGTTGTATTAGCCTATAAGCATGGAATGCTTTAAGGCAGACACTGGATTTTTTATTGGAGTGAGGCGAAAAAGTTTGAGCACGATTTGCATGTAAATTAATTGCCTTTGCCTCGAACTGTTGCCGTGTGCGCCTTTAGCTGTGCAATGCGACTTTTTACGAGTCTAAAGCCACCCTTGAGGATGAAGCCGAGGACGAAGACGAATACGAATACGAAGGCGAAGACGAAGACACCAGCGCCCACAAGATAAGTCGTATAAATTATAGCAATTTAATAAGTTTTAAATATACGCATCCGGCTGACTGGCTGGCTGGCTGCTCGAATGTCTGCACGTTTGCATGTCCTTCGAATACCTCGACTCTCTCTCTGTGCTAGTGGCCCCTCGCCTTACTTCTTTTCCGAAAACTTGAAAATCTTTGCAGCAAAGTTTACGCGACCTCGTCCAAGGGAGCGACTTGCCGTTTCGTTTCGAGCCATAACTCAAGACAAAAATTGTTGCCGATTAAAATTGTCGGTTGGGCATTAATTTTATGTCACGATGCTTTCTCTCTGTCTGCCTCTGTCTCACTTTGGCAATGCTGCCAACGTGCCGCGTGATAAGGAAGCAGACCGACAAGACGGTAAGAGGCCAGGGGCGAGCTGGCTAGGCGGAGAGTCTGGGACTTCAGCGGATTGCGAGGGTTCTACACGCCTTTTGTGCAGACAATTTTCAGTTTGCTCTCGCACTAAATGAGTTTATGCAAGTGTGAAAATAAGTCTTTTAATGGCCAGCAGCGGCACGAGCTGGCAGCGCTTCCCTCCCAGTTAATGAGTTAAAAGTAGAAGGCACGTGGATTACTCGCCGCCTTTGTAATGCTACAGGCGGACAGCATTGCTGCTGTGTGTTCCAGGTGTTGTTTTGGACGAAAACAAAACTTAATTTGTTGCTGCAGGTGAGACGAATAAATTATTTGATAACAGTTTCGAGTCCTTTGAGCGGGTAGACAACGCAGAGTGCGCGCATAAATAAGTTTTCAGCTCCGTCCGCTGCTGTTTTTGTTTGCCAACTTGGGTCCGTTAGCTTTAGTGGGGGTGTTTACCGTTAGCCGCTTAATTCCAGGATTATCCGTGTAAGGTTTAAGTTTAGTTTATGTATTTTGATTGCTTGTTGTGGACAAATATTATTTTTAGCTGCTCTTTAATTAAAATTCTGTGTCAGCTTCCACCAGTGTCCACCCTACTACGTCTTTACTTTCAGTGATGTCCCAAACGCGGAATCTAACAATTTCAATTGCAATTGCCAACTGGACTCAGCTCTAAGCACGTATTCGAAATATCCGACTATATTCAGCATATTCGACGTTCCGATTACCGTCACGGCGGGACATTTGAACAGTCCCCCTCCCCTTTGACTCGTTGCAAGCAATGAAATCGTATTTTCATTTTAATATTTCGCTTGTGATCCTTAGTATGCGGCTACCGCATGTAATTACAAAGCAAAACTTTTACATATTGTTTTTTTCCGAATCTCGAAACTTTTTTAATAATAAAATTAAAAAAGAGAAAAATATACAAGGGAAACAGAGCAGCACATTTACCGAACAATAAATACCTTGCCGATGTGTAGAGCGAGTTTGTCCTCTATAGCCTATGACTACTGAGAGACAGAGATATGTGCGTGTCCATATTATATATTATATCAGTTGGTTCAGTTGGGTGATATATATATATATATATACATACATACTATGGATACAAGTTATCATTCCCTCTGTCTGGCTATGAGAAGGGAAATGTAAAAAGTTTGAAACAAAAAACGCCACTGGCTAAAAGGGACCAGAGGACAATCGCAGACACCTCCACTTATCCACACACACGCACCCATACACACAAACACATGAGTAGCCATGACCATCTAGGGTGGGCGTGGCAGTTACGTGCGCTGCCTGAGCAATGGACAATTTTTAATAAACTTTTTCAAATAAAAATTTATTTACGTTGACGTGCAATTTTGCACCAATTAAATCGTCGCACATGCAAAGCGAGGCCAAGAAGATGGAGACAAAGCGATAGCGGCGAGAGTTAACAAGAGAGGAGGAGTGAGCTACAAGTGTATGTGTATGATAGTGCTGCTCCTCACTCCTCACTCCTCACTGCTCTTGTGTGGCGATTGCACTTACAACAACTGTTTTATTGTTGTTGCTGTTGCTTTTGTTGTTGGCAGCAGCTTTTGTGGAGCACTTGGCATTTCCGCTCTTAAATTTAATTAGCTCGAAATTCTGCATAATTCTGCGGCATCGTTTGTCAAACTAATGACAATAATTGCGATAAAGCCAGCATTAAATACACACCGATATATGAATTTACATATGTATGTATGTGTGTGTATGTTTTAAAACCGAATTGAAATGAAATGTTTGCTTGCATGTATGTGTGCCTGTTTGTTTGCCTGTTTGTTTGTTTGTTTGTTTGTTTGTTTGTTTGTGCTTGCTGAATTTAACAGGTAAAATAAATGCAGGCGGTCGCCTTTTGTTTTCGATTTAATGAACTGTAAAGTGCTGCCATATTTATTGCAATTGTACTTTTTTGCCGCTTCAATTTTTCCTGTTTTTATTATTATAATTATTGTTTATATTGATGTTGTTGTTGTTGTCGATGCTCCACTCCACTGCTCAATTTTTGTTGCATTTTATGAAAGTTTTAATGCATTTTATTTAAATTACGGCTACGTCGATTTTGATCATCGCTATAAACATTACTTTTTGCCATTCTGCTGGTCATTTACATTGCGGTTATTTCCATAATGGCTCGACTCCATCTCTCCCTCTCCCTCTCCCTCTCTCTTTCCCATTCTGCCCCCTGCTCTGATGTCTGCTTATTTTATAGCCAATAAACATTGTCAGCCTTATCGCAATTAATTGAAATTAATGCACACCCTTTGCAATAGGTCATTTGTGGTTTTACCAATTCCGCATTGGAAGCTGCGAAGCTGTTGCAACAACAACGCTGCTGCATGCCCATTGCCAGTCGCTAGTTGCAACGCAAAACTAGTTTTGTTTGGCCTTGGCTGCGTGGAATCGGAATTGGAACATACAATAGAATACAATACAAAAAAGGACGCTACAAACCGAATCATAGTCTAAAAGCTCTTACTAAACACAAAGCGAAAAGAATAAGTCGAGAGTATTGAGCCGGGATAATGATTTCACCTTGAGCTACCTGTGCGACGGTAGCCAATTGCAGCTGCAGCTCTCAATTTATAGGCGTGTTAGATGTCGGCCAGCCCTTTTTGCTATTTTTCAATGAAATTTCTGTTAATTAACGCAGTAAGGCAACCGCGCACTTGCACATGCACACACACTCGGACACACTCGGAGTTGCGCTTGCAATATTTAAATTCAATTGCATACTTTCGAGGTGGACTGCGCAACGGGGCGCATAGTTAACGAGCCACGGAACTCGCTCAGTGTATATTTTATACACATAATTGAATTATTATTGTTGCAAATATGAGACATAGCATGCATGAAAGAGTTTTCTCCGTGACTGCGGACGACTACACTTCCATTGCTTATGAGCATATAGAACACTGTATACCCATTGTTGTCATTGAGAGGTCAATATCATGCAAAAAAAACTCATGGATAAGTTATGCTTATATAATATTTGCATGTTTTTCGATTGATGTGATAATTATGTTGCATCCATAAGAGAAGGTAAAAAACTTTGAGAGACTAGAAGCTAACCCAAACAACATGGCTGGGCGTCTAGGACTCAAACGCTACCATCCCCACGAGCCATTGACTTCAAATCTATCAAATATATTCTTAAGCTGTATCTATGATAGTAACAGCCTACAAGTCTTTCTTCCCCTGATCTATGTGCGTTGCGTTCAGGATCTTCCATGGCCTAACAATATATTTATCTAATTTTCTGTTTAGTAAAATATATCCTCTCCTGTTTTATGTCAGCTGGACTATACACGAGTATTTTTACTCTCATGTTATATTCGAGTACTTGTCTGTTTATACTGATGGGTTTATATTTCCTTATCTATTATAATGCTTCAATTAATTGTTTCCAAATTTCGAGCTGTTCACATTTTCGGTGCATCGCACAGTACTGATTATGAATGACGCATGAAGTTATGGTATTTCGAAATTCAAATAAAAAATTGCAATAATTTAATTTACGACATTTGTCATATTTACTCGAAACCGTTTTGGGCGTGCCAAATCATGCGATTATTCATGAATTATTATGCACTTTGCTATTTTTATGACATTTAATTGTTTTAATTGCACGCATCCGATCCCATTAGGTGTGCGCAGCACAGCGATAATAATAAATGAAAAAAGACGACATTATGAAACTAATGAAATTAATATTTGCGATGCAATTACACATTTTTAGAGCACAAATCGAATTAAACTTAAGTGCGAAAGTTTGTGTTTGCGTCTATCTATCCATCAGTTCGGATTGGCATAGTTTGAAATTAATTGCTTTCAATGCATAGGCCTTCGTGGGCGACGCGTCAGAGCCAATAACTGTATAAATTAATGTAATATTATTAACCAACCGAAATATGCCCCTCGAATGGCCGCCAAACAATTTGAAGTTTACGATAATTGCGCCCGATTTATGATGTTTATGTGGGGATGAGGATGAGGGCTTGCAAAGTGTTGGCATAAATGAATATTGATGGCAGCGGGATGCATTTAATTAGTGGATCACGTGTTGATTAGCCAGCGATTTTAGCAAAACTTTAAGCGGAACTATCATAAAATGTTGTATTTAGCTTTATAAATTTAATATGCGGGACTTGTGGGAGTTCCTCTCGCTTCTCCCGCTTCATTGCTCTTTAAGTGCCATTGAAATGGTACATAGGCAGTAACAGGCGCCCACGATCCAAGCAGTTTTCTCATTTGGAAGCTGCACTGAGTGGTGGCTGCTGGAGTCTGTTAATTTCATCAGAGCTACGGGTAATGGAGTTGCACCCTAGCAGCATGCAATGCTGAGAGACAGGCCGGGCCGGGCCGGGCCCGGATCTGAGCCTGGACCTGGACCTGGAGCGGGCTCTGGACGGTTTCTGTTTTTGTGGCCGATGCGCTGAAAAATATTTGCAAAATAAATGCCAAAGAGGGCTGTGCGGTGGGCGTGGTTTCTATATAGCCATATATATACGACACGCCAGTCAGGCAGATGGGCTGGGCTGCCGCTGACCGAATGGCAGCCACTGCCGACTGGCTACAATTTATTATATTAAGTATTAATGTTGTCTACCACGGACAGCCAGAGCAATACATTTTGCTACTGCCTGTCTATCTGTACGTGTGCGTGCGTGCATGTGATTGTGTGTGTGTGTATGTGAGTGCGTGGGTGTATATGGGAATGTTGGTATATATACATAATCTGAAAGCCAAAAGTAATTATATTAAGTAATTGATGAATTTGCCTTTTTCCGCGGCAGTCCCCATCAGACGACGAATACTTTTTGCCAAAGGCTGCGAGTGTATCACGCTTACCCCAAAATACCCAAAGGCGCAATTGGAGCTATCGCACACACCCTGTGTTATATGGCCAATGTCAGACAAATGCCAGACGGCCTGTGTCATCTATGTAGAGGACAGTCTATCGTCCGGGTCGGGGCAGTTAGTGTTCCAGCTGTGGCCGCAGCTTGGGTGGAATAAAATTTAATAAAGCGCCAAATAAAAATTTATTGTGTGTCATTTGAGGCGCAATGCGACAATGACTGACAGTTTTGATTTGCGCACTGATAGGCGTCAAGGCAGCTTGGGCAGCTCTAAGAGCCACATAAAAGGGATAGTTCCCATACACACATTCACGCGCATCGGCATACACATACTTGATTTGACTTGAAGATTTATTTGCTGCTTTAAATTTAAGTGATATAAATTGTGGGTGGTGGGGGACTAACAGTAAAGGGGTTGGCTCCCAACTCAGTTGCACGTCTAGATGACTGATTGACCATAAAGTGCAAAATCGGGCTCAGCCTATGGGGCTGAAGCTCGCAGAGTTCTTGCAAATGTGAGCCGTCCTGTAAGCTGTAAAAGTTGTGCAGCTCTGAGGCTCTGCCTCGCCCATACTGTTCGCACAGCGATTGAGACTCATTAAAGAGCCGAAAGAGTAGTAAAAATTTGATAATGGCTCCTTTTATGGGCTCTTATCGAAGGCGTCGCAAATAACAAATGTTGTCAGAGAAGCGTCCAGTGGGAAGCTAGTGGGTAAAGAGCTGCCGCGGCATACTCTCGACTAGTTATCTCGGTAATTGCCTTGTCTCATTATTAAAATGGCGGAGCAAAGGAGAGAAACTTTCAATTTATTGTGGCATCCACTTGCTATTGGATAGAACTTTCCCTCGCTGGAGCTTGACCGAAGCGCAAAAACGAAACGATGCCGGAGTTTATTACTCAATTACAAAGCCATCAAAATAAAAAGGGAAACGTCGGCAGTGAATGGCCAAGAAATCCAAAAGATAAATGAAATTGATAAGCGCGTAATTTATGTTTGGATTTCGTTTTATTCTGTCATTAACGCACATTTGCCATTTGCCACGCCCCGTCGCCCGGCACTTCGCCACCCCGCCGCCTGTCGGCTAGGTCGGTCTCAAATGGTCGTTTTTTCGAAATAATTTCTTTAGCCTCAGAGTTACTAAGAGGGAATGTTTTCACTTTCGACGGTTTCATCAATTGCCTTGGGCCGAATGACGATAGTCGAAAATGTCTTTCAGCCGAGTACATGCCCAGCTAATGATGTGGATGTGAATAGTTTTTGCCCGTATCCTTACCTAGTTCTCCCAGACAAGGTGTGTATTGCACAGTCGAACCTTTTTGCCCACGCCTTGGCATAACATCGATCAAAGTGAGCAATTCCCAACGCAAATGACGCTCCCCTGGCATTGTGGTATATAAAATGCCAAAGCAGTTTGCATATTAGGTTTGGGGCTGAGGTTTCGTACGCTCAGTGGATGGGATATGGGAGCATTAGAGGGTCTGTGATTGTGCCACGCCCACTTTACCAGCATTATGCATAACTAATTTTCGCAGTAGAACTAACAATGAATTTGCTTGTGCATGAAATATTGAAACATGAAAATTGTCAAAAACAGCGACAAGAGCAGAAACATGAGGGAGAGAGAGAGAGAGAGAGAGAGAGAGAGAGAGAGCGCGAGAAGGGGGGGGGGTAAAGGAGAGGCTTTGGATGTCATGAGCATTACCTGTCAGGCCTGCGCGGAAATGAAATTTTGCAATGATACCAAAGAGGCGGGATAGAGGTGGGGAGTGTTGAGTGGGGGACAGGGAGAAAGGCATGAGATATGCATGCATATTTCCTCTCCTGACTGACAATTTTGACAATGTTGACAATTTTTGTTATGCAATAAAAATGATGTGTGTGGTGCGAGATGCGTGGGGAGCAGTGCGTGCGACGTGGCTCAGCCGCGAATTATATTGCGGCTCTGCTAATTGTTGGACGCATTTGGGTGCATTTGGCGTTGTTTGCCGATGACTGGCGAACCTAAGCGCCATTTCTGATCTCGTTTCTTTCGATAGCCGCTTAATTAATTTTGATAATGTGCAGCCAATATACTATCAATAGATACCAGAAGGAAATGACTATAATGAGTAAAATCACGTCAAACGGAATTGCGTTTGACGTCTTTGCAAAAAGAAAGCATTGAATGCTTTCGTATCTCTTAGCGTTGGCTACACATTTATATCTCTCGAAGTGGAAATTCATTAGCGTCACGTTCGAGCGTTGAAACGCGTTCCAGCCATTTACACATACACACATACTTATGTTCCTGCAATGCTGGCCAGACACTCCACGTAAGGGCAGCGCTCACGAAAATCCACCAAACCAATTCAATTCAATTACAAAACGGTGCTCGCCCCAGCTAGCTATGCTCGTCCTTCGTTTGTCGCCCCCCGTCCTTCGCCTGTCAATTAGCGGGCTGTCTAAGCTGATACGCATTTATGTAACATACCTTTGTGCGAAACGCAAAAATGTTGGCCTTTAATCAACGGCAAGTCGAGTCGGCCGACGACTTAGCGGCTGATTGGATTGTGCCTGTTGAGAAGCCCATGATAGCCGGAGCTTTTAAAAAAGGTGGTCGAAGCCGCAGTGAACTGCGTTTCTATAATTAAACGCAGCCAAGGCAACAACAAATCAAATCAAAGACAGGAGGATTCATAGCTGAGAGAGGGAAGCCGAGTAGGATTGCTGCATTTTCGTTCAGAATTAGCCGAGTTCTAAAAACTCGTCAGTTGCGGTAATAAATCTTCAACCATTTACCCACACCCTGTCTTATCATTTTCCATTTTCCATTTTCCGCTTTACTTTTTTTTCTTACGCTTTAAGTTATTTCAATTTCGTTTTCATTCCTCACACAGGCAAAAGTAATTAGAGGGCCTGGCATTTTCAACGCGCTGAATTAATTAGAATTATTTCCATTTCTTTTCTTATTTTTCTTAAGTCAGTTATTTTCGCCGAGCATGATTTCAGGTTGGCCCTCAATGCGATGCGGTAATTAAAACGACATTATTCAATATTACTAACGCGAAAACAGCCAGAGCAAAAAGGGTTTTGAAAAAGGGTCAGGCGAGCACCGCGGCGTCGCCTTCAACAGGCGTTTATTAGACCTCGGACGAAAGCAGACTATCTAGATGGGACCAAGAAAGAAGTAGTAGTGGATAGAAAAGGCACCGGTAGTGGGAAGAGGCTTGAGCTCGTAAAACCCTTTTTCCTATTCACATTTCCTGGCCTTGGCAGGGGCTCGCGCAAGGTCGGTTCAGCCTTTCTGGCAAGGTAAGAAATCAAAAAACGATTAGTCTAAGATATTTTCGGGTTTTCTGTGGGCCCTTGTGGCTGCGCCTTATGTTATGAATGGCGCGTTCTTTTGCTTAAACATAGCAATGGGCGTGGCTGGATCTGTGCGTCCAGTGGCAAGTACTTTCAATAAAGCTGCCCTCCCGAAACCAAACGCCCGAAGCAGACAAATTTAATCGCTCCCCTCTGTCTACAACGACAGTTTATTATCGACAACGTAGCTGTTGGTGTTGGTGTTGCTATTGTCTGTGTGGTTCAATAAACTTTTGTCTAGCCTAGAAATCCATTAACGCACCATCGACTTGATCGATTTTCCGTAGGGCCAAAACAAAAACCAGCAAATCACAAAAAAGCATGCTAGAAAAAAGTGCTAGTGCTGCAGTGGAGAGCGACTGCGACTATTTTTAATCACTTCAACAGTTTTATTGTCTACTGCCTAAGAGCGAGTAGACGCAATCGCAAATTTAATAGATTGCCGGGCGGGCTGTCTGCCATGAAGAGCGGCTGGCAGCAAAGCAAACAAAAACGCATGAGCTAAAATGTAAACATAATCACACAAAAAGAGGAGGAAAAACACGCCGTAAGAGTAGAAAGAGCTGGAATTTAAATGCGGGCAACAAGGGGTTAACTGTGCGAGTTGGCTACCGCCTATCCACAGCGCCAATGAATGACTCGCCAGCGCCTGGGGGTATGCAATGGATTTATGAAGATATTCCTCCTCCTGCTGCCAAATGATTTTGCCGATAAGCGTGAAAGACGCAAAGTCGGTAAATCCAGCAGCAATCTCCCCAACGGCCCACATCCGCCTGGCCCGACAGATGCATATCAATGAAGTCCACGTGGGGTTAAATCGGCCAGGGGAGTTTCGACAAATGCCATTGCATGCCATTCAGTCGCCCTCGCAAGTTTCAGGACATTCTTACACTGGCGTGCGTCATCGTCCTCGAGCACAACCTGACACGAATCCCTGCGATAGGGCTGCGTGGCTTCAAGTGTTACACATTTGCATTTTCGCTACAGGCACATAGAACACAATACACAGCACCGAGAACTTAGAGCCTGCCAGAGCCGCCGTAGTTGGCGCAAAAAGTAGTTTGCCCTTTAGTTATGAAAATTGCGAGTTGCTTTTGTTTTGCGAGCCATTTTTAGACGCTTATAATTGCTCCATTAAAATTTGTTTATGGGCAAAGTTTATACTTGACAAGCAGGTCGTGTTGAGCTCTGCTGCCAGCCAGTAATTAGAATGTCACAACTTTTTCTCCT
Source organism: Drosophila mercatorum (assembly GCA_961210405.1). Classification (NCBI taxonomy): domain Eukaryota; kingdom Metazoa; phylum Arthropoda; class Insecta; order Diptera; family Drosophilidae; genus Drosophila; species Drosophila mercatorum. Next base: position 24,528,461 of record CAUIUS010000004.1, on the reverse strand, counting down.
GCTGGTAGCTGGGTGCTATTTTTGGACTCCCTAGAGGATTTTTAAGCAAGCATGCTCAGTGCTTTTGTGTCACGATATGGAAACAATATTTTATCCCATTTGAATTTTCCTATGAACTAAAGATTATCCGAGCAATATTAAGTTTTTAAGTCCGAAGTCGAATTCTCATTACTCATTCGTACAGTATATATCCTTTTACCTGAGCTAGTCGATTTCATATCCAATCTTTATATATGTACAGATTGTGAATATTTCCCCTCGATCTGTTGTGTGATTTGATTTGCTGTGGCTACACTTGGCTAGCAGAAGAAAGGAGTCCGATGGAGAAACTCATTAGCCCACATACCATCACACTCACACACACACATATAGAGATCCTTTCGCACACTCTTACACATCTTCGCATCATGTAATTGGCAATGATTGAAAGCTTCAACCCGGAAACCATAGCAGAGCGCATCGCATCATTTGTTAGATGACACATGCAAAAAGTTGTTACCTACCATCAATTACCAGAAGGTTAGACAAGGTCGGGCATCCTGATGGGGCTTTTATTTTTAATCTCTGATGTTGCTGCTGCTACTGATGCTGCTGCTGCTGCTGCTATTGCTACTGCTATGGACTGGATCCAACTAACTCTTTCGTTCAGGAAATTTAATATCATCGCACCCAGAGTTTCTATTGGCGTTACACTAAAAGGTTTTCACGACGCTTTTAATTACACGTTAAACAAAAGCTGCACACACACATACATACACGCACATACACATACACGTACAGATATACATACACACACAAGCACCCTCCCATAACACGGACTGAGGACCGCCCACCAAGGCCAACCAATTTTTGTAGCTGGCCCGGTTCGGTTTGCAAATTGCGAGAGTTTGCGATTTGCGCTTGATTAAATTCTAATTATAAAGCGTGCGTATTTCCAGTAGCCGCCTCCATTTCCTCCGCTCGCCATTTCCCCATTCGCCATTTCCACAGATTTTTACGACTTTTTAATGATTTTGACTGCCAGTCACTCATTTCGCCACGTTTACTGTTGTTGCTGTTGGTAGCTCGCTTCAAATAGGAGCTATGCGTGCTAGGTCTTCTTCTTCTCTCTCTTACTGTTTTAGCTTTCCCTTTCGCCAACAGTTTTCCAATTTTCTTTGGCATTTCGTTTACGTTTCGATAATTCTTCGGTCCTTATTGGGTTGCTTGGCTGTCGTTGGCCTTGCGTGCTATTTGCCTCCTACTGCCTCCAGTCTCCTGCCTCCTGCCGCGCCCATTTTGTTTAATGCGACTTTTAACGCTGATTAATGTTTCCTCGTACTGGTTGTCCCTTTACCTTTGCCTTTTGGTTTCTGCTTCGGTTCTGGTTTCCATTTGGCATTCTTTTTACTGCGCTTTCACGGCTTGCATGTCAAATGGTTTTTTTCGCTTTATTTTTTGATATTACGAGATTTACGAGAATCGTTTCGAGCGGTGCGTTTATTAAATTCATTAAAAATATCCATTTCGACCGCAGTGAGGCCAACAAAACCAATAACAGTTACAGAAACAGCAACAGCAACAGCAACAACAACAACAACAACAACAACAATAAGCAGCGACATTTAAACATTTGCCAACTGGCAAGTTATTTGCTGCCTGTCACATGTCAATAAAATTAACACTTGAATGGCAAAGCCAACAACGGACAGACAGACGGACAGCTGGACATATGAATGAACAGAACGGCAACAGGAATAATGTTTATACATATATATATTTATATATGTGTATGTGTGTGGGCGTGTGTTTTTTTTTTTTTTGTAAATTAAAGCAACAACAATCAAAAGGCCTAAAGGGCAACGAGCTAAGCTGTCTGCAATAATTTGGTCGACAGCTGCAAATGCAAATTTCAGCATGAACTAAATTGAAATTTATACAGAAATATATGAGGACATGGAACCCTGACCAAATGCAACGGGAAATCGACTTGCCAGCTATCCTGTGAAGCAGACACCCACACACCACGCAGTTCGCTGCTTGTGAATCGTATTGAAATGGAAATTACATTAAGTGCTCGCTGCAATCGAGTTGCAGTCGAGGCGACCCAAACTACAGCCACAATTACGACAATATTACGACAATTTTTACTCAAATCATAGCGAATTACATTCAACCGCAATCATATATTTCTGCACCGTTAACTGCACTGGCGCCTAAAAGACTGCCGTTACCATTTGGCTAGCAACAATAGATTATTTGTGTAAGCGAGCCAAATTAAAAACACATTTTATGCCTTGTGAGACCATACCTTCAGGGACCATTTGAATTCCAGAATTCCCGTAGAATTGTAAATTAAATCAATATTTAAACACACCTCGCGTGATAGACAGAATAATGTGATAGAAGTTGTATACGAATATTCATTATATATCACAGTCACAATCAATATTTCCATCTGATGTGTCTCATAATCATTCATCTCGTTCGGACTCGGGTGGTTGGGTAAAGACGGCGATCAATGAATTTCGAGTGTTTCATGTTTAAGCTTCACGTCACAAGGATGTGACACAATTGATGCAGCTAACTATGAACTATTTGATATGGAAACTGGGCAACGTATTATATATATTAAAGACCTATTGCATGCAAATTATATGACAAGTTTGCATTTGAAAGCCCTCTATGTATTTGAAAGTCTCATTCAAAGCGAATAATTTGTTGCCTGAACTGCATTTCGGTTAAGCGCCAAGTATGCCATATTGCAATGCATACAATGCCACAAGTTCATTGCCAACACAAACATAAATGTGTATATATATATATGTATATATATATATATATATATGTGTGTGTGTGTATACATGGAGAAACTGACAGAGAGAGTAAGCGAGAGAAGAAAAGTAAAGCAGCTTATAGTTGACATAATTGTTTGTGTGAAGCTTTTGAACATTTTATAGCAGCATCGGTCGAGGGGTCATGGCATTGCTGTTGTCTGATGTCTGTCGTGGCTTTGTCCGAGCCAAGCCAATAAAATATGAATTTATGGCCTATTTGCATGGCTTTTGCGCAAAGACAAGTGCTCGGTGCATAGAGAGACAATGCAACAATATTGGCCAAACTAGTCTGTGATTCGAAAACAAGCAACTAAGTCGGTTGCAAAGCCAAATTAAGGCACAAAACTTCCCCAGCTTAATGAGCTTATGTGTAGTACGCAAAATTGGAGAGTGCCAATACGAATGCAACATGTACCGTAGTATAAACATCTATTGTACGGTACGAATTGAGCAAAGCGGGAGCAAAAAAAATTGCATTCGAAGCCAAAAGTACCCGAGTTAACAAAATGTGCTGGATCATTGAAAGCGTTGTTAGTATGACACTCTACCATAAAGTGACTTGGGGCTTTAACTCAGATTCGGTAATGGATTCGGGACGGACCAAGTGTTTCGTGGAGGAAACACTTTGTGCTGACGCGTCGTTGCCTGAAGGCTCTTGGGGTCATGCGTTGCTTCAACAAGCCGAAATTCTGACAACTGGGAACCTCAAAATTTGCATTGCTCAATGCCCACAACGAGCCCTAAACGCTTTTCGAGCAGCAACAGCATTTCAAGAGCGTATTGAATGTAGAAACTAAACGAAAATTTCTAATTGACTAACTCAATTTGGCGGCAACTGTACGGCAAGTTGATGATGACGATGCTCTTCTCGGGCGTCCTAGACAAACAGAAACTGAAAGTTCGTTTGCAATCTCACCCCACTTCCCCACCATTTCCAGTGTATCGCTCCGCTCCGCTCCGTTTTGTCCCGTTCCGTTCCGTTCCCTAGCAATGCCCTTTGTAGAAAGTTTAGTGTCAAATGGATAAATTTGATTATGATTCTTAGTTGGGTTATGGTAATCGAGTTGGAAATACTTCAAAGTTTCGTTGATGGCTGTGTTGGTGGACAGTGTTCAGGGCTTCTACGCCACGTTCTTCGCGACTCAGTCAAATGCTTTAAGTTCGGCGCTCATTTACGTATTCAAAAGATTTTTAGTTCTCAGTAGAAGCATGCGCAAGTTAATTGGTCGACAAACTTAATGCACGGCGCTATTCCGCAGAAGGCCCTCCTACTCAGCCCTTGAAGAAGTCAGCCACAAATAGCTCGAGTTCTCAACTGAGCTTTCTAATGTACGAAGAATAATGTCACACGACTCCGGTAGTTAGGAAAGTCGAAAAGTAATATTCCTCAGTCATAAGCCTGCTGCACGCATCCTAGTTGTCTTAACAAGGATAACTTAATTATTGATAATATTCTAAATGAGCCTATCGTAATGGACAGCTATTTGAATGAGTGTCACAAATTTATCCACATTAATTCGGCTGGCACCACTTCAAAGGATGGGAATGGTCACAGCCATAGCTATGGATATTATATTTGTTAACACTTCAATCAATTATTTTGAGGGACAAACACACACACGCACAGAGCTAAATGCAATTTTTAGATATCCACATAAACTGGCCACAAAATAACCAAATAACTCGTACAAATTGTTCGCATTAGATTTGAGTATAATATGCATTATTCAGGCAACAAAAAATACGCAATCTAAATTAAATATAAAATGCGCAAGCGGGCGACATCAGAGGAACAATACACAATGTGAGTGAGTGCGTGTGTGTGTGTGTGTGTGTGTGTGTGTGTGTGTGTGTGTGTGTGTGTGTGTGTGTGTGTGGCTAATGAAGCACGCAATTCACATAGTGCGACACATTCACACCTGCAATTGGCAACCCAAAGCCCTCAGGAGGGGCGTGGTCGCTGTCAGTCAACCAGCTGGAGTTGCAATCGCAATTGCAACTGCAGCTGTCCAAAATGTAATATTTAACGTCATTTTATGCAAATTGAAATTATGTTAATGGCCAACCAAATAGTAACAACACCAACATGAGCAGCCTTGGCAAATATTATGCGGAAAGTGAAGCATTAAGTATGCAGACTGCTGCCAAACAATGTCGATTGTTGACTCTATTTACATGCCACATACTATACAGAGCGACAGAGAGAAAGAGAGAGAGAGAGAGAGAGAGAGAGAGAGAAAGAGAGAGATGGATAGAGAGAGAGAGAGAGAGAGAGAGAAAGAGAGAGAGACAGAGAGGGCGGGATGACAGAATGAAGAAATTGTACATGTCTTCGGTGGCTATTGAGTTTACAGTCAGTCAGTCACCAATTCAGTCTGCGCTACATCCATTGACTCATCCACTCAATCTCATTCATTTCGCATTCAGTTCACAATTCGCTTAAAGCATTTTGCATGTTTAACCGTCGCTCAGCTTCTGTTTTCTGTCATATTAATAATAATGAATGCCTGCAACTGCAACAGAAGCAGCAACAGCAACAGCTTTCATAACTGGCAATTGGCAACTGGCAACTTTGCTTCATTTGCATTTTCATGATAATCATAATAATGTACAATGCAATCACTTCAGCACAACAGCGGAAGCAGCAGAAGCAACAGACCCAAAAACCGATAACTGTCTGTAATCATAATAATCGTATTCTGTTGCATGTCAGTGCGTGTGGCATGTGTCGTGACGATTGCGGGAAAGATCGAGCCTGACGAACCGATAATTTGTCGCTGCTGTGCTGTAAACAGCGCTATAGACCAAAGTGCTAAATGACATTAAGCACGAATTCCAAGATATTTCCGAGATCTTGTCGTTTCCTCTATATTCTTTATCACTATATCTACATATTTCGATCTCTCTATCTCTCTCGATCATTAGTTCAGCATTTATAAAAGACTCATTTGATAGTTGAGTGGCCTAAGATTGCCAATGAACGATTTATCCTGGTCCACTGGAAATCTTTTCGGTTTCGAACTTAGAACAGGTATTATACAGTCGGTTGCTCCCGACTGCTACATTCTTACTTGATTCTGTGAATTGATTTGACGTACCTAAAACGAAAAAAAAAAACATTTTATTAGCGACTACTAAGATATCAAATAGGTTAATGGTCAATTGAGATTGTTTAGTTGATGCAAGCTAGAACAAGCCAGATAATGTAAGATTGATGTATGTTATTGTATGAGGAGGACGCATGCCTATTGCAGGGTAACCGAATATAGAAGACATCACAGAGAAGCTCAGGAAAACCGATGGATACAATAAAAAATCACTCAACTTGGGCTAACTAGATTTTAGTCTCAGCGAAAGTCAGACTATACTTGTGGATAAGCAGAAAGTTTGGTCCAAGGGCTTTCCCACACGTTTAAAGTGCTCTCCATACACACAGAATGCCAGACAGACAGACATATATTCGCAGAGGACTTCAGTGAAAGAGGGAGTAAACCAATTTCAAATTGAAAACTGCTACGAATTAATCAAATGCTTTTGCCGACAAGTCTAGCCATTAGGAAGACGGACAAAAAATAAACTACGGCCAAAGAGAAGTCTCGTAAACAACATGAAAATGTCAGTCAGTCAGAAAGCCAGAAGCCAGCGATAAAGCCAACGCCACAGTTCAAGGCAAAGGCAAAATCTACAGCAAAGGCAAAGGCAAAGGCAACGGCAAAGGGAAACCGAAGCATGGCACAGAGCCAACCCTTTCGGCAATGCGAATTTGCTTCAGATACTTTTTGTGTGAGTAAAATGAATACCCCTATTCGCATGTACATATATAAATTCCTTTTTTTATGCACATGTATGTAGAGCTATATAGTGCAACGCATTAAATCGATAACACGATTTTTCAGCACGAACACACAGTGCGAGTTAAATTGTCAGTTTCATTACATGGCAAGGTTTTTCCTGCTTTCTTTCTTTTAAACCAAATCACTTCGTCTGCGGCCGAGTTGGGTGAACGCCCTTCTCCGTTAGTATGTAGTTCCTCTTTCGGCGTTCAGCGCTCAGGTTGAGCGTTCGGCTTTCGGTTTTGGGTTGCCTTTGGCTCTAGCGCTTTCATTTCTCACATTGCGACAAACGATTTTTCAACTTGGCGCTTCATCGAGCTCTCTGTTTGGCCACAGTGCCACTATTTGATTTTGTTGCTTTTTAGTTCTTTTATTTCGTGGTTGGCGCGAGCAAACTCAATTTCACTCAATTTTTGGCGAAGGCGTGCCAGAGAGGCATCCAGTGGCAAAAACAAAGGAGAACTGAAAACGCGTATAGAACTTGGCTTTTTACCCTTAGAGACACAAGACGCGAGACTCGAGTGCTTTAGCCCGCATTGGCGAGCTCCACAAACATTTAACTGATTGCCTGGGCGTGCGTGTGCCCTGCCTCGGGTTGCCTGATTTTTATACTATTTCACGTAGTGATATAGTATATTGGTTTTGTGCAATGTCCGTCATGCTGTCCGTCCGTCTGTCCGTCTGTCCGTCTGTCCGTCTGTCCGTCTGTCCGTCTGTCCGTATGAACGCAAACCATTTCCACGCTATTGAAGCTAGAGACTTGAAATTTGAAATATATACTCGTGTATACCCTCGTCTGATAAAGTGTCAAGATTTTCCCGATACGCCCACTAGGGGCGTGGCAAATCGGAAAATGCATTTTCCTGTATCTCAGAAACACTACTTCTAGAAGAGCTAGAGAGTTGAGATTTTAACTGAACACTCATGTCGACATCCCAAAATCAACAAGCTATGGCGGATATATCTACGCCCATTGGGGGCGTGGCAAATCGGGTCAAACTGTATCTTCTACAGTTTTAAAGCTAGAACGCCCAAATTTGGCACGTGGGTTACTGTTACGCTCCTATAAGGATCGCCCAAAAATTTTATAGCCACGCCTACTAGGGGCGTGGCAAATCGGATCTGAAGATATAGTGATTTTACTAGTTTCGTTATATTTTGAGCACTATTGATGCTAGAGACTTGAGACTTGGTATATATACTCGGGTTAACATCCCACAATCGAAAAGCTATGGCGGATATATCTACGCCTTCAGGGGCGTGGCAACTAATATCAGCTTATATCTCCCACAGTTTTAGTGCTAGAAGCTTCAAAATTGAATGTTAAGTTACTGGGGCCTCCTCTATCGATGCCCCAAAATTATTGTTACGCCCCAAAGGGGCGTGACATACAGAAAAATACCCTGTAATTTTCGCATTTTTCGAATGTAAGCATCCAAACTTTACAGTTATATTCCAGAACGCCCACTCTATGCACATGCCAAAAATTATTTGTCTACGGCCACTGGGGGCGTGGCAAATAAAAACTGAAAAATGTGCAGCTTCTGAGCCAATAACGCGCCAAATAATGACTTTGTGACCTTTGACCTTGTCTTTTGATTTGTTAAATTATAAATATATGTTTGAAAAGAATATTTTATTAATACAAAATAACTAAATAAGGAAAATATAACAAAAATATCAACATGACCGCACCGGGTTCGAGCCCACACCTCTACGCTCGCTACTTAAATCACATGTTCAGAGTTGCCACCTCTCTCATTTTGAGAGATGCCATCTCTCTCGATTTAGGTGCGTGTGTTTGCTAAGGTAAGGGTTCGATCCTAATTGAAACTGTCTGGCCACCTCCAATGAAAAGTTTTAGTCTGCAGCTAATTTGAGCGGCGAAAGTGGGGATTTAAGGTTAAATTTTAAAAAATATAATGTGATATATGCCCCTGTGTGCTGCTGGGTCGTGAAATAGTATTTCGCTGTCGGTTGCGTCCGACAGCAACGTTCTTACTTGTTTGATTTGCAATACACCTGGGAGGCAGCAGACCTCGTGTTGCCTTGAGACGCGTGTTATTGCAGGCCGAAGGGCTAGAGCTCGAAAATAAATTGTCTGTGCGTGCAGTAATTGTAAATTACGTTTTGGGACTCAGTTAGATTTTTATCCGTATATGACTGCTGTTTCCGGCTAAGAATTCAGGAGTCCGTGTTGTAGCGAAGCTCCTGACACCTCTCGATGTACCATATGAATTTCGGACTCACACTAACATCAAAGCAGCGGCTCATATTGAATTCATATGCGTAACTATCCTTCGGATGATATAAGTTCTAAAGAGCCTCACGGTGTCAGGAGGCCACCGTCATAACCCAAACTATTCACCTTGGCCTCGAGCAGCGCGACTGATAGAGTGTGCAAAATCAATAACCATCAGCCGAAATTCCTGTGCCCATAACGGAATTATATAAAAGTACGCCACATGCTTGGGGAAATCACTAAATTCACCCCAGTTCGGGCCTCTGCTTCGTGTCTTGCCTAGTTCCGTCGTTGCAGTTGACTAACCATGGCGCTGTCTCATCTTTTATGAATACGCACACAGATGTTCGCCTGCTGATAACTGAGACTGCTTATCTTGATTGCCCGCCTATACGCCCGCCTGTATGGCCGTCTGTTCGGCTTCAGGAGTCAACTGCATGTGACATTTGCATGCTTACTTAAACAGCAAAAGGCAGAAACAGCTTCTCCGTCTGGCACGTCTGGGCCGTCAGTTATGCCATACATTTCGGTGGCACGTCTAACGGAGAATTGCTCAATGTTTTGGCACCAGCGAAAGAGGGACGAGAGAGAGAAAGAGAGAGATAGAGAGAGGGAGAGAGAGTGCGGACGCAGCTAGTCGCTGTCAGAGTTTCACAGCTATTGCTCTGTTTTCAGTAGGCAGCCGGCATCCTGTTGACGTCACATCCCACACGTGTGTAGTAAAAATCAGACGTGTACAACTCTCCGAGAGTAAGGCGCAGACCTAGACAAGGCTGCGCCTTCATATACTTTGATTGCTTGCACGTTACCGTACAATTTTCGGTATGATGGTAGCAACATTTCATGATTTCTTGTACGTGTTTCTGGCTAAGAGCACGCGCAGTGGGCCAACTTAGTTGGCAGCGGCTGCGCCGCATAAGCTACAAGTTCGCCATGACGTCCTTTTGCATGCAGCACTCTCTTTTATAGGATTCAGTGGCTCAGCGACGCCTGATTTTGTTTGGTGACTGATGACGGTTTGGTTTTGCGTTTGATTCTGGTTTATGCTCCAAGCTCAGTCATAACCCTTTAGAAGTGAAGGATCTGTTTTTGGATTTACACAAGTAGGCAAGGAATTATCAGTCTATTCTATTCGGTGACTGAGACTGTATTTGGGGTCGCATTTATAAACAACACTCACACAAATGACAACACAAGGGCTTTAAGATCCTTACATTATTTCGTCTTGGCAATTTAAAACTACTTTGACCAGTTCGTGACAAGATTACGAGGTAAGAGTTACACTGGAGCAGAGTGAAATAAATATAAAATGGCCTTGTCGACTAGAATGCTTATCGAAACTTTGCGGTTCATGGACTCCGCAAAACCTTTTCCGAAGACCAAAATTGGTAATTTCACATACAAACTTTTACGTTTTCTGTATCCTCCCTATGGAAGGGGCATGACGATGGTAACATATGATGTGGTTATGCCGCAGCCTGATAAACTGGCTTTGATAGCTGTAGCAACATTCTTCTCGATCTTGCTAACAACTATTCTGTCCCTCAATATGTATAAGCGATTCCACAGAAAGGTAAGCGTAAAATCGCCTTTTCATTTATCTAAGATAAATGAATATAAAATATTGGCAATTTCTATTCAGATTTGCTTGGTTGAGACGCGCCTAGAATCGGCGGAATGTGAGAGTAAAAAGAGCGGATCTGAAGTTAATAGCAGCGAGTGGATAAGCGATTCCTCACTTTCCGGAATCGCAGAGCACAATGTGCAGGTGAAGCAGGTGCACGTGCAGGTGGATGTGGAAGAGGAAACGGAAACGGAAATGAAAATGGCAAAGGACCCGGAAACGGAAAAGACGGGTACATGTGTCAGTGATGCTAGTGATCGAAATAATTATATCAAAGATATAAGGCAAATAACCAACAATCTTGATCCTGATCGAAGTAATTTAATGAATGTAAAAATAGTTCTTGGAAAACACCATAAATACCCAAGGCGATTACATACAAATAAATAGAGATTTATAATTCGTTTCGAGCTCCAAATATCACCCAGTAAATCACTCTAAGCTCATCCAATTTTCATTTGAAATTTTGCGTTTTCTATATTTAAGGCATTCTTTTGTCCCTAATAAGTGTCAGCTTTTCCGTTCGCTGTTATAAAGTGAAATGGCTCCCAGTTTTATGTATATGGAAGATACTGCACATGGGATTAGTGTTCCGCTGCTTGGGCTTCTGATGCTCCAGCCCAGAATCTGACTTGCAGCCAGTGGCGTAAGCATACCCAGGCGCAGGGGCAGGGACAGGGAGAGGCGTAACCGGCTAGTGTAGAGTGCCAAAGTATCGTTAAGGCAATCATTTGGCAGCGCATGTGTCAGATTACTTTGTTGGCTTCGTTTTATTTAAATTTCGTTGCTGGTTCCATTTTCGGTGGTTGTTTGTGTCCCCTAAATCTGACAGAAGCGGAAACTGAATGCTAAGCTTTTCTCTTTTTTCCTTCTATTTTTTGGATGTTGCCAAACAAATTAATGATTGCCTTCCAGCAAATAAATCAAAAGCTTCAAGGATTTCATTTCTAGAGCAGCTTTAAGCTTTAACCGCCCATTTCTTGTGCGGTCCGCAGCCACTCAACTCAACTTGCGCGCATGCATCCATCAATGATATACATATGTGTTCTATATATATATATATATATGTATAAATATATATATAAATATGTGTGTGTCTAAATCAATATTAGTTGGCTGATGCCAGCCACAAAATGAGCCGCCATTTCAACAACAGTGCGAGCGTGCCATAATTTAAAACCCATGAGGTGGCAGGAACAAGAACTGCACAAATATTTTGCTGGCACCTCATTCATTCATTGGTTACAAATTGCAAAAGAGTTCAGCGCACATCTAACTAAATTGGACCCATTAAGTTTTTAAAACTACTGTTCAATTTATTAAACAAAATCAAATCTGTATGAACAAAAATTTTTTAACAACTTCCTGAACCTCGATAAATACAAATAAATACACATAAATTCGAAATAAATTATTGAAAAACTGAAAGCCTTTTCTCTATGGTCAACAACTAACAACAAAACTACGCTAGTGCTTTGTAGTCGACTGTCAAAATGTACTAAACTTTAAGCTTTTTAGATTGTGGAAAACAGCATAACAAAATTAAATTAAAATAAATATAAAACAAATAAGAAAACTCTAGTCGGGCGTTCCGTCTAGGAGATATCCTGAGCCCCGCGCTATCTGCGGTATTTCAAAATACCGCAGAGTTTGTATTTAGTATAAACGCACACAATATTAAATTCAATTTAAATTTAGACTTTCAATAACGTTTTTAATCAACATCAATCGTTAAAAGGGGAACAGGTATATTTTTTTTTACAAACACGACATTTTCGTGCTATACAAGAACCTACAAAAAAGTTTCAAGTCTGTAGCTCTTATATGTTCTGCGATCGACGCGTTCACACATGCGGCCAGACGGACAGGCAGACGGACATGGCTAAATCAACTAGGCTCTGCCTGATCAAGAATATATATACTTTATGGGGTCTGCCACGCCTCCTTCTGACTGTTACATACATTTCAACAAAACCATTATGCCCTGATTTCGCATTGTCAATGGGTTCAGGGTATAAAAATTGTGTAAGAATTCAGTAGAAATATTACGCGCATTGGTACACACGATGTAAGTCGGTCGTAACAGGCTACTTAATACCCGCTACAAAATTAAAAAAATAGTGAAGGTATGAAGTTATCTTTTTATGTTTGCTATCCACGGAGGATTTAAGAGCAGAATGATAGGGATCAGCCAGCTTTTTTTGCGAATTGGGGCCGAATAGATTTGACACGCCCCAAGAGGTGTGGCTAACTTTAGTCATATTTTTATAACATTTTATTAATATTTATCTATCCGTGGCTGGCATACTGCAACAGTTACGTTGACACGCAGCATTGCAGACATTACACCAAACCAATATACTCATTTCCCTTCGAGAATGAAGATAATAGGCTGTTATTTGAATTATATTTAATAATTCGCTTAACATATTTGTCAGATGCACGTTTAGACAGCTAAACAAAAGGCCACAACAGAATGCAGTGAGGGAAGGGATTTTCATCTATATATCTGAATGCTAAAAACTGTATTTCTGTGGGTCGCTTGGCCAACAAAAGAAGCCATTTTTAATCCAACTAAATAAAACACAACTATAATATCGAAAATGTTTTCAATTAATTAGAGTAAACCTTATTGCGACTGAATACGTAATACACTCGGAAAATATGCATTACCTAAAAGCCAACTGTGCACTGAGCTCCTGTTTTAACTTTCGATATATACTGAGGGTTTTCGATTATACAATTAACATTAACATTAAAATGAGGATGGATTTTACAATGGAATCATCTCGTCACAATTTGCCAGAGTCCCGAAGATAGACTTTCCATCTATTTGCATTGTGCTAGATTTCTCTTCCTGCCGCTGACTTGTCTCTATAGAGTGAGCACTCAAGGTTGTTGTTGTTGTTTGGATATTTTGCCTGACTAATCAGCTGCAGATGGTTTGAGACTGTGCATAATGATAATGCAGTCTTGGCATAATATAAGGCCACGAGTGTGCCGCATTTCTGCTTTCAAAATCAAACCAGACGTTAATCTGCCAATGAAAGCTAGCGGGGAAGCCTTATCCAATTCGTCTTACATAATGCAGGCATTCGACCTCAGAGCTAGCCAGCATGCTGGCCGAAATAGTATTACGTCAACTAACTAATTGCATGCCTCTGCCACTTGACTTTAAACTAATGCTGGTAATTGCTGTCACGATGTCGTTAGTGATTATCTGAATGCCTAATGCCCGATTCCGCTCGTTAGCGTTGCATTCAATCGGGCGCTAAAAGGTAAATATCATTTATCAATCAGCTTGGGCGGCTTGTGCAACACAGTGGGAATATTAGATAATTTGCCGAAGGAGCATTAATAACGGCATTGGGACGTGTGCGAAGGCTTTGACGTCCGACTGCTCCTTGAACCACAATTACTACTGCCAGGACCCAAGCAACAGCCAAGTATATAGGCGCCTATTTTCGTTGCCGATATATATTATGCGCATAACCAAGATGGAGGGACTGAGAACTGAGTCTTAGTCCAACCAGAAAGCAAGAGCAAGGAGCGGATTATTTGTAAAGCAGCTACATTTGGATGTCACACAGGCACACACACACACACACACACATGCACACATACACACATACACACACACACACACGCACACACGCACACACACACACACACACACACACACTCAGACGAAGAGACCAGATACACTTATGTGTGGCAGAAGAAGAAATCAACTAACCAAGCAGAACTATTACAATGGCAAAAAGTTTAACGAGTCATGTGAAAGTCTGTGGGGATTTCTGATAGCCGGCCTTGGTAAAAATCTGAGGCAAGGCAGGAGCCACTGGGTGCGAAATTTACTTTTATTGCCATACGACGTCTCTGCAGCTGGGGCGATGTACATACATATGTAATATGCCTATGCTTAACCACAGCATTTGATAAGGCAGCAGCAAAACGACAGAGCTGATCCTGTTGCTGTTTGCAAGGTAACCAGATAGCCCGTCTCTGGGAGCTTGGGCTGTTCTTCTTGGCTGCTTTGTTTGTTAGTTATGGGCCTTAAAACTTGTCACACTTGTCAAACAAACTTGCAAACTGTCGGCTCCCTTAGAGCGTCGCGAATCACCGAGGAAAGAAACCACAAAGAACTCAGAGACTAAGTAGGAAGTGTTCTTCATCCAGATACCCGGCGCTCATGTGTAAGGTAACCTGGAGTGCTAGAGGGAGTCATTTTGAATTTTGATTTTATACATGCTGAATTCATCTGTGCTTAAATGCGCTTTACATAGGTTTTTGTTGTTGCCCCTACATAAAATGTGTTGATTCTAGATAAAGTTAAGGCATATGTCAATGAGTAGCCCTACATATGTAGATGGCCGCTAGGTTGCTCTACTGCAGTTTTCGTGAATTTGACGCGTTGAGGTGCAGCCCCCACGCCAACTCCTCTAGGCATCCCGACTTTATTGCATGGATTCAGAAACCGCAGTTTCGTACCTCTTTTAGAAACAAATGTATGAAGGGGTAAAAAAGATAGGAATCCAAGCGGAGTACTCCTGGCGCTTAGTTTTTGCCTATAGAGTAAAAAGATGCGGCGAGAGAAAAAGCTCGAAATAGGAACAAATACAAATTTTGTTAGTTGCATAAATTTAGTTACTGTTGAACGCGCTTGTTTCGGAGTCCCAGATAACAGACAGCGTCTCCAAAGCGTCGTCGTGGGAGCAACTTGTACGACACGGCTCCAGTTCAGATACATGCGAATGCTACTGTCTGATACATCTGTAGCTGGCTGAGGGCTGAAGGAAGCCAAGCCAATAATTGTTGGGGACCAGAGCATAACTAAAGTTTACTTAGTCTCGTTCAGTTCAATGGACTTCGCAGGCATGAAGCACTCCACCTTACCACCGCCTTACGACGGAGTACTCAAAATTTAATCGCAATCTTTGAAGCACATAACTTGAGTACAGGCTCATAGTGTGGTAAAGATACACACACACACACAGCCGTAGACAACCACAGTACCTTCTTACAGTGCACACCCATTTATATCTCTATTTACAATTTATGCGCCACGTGAAGGTAAATAAAGTTGCAACAAGCGCCACACACGCGAAGACCGTAGGGTCTATCTGGCTCTACTGCACTCGTTGGCTGGCTGGTTGGCTGGTTGCTCGGTTTGCCATACAAATCCCAAAACCATTTCACTAATTGAAATGAATTTTCATATATGACGACGAGAAGCGCAACGTTGACGTACTGAGCGTGTTGCACGTGTACGTATGTGTGTGCCTGAGGACTAAGGTGTGCGTGGGTGTTTGTTTCCGAGACGCTTTCGTGTCGCAGTACAAAATTGCAATGACCTAAGGCAACGGGTGAATCGTTGGGCGCAAGGCAAATGAACACGGTGCAGTTGAATGACTCTCCTTTCCAACTTACTCTTTAAGTCTTGAAGAACTCAAAGCAAAAGGTGAAGAAACAAAGCCAAACATCGAAATGCCTCCAAATTTTAGCTGATGACTGTTCCTATTTGGATAAAGAGACTCGCTTCGAAAGTGGACCTCAAAACTGTCTGCAGCCGACAGGAAACTTGCTCGCAAAAGAACAGCAAAACAAATAACCCTCTCAACATGTCTCAAGTTGGAGAAAGTTTTCAGTCCTTGGGGAAATGCAGCGGAATTTCTACATATTCTTCATCCTTGCTTTTTTGTCATAATTAATATACAATTATGCAACCTGCTTGGCTAGTGACTGTGGAGTGGTCGGGCCCGAGTGCCAGCTTCCCAAGCACATTTTCAAGTTCATAATTTGATGGTGCCGGCTTGGCGGACCCTTCTACTCGTCGTCAGGATCTAAATGCATTTTTTACGTCCATATATATATATATATATATATATATATATATATATATATATATATATATATATATATATATATATATATATATATATATATATATATATATTATTCTTTTATTTATTCTCAATGCGAAAGTCACATCGGAGAAAGCACAAAGCTGGCAGCCCAGTTGGGCATAGGAAGGGTGGCTCCTGTCCACATTTCCCACAACGGAAGTCATCATACTTGCGCTTGTTTACATTCTGCTTCGGCTTTCGCTGCTGTTTCTGCTATAAGCTACGCTGCGTAACATGTAATGAGGCTGGCTGGCTGGCTGTTTGGTTCCCTGGTTGGCTGGCTGACAATGTTGCCTTTTGAAAGGCGTTGAGCGTGGCGTGTAAACGCAAAATGGTGACAAAGCTCGCCTGCAGGGGACTGTGCTGAGCAAGTGTGTGTGTATGTTTGTATGTGTGAAGCTATTCTAAGGCATTTGCTTGGCTTTTTTTCTTTGTCGGCAGCGTAGGGGTAACATTATTTTAATTAACATATTTATACGTGGAAGGGCTCAGGGCAACAAAAGCGACAGCCGCATCACTCGAGCTGATGTGGGTGCGCATGTGTGTGTTTGTGTGTGCCTCCAGTGTGTGTGTGTGTGTGTGTGTGTATGCGTTGCAATTTTAATTACATAGACGCGACGACTTAAACAACAAGCCAACATAGACAACGAATAGAATGCATTATGTTGCCATATGAAATCATTAAAAGCTGTTTACAAAGCTGAAGCGAAATCATTAAAAGTATATAAATTATGCACGCACTCCCACTCCCACTCCCACTCCTACCCGCTCTCCCATGTTTGAGTTATTCATAATACACAAATGACGAAATGCCAGTCCGCATAATTATGAAGCAGAAAAATGCCACAACTGCAGCGACGTTGACGGCAGCAAAAATTGTTTTGCAATGTTTAGCGTGCCTCTGCCTGTGCCTGAGCCTCTCCCTGCGCCTTCGTGTGTTGCATACTTTTCCCGGGTGGTAATTTGCTGCGATGCGGCTGAAAAGGGTTCAAGAAAAGACTACGACACCGCTGTTGACGGGGCAGTTATTTCATATGCGCCACCTAAAAGTATGCCTCAAGAAATTGCGAAACTTGCCTCGCCCTAATGAAGAGCCGTTTGCTTCTTTAGCAGTACATTTCACCCAGGAATTTTTGGCCAAAAATGCTTAAGTGAAGGCGGAATGTGAAAGGCTGGTCCCTACGTAAATTGCTGAGTGCGTAAAAAGGCAAAACACTTTGTTCCGCAGCTAACTGCTTTACTTGCGCCCTCATCTCACGTAGTGCACATCTCCCCCCACCTTGCCTCGCGCCATACAGGTGTATTCAGGAGGATACACCAACCGCACTCGATGCCAATAAATCCTCGGCAATCGCACTCAAAAATCAAAAGATACAGGCCGGATAGGGAGACAGGCGAACATAAAATGCCAATTTCTAGTTGCCAAATGGTTATTGCCACAACGGCAGCCACTGCGAGCGCAGAGGCTACAAAAGTTACAAATTTACCACACACCGATACATGCAGAAAACGGCCAATGCACTTACGTACATCCACATGCATAGGCACACATACGCACACTTAAATATTTTTATGTACACACACTAGTGCCTTATCCGCGGTCACTGCAGTAGGTAAAGCTAAGTGGAGCAACAGCGAGCACACACATAAAAACAGCAACCAGAAGGCAATTTGTTGCGCCATCACAGGTAGGAGATTGAACGACTGCGAGATACCCGTTACGATCATATTTAAGTGACTCGGCTAGATCGGATAGATATGTTCGGCCAGCTATGCTTGGTATTTCATAGGCTTTGGTGCCATATCAAATTAATAATTGTGTTCGACATGCGACTGGGCAAGTGCATAGTGCAGAGCAGCCTGCAGATATTTATTCATTGCAGTCAGTCTGATAAAAGCTGGACAAGATGGGCAGCATCGCAGCACTTAGAAGGCATAAAATTTATAAATTACTATGCTGCGCCATAATAAATTTCAGTTTGCGTAAAAACGCAAAATTTATATACGCCATGCAGCATAGTCTGGGGATGGACTCGACTGGGCTGTGAGTGGACTGAAAAACCCATTATGAATGAATTTAGTGGCAGCAGCAGTAGCAGCAGCAGCAGAGGCGGCAGCAGCACAAAAACCAAAACGTGCTAGCACATTTCGTCGTATTTATACAAATTTAAAGCATTCACCCAACAGTCGGTGGGTGGGTGAGCACTCGAAATTTACGAGTATTTCCATGGCTGCCAGCGACGATAAACCAAACCAGTCGAAAGCAATAACGACGAGCCAATGCCAATAGACAGCGGACGGCAGGCCAGGACGACCGCAAAGGACTAAACATGACTAGACTACTTGTGCACTATAGCATCGGCTGGAAGTTAGTTGAAGGACACACACAACCAACCGGATGCCTCCTGCCAAGTCGCTAGACAAAGGGGCGTGCCGGGCATAGGCAGTCTGGCAATCCAGTTGGCAGTTGGCAGTTGCCAGTCGTCGGTGTCTGGCCTTTGGCCGCTTCTGCTGCTTGGTCTCTGACCAGGCCGGTCAATGACAGCTAAAGTTTTTCAAACTAACCTCGAAACGATAAAAAATTAAAGCAACAGTAAATGAGGAACGTACAGGCAAGCAGATACACAAACGGACGGACAGATAGACGAGCCAAAGACGGAGGAGGAGGAACAGTAGGAGGAGGAGGGGCAAGAGAGAGCATTTACTGCATCAAAATGCCGCAATGGGCTGTTATTATAATGAAAACGAAGCACAGAACCTGGCGCAGTAAAAACGGCAATAAGTAGTTGGCTTTGTGGCGAACGGAGAGCCCCTAACGGTTGCATAACCAACGTCAAGTTGCCATTAATTTTCAAGTGCAATGTCTGTATCCCTGCCCCTGCACTCGGTCCTCGGGCCCCGGCCTTAGGGCTCGATCTGGCTTTCAATACACTTAATGCAATATGCAAAGAAGACGCAAAAAAGTATGCTTTAAAATTAGTTGATTGAGAGAAAGCAGCTGAAAATAGTTCTTCGTTTGTCTTCCTTTGTACTCAAATATGAAGAAGCTTAAATACAGACCTGAAACATTAAACCAGTTTTGAAACTAGCTTTAGCACCGTCAGAAGTAAGTGAAAATAGGAGTTTCCCTCCTATGACAACCTTAAAGCTTTAAGCGACATTGTTGAGCTCCCTGGCAGCGTGTTAAAGACTGTGCAGAACATTCGGATCTGGATGAATCACGGCAGAGGAACCTATGGACCAGCATCACCCTACCAATATGTCGACTTTTGTTCAACTGTTTTATTTAATTTTTTACTCTTGCTTTGCTTTTTGGACGAAAGCTCGACCGTGCGCTACAGCAATTTATGAAATTTTCCTTCCATACATGCATATATATATAAATATATATATATAGTTATATTTTTATATATACATATTTTTACATATTTTTTACTCTTGCCCCAAAGTGATACGTCGCTTTCTGAACTCTCGTTGGTCTGTACGCCTGCTTTCTGCGTGTGTCTGTGAGGGTGTGCCAATTGCACAGAATACATTTTTTTTCGTATTTGCAAATGGTGCATAAGCATTTTTTCATGTTCCGCCAAATAAAAAATGGAGAAAGCAAATAAAAGCATCTGGAGCCCGGAAAAATTTGAAACTATAGCAATATATGGATGAAGTTTATTCAGGGTATTTTATTTGCATACCAGATATCCTGTTTTCACTGAAAATGGGCCACAATCACATTTGGAGGGTTCCGTAACAATCAAGGCCAGCATCAGGATCAGTATTGCGATCCAAGACGATGTTCGATAACTAAAAAGATTTATCCTCGATGCCATATATTGACGCACTCAAATGTAACCAAACTGTCAAAAGGGTATCCTTTCGTCGAGCAGCCAAGACAGAATGTGTATTTTTGCTTTCATATCAAGTGAGGGAAAATATTTTATGGGCGTTCACTTAGCCTCTCCAGCGACTCCCGAACAGTCATCGAATTCGGACTCAACTTTTGGTATGTGCTTGGGCTCTTTTCTCCGAATGGGTGCCAAAAGTCAACAAATAATATTTTTGCATAAAAGCCGTCACTGAAATGAAAATATTCGGATGCACCCATGCAAGTGGCATGGATAGTCGACGGACACTGCGGAAGGGTAGGCTTAAAAGGTCATCAATTCAAACAGGCAATACCTATGTGCGTGTGTGTGTGTGGGAAAGAGAAATCTCAATTTGCACAAAATTTAATCAATATATGCTTTACGACTATGGCTATTCGAGATGCACCCTTTGCGCCGAGTTCATTGGAGGCCCAGTATTCTGCTGCTTACAAATTTATGCATGTATGCAAATAGAATTTGCAAAATTGTCATTTAATTGCACTTTAGACAGCACCAAAGGTCGAAAAATGGCATTCAAAATGCGAGCGGCGCTTTAGTCTGCTCAATATTGATGCCACTCATTCAGGGGCCTCGACTGGAGGGGCACAATACTCTTTAAAGGTATTAGCTTAAGTTTTACATTGCAATTACGTCAGCTCGGGAGGCTGCTGAGACAATGCGAAATATTCATTGAAATGAGGAAACAAAGATTTAATGGGACGTAGCGAGTGCTAGATACAGCTTGGCACATATACAACACCCACGACCGAGCCAGCGATAGTAGGAGAAAGAGTGAGAGAGGGAGAAGGAGACGTGCATTTGTATTTGGACAATGTGAAAGAATCAACAAAAGGCGGCATTCAAAAAATATACAAACAAACTGCCCAACAGCCAGAAAGTATGGTTAACAAATGTGTAACACACACATCACACACACACACACCCCTGACAATACACACACATTCTCTCTCGCATAACAGTCGAGTGTATATATGTTTATGTCGCTCTGTTTCTCGTCTTGCGTGATACTTTTACTCACATTTCAAGCTCGATTCTGTGCAGCTTAAATTGCGAGTTGAAAAATTCGTGAATTTCGTCGAAAGAATTTCTCCTGCATCTCTCTCTCTCTCTTTCTATCTCTTTCTCTTTCTTTCTCTTTCTCTCTCTCTCTCTCCTTCTCTCTCCATAACTCTCTCTTTCTCTCCCAATGTGCGCTTATCACAATTTACTATCGCATATTTTCGAAAACGTTTAACCATTATCAAAACCCTTGCCTAAGCGACAACAGTTAAGTGCAGCGCACTTTAAGCCACTTTATCTCCATCCCCAACCACGCTCACCAATCTCTCCCTTCTGGCCCGATGTATATCTGTGTGTGCGCGTGTGTGTGTACATAAGTGTGCGCCAAAAAGGCAGTCGCATTTATTTGCTAGATTTTGGATTTATTTTTTCTTTTTTAGCTTCATTTTTGTTTGGTCGTAGGCCCTTGCGGCCGTTTGGCATCTCTTTTTTCTGTTCGTTTGTTTAGTGCGGGGCACTTGTTGTTGTCGTCGTTGTTGTTTTCGACTATTTTCACTCCACTTTCGAATGTTTTTATCCCTAAAGTCTGCTTGCGGATATGCACATACATACACACACACACGCTCACACACCGTGCGAATACCGAGAAAAAAGATTGTTGGAAAAACAATAAATGGCAAATGTATTGCGGCATTTTAGGCGCATGGCGTAAAACAAAAGACCTGCAAATTTTGCAAAATGCTGTTGGCCTCTGCCTATTTTCACTCTCTCCCTCTCTCTCTCTTTCTGTCTCTCTCTCTCTCTCTCTCTCTCTCTCTCTCTATCTCTCTGTATGTGTGTGAGTATGTATGCTTTCATTTTTTAGTTTTCATGTTTTGCATTTTTAGAGCAATATGGCAAATGGAATTTTTCGTGCACGTCGCGCGCTAAACATTTAAGTGAGCCGAGTGGCTTTTTGCGAGGGGGGGGGGTGGGTAGGGCGACGATTTGCATATGGCTTTGGGTTGCAAGCGGCACAAATATACATGTGAAGTGTAGCGGAGTGCATCTATAAAATACTCACTTAGATTTCCACTAGGAATGTAAACGTTGCCCGATGGCGTCCGGACCAAACACGATGGCTCAAAGTCAACGCCCAGATCATTGGGATTGTTAGCAACAGCGCCAGCAATTAAACGACCATTATTCATGCGGCTCATTGTCGGATTACGTGGCGGAACATCCGGTGGTGCTGTTGGCGTGACTCCTTCCAGGAGAAAGCCTGCAAATAGTGACAGAGAAGGACATATGTGGGGTGAGTGGCTGTGAATCATAACTGGTGACTGTAAAAGCATTTTGATTTCTTTACGCTCTCGATCCATACAAAATTCATTGAAAGCCGAAATAAAAGCGAATACAAGAGAAGTTCATAATAAATAGAGTTTTATCCTATACACCCTGCACAGGCAGCTAGCGGGTATGCCGCGCGGGCTCCAAGCAGCTCCAAGGCTAATTGAACTAGCCTTGCGGAACAGTTTATTCCATTAGTTGGGTAATTTGGATTAGAGATCCCTTATTTTTTATACTTTTCACAGTACTTTCAACTTTAAAGTTCAGTTCACTAAATTTTTAAACATCTGCAAATGGAAATTGTGGGTAGGTTAGCAGCCTGGCAGCCTGGCAGCCTGGAAGCCTGTTGGCCTCTTCTTCTGCCGGGGCTCGCTGCAATCAGTGAGCATTGAGAGCCGAAAATCAGGCAGAAATAAAAATGAAATTATTTAGCGGCATTGAAAATTCAATTTGTTGCTGGGCGGTGCCAGACAAACAGCGCTCAGCGCGAAAGCACACATACACACACACACACACATGCACATGCACATATACATAGGGATATATGGAAATATGTCTTAGAAATAGAGCAAATTGCCTAGCGAAAGGCAATTTGACAATCAAAAGCAGGCCACCGCCAGCTCAGCGAGCTGCGCGCGAAAGAAATCGAAATAAATTCAATTTGCTGTGCGGAAAAATTTGAATGTCGCCGACAACAGCTCGCAGGAGGCAGCATCAAATGCCTTTGATAACACGCACACACACACTGCCACACACAAATATACATAAATAAAAAGGTATTCAGCTGAGTGTGTGCGCGGCAACACTCTGAGTGGGGAGTGGGGCGTATAGCGCGCGCCGGGATCCATATAATAAATTTCAAAAGCATTCGCATTCAGTCGCATAGAAAATTTTAAGCTCATTTATGGGCTTAAGATGCGCGGCAATGGAGGGAAGTGGGGCTGCGGACTGCGGGGCAGGGAGTGTGCTAAGCAGGATTCTCGACAAATTTAAATGCCAAAAGCAAAAACAACAAAATCATAAAAAGCAAACGGCAAACGGAAGCGCCTCAGGCCGATGGTAGAAATTTCGAAATTGTTGAGATTTGCTTAGCGCGAAAATTATATCCTGCCTATGCCCAGCCCCCCATTCAAGTGCTTCGCAGCTGGCTAGGGTGCCACCAAGGACTGTTGACAGTGTGCCCAGTTTGTCGAGTGCCAGCATCATTCAGTAGGACGCAGCGCATTGCGCTGGGCTTAGGCGGTTTGACTGCGCTCTCTCTGCTGCGGTCAAATGACTGGAAGACCAGGCAAGTGACCAGCTCTCTGAGGCAGTGGGAAATTTAAGCTCCGGAAAATATGACACCAGCTTGGGCTGCGGCCCTAATGTCCGAGGGGCTTGCGCATTGTCATTCTAATGAAACGCGTCCGCCTGGCCTGGTCGTCGGTCTGGTCGCGACCTCAATCGCAGGAGCTGGCTGAACGATGCCTGACTGCTGCCAGCAAAGATTATTTCACGCGGTTAAACACAGTAGCAAAGTTGGCCACAAATTTTTCAACGGCAGCCGAACGAATTCGAAATTGGTATGACTGGTAGGAAGGGGCGGCAGGAGCCACACCCGGCCAGGGCTTTGTCGGTCAGCTGTGATTAAAAGGGGCGGCCGAGGGGGAGCGAGGCTGTCGGCTAAAAATATTCGTGGACTTTTGTCTTTGGCTTGTGTGTAATTAGATTTGAGATTTAAGGCGCTTAGCACTGATGAGCAGCAAATTGAAATTGCCAGCAGCTGACAGCCGCCGCGCATGGGGCGTATGCGCGATGTCGCCAGCACAACGTATTGAAAACTAAAAACTGTGGAAAGTTTCGGGCGCTCGATAAAGACGGCGCTTTAATGGCAGCTGCTGTATCAACATAATCCCGAAAAGTTGAACATCCCGCACAAGTCACACCGCCAGAATTGCATTTCAGACAAATTATTTTGCCATCAAGCGTAAAAGTTAAGCTCCACTCTTAGCATTTACATACACAGACGATAACGTTATTTAAATACACATCCCAGAGTGGGGCTCTTTCCACCAAAAGAGAGACAGATAGAGAGACAGCGAGAAAGAGAGAAAAAAAAGAGAGAGAGAGAGAGAGAGAGAGAGAGAGAGAGAGAGAAAGAGAGAGTGAGAGCAGCAAGCCGAGCTGCAAGAGTGAGTGGAGTGTGGATTGTGGCTGCGACATGCACATTAGTTTAATATTAAACACCGAGTGGCAAAATGTCAATTGTGCTTGCTCCCTTAACTTCTGTCAGGGCTGTTGCCAGCGGTTTAGAGCAGCAGCCAAAGGACCGAAAAAGAGCGGCAAGCGACAATGGCAGCTCTGGCAGCCAAACAAAAGTTGGTGCAGTGGTCGCCGCTTGCTTTCGCCGTTAGCCGTTAGCATCCGCAGCCAGGCAGGCGTAAGAGCAGCCAGAAGCAGTCAACGTGAGTGCCAAGCGCTCGGTTAAAGCGCAGCCAGCAACGACAACAGAAGCAGCAGAAACAGCCAAGGCAACAACAACGGACCAGGCAATGGCGCTGATAAGCAGCTTATCTTCATTTCTACAACCTCCAGCGTTTATTTTTGTGTGGGCGTTGTTTGTTTGTTTTTTTTTGTCGTTGTTGTTGTTGTTTTTGATGTTGCCATTGTCGTTGTCATTTTGAATGCGAATTGTCGTCATCTATGTTGTTGCTGCTGCTTTCTGGGTACGCAAAATGTGTAATGGCATTTCGTCAGGCGAAGCATGAAAAAGCGACAACACACACATACACACAAAAACGCAACAAATGCCAATGTCAATGGGTGTGTTTGTGTGTGTGTCTGGCAACTGCACTGTGCTGTTCCTGGAGTCATCTCAGTTGCTTGCTCCTGCAGTGCTGATGGCCTTTGTGGTGGCGCAACTTAATGCTTTTATAATGCATTCAACAACAAATGAGAATGAGCACAGCAAATGGCAGAAGTATTTACATTTGCAGCTCCCCAATGCCGAGCCCCAACTCCGCGCACTGATACCCATAGTCAGGTTGGCCTCGGAGCCTTACTCCTAACTAGCCGAACTGCAGTTGCAAAGTCTTGAACCGCGTTAAAGGCAGCTTCACGCCCAAAAATATATTACGGTAATTCAATTAAAAGCATCTCAGGGCTGCCTCACAATGGCTGCCCGGTTGGGAGGCTGGGTGGCTGAGTGGCTGGGTGGCTAGGCAGGCTGGAAACGAAGAACGACACCAGCTGCTTGCGGCATGCCAGGAATGAACAATGCGGAGGGCGCGGACCGGGGGCCGGTCATGCCAATGTTTCTGCCAAGGTGCCAACAGCAAGGATAACAAAAACAATAACAACGTCATCAACGTTTTGCTGTCCGCCTTCATCTTTGCTGGCTTCATTCGTGCGCCCCGACGTCGAGAGAAATGTAAAACACTTTTGGTATGACAGCTGAAATGTCAGTTAAGCATGAATTGCCTCAGTCCCCCAGCTCTGCGTCAGCCGTAATCAAATTGTGTCTGCGCTTTTCCGTTTTCAACTGGCTCCAGGTGGACTAGGTGTGCCAGATGTGCCAGGTGGGTCGGGTGAGCACCTACTGAGCGCTTGCTGCCGACAGTTTCTTTACTTTATTTACACTTGTTGCCACGGCGGGTTAACTGCGGATTAAGTGAAGCACTTGCCGGTGTCGAGTCCATGAATGTCGACTTCAGCTTGACAATTTATTTAAGTAGATGTTGTGATCGAGCAATGCTATGCTCCAGCTGCAGATCGACGAGCGAGGCGAGTGAAACAATGTTAGCTCAATGCAGTTGACGGGACACACTGCGTATACGCACTGTAGTTGTTGCTGTTGCCGCCATTTTGTTGATAAGCAGCTGCCGCATAAGTCCATACACATCTACATACACACACACACATACACACACACACATACACACACACATACACACACACATACACACACACGCATTCAAATACACATACAGCCAGACAGATAAATAGAGCCTAAGTTGACAATTATTTAGCTGCGTGTGCGTCTATCTATTCCAGTGTTTGCATATGGTTGCTCGTGTGCCATCAGCTGAAAGCTCCTAGTTAGGGGTAGATCTGGCCAAGCGGCCTTCCTCTGCCTGTGCTATGGGACCGACTATAATGCGGGCCATCTATATGCATACAAGCGTTTGTCGCTCGCCTCTGTTTATATTTGCATACCTTTGCAGTGATGCATGTGCGAGTGAGTGAACGTTCGATCAGGTGAACGGCAGCAAGTCACCTGCTCTCGACGTCCCTAAAAATACTATGCCCAAAGATGTGGAAGCCAAGCTGTATGGACCACAGTAATGACTCAGAAGACCAGTTATATATCGCCATATATGGGTGTAACGCCTTCAGCTTGGCCAGCTTGTGTGGCTTATTAAGTGTAGTAAATGCTGCTTTCGGGGCCTCTTTAATGTAGGGTCCATCCAACTGTTTATGTTGCCTGTCATGTCACTGACTCCCACAACGCGTGCTAGCACCTACGGGCGGGCGCAAGCTAATGCGGCTGTTGTTTGTCAAACTTTTGCGCTGGCCCACCTTCCTTCGGGCGTGGAGATTTATTTAGTCCGACTGTATGGCCACAAAACTTGGATTTACTTCGACACAATTGTCAGCTTAGTCACGTTTCATGTTTCTCTCCCGACGCGCGTGTGTGTATATGTCTGGGATTTACACAAGGCGCAAGGCACACACGCACACAAACACACACACCCACACACACACACACACACAGAGATGGCAAGTACGTTAATACTAAACACAACATAGAAAGGTAAAAAGCCAAAGGCACGCGATGCGCATATTTTAGGTAAAAGTTGTTTTTTTGTTTTCTGTTTGCTTTAGTTAGGGTTTTGTATGCTAGTTAGTTTCTAACTGTTATGCAAGGACTAAAGCGTATTAGTCCTTTCTGC
This sequence comes from Drosophila mercatorum, assembly GCA_961210405.1. Taxonomy (NCBI): domain Eukaryota; kingdom Metazoa; phylum Arthropoda; class Insecta; order Diptera; family Drosophilidae; genus Drosophila; species Drosophila mercatorum. Next base: position 24,500,900 of record CAUIUS010000004.1, on the reverse strand, counting down.
TGCCGGCGAGCAAGAAACTTTGATTCAAGCCAGTTTACATGTTGATACAATGATGTGGTCCTAAGCCAAAGCCCCACCTTTAAAAACTGGTTACATCTCCGGACGTCAGCCTTTCTTGGCCAGCTGATTAAGTTTCTCCGGTGCTTATTTCGTGGCGCACTTGATCAAATTAAAGCAGCGACCCGCATAGCAGCCCCCCTTTTAAGGAACGGATGCCAACCGCCCCGACCAGACCCATCCAGTCAGGATATACACAGGAAATTTTGCGGCTGGCAAGCCGACTTTGACAGATTTTGATAGTTTTTGTAGAGAGCCGTGAGACGCGACGTCGCTTAATTGATTTTGTGGCATGCAAAGCTGAGCAGACGGCGAGGCATTGACACAGCGGCAACACGGCACAACGACACAACAGCACAAAGACCGCAGGCCAGCCGCCTGCAACGATTCAAGTTCGTATCATTTTTTGCAGGGTCGGCTCCAGCCGACTCACCTACTTAGTGGGAAGTGCAGCCCGGCTATAATCCAATTAGACTAAGGGCGTCGTGTGTCTTTCGGCAGCATTCCGCTGCGGTGCGTGGAGTTGCTTTAAGGCTTCAAGTGGTGGCTGACTGTTTGGCCTAATTGGCAGCGACAACTGGCACAAAGGTTTATTTGGCATGTAATAAATGTCACTACCTTTAACTATTTTCAGAGGGCAATTGTCCTAACGGAAGAGGGATGTAAACTGTCAGATGTCAGATGTCAGCCACTACATAGGCAGCAAAACTTTTCGGGTGTCATAAGAATGAGAGAACAGAAGTCTAATTTGCTGCTAAATTTGACACATTTCCAGCATTGCGTGTGGCAAGCAGAAGTTGAAGTCGCAGAAGTCAACGCGCAACTTTCGACTTGCAAACTAGGTCGGTTGGCCACGCCCACTGCCACTCATTTATCGTTGAATAACATAAATTAATGCAAGCCACCATGAAATGGCAGGCCGCTAGGCGCCGGCTCAGGAAATGCAGCAAAACTTTCGAGTGACGCCCAAATATGAAGGCCAGACATAACTGACACTTGCCTACGGCTCATTAAATTTTCATAGTGCCTAGAGGCAGCCAAGGGGCCAGCAGAGCTCTGGCCCAATCCATTTCACAAGGCATGCCGAAAATCGGAGTATTGCGGAGTATGGCTGATGATGATGGGCCGCTTAGCCTTCTTCGATGACATTGTTGACTTTATTGTTGTTGCTGGGACGCAATGTTTCGAGGTGCTTGACATTTGCTAGCGCCTAACGCTATGCAACACAATTGCCTCACGCTTCAGCCGCAAATGCCGCAAGTGCCGCAAGAGCCGAGCCTCCAGCGTGCATCCATTGTCTGCGCCTACAAAGCCCACAAACTTGCTGCTCTTGACAAGCAAATTAAGCGCACAAAAGCAGAAAATAAAGCAACTCAGATTGCAACTGTGTGTGTGTCAGCATGTGGGTGTGGAAGGCTGTGTGAGTGGCTGTGGGTGTGGGTGTGAAAGAAAATGTGAAGCAAATCGTAAAAAATAGTCGTAGTTTTCTTCTAGCGGCTGCAATAGCTGTGGGTGTTGCTAAAAGTACAGCAGTTAAGCACTTTTGTCTCAATGAGTGTCAACAAGCGCCCCCAAGTCTCTGCCGACACACACACTCTCACACGTGTCTAGTGTGACAGAGTGTGTGCAAAATAGAGAAAAATAATCGCTCTATTAATGAGCCTTAGGCCAAGTGCAACAAGCTGACAGACAACATGACCCGACCCGACCCAGCCTAACCCAGCTCCAGATTTAACGTTTGCCTGACCCATTCAGTTCATGTTCATGTGCAAGCGCCCGAGGCATGGGCATGTGCGCTATGGCCTCAATTGACAATAATAGGGTATTGGAATGCATTGACAAATGTACCAACTATCCAATTACTGCATGCAGCTACAAGGATTGGTGACTACGACTGTCGATAGCAAGTGTTTACGTCTGTACTATGTGAGATATTAACGTTGAGACTTTTGCCTCCGATTCACGCAGCTCTGATATTTCCAAATTTGTGTTTTAAGTTTATCATAAAGCTGTTGCGATAGAGTGAAGACTAACTCTTTGGAGGATTTCTTCGACAACTATTCGACGCCTAGGTTGCTGCAAAGTCGCTGCAGCCTTATCGATCTTTAAATTTGGAGCAGCATTAAGTTTGCGTTTGCTTGTATTTGTTAGTCGAACCTAATTGGATTTCATATTTGGCCACATTCCATTGTAGATTGATATTGCCAGGCAGCGTGCTTGACAAAAGTTGCCATGCAAACGCCGTCAACAACAGCAACAACCACAACAACAACAACAACAACGACGACGCAATTGAAATTCAGAAAATGAGCATTCGTCCTAATGTTCTGCACTGAGGAGGAGCAACCGAAGGCAGCCACGTGAGTAAATATACATAATACAAGAATAACACAACATCGGCAACAACAAAAGCAACTTTCTTCAAATGAGAATTTCGCTGATGTCCGCTGATGCTGACGCTGCGTATACATTTCAAGTTTTGAATTACAAGGGTATACGGGGATAGGCAGGGGACAGGCAGCGGCAGGGGTGTGGGGCAGGTCGTAACAACTTTAATTGGAAGGACATGAAAGAGAATTCGGTGCTCGAGACCTACGCTCGCTGCTGCAAGTCGAGTGCTGCTCTAAGCAATGGCACTCGGCCAGCTGCGACGGTTTCTTTGGCTTGGTTGGATTATTTATTATTTGGCTGCACTAATGGTCGAGCGAAATGGCAAATGGAACAATTGCGCTTGCCACACAACCAACAATCCACATTCCCTCAATTTGACTTAATATAATTTAAAAATTTCTCTGCTCATTTTTTGGCTGCTGCTGCTGCCTTTAGTGTGCATTGGAGAGTCGTAAAAGTTTCCTGCTCCACTTTGGCTGGCACTCTTAATTTTTATTTGCCATTTCGAGGGTTGTCCGCTGACCCTGCCACAGCATTCAGTCCGCTGATTTGTGAAGTTTTCATATTATTTTTTTGGGGGCTCTCGAGTGTTTGCCTTTGAAGTTAGAACACACACACACACACACACACACACACACACGCACACACACACATTTGAAAAGTAGCGAAAGTTTTGGTCCACTTGCAGTTTCTTTTTACGAATGGTCTTCCAGCACAATTTACGCAATATCTAGAAGCAACTTTCCTTGCGTACATACAATATTTTTAAGCCTAGTTGTTGTTGCGAAGTTTGTTTTCTGTAATTATGCTGCGCCGCATGCACCAAACTTTCCCTCCACCCGCCCTGGAGTGCAAAGAAGCACGCAAATTATGATGGCGATGCTGAAGCCACCTCACAGCAACCTCCGCCGCTCGCTGCAGCTTTGATCAATGACTCTCTGCTGCTGCTTCTACAGCACACTTTACTACATATCGAACATTCTAGCCTGACTTTTTTCATACAGCTATTTCTGTGTGTGTGTATTACAGAATTACTTCATTTAATTAAAAAGTTTGTGTTTCTTTGATTTCTACTTGTATTCGCCACTGGGTGCAAAGTTAATTTCCCAATTAAAGTCGGTTAATTGCAGTGCGCTAGGCAACCAGCTAAAGCTCCGCGCCAAACTATGCAGATATGCCCGACATGCATTTCAAATCCGTGTGCCTGTGTGTGTGTGTGTGCTTGTGCTGTGCAATGTTTCAGTGCCTACGCACAGGCGCAGCAGCAACAATTAAAAATAATGGAAAAACATTGCGGCACCAACCACAACAACAACAGAACAGAGCCGAGCCAACTAGCAACATTACAAGCAAGCGCTGGCATTATGTAAAGCAATTAAAACGTAACAGCAGCAACCGTAGCAGCAGCAACTACAAAAAACCCATAGTGTATAACTTGAGCTTTGCACACACACACGGACACACACACACACACACATGCAGGCTCACACACATACAAACATTCATATACATTTATAACAAACAAGCTAGAATCAGCTGAGCCGAGCAGGACGGCTGCGGAGATAAGGCAAGAGAGAGAGAGAGATAGAGAGAGAGAGAGAGAGAGAGAGAGAGAGAGAGCGGGAGGGAGACAGAGAGAGAAAGCAAGCAGTGCGCATTAAACGAGACCCGCCAAAAAGTATGCTACGGAGAAAAAGAGAAGCAGCTGCTGGCATGTTACTTGCAAGTTGCAACTGGAAGCTAACCCATGATTAAATAAATTGTTGAAAAATGTTCAACAAGCCAGCAGCGCCGGCTGCGTCCTCGCTGCATCCCTGCTGCCCGGCCGCACCTACGTACGCTGACCTGCTAAAAATCTATAAAATGCCGCACGGCTGGGGCACTTGGGCTGTGGCTGCTGTTAGCCAACATATTGCAGTCAAGGCCTCGCTGCGTGCATTTTTTAAACGCTCTCCGCTTCCTTTTCGTGTTGTTGCTGCTGTTGCCGCATCGCGGCATGTGGCACAAACGGAAGCTTCTGTTTGGCTCACATAAATAATAACAATAGTGGGCTGTAGGGAGTGGCAATGCAGAATGTGCCAGCCATGGCCATGTTTGCAGTCTCTCTTTGCCTGTGTGTGCGTGTGTTGGCGTGGGCGTGGCTAGGCAACACGTGTAACAATCTTGTTACAGCTTTGCCTTCTCTGCCCTCTCCTTCTTACTCCCAGTACTACTGCTCTCTGCTCCCGTTGTAGTCCTTTATTGAAACTATTTACGCTGTGCTTACAACTCTGTGTGTGCGTGGGTGGGTGTGCGTGTGTGTGTCTAGTTCGTATCTATTGTGTTAGGTATACACATGTATCAACGCACCTTTGAGCCTGTGTACCTGCCTGTTGTTCATCTTGTCTCACAAAAAATACCCAACTACTCCCAAACTGCAGGAAGGGAAGTTAGCTTTAGTCTTATTAGCTCGCAGGCCTTTAAATGGAAGCAAGGCTAGCATCAGAATATTTGATATTTGTTTTTCTCTCACATCAATTAATTAAAAGTGCAAATATTTGCTTGCAGTTCGTAATAATAATAAATAAGGCCTGGGCAAAACAGTCAGTGTTATGCTAACTGTCAATAAACATTATTGCTGTCCAAACTCCAAAAACACCAATTGCCATGTGTCAATTAAAGCTGGAGTCTCCCGCCAGCAAATCTATAGTTGTGCTTAAAAATGTTTGTGCAGCTTGATTTAATTGGTCTGAGAGGGATTGACAGATAAAAGCTTTTTAAAAATGAGTTTGTAAACAGTAGTATATAACTTTGATCACTGAGGAAGTTTCAGGTCTGGAGGACAAGGCCGCTACTGGTGGTATACTTTATCTTTCATCCGTTTATTGTTCTTTATCTGGGAAGTCAAGGCCTAACTATGTTAGCGATTCTACTGATCTACATAAAGCCGACGTGGATATCCTGGGTCACAGATTAATGTATTTCAATACGTTACGCAAACCTTGCAGTTGAGCTGAGTTAATATAATTGGGTTCATCTGGACGCATACCTGCAAAAGACGAGAGTAATTAGTTGTAGATTGCAGTTGCGTTATTTAAGCGACTTAATTTAAAAGCAAATTGCAATTTTTAAATTTTATATTTAAGGTTTTTACGCATTTAATTTCATTATGCAATGCACTCATATCTTTCACTTTTATGTTTTTTCTGCTTCGGCTTTTGCAATAATTTAATTTACTGCATTTTGTGGCTGACCACATCGCATTTTTGTTGTTGCATTGCTTGCTGCTGCAACTGTATTGTGTGTATTTATTATTATTATTTTTTTTGTTTGCGCTTATTTATTTTATTTGGCTTTATTTATTTTCTGATACTACATATTATAATTATTTATTTTGCAACCACGCTGGGGCTTTGTTCATGTCACTCGCAGCAATTACCGCCTCCGATTTGCTTTTACAGTTTTGCCCGTGTTCAGGTGCGCTTTCTGTTCAGCCCGAGTCTAGTGTGATATGTGAAATGAGACATGAAATATGTGCTCGCCATAGTCTGAAATAGCTGAAGTTAATGCCGCCATAACTGGAAAGCCGATCGATCCTCATTTACATTATTTAACTTTCGCCCATTGCAGATGGCGAGCAGCAGCCAACAACAACGAAGAGGCGTCAACTATCAATAAAAGCTGAAAAATTAATTTAAATGTCTCCCTAATGAATGTCTACAGCGCTCATATTTTGTGTATGAAATACAAATTGTCCATTTGCATCTTTTGTCATGCTAATCATAGAAAATCGAAATGGAATTGGATATCAAAAATCTTGCATAAGTGACAAAAAATTAGCTGCAGTCACCCGATACCGACCAAACGCTGACCACGGTCCCTGCCCTGACATCCGATCTCCTATCTCCGACTTCAGCTGAGTATGAAAGAGTTTCAGATGTGACAAGAGACTCCGATACGTGATTCAATTTTCGATGCGCCGTCTGTCATCTGCATATTAACGGCATAAAATATCAACTGCCTTGTCGCATGACACTTTTTGTCCGCTAATGTGCTTACACACACACTCACACACACACACACACAAGTTTGTGTGTGTGAGTGAATTATCATTCTTTGCTAACGCTTATCCGAGCGTCACTTGCGTGAAACTGTGAAGTGATTTGGAGCTGATATGCAAATTCACTCTGCCAGGGCGGGGCGAGTGTTGGTTAATTGAGAGAAATTTTTGGGCTGCGAACTGAAATCGACTTTTGATTAATGGACGACAATTTAAAATGCATTTGCTACGCATAGACGCAGCAGGGCTCCGGAATTGCATAAGCCGGGCAGAGTCAGCTTGCTCGAGTGGATGCAAAAACAAGGTTTCGAAACATTCATGCGTAGGCTGGTCTAATGCGATTCCGCACTGGCTCCCAACTGCAGTACAACCAGAAGAGAAGCACCATCTTCGACAAGTGGGCAATTAGTTGTTCTTGCCGCCACGGCACATGTCCAAAAGTCCAACTTGCAACTGGCAACTGGTAACAGAGAAGCAACGAGGATGCAGCTAGGTCAGTGACTGGGCAAAAGTTAATGACTTGTCTTGGGCGGCAACAATGCGACGCGAACTTCCTTTTTTGTGTGCCTCTGCCATGATAATAAGAGGCAGGCTGAGCGAGCCAGCCCAAACGGGAGAAAAACAAAGGAGATTAGGACACAGAGGCGGAGGCAGGGCGGGAGAGGAGGACAGCGGGGCAATGTTTAACTGCTGCGCAGGCGCAGCAGCCATGTCGTTGCTCGTGGCAGCATTCAAACAATAAGCATGCGGTCTCTGCTCTGAGCAATTTTAATGGACGTGCTCCTGACTCGGTGTGCCTGTGTGTGGGTTCCACGCGGTCTTCATTTGAATGCGCAACATGTTGTTGTGGCATGCAACGACCAGTGCCGGTGCCGGTGGCTGTCAGATCCGCCTCCATGCAGTGCTTGCCTGTTCGAGCATCGGCAACTCCTACGGCTTCATTTGCCATTATCTTCCAGTTGGTTAGTTAGTGCGCCTTAATTTATCGCTGTAAGTATTTCACTGGCAACGCAAGTTGGCTCCGCTCATAATACACCTACTACTATATATGCGTGCGATGTGGAATGCCACGAGGCAAGTCAACTGTCCATTTCATTTCTTGTTGTGCAACAATTTCCGTATCGCTCTCATAAATAGCGGCTATTGTTGCTATTCTTCTTTCAGAGTGCATGCAAATATGAGACAGCCAGCTGTATCCTCCTCTTCGACTGGCTCAACTCTCTCTCTCTCGCGCTCTCTCTCTCTCTCTCTCTCTCTCTCTCTCTCTCTCTCTCGTGCCTCTCGGTGCCCTGCCGGGCTTCGGTTGCCCGGCTACTTATTTGCTTATTGAGTTTATTATTATTGTTGTTGTTGTCGTTGATTGTGTTCACTGCTGCTGGTTATCGGTATGTTTATTGTTGCACTTGTATAACTACTATCTCCTCATATGCCTGATGCGCCTCATTTCAAATTATTTCATTGTAGCTGAGAGGGGAGCACATACACCGAAAAAAAAGAGAGAGAGAGAGAAAGAGAGAGAGAGAGGGAGTCAAGAAATTGTCTGATTTCTTCTGATCCATGAACCATGTCCAAGCTTGCGAGTCCTGAGGAAAACTGAACTCCCTTTGAGAGCTGACTTCAGCTTCCGTGGCCCACCTTTTCTTAATTCCATTGCTTGTGCTCGGTGTCCATGTTTCTTTATCGATTTAAAGGCTCATTTGTAGTGCGCAGCCTGACAAATACAAATGTTTCGCAGAGCATGCGGTCCTGCCTGAATTCGGCCTCGGACTTGGCCAAGCAGTTCATCAAGCGAGCACGCCCATACTGATTGTGTTCATTGTTGCTAGCTTTTTATCATCCTCCATCTGCCATCTACCATTTAGCATTTACGACGTTCAAGCTTTTCAACTTCCGGGCAATGCACTTAGCCGTTTCCATGCGTAGGTAGCTGAGGATTTGTACTATACACTTGGACCCGGCTCGAGCTCATAATCTTACCACTCAAATCGCTAAGCAGCTTGGCAATAGCAGCAGCTGGAGCTGGAGCGGCTTTCCTTCTTCAGAGCTGCACTTAATTTACCCTTAATTAATTGACCTGCAGTCCAGTTAAGTCCACACTCCACTCTTGCCAACCCCACCAATCCCTGGCTCCGCTTGTTGCTCTACTTAGTTGCGGCGTTTGCCATTTTTGCAAATGTTTTGTGTGCATGCAAATGGTTCGTTCGTTCAGTCGTTCATTCCCTCATTCAGCCAGTTAGTCAAGCAGGCACGCAGGCAGTCAGCCAGCCAGTCCGTGGTCAATTCCATTCATTTCCATGGCTCGTTCAAGTGGCGCTGTGGCCACTCGAGTGGCCTGCCCACTTGAGAGCCAAGCCCCGTACTGACATGGCCCGACCTGAATTGCCCCAGAGCTCATTTAATTTAAATTTGAATTTGAATTCTATATTTATTCGTGTGCGGCTAGGGAATGACCAGTGATCGAATACCCTGTAAGCAATGAGCAGCGAGACTCAACGATTCAAACACACAGACACAATTTGACTTAGCTTTCTGTATGTCTGCAGCCCTCTGTATTTGTATGTGACTCATCAGTCAATGCAATTAACTGATAATAAGCTTTAAGCAAACTGCCCAGCCCTAGCTCGCCCGCTACTTCCACCGAATGTGCTTTAATATTTCGATTTGTTGTTTATCGCTTGTAAAAATTGGCAAAATCAATTATTTCAGTGCGTTCGCACGAAATTCAAAAGCCTGTGGTCAGCTCGAGTAATGTTTAATTAACAGACGAGTCGAGTGTGTGTGGAAATTGGGTCATTCTCCGCCCAGCTCGAGTGCTCCAGATGATGCCATATTAGGGCAACTAATTAAGGCACGGCTATGCTAAGAGCTAGCTCCTACATACACACAGACACACTCACACTCTCTCACACACATACACACGGACACAGCTCGAAGAGTCTGCTTTGTTTTATTGTGCAGAGTGTCGGATGTCTCATAGCAGTTAAACTCATTCGCAGAACACTTAATGCGCACTAATGAAATGTCAGCTTAAGTCATAACTCAACTGCAGCAGCCACAGCCACAGCCACTGCCACAGCCAGAGCCACAGCCACAAACAACAAAAGCTAAGTCCAAGCATCAGCAAATGAGATTGGTAGTCAAGTCCAAGTTCCAGTCGAAGCCCAGTCTCAAACCCATGCAGCAGCCACTGAATAACTACTTCTGACAAAAATCTATGACAAAGCCAAGGGCGAAACTTTTGTGGGGCTTTTCGCTTGGCTTTTAAATATGACTTGCATTTATGAGATTTATGTCCTCGCGCTTGCATGTGTGGGCATGTGTGTGCCCCTAAACAAAATGGCGGCTATTGTAATTGATAAGTGCCGCTGTGTGTGTGCGTGTGTGTGTGTGTGTGTTGCGTTTATTGTCCTGCCAATGTCCGCCATTTTGCTTACACGCTAAAAGAGATTGATGATGCCTTGAAAGACTCGGCACTCAGACTTGGCCTTCAGAGTCCCAACTTGCGTAATTGTAGCGGCAAAATTAAATGATGAAAAGTTTTCTTTTGGCATCAACATCCTCCCAGGCAACTCGAAGCACCAAGCCACCAAACCGGCCAGCCATTGCCATAACCATTGCCCGGAGAAGGACGTCCATTTGATTGATGAAATGATAAATATCTGGCTCTGTCTTTTGCCATTGCCCACAAAAATTGTTACAAGCTGTGAACTCAGGGCTGAGGGCTGTGGGTATTATTACTGCGTTATTATTAAAGCGTTTTTAATGCTAAATGTCAAATGCAGGACAGATAAGCAGCCCCAGCTGTCAATGCAGCGACTGAACGAGCAGAAGACCGCGTGGACCATTCGGATATTCGTTGAGCGCCAAATACGCTCAAGTGGCTGCCAAAAGGAGAGTCGATCCAGTGGCATCATTACTAAATGACCATGTTATGGGCTTCAATAGATAGCTGGCTGTCTGTCCGAATAGACGGGCGGACTAGTGGTAGATGCCTCTCCGCTGTCTGCTGTCAGCCGTCTGCCGCCTGCTGCCGACTGAGCTGCAAATCCCACTTAAAATCCGCTTCGTTTACGAAAATGTAATGATGATTAATTACACACGCAGTGTGGCAGTAGCGGCATGCTGGTTGAGGTTTTTCGGGCTGTCTTTTTTCATCTTCCGGGAAAGTGCTAAGTACGCAGCGCAGCGCTATACTTTGGGCTGGGAGGCCTTTCACTCCCGCTGGCCTGCCACGGGTCATTAGCGGAAGGGGGCCAAGCCAGACCAGCTCGAAGCTTCTATAATAGTCATACTTCTGACCCACAGCCAAAGAAGCCGCCTTCTCCGAAAAGAAAAACAAAAGTAATTAATATGCCAAAGTTTGCTTCGCTGTTATTGTCAGCTAGTTGGGGAGCTGAAGATATCGCCCGGATGGGTTCATTATCGCCAAGGTTAACCCAATGTGAATTCGAATGCAAATATTAAAATCAAACATTAAACAATTCGGACTGCGGCAGATCTGGTTAGAGTCGTATGGTCAGCAGCGGACCATCAGATGCTGGCTGAAAGTTAGCTAGCCAGAGCTCTCGGTCTCGCTCTTTCTCTCTCGCTCCCTTTGAAACCACATTACGGGTCAATTAAAAACCATTTGGATGCTAATTGCACTGAAGCTCGCCAATTTATCGAATTTATTATGATAAAAGCTGAACATAATGGATAAATCAGACACGCGATGCCTCGCTTCGCTTGCTACGCGACACTTGCCACTCGCAACTCGGGATGCCAATGCATTTAAAAACACATTTACACGGCGTCACCAATGCCCCCTGCTATACATGTCCCAGGGTCGGGCTATGCAGACTTCAGTCAAGCCAAACAAAACGTTAATTTGTTTTTAATATGCGGCGTAGGCTTTGCTGTGGATATGGTAAGAGCTGGCGCTGCCTTGAAGCTTGATTATCTGCTCAAAAATTCAAGAGCCAAAAAGTGTTTCATCGTTAACACTCGCACGGAATGAGCCAACGGTCGGGCTACCGACTGAGTGAGCCTCTGTTCGAATTTCGGATTCTTCGGACGCTTCGACCAGTTCATCTGGGCCAAATCCTAGACGCAGGGCGGCTTAACAATGTTATTCAAAATTAATATAAATGACTTCAGAGCCGCATGGACATTAGCACAGCTGGCCCTCGCCTCCGCACCGACGCACCTCTGTTGCTTGGTTATATGTGTATTCACACTACACACACATATAACCAACCACAACCACACACACACACACACACACACACACACACACACACACACACACACACATACACAGGCAGACATACATTTCTGCTTTGGTCGATAGGCTCTTAACCTGGCGGCGGCTTTAGCTGTTATTGTTTTTGTAATTAGCGCTATGGCTATAGTTTTTCTATATACAAAAACAAAAAACTGAATGGCACCGTTTAATGGTTTCTTTTTCTTTTTGTTTCTGCGTTCTCTTTCTGATATTTCTTTCAGTTCGTTCATTTTGGACAATTTTTACGCTTCTTCAGTTGCGTCTCCGCTGGAAGCTTGTAAGCCTGTCCATATAATTAATTGCGTTCGTCATACTCCATGCAGAGTCTCGACGGCCACAAATATTTAAGTTTTGAAATACCCTAAAGCCGCTAAAAAACAAGCTAGACTTAGATATATGGCTTAAATAATGTAAGTGTATAAGATTTCGTACTCATTGATGTACTATATAAGAAATAAAAGGCTCGATTTTCACTTATATTTGAGGATTTACAGACTGACGCTTGGCAGCGCTTGTAAAGAACTCAAACTTCAAGCTATACAAGCCGTTAGCGTTACAGAAAACACCGTGTGTTGGTAGAGTATAGTGCTAGAGAATTTCCTCGCCGCTTTCCGCACGTACCCGTACGAGCTGGTTGTGGCCGTAATTTTAGCTTTTTGTTCTCCAATCAAAGGTGATTGCCGTGAAGCGTGGAGAAGTTGCTGGCAACGAGTTATATTAATCAAGGCATATGGCATGGCATAAGGTAAGCTGATTATGGAGCTTTTGTCTCTTTGACTCCGGGTAAAACGATTGTAAACTGTGTTAATTTCTCCGACGCAGCAAGACATCCTCTGATTACAGGCGTAAGCCTAATAGGCAATGAATGAACAGTTTTGTGAATTAATGAAAAGTTCTATTCACGAATTATCATCATTATCTATTTGGCAATCAATTATTTGGCTGAGCGAGCTTCGTTTCCACGCAATTTGCTGGCAATAGTTGTCGTAATAAAAGTTTTCGTGCAATTGATTTACCTTTCCACTGACTTGAATTGGCTCAGAGTCTTATGAACCACCCCCAATCTCCAATGAGTGCGCGCTGGAAATTAACGGTGAAAATCATACAAAATGCAGGCGCTTGACTATTAATAGAAATAAATTGAACGTGGCCAAAATGTGTATGGCATATTTGCCAACTTACATATTCATGTGCGATCCAATAATGCCAACAAAGCTGACTGACTGAACGACAGACAACCAGAAAGACAGCGACAGGGAGACGGCAGCGAGCGCTATACATACAAGATGTATGAAAGGAACTTCTTATGCAAAGCCACTTAACAAATGGCAATTTATTTGCACATAATTTGTGAGCGCCGCAGGATACTTTCTGCTGAGGCACGAATCCTGGCTGAGCAGACGTAGACGGCGCTCGACGCTGGCAACTTACTAAAATTACAAATTAATTTTGCGAGAATTTGAGCAAAGTCTACGGATGGACGTAGAAAATATGTTACGTCGAATACGGCATTGACGACATCAGCCTCCCTTGCCAGTATGTGTATTGTATGTGCAGTATATACAGAGATACACGGAGATTGGCGAGTAAATGAAATGTATTGAATTGACATAAAAGTCGCTCAAGTTAATTCCCTGGCAATGAAATTGGTGGGTCTGCCGCCCGGCCCGTGCACTCATCCCGAAAGAAGGACGCTGAGATGCTCACATGATTACAGGGTTGCTTGCCATGGAAAATCCTAGCAGAAAGGAAAATCTATACAACATTTCGGACAATGTCAATTTGTTAGCATTTATTGAATTGTGAATTATTAAAGCGCACAAATTGAAAACGCAACAGTGTGTGGCAGGCGGGTCAAAAGCTCCAAAGACTTCTCATATATATGTAGTATATACATACATATATCTATATATATGTATATACACACATATCTATATGTGTGTGTGTGTGTGTTCTTGTATCTGTAGCTTATAGAAATTCCATATTGTGTACATAGCACAATGCGCACAAAAGTAAAGTCGATTTAGCTGGCAAAATAAGAAGAAAGCTAGCAAAACCGAAGGTGAATCTCATCTGAAGACGCTGCAAGAGAAACCCACAATATTGGGTAGCATAAATTAGAAGAGCGCATAAATAGAATATTTACTTAACAGTCCATAACGAGTTGTGAGTGGAAAGTGGGGATTTTAAAGTTAATACCGAGTAACAATACAGTTTAACAAACTTATAAAATATTTCGAATCACTAATTCTATTGGAGTGCGTCGGCAAAACCAACCAATGCGCGAATGTACCCCACTTCTGGTGAGGCAAACCTGCTTGGGGTACTTTTATAAAAGCCCAATCAGACCACAACCAGCAACACCACAAACTTCACTCATGGGATGGCTTTTGGTCGTGGGTATTGAGTGCCGAAATAAATGCCAATGAAAGCGGGAAATAAATGCAAGCACACGCTTACACACACACACACACACACACACACACACACACATATTGCCACTCACATACACAATATTCGAATAGATTGAAAGGAAATAGTACAAAATGTTTTAGCTAAGAGAGGAGGAGAGCGCGGGGCTCGTGGCTTGAGTTCTTGTTATCCTTGCTAGTTGCGTATGAATTCAACAAATTTAATAAGCAAATAGAGCGAAAAGTGCAGAGACTGCGAAATAAGCCGTCATTCAAACGCAATTGCTGGATTTTTGTTTATGTTGTTTATTTGCTGTTGCGAGGCATGCCAAATCGATAGCACGCGCCAATTGGTGCTCAAGTGGTCCTGCTCCTGGTCTTGGGTTCTGCGCAATGTACATACACACATGCGATGTATATCTACGCGTCAATTGGACCAAGCCAACCCTCGCTGACATTAACAGCTTTCGGTTTATGTGCAATTTTTCAAATATTTGTCTTGGCCTTTTTTGTCCGCTTCGCTTCGCAAACCAAAACAAATGCCAACTAATGCGAAGAAGTGTGCTTGAGGACCAGCATCGCATTGGTCACGCAACTAACCACAACGAAACGGAACTGCAACCCACCAACAGTCAGCTGGAATAGTTCCATTATCAAATCGTTGACATTTATGCCAGAGGCCCGCAAAATTGGCAGCACTTGATTATTATGAAACAAGCGACGTGCCTCGCAGTTGGGTCCAAGCTGAAGCATCAGCCCCAGCCCCAGCCACAGCCTCAGCTCAGAATCTGCTCATCTCTCGTACGTGCTAAATTATCACTTGAAGACGGCTCCTTTCAAGCTGTGCAATAGCCCGCGGCTTTGCTTAGTTTATAAGTTCGTTAGCTAGTTGTTGTGTTTGTGGCGCTGGCTGTGTGTGTGTGTGTGTGTATGGGGCCAGTGAAGTTGAAGCGCCCGATAGCCACAATGTCTAATTAAGAAAGCAGCTTAAAACAATTGAAGCTATTTGCTTTGAACCACGGCCTTGTTATACTCGTAGCCAACAGCCAACAGCCAAAAGCCTACAACCTGGGCGTTTTGTGTGCGACCGGTCAAGCGGCTACTTGAGCGCATTTGGCGATAAGCCCCACAGTGGCAGCCTCAGAAAATCACCTCCACTGGGGCATGGCAATTAGCTTGGAATGCGATTAATCAAGAATAGGCCAGCCGCACTTGGGGCTTACCATTTCAAAATGAAGAAGAGAAGCGTCTCCGCTGCCTCCATCAACATGCTTTATCGAGAGTCGCTTTTGAAAAAGCGCCAAGTGTGTCGAGGAAATGCGACAGAAGGAATGTTTTTTGGCCAATCATGTTTATGGCACTACATTCTCGATGCCAAAGTCAATAAAATAAGCAAGTGTATAAAATGTTTGCCGCATTTCAGGCGCAGGCGATTCTCCCTTTCGCATCGACCCCACAGGCCATGGGTGAGCTCGCTGCCAAATGCTAAGTCGCGAAGCCAAAACAAGTAATCGCAAAACTGTCAGATCGAAAGAGTTTTTCCTCTAGTTTCACAAAATGTGCACCCACTACATTGAGGATGAGTAAGAGAGTACAGTTTCGACTGACTGACTGACTGACAGGCCGTCAGATTGTCTGACTCACTCCCTAGGTTCGGTGACCTTTCAAGTGGGCTTAAAGATTTTTGTCTGCCCGTGGAAATATTTTGCCAACTGCAGCGAAGCCTCAAGAGTCCTTTCAATCATATTTACAAAGGAATGACAAAGGAAAACGATATGGCCGAGCTTTTTTCTAACAATCATCTTGCTATCTACTGCGACTTTCCTTTCCACTGTGACAAGTGAAGTGGGCAACCTTTGCTCCTTTGCGAACTGCCATTAAAAAATGAAAGGCTGCAGTCGTCGTTTTCTTCCCAATGCTTTCTTACAGTTCGATTATCGGATTGCGGAATGAAGGGAAAGGACAGAGAAAAGGGATCCGATGCCAGAGGACGCTGTCCAAATATTTTCCTTACATTTCCGTAATGGGCACTGGAGCTGTGCGGCGCGAAGTGCAACTAGATGAGAGCATTTTGAACAATCGACCATTTCCGTTTTTAATCAACGACAGAGAATCGATATAGTTTCGATTGCTCTATAAATACTTGTCATGCCAAATTTATGACTGCGGACCAACGGAACGGAATAAAATTCTTAATGCATACATATTATTTCAAATTTAACGCCGATCAATTTCATTGTGCCGAGAGGGGCTAGCCGCATCTTGCCCAGCTTTTTGTCGGACTTGCATCTGGGCGGAGCATCCATCAACTTTTATGACACCCCAGCGAATGTCGTTCCGAAAAAATAAAATTGAATCGCAGCAGCATGCCAAATGCCAAAGCACATAGCTCTCCCCAGCTGAATTGCCAAAAACTACAATATGTATATGGATTGCAGTTGCTGAGCAAACAATAACCAGCCATAAAGCTGACCCCGCGGCCAGGCGCGATCCTGTATAGATTGCGGCGCGCAGTTAGCACCAATTTGATGGCTTCTGCATTGTTATTGCTGCTCCAGTTAATTTGCATTGTGCATAGAGTTCGCAAATCGCCAGATATTGTTTTTTGGCCGTCAATCACGCTGAGCACTGGCCATTCAATTTGAATGCAGGCTCGCGAGCCATTATTCCGATGCTCACGCACTCGCTCAGGAAGTGCACCTGCTCGTCGCACAGCCGCCCACAGCAGCACAGTAATTGCAAACACTTAACGCCCCCGCCCTAAATACCACGCCCACACTCAACACACATTTGTTTGTAATGAAATTATTTAACTTGTTCGCATCCGCGTCTTCAGCTTGCCTCAAACACTGAGAGCGCAGCTGCCATGGAAGCCAAACTCAATTAAAACGTCAGCGCGCCGCTGTTGCTGCTGCTGTTGCCTGTTAGTTATTTGCACCAGCAACATGAACAGCAGCAACACTACAACTTGACGCACATGCCAACTGATAATTAACTTGAAAATCAACTTTCAGCAGTTAGCGCGCTTAATTCGGTAGCCGCATCTACTGGCAAGGCTTTAACGCATTCCCAACTGGGGAAGCCTGAGATGTGCTTCAAAAAGTAAACCTGTTGAGAGACAAGTGGCATTAAAGGCTTCTTAGAATAATATATTTTTTTTTTTTTAATTTTATGAGTCACTGTATTAGCCATGGGAAAGGATATTGTGCTGTGACTCTTCTGTGGACAAGATAGAAAGTAAACCTGCTCTTATTTAAAATTTGGAAGAAAGATTGTTTCATTTAAAACGTAAGCTCCAGGGCTCAAATTGTATTTAGAGCCAACAGGCATCAAGCGTTCTTTGCCGACTTCATAAAGTATATGTCATTTCTAGATCTGTCCCACCGTTCTATCGCTTCGATCTTGGAACTAATTATATTAGATTTGACATTCTTCACAGCAAAGCTTAGATACTTTGTTACATAATAATTTTAGTAGTTTCGATAGAAGCTTAGTTTTTGCTCATGAATAATTATTTCGCTTACGTATTTTTCTACTTCTTCTCCAATATTTCCCTTACTTTGGCTGTAATTTATGTCTTTGTTTAAATGGCTCTTGATTTTCTTATTTTTTGTTTGCTAAAGCGCAAATAGCGTAAAGTCAAAAATTAATGAAGCGTCAATTTTATTAAATGCGGCTGCTGCTGCTGCTAGTTCGGCTTCTGCTTCTGCTGCTGCGAGTCTTTTTCTCACCGAATTCAATTTGCGTTGGCTGCCTTTGTTACCTGCATGCGGCTCCATGTGGCTGGGTCTTGCTCTGGGCACGCCTAGTTCTCTGGTTTGTAGAGCAACGCTTCAGCTGGCAACGCAGCGGCATTTCGTATAACCCGTTTTATTCCATTTTGGGCTCAGTCTTGGGTTTTGTTCACGGTCGTTCATGGGGCCAAGCAATTAATTGTCATTTGTCAGTTTCTGGTGTGGCTGTGAGAAATGCGTGTATCAAAGAGAAATGCGCTCTCAATGAGAGGGGGTGCAGAAGTTCTGCTCAATGATACTCTAAAAATGCTTTCCATTTGCGTGATTGAAAATTGCATTTGAAAGGCGTAAAGGGGCGGGGTCAGCAGAAAGTTTGCAGCATACTTTCTCGTTCGCTGAGCCAGCAAAAGTTAAATGCACGCATCGCAGAGCACAAACGGCCAAGGAGTGACAGAGATAAAGAGCACAAATAGAACGGGCCAGCAGTAAATAGCATAAAAGGGCCAGAAGGACATCGCTGACGTTGGCATCATTTTCAAAAATTTATATCAAAAATAACTGGCAGAAAATGAAATGAAAATCGAACTAATGTAAAATTTAGCACACACACACACACACATACACAAATGCGCGCGCGCGCGGACAAAGTTTTTCAGATTGGGCTGAAGTCGGGTTGGGGAATAGGAGAGGCTGCACACAGCTGCAACAATTCGTTCGGTTGGTTATTGTTGCCGCACTGCAACAGCTGCTGGCAACGGCATCCAAAAATGTTGCATAAAACTTGGCGTTCCATAAGCATGAGTGCCCCTCACACACACACACACACTCTCACACACAAACACACATAAGGACTCAGTGATACTCTGTGTGCGTGTGTGTAAGTACCGTGCCAAATGGGTTGCCTGAATTTTGTGTTCGCCTTTTCGTTGGCATAAAATTTTGCAAATAATTAGAAAATTGTGGCAGTTTCTTCGCTCAAGTGCTGGAGACGACCTCCTCAACAGCTGCTGCAGCAGCAGCAGTAGCAGCAACTCCTCCTGTCGCCTTATTGTTGTTGCTGCTGCACAAATCTATGTCAGTGGCTGTGAGCGAGATGGCACTAAGGAACGAGTCAGCCGTATAGACAGCAGCAGCCAGGCTGCCACATCAATTAGTGCCGCAGAAAGCCACACAGGGGAGGGGCTACTGCCCTCAGCCCCCGCCTTCGACTACCAAAATTTTCTGTTGCCAATGCTTCCCACCTCGGGTCTTTGCATGTCATTTCGAGTGTAAACTGTGAGAGGTGTCGTCGTCATCGTCGTTGGCTCCCTTTGTGCCGCCTCTTGACTTGCAACGCTTGTAATTGCTTGAGGTTTAATTAAAAAATGTTTGTCTGTCTATTTAGCTCCATGGCGACGAGTGAAATATGTCTGCCCCACTGTGTGCGCATCTAATCATGCAAAACTGCGAAATTCGAGGCAAGCGCTGGGCTTTAAATAGTTTCCTTTCAATTTGTACTTCGAATTCTAAACATATTCGAATGTCACTGCAACTGCTAATCAATTAATTAAGAGCGAACAAGAAATAAGAAAACTTTCTGTGCAGGGAGAAAAACTTGCTCGAATTTCAAAACAAAATAATACAAACAAATGTCGAGCCAGCAACTAAGACAGAGAGAGAGGGAGAAAAAGAGAGAGAGATGGAAAGACAGAGAGAGAGAGAGAGGAAGAGGAAGCTAAAAAGATTAACTTTATCTATCCTCCAGTTGGGACTCTCACAGATTGCAGCTAGAAAAATGTGGTGCAAATTTATGCACCAAAACTTTAAATTGATTTTGGCGCTTTTTTATGAGATACAGAGATACATATGGATAGTGCGAGCAGGCAAGCACTTTTTTGGTCTTTTGGTCCAATGTGACTTTCGACAGGGATGCCAAAAAAGGGATTTGGCTGAACTGGACTCGACCCGACCGGGCTGAACAGCCAAATGATAACCTAACTTTTTGTGCGATATGCAAATGAAGGCAAAACTTTGATATCGGCAGGCGAAGTCACAGCTAAAAGCCATAGCCATGGCCATACCAAAGTCAAAGCTAAACCGAAAGCCAAAGCCCATGCCGAGCCAAATTCCGCAATTGCAATTTAAAAAGTGCAGCAGGAATCTCATGATTAATGTTTGGTTTCGCTTGCCCCACCTAGGGAGGCTCAGGAACTTTTCTGTAGTCCCTCCACCCTCCACCTAATGACCAACTAATCGTGGAAAGTTTCGGGTGAATTTTAAGCTTCTGCTGTGTGGAAAGTACGTGAAAATTGAAAAACTTGCATTCCCACTAAGCATCTCTGCACACATGTGTGAGCGTACATGTAACTTTTTAATGCCCTTAATTTGCTGGCTGGCTTAAAAAGTTGCGCTACGTGGACCCGAAGTCAATTTCCATGCTGCCGCCCCTGCCCCTGTTCCTGCCCGTGCCCGTGCCCGTGGCCGAAATCGACAGCAACTGTAAAAACAATCCATATGAACGACGAAAACTGTCCCCCAAAGACACAAACAAAACATAAACAATGCAAGCTGTGAAAACAATGTGTTTGAGCACTCCAATTGACGATCTATCCCAAAGGGATCCCAACTTTAAAACCCAACTGCCGCCATACACATCCAAAGCCACTCAAATGGCCGGCCCGCCCTCTGGATGATCCCACATTCCAAAATGCCCGAAAAGCTAATGACATGTTGCTCTGACTCGCTATGCTCTGTTCTCCTCTACTGTGTGTGTTGTTTTAACAATTGGTTTTGGGTTGCTTTGTCGCTCGTAATTGTTGTCTTTCGTGTTGCTGATGCTACAGCAACAACTGCATTAAGCATCATTAATGCTAATAAACAAATACAACATTCAGCGCTAAGAATGTTAGAAAGTAAGAAATGTCGACGACAATGTGGGAATTACGCGAGTGAGATTAAAAGCAGATCATGCCAATGACTAGAAAGCAGTGCAACGAGAAAGAACTTATGTATTTTTAGACGGGAGCGCAAGACTAGGAGATACCGTCCGTTGCTGCTTCAATCAATCTCGACATCTTCATATAATAAATAAATGCATCCAACAGTTGAACCGACATGACGAGATCGATTCAACTCGTTATCCTGGTATTGCGTATCGCGCCCCCTTCTCGCTTCGCATACCCATCACTCGCTGAATTATTATTTTCAATATGACCAAGGTTTATTGAACCAGTGTCCGATTCCATTTAAGTTACATTTCAGCGCTGAGCTCATTCTTTAAATTCTCAGGAACCTCGTCAGCTTAGTAAGTTTAGCCCATTCCCCCACACACCCTCTCTTGTGAAAGTCATTTGAAAGTCGTGATACGCTGGCTAGCAGTAGCTAGAAACCCTTTGGCGGTGCCACCCCAGGAGCGGAACCAATTACACAACTGACAACACTACTAATATGTGGCACGGTAGTTACGGGCTACAGTTGTACGGTTGTTGTCACTATTAATTATATTAAATACACACACGCAACAATTTGTTAACAACACACATATTGGAGTTTCGTTATTATTGGGAATCGCTGGATAACGCCCCCATTTACTGGGCACAAACGAAGCGCATTAAAAATGCATGAGCGGAAATTCAAAACTCAAACTCCCACACATGTGTTTTCCTAGTGGGCAATCGACCCGCAGGCCGCGGGCCATTGGCCATCGGTTCCCATCCATTCGGACATCATGACCGAGTTAAGGCTTGATTACGAGTCCGATTGCGAGAGCGACTTTGAAGCATAAGCTGTCTCCAGTTGCACGGTCCGCGGCTCCTGCTGGAACTAGGCTCAATGAAGTGTGCAGCCGACAACAACATGTGAGGTATTCAATTACCATTCGGCCAGACAGCCCCACACGCAGCCTGTCACTTCCTTTATTTATAAATGTGTATATATGTATGTGTGTTTGTGTTGCCTATCTATTATCTTTTGGCTGGTAAGTTATATTTGTGGCTGCCATAACTACGACTAATTACGACGACCACTCCACCCCAGCGAGATTTATTCACTACTCAACCGCCGGCCTGCTTAGGCATGAATAATTTCATCAGACCCGACGACGTGTAGCACCGATAGCCATCGCCTGGAGTATCACATTACGGCTTTATTAATATGCCATTATGACGGCCAGCAGCAACATCAACTCTCTCTCTGCAGCACTTCACATGTGCATTTCAAATTGTGTCGACAGGCGAGGAGTCGCGGCATTTAACGCCCGACCCAGCAACGGCATTGATTCTCAACCTCATGTTAAATGTAGTCCATTGCTGTTTTTTTCTGCCTACGTCGCCCCCTGCTTGCGTATTGAATTTGTCTTTTGTTGTGCTATTTGGGCAGTTGCTGGTTTCAAATAAAAGAGAAAAAAAATCAAAAATAATTAATGAACAGAGGGAAAAAGTGCCGCAGGACCCATGTGTGGGCGTCTATGGTCGATCCAATAGTCCGCAAGATTCGCTACTCTTGTTAATAAAATACTAAAACATATTTCATTCGAAGTCAATTTGTTCAGTTTAACTACTCGATCTTTTGTATACGGCATACCCGTCAAGTAGCCACACGCATTTAACAGTTATGAGGACTTTAAGCAGAAGAGTAGAGTAAAGCAAAGTGCGGCAATGGAATGCCAATAGATGTGTATGTACATAAATATGAGACATGTAAATAGTGTGGACTGAGAGGGGCAGAATATTGCCGTCTGCTCGATAAGAGCGGTCATGTCGCTCATTAGTTTGGGCCCTCGTCTTTTATGTTTTCATTGTTTTTGTTACGCCCCCTTCTCGAACTGTAGCGCACGCCCATGGATCACTTGATAGTTGCATGTGATAAAATTAGAGCAGTTCCAACCGTGGCTATATTTAACCCACAACAGCAACAACAATAAAGGCGACAATTGGGGACTCTCGGTGCCCCTTCTACACGCTTGCTAGGTGGGGGACAGCAGTATTTTTAGACGTAGTCGTGCTTGTATTTGTGTAGCATGCTTCGCTGAGCTTCACTTAACTCTTGACCTCACGCAATAAGCTCAACAACATCCTCACCTAAACCATTTTAACTACTTTACGGCTAATAAACCAAGCCAAGCCGAACGAACGTTGTGACCAAGCAATCCAATAAATAAACAAATAAACAAACTCTGACGTTGTTGACGAACTGTCCGATTGTCTGTCCGATTTGCCCGACTTACTGAAGGCGTCTTCACATTTAGTCTATTCCCCTCTCTCTCTCTCTCTCTCTCTCTCTCTCTCCCTTTCTCCCTCACTCTCTATCGGAGAGTTTCTTTTTATGTAACCTATAATTTTCTTAAATAACCGGAAAAACGTTTTATGCTCATTCGGCGTTCGGCTTCCGTTGCAGCCCATCGGTCGGTTTGCTACCCTTCGTTTCTTCTTTTGGCTGATGCCATGCTTGACCCAGTCGTACCTGCCTCGTCTCAGCACAGCTCTGCAGATCGGATGTCTATTGGCTTTTAGTTGACGCAGTTTGGCTGCTGCAGTTTGGCGCCCACCTTTCGGAGTTTTTAATTGATGCTTTGGCATGACCAATTATCTGACCGAAAAGCTTTGCTATCTTTAAAGAACAAACCGCTGGGCTCTGGCCTCAAGTCGCTTTACTTTATGCTCCGTCACGCTTTGGTAACCCGCGATATTTTCTCGTGCTATGACTGTGAGGGGTCTCAGTTCTCTTTGGCTATTTATTATTTATCATTCAGCTTGGGACTACCTGTGTAGGTGTGTTTTGGCGTGTGTAAGTCGTGTAAATCGTTTGCTTTCAACACGGAGCCAATACGCTAAGCCGCAGCAGGCCGTTGGTTTTGGTTTTTTTGCATCATCATCGCATTTAAAAGTATTTTCACCCGCGCTCAGACTTCCCTAAATGCTATGCATGTCCGCCTCGGCGTATCGCATGTTCTTGTTCTTGATTTATTTTTAGTTTCTTTTATTAACTAGCTTTTCTACAGTATATGTCGACATTAGGCACGCCCATCTCGTGGTGGTTGTTAGTCAAATTTTGTTTTATCTACTGGCGCAGGGGCTGTAATTAATTGAATGCCTAAACATATCTGTTTCATATGTGTGTTCACCCCCTGCTCTCCTCGAAATCAATGCTTTCAGTTTGGGGCCTCGATTGGGGCCAACTATGTAAATAATTAGCTCACCTGGCATCGCGCGCTTTGATTTGTAGCTGCCCCCGATTCATAATCAACGACGACTTTGATCTCAATGATCCCGATCTAAGCTTAAAACGAGTCCCAATCAAAGAAGCCGCAAACTTCAAAAAATCGAACTAGACTTGCCAGTGACGGATGAGCTCAGCGACTTGGAATTGCTCATACACTAATAAGTCGCAGATGAGTTTTTCGGCGTGCCCTGATACGAGTGCCTCGGCTCCAAAGTCTACGCTGGCGTTCTACTTAAGTGTTGCGCAATCGACACAATTGAAACGGAAGCAAGTGAATGAAATATGTAACAAAAATACTTTAATTTTCCTGCATTGGAGGTGCCTGTGGCCAGCAGCTGCTTGTTGGCCAACTAACTAATTAAACCTCAAATAAAATATGTTGGTCAAGTAATTTGTAAAGCGCTTTCCACAACAACACTAACTGCTGTTTACACTCGATCCACACATATGTATACATTTGTATTTATACATATATTTGAATCGGCGAAAAATCAATTTGGAAATGTGCACGTTTTTCTCGCCCTCTATAGAGCTCGCTCGAATGTATTTTAAACGCCAGTGAAAATTTACAGCGTTTGCCACACTTTTCAAGCATCGGTCTCTCTCTCTCTCTCTATCTATCTCTCTCCTTCACTCTGTTTTAGCAGCCCCCTTCCTCTTGCCCGTGGAAAATGCATGCTAAATAAATTTGCTGCCACAAATATAAATGCCACACGTTTATTTGCTTTCACCTGGTCGGGCTGCTGAAGGTGCCCCAGGACCCACGAAATGGCAACTGCCAGCTGCTCTTGTTGTTGTTGTTCTTCTTTTGGCCACCTTCAGCTGACCTTCAATGAGTGTCCTCTGGTTTAGTTCGACTGGCAGTTTGTTGTTTGTTTGGGTTTTGGGCTTTGGGCTTTCGCCAAATAACTTTACCTTGTTTGCTTTCGATGCATTTTAAGTTTGTCTTGTTCTTTCGAGTTCTTATGAAATAGATTCCCACTTGCGTGGGAGTGGAGCACAAACTGGCCATTCGAATTTCCTTCAATTAATTACCATTGATAGTTATAAAGAGCCTCGAAACATACCTGCAAAGAAAGCCAAGTACAAAATGAAGGTGAGTGAAAAAGCTTAAGCTGAATAATTTGCAATTTACACTTTATTTATATGTTATACGTAGAGGAAGCTTGACTCCTTACGACTCTTACGACACCTTATCCTCCCTTGCACTGTGTGTGAGTACTTAGATAACCTCGATAATGGTCCCATTCCATTAGAGTGCTGCCCAACGCAACTCGCTTTCTGCTCTATCAGTCATCTTTCTTGCCACACATCAGTAACTTTAGTTACCCTGTACGTTAAGTTAGGTTACGTACCCTCCATCCCTCTTTGCGTCGTCCTCCCCTGCAGGCCACTCAGTGCCTCAGTCTCGTAGATGTAATCAATACCTCTTTGTCACCACTGACAAGAAACTGACTGTGTCGCCTACAAGCAAACACAAAAAATAACACAAGCGGCCTTTACCCTGAAGTGAGCGACTAGCACATACCCTGCCATATTTGTACGCTTCACAAATACCATAGACAATTTCCTTAGTTCGTGCTACTTCCTAAATTTATACGTACCATAGAGATTCTTAAGTTATGAAGACAACGATGCCTACATATAATAACAATTTAGTTCCTACATGCCAACAAATATATATACCCGCCTGACCATTCAATGGCTATAGGGTACATAAAAAAAAAGAAGCGAAAGAAATAGTTTGAACAACTGCGTAATGTGGGTGAAGTACGACGCTCTCTGGTTTCTTGATTGTTGTCCGCTGCATTTGTAGTCGATGTACATATATTCGTACAGGAAGTCAATGCACTAGCGATTGCTGTGTATGCTTGTGTGTTTTGTAATAAAATATATTTTTGATACATGTGTTTTTGAGAGTAGCTTTTTGAAGCGCATTCCTATACCATGTGCCACAGCATCCGCCCTTTCGTTTCTAATTATTGTTGCTATGAGGCAGCTTCCGTTGCTTCATGATAAAACAAAAAACAAAATGCGTTCTAGCTTCGGCTCGGACTGGTGTGTGCGTGTGTGTGTCTGTGTGTAGTTGAATTTCTATCTACTATGCAAATAACGACTGCATCTTGTGCCACAAATTGGCCGAGTTCATTTCAATTTATGCCAAAATCGCATCCAATGTACATCGAACCCAAAGCGGACAGCCCGAGCTGAGCCGAGCCGAGCTGAGCCGTGCCGTGCCGAGTCGAGACGTCATCAGTTCAGCTTATGAGCTGTGCAATTTACCATTGCTGTCTTCGTTTGCAGCTTGTCGCTAAGCCAGATGTAGATTACGCAGAATTTTATATATTCGTATATAAGAAGTTTGTGCTGTCTCTCTCTCTCTCTCTCTCTCTCTGTTGCAAGAGAGTTCACAATACGCAAATACGCTAAGGGCACTCAAAGTCAACTGCTCGAGTCGCGTACCGTCCGCAGTCGCCAGCCAGATTGCCTGATTGTCTTTTCAGCTGAGTTCTGTTCTGCTGCGATGTCAGCTGATTATTTTTGCATTTGTGATGCGCTTCTTGAAAATGTGTCGCTGCCACTTGCGCAACAGACCAGGGGCTGGCTCCTAATAGTTTCGGCTGCTGCTGCTGCTGCTGTGATAAAGCACATATTTTATTTATAGACTTGACTTTACGATTTGTACATGTCACACGAGTCATCCCACTTCCAACAATCCATCTCTATCATCGGTTTATTATCTCGCCCTCTCGCTCGCCCTCTCTGTGTGTCTCTTTCACGATTTTACTGGCGGCCATGTTAATGAGCCTAATATTGAAATTAATATAAATTTTTATGGAGCAATTTGAGTGTGAAAACGCACTAAAAACAATACCAGCTGCTGGAAGCAGCGCGCTTGTCTCGCGCATCTCCCATCAGAATTGGGTCACAGCATAAAGTACTCAGTGGAGTAGACTGAGGCGGCAGATCTTCCCTCCCCAATAATAGACTAATTGATATTTGATGTAATTTCGTGTGGGCACACACAAAACTCCACTTGCTCGGGGCAAAATGAAATGAAAAATGTCTGATATTAGTGGAAGACGTTATAAATAAATAAAATAAAATAAAATAAATGAACGCATTAACTGCCACTAAAATGCGCATTTTTCTCATCAGCATTCCCTCGTCCCTGTCAGCAGCCAGCTGCTCCTTCCGGATGACTTTCCTGCTTGCTCACCGCCTCAAGGCAAGTCAGCCGATTAACGCAGATATTCAGTGCGGCTTGCTCCGCTGCTAACATGATTTCCATGCCTAGCATATTTAAGTGTGAATAAAAATCCACTCGCATGCAAATACTGATATTACATTTCTCACTAAGGGCATTCGCATGTGTGTCTTGCAAATTGATTGGGCAACAATTGGAGCGAAGCAGTGGGCAGTGGGTGTAGCCGAAGCGAAAGTTGGGGTATTAATTGGGCGCATTAGCAACAAACTGAATAAACTAATTCATCTAAACTGTCATCATCATTTCGAGCAACTGTCAGCCATTAGAAGGCTGGCGACATCGTCGACATTGACGAAAAACTTCTGGCATGGCCCAACCCTACGCCGCAGTACCGGGTTAGGGGCTAAGCTGGACAGCCTAGCTGGTTGGCTGGCTGCTTGCTTGGAAAAGTCACTTTTAATTATGCCGCAGAAACTGGCGTTAGCTTCGCCAGCTAAATATTAATGAGACCTGGCACGCACCCTCCGCTCCGCCGCTCCGCCTCCGCCTCCATCCGACGGCCCGTCCATTGGCCGATGGCCGGGCAACCCTTATGAATATTGCATGGCCAGAATTGGTATCCGCGTTTTGCTGTAAGCTAATCAATCAATTCTCTAGCCGGGGCAATTGCTGAAACTAGTGCGCTGCAGCTACAGCTACAACCAGAAATACATTATCTTCATCTTCATCTTCCTCATCATCATCATCATCATTATCATCATCATCATCGTCATTCTCATCATGATTATTAGCAGAATGCTTAATAACACCATGATTGGCAGGAGCAGAGCAGCGAGCTCGAGCGTAGAACAATTGTTTTAAAGCTATTCCCGGCAAATACTTTGATTGAGTGGCATATGACCCATGCTCCCAGCTCGAGATTGGATACTGCCAGCCAGCCAGCCAGCCAGCCAGCAAGCCAGCAAGCCAGCAAATGTGATGTATGACAAAGATTTGACAGCTCTAATTCAAATCTTGTGTACGATTCATATGCAAAAACACGCATCAACTTGGAAGAACTAATGAACTACATATGTCAGCAGATGGAAAATTACAAAATCGTGTTGCTTGTTGCTGCTGCTGTTGCTTCAACTTGTGGTTCTTTAAAGGCAACCAGTCGCGCACAGCGGAGTGCACCCTCCACTTGGACTCGTTAACCGCAGTAGTCGCGCGACTTCAATAAACAAAATAGATGGGGAACTCGGACTGTGTCGCTGACTGGGATCAAGACTAGGGCACAAGTGTAAGGCGTTAGCTGCTTCTTCTTCTTCTTCTTCTGTTGACTTTGTATGCGGAAGCGTCTGGAGCAGTGAGCGATGTGGCGGGGGCGGGCATTAGCTCCAGATGCGGAAGTGCCTGGCGTCGTTTTAGTCGTACTCGCATTGTTTGCCACAAAATGAAATATTTATAAACAAAACTGAATGTGGCACACATATAAAGATAACAATAGCTCCGGGCAACGAAACTGAAACAAAGGCCGTTCCATCTCCGCTCATTTATTAATGTTGTTGCTGTTGCTGTTTCTGCTGCTGTTGCTGTCGCTGTGGCATGTTGCATGCAGCATGCTGAATGGCATTGTGGGTGAATCTGCACATGCATCTAAATGCAGATTTGCTTAATTCGCTCAAACTTAAACCATCCCCAGCTCTTTTTTCGTTGGTGTTGCAATGGCAATGCGCTATAAGCCAAGTTAAAGCCCTGAGGGAATTGGAGCCGCCTTGAAAGCAATAATTAATGCAATCAAATGCCTATTATCGAAGATTTGACAGTCCATTGTCAGACGGCAGATTCAAAATGCAAATCACAGCCATCGCTGCTATAAATAACAAAAACAGACAGGCAACAGCCCGTTGCAGATAAGCATTTGACAGATTTCGCCTGGGGCATAGAATATTAAATGTGCAAATACATAAATATATGCTAAAGCTGTTTCCTCACGAATTAAGTCGACATATGTACATGCATGTGAATACATATAATAAATATATATTTACATCCCTGAGCTGCACAATGGAGACGTATTAAACATTTTTAACTCCAGCTTCATAATTTCATTTGATAAGATATATAATCTGCAATCTGCAACCGATTGAGCAACAGAGTCGACTCTGCTTTGTCTATAGCTCAGGTGTCCGTAAAATGTATGGCACATAGGATTACTGGAGGATCGACTGGTTACATATATTACAGAGTAATAGGGGGGATAAATAAGAACTTAGAGTTTAATATACATTAAGCAGCAGTCCCCGATGATATTCAACATGCTAAAGTCCGTCGCTGTTGATCCTCGAGTACACAGCTCGTACTCTTCGGGCTAGTCGAATCTGCAGTCAGTCGCTTGGGAGGCTTAAATATTTACAGTGGCTGGCAAAGTCAACGCCCGCGCGTGCAAAAGTAGCCGCAAATAATAGAAAATGGCGCAGCTGGCGGACAAAGAGCCCGCCGGCTGCCTCCTGGCGAGGTGCATTCACCCACATTTTCCGCACCCGCGCATTGCAAAATGGCGTTTCGCGAATTTGTGCAGCACGTTGGAAACTAGAGGGCTCAAGGTGGAGAGAATGGCAGCTGGCAACTGGCAACTGGCAGCCAAGCGTAAGGAAACGAAAACGACAAAAGTCGACAAGCTGGTGAAACACTTAAAAGTGCACCAAGTGTCCAGCAGGCAGACTAGTCAACGACTGGCGAGTGCTCGACATTTGTTGAGGTATTTGAAGTCAGCGCTGCAAATCGAAACGGCAAAGCGGCTATAAAAATTAATATCTGATGCAGATACACAGAACGGGACAACAATTCAGTCACATAATGGTTAATATATTAAGTATACGACACGACGTCCGTATAATCATTTTGCCGGAGATTATCTGACACATTCAATTAAAACTTTGCTGCTGGCCGAGCCGAGCCGGAGAGCGACTACTCGAAAAGCAGTCGAAATTCGAAAGCCGGCACTCAACTGTACCTCAATGCTGCTCAATGCCCCATTGCATATCACATTATTGCGCTGCTTTGCGGCTTTTGCTGCCCTTAGTTACTTCTGCATTGCTACGTTTTATGTGGGAATTGCAAGCTTCGAGCTCCGGACTCGGGGCTCCGCGTTGCCAACAGCCACCAAACTCTTTAGCAATTTTGTAATTTAATTAAAAAATATTTTTTCAAGTGGTTTGCGCTGTAAATACAACAAACTATCCGCCAACACCACCAGCACCAACCAACCCATCCACCAAGTCAAATACACCATCAATGGGCTGGCTCTATTTTCCACTTAGAGTTTTTCACCCGAACTACTTTGCCTTACTTTTCATGCAGTTTGCTGCATTTTCAAAGTCCCCTACTTCATCTCCAGTCTCTACAACCACACACACACACACACACACACACACACAGACAGAGAGAGAGAGAGAAAGACAAGAGTGTGGTTGTGTGTGTATACAAGAATTTTAAAACTCCATTTTGGCAGCTGCTACTGCTGCAAGTTTCGAGTGCTGCGCGTGTGTGTAAATATTTTTTTGCAATTAATTTTGAGCGGCTTATAATTTACTAATTTAGTTTTTTGTGAGCTGCAGAACTGAAAAGTTTGTGCCACAAAAATTTTACGGCTTGGCAAAGAAAAGAGCGCCGACCCAGCGCAGGGACTGGCTGCGAGTTTGCAAACCAACAAGAAAAAAAAGCAAAAATTGTCCGTAAAATGAGTTAAACTTTACGTGCAAATGTGCAAAGTTCTCGGCACTTATAGCCCTCCCCAGATTTCTGTTTTAGCCTTCACCACTACTAAGACAAACTAGGAAAGTACTAAGTGCCTGCCCAACCAAACCAGTTGGGCATCGTCTCCCTGCATAGGAGCCCAATACATAGATGAGCTGAAACAACGTTTGGGTCGGACGCACGAAATGTAATTAAATTAATCAAAGCATGCATGCATATAATATATGTTACATAACTAGCTGTTCGCCGACATTCAAATAGAAAAGTGATGCGAGGAGATGGCCAAAAAGTTAGCCACAGACCCCACAAGCACACATCAGCGAGCACAACAAAGGAGCGCATATTCAAATTTACCAAATGTGGTAAAAGTATTTCAAGTCGAGTGCTGTTGTTGCTTTGCCATTTACACATATCACTCATATAAATTACAAATTTCTTTTTATACCCCGTTCACTTTGGAAACGAGTCCTTCATTGCATTGGTCTGCACGAAATATCTTCCAGCTTATGCAGTAATGGGGGAATCTCGACAAAGATCCGTCTATGGGACTTTCCTAGATTTTCAGATGCACCTGGATCTATTCCCTCCGGTAATCATGCTGCTCGATGTCTCATGTATCTCGATGTCGATTTATAAAACTATTGCGAAATACTGGTTACAGGATCTTTACCTGGTTACAGGGTATCTGCTGAGAGCGCATTGCTGTCGACGTCGCCTTGTATATTTTTGTTTTCGGTCCCAAACACTAAAACTAATTTGAAAAACTAGTACGCATGTGTTTTCTGTGTGATTTTTGCTCATTTTCAGCGGCAGTGCCTTTTGCTTTTTGTGTGTGTGTGCAGATGCGTGTGTTTGTATTTCAAGGCATGTAAATACATGAGAGCGCAAAGCTACATCATAAAAATACACACTCACATATATACATAAACACAACCACTTTAGTGGGTGTTTCGTTCGTTGGTTTTAGTTGTGAGCTTGACAGCATTTCAATAGAATTAACACATACACAACATACCACATATAAAGGCAGTGAATGGGTGAAGGAGCCTGGGCAAAAGGACCTCAGCGACGGCAAGAAAATTAAATAAAATTATAAATAAAATAGTGAAAACGAGAAGAGACCGTATAAAAAGCTCCACAACGAAAGGCTCCCATGAAAAATGCGCATTTATAGTGCCAGCTACGTTATACGAGGCGTATACGCAATATGGCAGCAAAATTTCAAGTGGGTCGAATATGTGTGAATGTGTGGGGGTTTGTTTGTATAACATATATTTTTTAAGGGGTTTTCATAACTCTTAATGTGCGTTGAGTCTATGTGTGTGTGTGTGCGCGTGTACATACATATGTGTGCTTGCTGGCTCTTGACAAATTCTTGCAGTTTTGCGCGCAACGTGTGCTCCACACGCTTCCACGATTTCAGTTTGCGCCTGACGAAAGCGACGAGAGCCCTTCTCACACTCGGCTGAAACCTAATTAAACTGCTCATGGGGTCTCCGCCAGGTTTCAGACTGAAAATGCATACGACTCCCACCCATCCTATCCGATTGGTGCGATGAGAGCTACGACAGCCATGTGATCTGTTAGCTTATCACCATGAAAA
The DNA here is from genome assembly GCA_961210405.1 of Drosophila mercatorum. Lineage (NCBI taxonomy): Eukaryota > Metazoa > Arthropoda > Insecta > Diptera > Drosophilidae > Drosophila > Drosophila mercatorum. Next base: position 24,468,255 of record CAUIUS010000004.1, on the reverse strand, counting down.
GCGGGTTAAATCGCCTTTTTATCAGTTGTATTACCTTTTCCAATGATCCTGATCCTCTGAGCTGAGCTCAACGATTTAATAAGGAATTGACGAGCCAAATGGGGCAGCCATGATAGCAAATGGGCGAATTTCATACAAGGCTTTAAATAAATTGATGCCAAATGCAACAGCAACAGCAACAACAGCAGCAGCGGGAGCAGAAACAGAAACAGCTGCAGAACGTTGCTGAGGCAACCAGATACAGGCACACAGTCCTTTAGCGGCTCCGCAACAAGCCAATGACTGACTGACAATCACTTAAGTAGAAACCGATAAAAATCTAGAGTCCAGCAGACGACGACGGGACGGCAACTGAAGCCCCCAAACAGAAACCTGGACACAGACCAAGCTCAACAGAACAACAAAACAGAAAAGCAGACAAAATGAGAGATTGAAAGATTGAGGGAATGAGCAATGCCAAGCAACCAGCCAAAGTCATGACCAACAGCAACAACCCATTGGACATTTATGGATATTGAAGCTTACGGACGGACAGGCGGGCAGGCGGGCAGGCGGACAGACCAAAGGGGGCACACATACAAAATAGTCGGCCTTTGTTGCAACGATGTAGAAACTGGTTTCGTTTGCGTCGGTTGGGTTTGCGGCCAGCGCTGGGGAAAATGAGAAAAATATGCATAACATATTTCTTATGGAAAACTGCGGTCGTAACTGCGTCCCAGCACTGGTCAAGAGGTCAGCAGCAGCTGCAGTTCAGGCTGCAGCGGCAAAGAAGTATTCTGGCATGTCACCTAAAGTCCGTTAACGAAGGACCGTTGGAAATTATCATTTATTTTACACATTTTTAATTAAATATATTTCGTGTTCTATGTCTGCAGTGGGAATATACACATATATAAATATGTATACATTTTTTTTTATATGTTATCTGTAATTTCCGCATTTTTGGAATGTAAACATCCAACATCCAAAACAGCTATATTCCTGAAGACCCACTCCTCGGACTGGCCAAAACTTTAATGTCAATGGAAAATTCATATCTCAGAATGCTTTAGAATTGGGTGAATAAGTATTTCGCAGTCGGTAGCGCCCGACTGCAGCGTTCTTAATAGGTTTTTTTTGGGAACAGTAACAAGACCTCGAGTGTGTAGAACAGAGCGAAGAGTTTCAGTTTTTAAATAAGGCATAGTTCGTAATAGGCAAACATGTTAGATTCAAAGTTCAATTTTAAATGAGGAAATCTTTGATCGTGTGTAAGATCAAGCTTCTTATTGACAATATTTGACACAATCCTCGAACTTCTAGGTACACTAATTCGAGCTACAGTCAAGGGAGTATGAAATCTTAGATTTAGCAAAAGCTAGAAAATCTGAAGCTCGGATGATTTCATATGTAGCTCATGATATTAAAATCTGCTGGGACGAAGAATAGAGTCACATACATACTTCGGTGCGTCATTGAAACATTCGCGACGCACTTCTTTGACCTGCCTCTAAGGCAGTCGCAAAGGAACTTATGGATTTCCTTTGCCTGTGTTGGCAATAATACCTTTATCCAGAGCACATCCTTCGTTCGTGCTTTTCATTTTTTTGTATTGCGAGAAACTGCTTTGTGCTGTGTCTAGCACGAAGAGCACTATATTGATGTGGGTCCTGTTGGTCCATACGGATGCCAACTACTATTTATTTGAGCTGGTCGAGAGCTCCTGCGTACAGCAATTGCGTGTTTTATCGCTTTTGACTTTGGAGCAGTTGCGGGGCGACGGCGCGACTATCTATGTAGTTATATTTATCACAATTATCTGCAGTCAGAGCAATGGGTTATCGTGGGCAGTCTTTAAAAAGTGTTGCTGCCGTTGTAAAATCTCACACAGTGTTTAGGTACTGATAAATTGCAGCGAAAATACACTGAGGAATTCGACAGGCCAATAGAAAAAAAATTAAAAGCAGCAAATGTGGGCATGTCATAAACTGGTCAGCAGTTCCGCAGCCAAGTCGAGCAAATTGTGGCAAAGCATCTGCGAAATTCATTGCCCAAGCCCCGCCAGGGAATTGATGTCAATTCGAATGTAGAATTCCTGCTAGAACATGTGTCCAGCCCGTGTACGTGCCGCGTGTGCAGCTGCCGAGAACCAAGAACTACGGGCAGCAAATAAAAACTAAATAATTTATTGACATAATATTAAGGCTGACTCCAGCCTCTGCCCGAGCGAAAGGAGAGGCGAGACATGAGACGCGATAAGTTGGGTCGATGTCGGTTATGAGCGGAGTCGTAATTGATTTTCAAAGGGCTATTAGAGAGACAAAAAGCAGACGAGAAATCGTGTCTCTTGTGTCAACTCGGGCAAATAAAATATAATTGTAATTGCAAAAGACAAAAGATCAAAAGGATGGTAGCCAGACACACAAACAGCCAGACAAACAGGCAGACAGAGAGACTCACAGACTGACAGTCTGTACTGTGACAGTGGTTGGTGTCTATTTCCAGTCTTGGATTCTGAGGTTGAGAATCGACAAATATAAAACAATAATCATAATATTGACGGAGATATGTGTATCTGTATTTGTATCAGAATCTGAATCTGTATCTGTATCTGTATCTATATCTGTATCTGTATCTGTAAAATGTGCCAAAGTAAGAAATGTTCCTCCTGCATTTAACTGCCGCATTCGCATTGATTTCAAGCTTGCTAAGGGTTTTGTGTCTGTCTACGTTGTGTGCCTGTCCCCTGCCACACCCCGTAAACGATGGGCCCGTCAACGCGACTAAGCCCGCAGTTAGGGCTAGACACTAGGCCCCTGCCTAGTCCACTGTTCCACTGTTGTCAAGTATTTATGCTAAGAGCTGTCAAACAAGTTGTAGTTACATTGATTACAAGCGCGACTGCAATCTGCAGCAGACTCTTCTCCTCAATGTAGCAGAATCGTTTTAATGTGATTGCATTACTTAGCTGGGCGCTGGCTCATGGGCAGCTGCTGATTGCATCTGGGCACTCAGTATTGCCAATGCGAGCTGGCACGCCCCCTGGGATTTGACTCGGCAAGCTGCAACTCTAATGGGAACTCTTTTCTTTGGCTTTCATATTTTCAAAGCAGCTGCGACTCACATACACACTCTCTTTAAGCTTATCATTTAACGTACCTGCAAAGACAAGAAGCAAAAAAATAAATGTTAACTATATAAGCACCAGATATGTTTTATAATATTAAGTTTATCCTATTATTGTTCAATTGAAATTAACTTGGCTGTTTTATCAAGTAGAAAACAGTCCAATGACCCAATCAAATTTTGTGACTACCACCAGCTAGCAGTCTGCAAAAGCTTAAGGAATTAGGTCAACGCAACGAGTGAAGCGCCGGCGCACTTTCTTATCTGATTTGTTATTCACAAAGATACTAGCAGCATTCAAAATACAATTTTATACTGAAGAATAAAATTGACAATTAGTTTCATAACTGAAATTTAAGTTGCAATTATAGCTACAAAGAGATTAAGACATTGCTAATTCTAGTTGGCATGCATAACCTCAAGTAGTAGTTCCTTATATAGACCATTACCATTACTACGCATAACCATATTCGAATTTATAAGCGGCTAGGATAGATCTATCAAAATCAATTTAGGCACTGAGAACGTATTTTAGACAATAGAGTAATTTCGTTTTAATGTGATTGCAGTACTAACACATACACGAACATCTTCAAAGCCAATTAGAACACGATATTTCACAAATTTCAGGTTCGACTTCCTTACACAAAAACGCACCCACGAGCTCTAGCTCCAGCTAAAAAATTAAAAGTATTAAGTTGGGAGCCGACTAGATAATGCGTGGCGATACGAGCAAACATAAATGATACTAAAAGTAGCCCAAATAGTTGCTAGTAGTTGGTTGAGCTATGGGAAAGGCAGCTGTAACAGTTGATGCAGCTCTCGTTTTAAGCAATTTCGAATGGGAAACGCCACGCAATTTTGGCCTCCGCAAAACGCACGAAACGAAACGCGCTCTGGCTTCTTTGCTGTGTCTCCAGCTCCGGTAATGGGACGACTCGATGTTGCCTTTGGTCGAGGCGAGAGCAGTGGGAGATGGAGGTGCTTGGTACGCGTTGTCGCTGCGAAGGCAACGAGGTATCTAAAGCTATTATATGGGGTTTTGGGTTTTCTATTTTTTTTGCGCTTTGGCAGCTTTTGTTTCCTTATTCGATGTCGACGCTGGCGCTCTTTTGGCATACACGGCAATTTGGTTATCGACAACAACAACATCAGCAGCAACATCAACATCAACAGCAACAGCAACAATGGTCACAACAGACAACGCTGCCAACTTGGAGGCCACAAAAATGCTTTGCACAAAACACGCACATCTATGATGGGCGCTCCACAAGCCCAGGCCCAAGCCTGGCAACACCCACATGTCTCGTTATCTATCCGGCAGCCCATAATGGGTACGCATATGAGAAAGTAGGATATGAGAGCCAACGCCGTAAGGAAAGCCACACGCAATGGGCTTGGTTAGTAAGGCAACAAAATATAGTCAATAAATTCTGGCAAAGGCATTATGGAAAATGTTTTCCCGTATGGATGACTATGCACAATGTAAGGGTGCGAAAAGCAAGGATTGCCAATAGGGACACAGCTGGAACCAGAGGCAGTGGGCAGCCCAGTGCCAGTCCCAGATCAGTGCCTCAACTCACTTATCGATCGAATTATAAATGTAGTTCGCTTGCCAAGGACAGCCAAAACAACATGTCACCGCCAATATATTGGTATGAACTCTGTCAAGCTCTATGTGTCTGTACCGTCCCGGGTTTCCCACTTTCCAATTGGACTTTATATGCGACTTCTCGGGGCAAGATAACCATGTAAGTGACTTGTCATTAAAATTAAGACGTCAGGTCATTTTATGGCCCTGTGTACAAGCTTGTTGGGCCCATAAAATGCCAGAGTCGACTCAACGCATAGATAAACGCGAATGAAGCCTAACGCGCTAAGCTACCGGCCTCATCAGCCTTAACTTTTCCAGGCACGTACCACAGAAAATAAAACAAAATGTTTGCCATATACGTATATATATATACAATATATGTATATAAAATATATGACTAAACTCAAGCAAAGTTGAACGACATTAAAACGCAGCACAGGGAAAATTAAATTTTTTTTGTGCCGCTCAGCGCGCAGAACGCACATAAAATTTAAAATAAATACAGCACTTAGAGCACTGTTGGAGGCGGCGGGAAGGAAGGAGGAGGCCGGAAAATGTAAAAGCCCGTAAAAAGTATAAAACATGGAAGCGGAGGCCAATGCCAATGCAAGTCGCCTGCCTCTGGCAACTATTAACGTCTCCTCCAAGGCGTCACGTAGGTGGAAAACTAAAGAGCGAACAGACAGGCAAATAATATGGCCGAGAATTATGAGACAGGCCGAATGGCGACAGCCGAATGACAGCGAAATTGGATAAAGATTTCAGTGGAAGGGAGTCGACTTGAGATGGGCGAGAAAGGGAGGTAAATGGCTCAAGCTGCTTTGTTTATAATAAATTAAGGAAAATCTATTACAATTTTCGCTAATATGCGATGCGCGTGGGCCGGCTAACGGGTTGGCCTAAGTCAGCCCCAACAATTGATTACAATCTTCTTGCTTGTTAAATTGCAAGACTGGCAAGAATGGAGCTGGGCCTACCCGGGGAGCGAGTGGCCCGTTCGCGAGTTGGCTTTGCCAATTTTCTGTCTGGAATTTGCCGTTTGGCTCGTACGTGGAAGGCCTTGTTTGGCTCAGCTCTAACCAAAGGCTGTCTCCGCTAAAGTCAGGCTGGCTAGATAGGCAGCAGCTACAAATGAACAAAAAGCGGAGAGAAAATAGTGGACTCAACGGCCAATGTGGCCAATAAGCCGACGCTTGCTAGCAAACAAAAAATATTCGTTGGATTTCCTTGGCATCGCTTTTGGGGAAATTGCGTTTCTTGTTTTCCCCCACCTCCCACCACTCTGACTTACCCGTCGTATTGTGTAGTTGCCTTAAGCTGCACAGTTCTCTTTGATTATGGCGTTGGCTCACTCTTCGTTTGATGGCCGAAGCCTCATACAAAAGGGTCGAGCGATTCTATGCGCGCTGGTGTGTGCGTGTGGGTTGCATTGTGCGCGTTACGACTTGGCCAAATGACTTTTTGGCTGGCAAATTGCGTTGCTTGGCGTAAAGAACAATGACTACGCACTCCACATGGCCAAACCCTTTCGGGTTTATGTGCCGTTGCGATTTCATCATAAACTTTGACAGCGGCTCAAGGGCCTATAGGCCTTTATGCAGCCCTGAATCTATCCTCATGCAACACCTAGCACACATAGCATCTTTCGCTAGAGACATCGCGCTCACACCATCTACCTGCGCAACTCATTAAAAGTCTGTAAGTTTTTCGCCAGTTTTGTTTTCTCTTCGATAAAAAGGCAGACCACGTCACAAAGCCATTGCATGTGCCCGTGCACATGGCTGTACTGCTCTCCGCTTGGCCCTCCTTGCTGGCTAATGAAGTGTTATTTCATTTATTTTTATTTTTTTGTGATATTTTTTCTTTGCTCAATGCCTTTCGGGCAGCTCTTTCCCATATAAATTGCTCAATTCCAAGGCAAACACCGCACCTCAAGCGAGGAGATGCTGCTGCTGGTGCTGCCATGAACTGGTTGCTGTTTGCTTGGAGCTGGGTGCAGCAGACGCAAGTGAATGATCGTCTGCGCGGCGACACCTACGCAGCTAACGTAAATTACGACAAACTCTGTGTGAGACCCCTCCGCCTGCCGCTTGCACTCCGCAGTGCCTGGCCTGGCTTCTAAGCATGTATGGCAGCTGCAATTAAAGTAAATAAGCTCGCTCAATCTGGGAAGCCGACAGACCCTTGCCGGCCCCTCGACTCTTCCACGAGCTGTTTTCGCTCATCAGCAACAAAAGAGCCAACGCCCACGCCAACGCGCAAAAGAGGCATAAAAGAAAAAGTGGTCAACATGACAACGTTGACATGCGACATTAAATGCCAAGACCCAGCGGAGGAAGGTATTTCGATTCGATCCTTGGGTCCATTGCGTGCCTATCACGCCTGTACTCGGACTAGGACCCGGACCCGGACCCTAACCCGAACTCGAACCACCCGGCTGGCCGCGGCTCTCAAGAGAAATGTCTGCGGCACACGCAAAAAATCGCAGCGCACTAAAATCACGGCAGTTGCGTGCAGCTGGACAGAACGCAACGGCATGTTATCAAATAATGTTGCAAATGCTGCGTCGCCGCCACAAATGGCCGAGCGGAGCTGAAAGTCGCATCGGCCAATCTAAATAAATAATTAATTCGCCTCAATTAAGCCCAGGGCAAGGGCAGTGTGTCGCTTGGTCATTTGTTTGCGCACTTAACTGCCCGAACTGGAGCCAAGGCGAGACTGGAACACACAGTCTCCTTGCTTAGAGACTAGTCGCTGAACAGCTAATGCGATTCGCAGCTATTCGCAAGAGATTAAACAGAAAAAGTGAACAGGGTATGCGCGCTCTCTGTCTCAGCCTTTTCCCACTTATTTTAATTCTCCTTTCAGTGCGCAAATCTTTATGCACAGCACAATTCTGGCGGCTGCTTAGGTTTGGAGTCTCCGAGATTTCTCTGCACCGCAGACGCAGAGATTTGTTTGAAGGCAACGCTTGTCAGAAGAACGTTGGCGTCCACGTCTGCAGACGTCTGTCTTGCATTCCGTGGAGTCTTCCTCCTCCGCCTCGTCGTCCTTCTTATGCTCGACAACTTATTTTATATTCAATGCACGCAACAGTCGCCGTCGCCGTCGCAGTCGCTATAGCCATCGCCATCGCCATCGCCATTGCCATTGCCGCCGACGCCGCTTAGTTTATATACTTACTTTTTTACCCGAGCCTCGCGGAGTCTTTGGCTCTTATTAAACTTTTTTCTTGTTCGCTGTCCCCCGTTCTTTCGCAGTTTTTGTGCATTCGACTCTGTTGGTTCCTTTTTTACTTCAGAAACTCTATAAATTCTCCAAAAACTATTTATGCTGCAGATAGTTTTTGCATAGCTTGGACTAATTATGCAGCTGGATTTCAACTCAGCCACCGAGCGCACACCCGCTCTCAGCTGCAGCCCAGTTCCTGGGCAGGGCTAATATATGCGTGGGTGGCGCCGGGCTTTCAGCCAACCTCATAGCCGTCGGCCATAATTCATGGGACTCGAGCGACGGCGTCTGTTTTGAAATTGAAAGAAAATAATTATGAGGCAGCGGAAATTGAATTTCTTATTACAGGCAGCCGAAAGGGACTAGGCCAAGCAACGCCCGCCCCTGCAGCAGCGACTTGAGCCAGCTCGAGCAGCAACTGAAGCAGCTCTGGCCTGCTGCTTGCAAATTAATTAAAATCCATAAACGTCGATGGCATTCCCTTAGCTCACAGCCAGTGCAGCCCAACCGTTCCGATTGCCAATTTCAATTTCAATTTCAGTTTCAATTCGCATTCATATTCGTATTCGAATTCAACTGTTTCAGCTCCGCTTCGCTTCGCTCGTGGGTCAAGCCTGCTGGTGCTAGCCTTGTTATTGTGCTTTGTTTAACATGTATATTGTATTCTGATTTATCGAGGGGCGCGCCACTTTTGGGAGTCATGCATATTTCATTGGCCGCCGTTCGCATTTGAATTTTTGGACGGCCGGCGGCATTCATTGGAGCCGTGGCTTGAGTCTTAGCCTAAGTGAATTGCGCTTTAATCATATTTGATTCCAACTACATATTTTAACAGCCGAGTGCTCTGCGCACCTTCCTCCAGCCCGCCTCCACAGCGCCTTTGTTTTGCACTCCATATTCCGCACTCTCTCCACGCCGCATCGGGGAATAGTCGCTCGACCCGTTGAGAGTCTTCCTCTGCTCTGATTAGCTTTTTTGAATACTTGGCAGCACTGAATTGATTAGTATCTTCAGTTTTTCAATTTTACTTACTGCAACTCCAAGTAGCGCCCTTCTCACCTCGACGGCGTGTCGTGGGCTCTCCCATCATCCCGAAGCTGTCACAGCCACAAATTACAAATTGAAAGTAGTTTGTATCTGGCGACTACTCCCGCAGGCAGTAAAAAATTTAAGTGCATAAGCAAAGTAGCTGCGGTTGCGGCAGTCGCGGCGCTGCGGCGGGTGCGGCAGAGGCTATGCTGCGTTTGCCCCGGGGCTGGGCGCAATTTGGGGCTTCGGTTGAGATGAACGTGCAGAGAAGGGAATGGGGGAAATGTAGGGAGCATGTTATGCACTTTTCCTGCGGCTACCGAAAAAATTTATTTATACACACAAACACACACACATAGACACATCAACAACAATAAGAGCGAAGCGGGGAAACTTCTAAGTGGCCGGCAGTGGCCGAAGGAGCTGAGCAGCCAACTGGGCACTTGAAAAGCAGACCCCGGCTGAACTTCCAGCTAGCCGTTTCTGACCCACCGCCCCTCCGACCCCGGCGCTCGGCCCTCGAATCTTTGTTTTCGTCTTGGCTATTGTTTCATTCATGAATGCTACTGCCTGGGATGCAGCCCCTTCAGCTGTGTTTTTTTGGCTGCCTGCCCAGAAAGATTTCGTGTCTCTGCTGTACTGCCTGAAGCGTGGCTAGGGCAGGCAGTCGACGCGCAGCAGCCTGAGTCTAACACTAACCCATAATTTGCGTTGGCTCGGGAAATGAGGAAGCAGAGCAGTTGCCCAGCACCGCAGCGAGCTGCGAGCGGGCAGCTGTGAGCATGCAAACCGCTTTCGACAACAAGTGATTATCATTTCGGTGCTCGGCTTGTGAAAGGTAGCTTGCAGACGCGATGCGAGCAAGTAGGCCGAGCCTCGAGTGGACTCTCAATAAAATGTCGTCTTGGGTTATCTTTGGGCGGTGCAAGTTCTGGCTAAATAAATCGTCGTAAACAAGCATCACAAATAGATAGATGCTCCTACATTAGCCTCCTTAATTGCCGCAAGTTTGTCCGCCTCGGCAACCTCCGCCTTTGAGGACGGCAACTGCAACATTTTTTGTATATATTTGGGCAATTTATTTGGCCCCAGACAGTCTTGCGCTCATCAGTTTAGCCCGAGATACATTTGTATCTTGAGCTAATCCTTTTGGTCTAAATACGGCATTAGCACACACACACACACCCACACATACACACAATCCGAAATAGAGCTGTAGCCAGCCCTCATATATCACAGAGCAAACCTCAAGCAGCTGCGATGACAACGACTGCCGTCAGCCGTCTTCCGTGCCCGTTTTCTGGCCGCCGCGGTCCCGGGGATTAGTGGCCACTGTCTGGTGGCTTTGGCAGCTTTCTTGGCTGACTGACAACAGCAAAAGTTGCCGTTGTCGCTGCTACTGCTGCGGCTGTATCTCTAAATGATTATTAATTATAGCGCTTAAATTTATGCTCATGAGCAGCAAATCCTCACCCTTTGCCCGAGCCCTAAGCCAACCGCCTAACGGTTTGCTCAGCATTGGGTATTAGTATTATTGAACTGCCAGTTGCGACCCCACGCAGACCTCCCTCTCCACTCGTCTCTCAGCTACGTGCTATAAATGACTAATTCATTGCGCCCACCGCTCTTGCGCCTCCCGCCCAATGGCTTTGTCTATTTTTAGTAACCGCCACTTTTGTCTACATTTATATTCACTTGATCATTTTATTAATTCATTCACTTCAATCGTGCGTCGACAATGCCTCACACTGATAACATCTAGACGCAAGTATTGCCTCGGCTGGCTACCTGAATCAGGTACCCAGAGCCAAACAGTTTCTGAATAAATATTTATAAACTTATGGTTATTTGTTTGAAAATAGCTTCCGACGTATTTTGGAATTATGTTTCAGAACTGTAAAATATATTTTCTGTCTACTCACTAGCTACGGAGAAGCGTTCGTCATAGAGACTGTACATACCTGCAAGTAGAGGAGGTTAAGAGTTATGATTAGATTCCGCTTACGGTTACTTTAAATGGTTCGAAATTAAACATTTCATTAGCTTGAACTCTCGCAGCTTGCCCTGGATAATGGTTGAGTTTGAGATGGGAAATTACCTCAACAACTGTCATTTTGACAACCCAAGCTGAGCACAAAAGTTTCTCAGTCGAAAAGTAAAAACAATGGCAGCGACATCGAACTGAGCGAACGAACAACAACAACGACGACAATACAAAAAGTAACGACCTTTTTGTTAAATTAAAAGTTTATGAGGCATTAAATGCTCAACAGCAAAGCAAAATTGCCAAAAAGAACAAGAAGGAGAAGAAGAAGAGAAAGAAAACATAATATAATAATAATAGCAGAAAATAGAGGGAAGATGTTGTGCGTTCAATAGCAGCCAAGTAAAAAGTCATTAAGCCAGCCAACAACAACAACAACAACAGCCTTTTCTCTCTCTCTCTCTCTCTCTCTCTTTCTGACTATCTCTCTTTCTCTCTCTCACTGCCTCTCTCTTGATTTCTGTCTCGTTCTGCTGTTCTTGCTGGCAGTGGCACAGGTCATTAGACCCACGGCATCTAAATTGCATTATCAACGCCAATAACGGGACATAGCGACTAGCTGTTGTTGCTGTAGTTGCAGTAGCCAACCCTCAGAGAAGTCCCTCTGACAGAAAGTTATAAAAATGACATTATTTGTCAACGCCATAAACATATCGAGTGTGTATCGCGATGGTTTTTGTCGTCGCTGGATTGCTGTAGGGTGGCAACTCTGTAATGCGTATTGCATTCACAGGGTGCTGACCATATGGCCACCTCCTCGCGCCGTATCTGTGTGCCAAAAACTGCAATTAATTATTTTTTATTGAGTGTTCAGTGCAGATGCACTGTGTGGGGTGGGCCAATATGGCAGGCGGGCGAGGATGGGGTGGGCCGTCAGAGGGGTGGTCCTAATCACTAAATTTGTAAAGTATTAACGGCGGAGTTGCCACTGCACATTTAATTATGAAGACATGTGGCGACGATTGTGCTGACAGTTGTGGCTAATGACATTAGGCCCGGCCAAGGCTTACAGGTCAGAGACGCAGAGCCGGATACCGACAAGCCAGCTTAATCCGCAGCATTTGCGGCCGAGTGCTAGGCATTAGCCTGGGTATTTTAATTTTCAAAATTGTTTACATGCAACTCTTCTGCGCCCAGCTTCTTCCTCCCCTTGCTCACTCACTGCAGGGGTTGCGGTTTTCTGTGGAAATTCAGCATGTCCAGAGCGCATGGCTATATGCAAAATATTACAAACATTTTTGGTCAGCCTGGAGAGATAGACTTTAAAGCGGTCCTGTTGGCAGCCGCATGTGTGCGGGATTTTTGTGTTAATTTTTTAAAGCGAATTCTGTGGAGAACGGCTGACGGCACAGGTGAGAGGTGAAGGATGGATGGCAAGGGACGAGGGGCGAGGGAGTGAAAAGTGGGAGCTCAGAGTTACGTTGCCATTTTCCATTGTGTCCGTCGCTCACTGGCTGTGCAACTGACGAACGACAACAATGGCCACAAGGTGATTCTAGTTTGTTTGTTTGCTCGGCTTTTCTCGTTTTCCAACACTCTTTCTTGACAGCAGCTGCCATAGACGATGCTTGTGTTCAGTTTTGGCTTTGCCAACGCTCTCGGCGGAGTCGGCCCATTGACGCACTGCAAATCTCTGGCATTTCATAAAGTACCACCTACAGCTGACATCGCAGCAAAGACTTAAATAAATGTGCCATCTTTGTATGCATATACGAGTATGTGAATATGTACGTTTGCATATGTACACGTGTGCCAAAAGCACCCGATTGTCTGGCCTTCATTATGATATTGTGTGATATGGTGATATGACCCACTTGGATGGAAGGAAATCAAAAAATTGTTCGTCTTATGTCACGAATGCCAGCGTACATATCATAAACTCCTACATGTACATATATTTGTGTGGCAGGCAATGTGAAATGGGCTGCGAATGTATCTGACAATAAAAAATTGGTTTTCACTTTCAGCACGCGGCGCGATGAAGTTGAACGCAAACTTGCCAAGAGGGCTGCCTGTGCTTAGAGATACTACGAGAGACATTGACAGGCGTGGCCAATGCACATGGCTAAAGAAATTTTGTTTGGAATCGGGACTCGAAAAAGAATATGAATATGACTGATTAAGCAACACGAATCGATTGTCTACATACTCCACTCTGCGCGCATGGGATGCGATTATCCTTCGCTCTGCTGCTGAGACTGGCTGCTGTCTGTTGGCTCTTTCAAACGTGAATTCCTCGATTTTCGTTGCCTTTTTTGTGGCTGCTGTCAGAACTGACAAACGCAAATGATTAATGTGTGTTTGCATGCGTGTAAATGTCACTAGGTGAGGGCGCGGGTGGCTGAGCGGTGGGTTGTAGGTAGCAGTGGGTCACAGCAGAAGGAAGCCAGTGCTCCGAGCTGTGACGCTGCATCGATTTGCTGTCTTTGACTTTCCATTGCAAAGCTGTTGACATTTGTAGTTGCCCCTCCCCTATGGCTCCTACTGCCTGCCACGACACGCACGACATGCCACAACAACAACAACAACAACAGCAACTATCGACCAGATTTGACATTAAATAATGAGTTATACTGCTGACGGCTGAGAATTTGCAACATGTGCCGACACCCCACCCAAATGCCTGCCTGCCTCCATGGCTCATATGCTCCCCATGCTCCAATCACATTCTGGAGCCTTGGCATCTTAGCGGCGTCTGCTGAGTGGGCGTTTTGCGTGTCTTGGGTCTCAGGCATGGGAATTAGTCATCACTAGATTTTTGCTCTACTCATCTAAACTTAGTTTGGGCTGTTCATTTCACCATTTGCCCATTTGCAGTTCGTCAACTCCCTAATCCCAACTCCATCCACCTTCAGCTTTGCCAATTCATCATCTGTTTCCACTTTGCATCTGTTTCCTTCTGTTGCTGTTGCTACTGCTGCTGCTGCTGCTGTTTCCACTTGGCTGCTTATGCCCACCAAACACGCACAAGTAGTTGGAGCATCGAAAAGCCTGGCTTTGCATTCGCCTATACGTATGTACATATGTGACGACTGGTTTCGTCGTCTGCCTACGCTGGCGGCTTCTTCATCAACAACTGTCAGCCGTCTGTCAGTCAGCTAAACGTTTTGCACATTTATTCTGCGCGGTTCCGCAAACGAATTTACATTTCGTTCGCTCACAAGTGTGGCGCCTGCGCCCAACTCTCCAAACATCACCTGAGCTGAATGCCTAATTAAGTTGCTGTTTGTTGCAGCTGCAACTTCAATTGCAATGTCCACTTGCCTACTCGCCTGCAACACGCGCTTAACTTTCTGAGATGTGCTGCGCAGTCGCAGTAATATTTACTTATTTCCCATGCAGCTCGACCAGCTACTGGAGTTTCGTATTGCTGTCTGGTGGCAACAGTTGCCGTTGCAGTTGATGTTGTTGTTGCTGTTGTTGTTAGCGGGTCGGGCCGACTTCAAGCTTGCGCTGGCAATGCGGCATTTATATACATACACCATGTTGGTGTTGTCGTTTTCTGTTTTGCTGTTTTGGGTGCAGGTTACATTGCATGAGCCGTGTTGCCCAAAAGTTTAGTTGATTTTGCCAAAAGCGATTGTGGAATTCAGCGTCGTCAGCTGCGTCTAATTGCCTGTGGTAGCTTGCCACAGTCGAACGTGTTTTTGTGTTTATCAACATTTTAGGATTAAAAAGAAGAAAACAACTATCTAAGAATTGTGTGAGCAGTGGCACAGTTAGCACCGATGGCTAATCTATCTGCTTCTCTTCCAGTGTACTGATGACTTTCAGAGTTGGCTTTAATCAAAACTTATTAATAATTTGGGTGAGGCCCTGTCAATCTGGTCTCCCAATTATTATATACATTTGTAGCTGCGAACATATATTAAAATGGATAAATTTAAAGAAAACAGTGATATCTATCAATGGATAAATACCCATATATAAGCACACAGAAGAAAATAATAAATAAAATATTTATCTTTTTCTCTGGCTGGCTTTAACTGTATATTCGTCCATCTATAAATGGAACTACTTTATATATTTCTATCTATACATAATATTGCCTGTCTCCCTCTCAACGTCTTTGCCACTAACCCATTTCAATTCTCACATGTGTATATAAAGTGTATGTCAAATAAACTGATCTATTCCATATGTGTTTCAGTTCATCTGTATTTGACATCGATGTACATCAAATATGTCCATGCATATTGCGTATCTATTGACGCCAAGTAGCTACCCAGAGGCCAAAAACCGAATCGAAGTCAGTCGAAGGATTGAATGGCTAGTTGACAGAGGAAAGTCATTAGGAGACTTGTTTATTTGGCCGGCGAGTTTGTATCATTCGCTCATTTGCATTGTCAAACGAAATTAACATCCCATTTACTTGAGCTCGACCCCAAGTTCCTCATTAGTCCTACATTTAGCAATTACACGATAATTTACGGCACAAATGTATTTCATATTAGTGGAGCAGCGCAAAGCTGTCGTTGATGTTGTTGTTGTTGTTGTTGTTGTTGTCAACTTAATGTCCTTTGCATAAGCGCACGCTGGTCGCGTTCATATCCTTTTTATTTGCCTTAACACATTTAATTAACAAAGCAATTAAGCAGAGAGAAATGCCAAACCAAGAGAAGAACCAGAAAAGAAAAGCATTTTTAATTTAATTTATATCGTTGTGTTTCTGTCTCTCTGTCTATGTGTGTGTGTGTGTGTGAATCGTCCTTTATTTCCGTGTATATGTGTGGCCTTAGCGGCTCTGCTTTCATCCGTTCTGCTCTGTTGTTATTGTAAAATAATGCGTTAAAATAGTATTTATGTGTGTGCGCCTGACTGTATGTTTTGTATGTGTGTGTGTGTGTGTGTGTGTGTGTGTGTGAGTGAAGTGCGAATGAGATGCAAAATGGACGAAGGAGTCAGCAATGCGCATTACCATGATGACGTTTTTATTGCTCGCTACAAACAATAACATCTTCTATCTCCGTCTCGTGTATATTATGTTCGTCGTCTCTGTCGCTCACTTCGCCTTCACACTCCTCGCTCATGGCTCCTGCATGGGCAACAAAAGGCAAATTTATGCAAAGCAAAGAATTTTTAATTAAATTTCACACACAAACGCACAAGAAGTGTCGGCTAGAGACAGAGAGAGAGAGAGAGAGAGAGAGAGAGAGAGAGAGAGAACTAACTTATTTTTGGGAAGGCATTCGCAAAACTTTTCACCAAAGCAATCAGGCAACTCATCTCAAAGTCAGCCCGAGGTCTGTCAAAAAGAGAGACGTCAACCATTTTAAAGACTTCATCGCATTACAAAGCAGACCGCCAACGCCGACGCCACCGCCACCGCCACCGCCGTCGCGCCGATTGGGCAATGCCTTGCAAGGCGATCTGTCATCTCTGACAGCTTACAATGCGAGTGCGAAGATCGTCTCCCTCCTCCGATGGGTGTGAAGTTAATAAACTTTTCTCGCACGCATGATATAAATCAAAAGCTGTGCAGACTTTTTGGCACTTTCCATACTTGCATTCCTCCATTCACGCTCATGCTCCGTGCTGGATCGCAAGTCAAGCGCAAAATGCAAGGTTATGGCATGTAAAGTGCAACATCATTTCTGTAAAAAGAACATCGATCAGGCTGAAAAGCTATGAGACACACACATGTGTTACGCCTGTCACTTCTACAGCAATTATAATGCCAACTTCTCATATGCAAGAACCCAACCCTGAATTAATAATAATTCTCTTTGACAGTGCACCACCCGACCCACCACCACACAGCTGAGAGCCATGTGGAACTGTTTAACCCTATGCTGCCCACTCCCTAAATTGTCTCTCCCTCCCCCTTCCCCTCTACCGACGTCCCTCGTTCTCCGTTGTTTAAGTTGCTCTTTAAGCAACGATCAATCATAACATGAAAAACACAATTCATGTACTCTGCAGATTAAACACATATTTCATGGGCCTCGCATCCCACATCTCTGGGCTGACATTTTAAATACTGCTGGGGAATAATATTTAATATAAATCGTTATTTGTGCTGAGGAGAGAATCTGAGTTTCAGTTCAACTCAATTTTTAAAGAAAATCTTGTGGATTTTTTGGCGTGTGCAAAAAACAAAGTCAACTTAACGATTAATTATCATAACTGTGGCGCTCAATAATTAATGGTGTTGAAATAGCTTCATAGATAGTTAACAAAAACATTTTAATAGGGGTATAATCTTAATTCCGTTTCATTAACATGCCCAAGGGCCGCTCAGCTTTTCTGATTGATGCTGGCCTCTCTTCATTTGAGACTCATTGTTGGCTGGGCATTTAAGCACCTTACACAATATTGAAATGGGAAATGGGAGATGTCTTTAAGGAGATTCCTAGTCAACTAACAAAGAATCATCAATGAAAATAGAGAGTGCAAGTGGCAAGGGGCAGGGAAGCCTGTGTTTATAGCTGCTGCCAGGCCGACAAAAACGTCGCAGGTTATGCAATTCAGTGTTGGCCTGTGTGAAAATGGGATACAGAGATTATAAGTGAATTAAAGCGCACCACGATGGGGGACGAGACCTCCAGACAGGTATAACGTCAGAGAGCTATGCGAGAGTACAGTTACTTTGGTCGTTTGGAGTCGCCGGTTCAAGCTTTAAGGTCAATCAACAGACCTAGCAAGAGCCAGGAGAGAGTCAGGGAGAGACGTTTGAAGCGAGGCAAGTTTGAAATTCTATTTGCCGCACAGCGGCAATTTCGCAGCTTATGGCAAACTTAGCCATGGGACCGAGGCGAACGGCGAAAGAGGAGGACAGGGGCAACAGCTTGGCACGCTGATGTTGATGCACTAGCACTGACGCTGGCACTGGCACTGGCAGTGGTGCTGGAACTGCTGCACAGCAAGACTAACTGCTGGGTAATCACATGCGGTGTTGCTTAAGCGTTGCCAAGGCAGCCACAAAACCCAGCTCAGTTGCAACTGCAACAGCAGCTGCCATCGCGCCGACAACGTGTGCCATCAATGGAGTCTGAATACTCAAGCAGAGTGACCGCCCTCCCGGCCCCTCCGGCCGCACCTACTCGTGATGCTCACTCCCACCAGCAGCAGCGGCACCATCAGCAGCAGCAACTGCGCAGTCAAACAAAAGTCTGATGTATGACTTGAGATAAACTGCCAGCGTTCCAGACTTATTTTTGCTGGCTGCCATACCCTACGTTAGGCTGTGAACTCTGACTCTGACTCGTGGGATGCATGCTCGCTGTTGGAGAGAAGCGAGACTCGGCATCGTAAATATTTTTGCTTAAGCTTTAAACTGAGGTAGATGTCTTTACGGTTTTAATCGACTCTCGCTCCGCGCCTTGCCAGGCGTTTCCACTTATCTGTTTCTAAAAGCTTACATTAACATAGAACTAACTATTATCTAGATGTTATAGGTTATAGCTAACCCGAATACGATTGGCATTCCTATCAATGCTATAGAGCGCTTCAGTTGTCGAACTGAGTTGGAAGCCCTCATCAAATCGTGTCTGTAGCGTATCATTTTTCCCAGATTCGCCTTGTCCAACACGTAATGCCAACATCTGTGTGTTCTACATTATTTTCTTTTTTGGCTAAGTCCCCCTCTATTTGTAACTTTTTGTTCCACATTTTTTCTTGCTCCTTCGCTATGCAGTTGGCGGCGTGCGTCGCATATATCACAAAACTTCACAAAACTACAGGAAGCCGAGGAGAAATACAACATAGTTTGGTAGCCTTCGCCTGAGCTTGCGGTTTTCGCGAGCTGCATGAGGATGAGACTGAGGATGACGATGATGCTGATCCCATGTGTTGGCTGTGTGTATGTGTGTGTGTGTGTCTCAGTGTGTGCGCCAAGAGCAAGAAGGTTAATAGATGGAAGAGAGCGCACTTTAGTTACAGGCAGCTGCATGCAGCAGCTCCTGCTAGGAAATGTACACCGCTTTACCGTTTTGCTGAACATTTAAGCAGCTCATTTCCTAGGAAATCAACGAAATGGGCACAGAGGGGCATGCTCGGGAGTCAGTCAGTCGACGACGATGGCTATTTTTGGGCTAATGATGTGCTTTGGCCGACCATCAACAGCGAGAGCTCGAGACCCCAATGCAGGGTATGTCATCAGTATTGGCCTCAGCGTCGGCTTCAGCTTCAGCTTCAGCCGCGGCATCAGCAGCAACACGGACAACGGCACCAAAAGCCACTCGATGTCCATCATTCATTTAGTCCCATGTACGAGCCATGCTTATGTTTATTGACTGTTATGGACATGAGTCACAGTTACACGACAATGCCGATGCCAATGCCGATGCCGATGCCGATGCCAATGCCAATGCCGACGACGCGACTTTAACGGAAGTGTTACAATGAGACATTACGGGAGAGGCCCTCGGTAGCTTCTCAACTGTCCCTCGACTGCGCCCTGACTGTCTCCCTTGGCTGCCAGTTATGCCCGTCCATGTCCAGAGCCCATTACCAGGTCTTGTCAGTGTCAGTTGGAGTGCGTTGTCTCTCCCCCCCACTCCATTCTCCCTTTCAGTATGAGGCGTATGTGTGTGTTAGTGTGGGGATTCGGTCTCTGGTTATTTGCTTAAGTGCAAATATGAGCAACTATTTGCTAAATGACAGTTATTGCTGATTAGCTGTCAGACATTTTGACAGCATGAAGAATGACTCGCAATTTTCGCAGAAGGAACCTGACGACGGACTTGCTGCTCTGGCTTTAGCTTCGGCTTTGGCGTTGGCGTCGACTCTGCTTTCGTATTTCGAACTTGCAATGGGACCGGGTTAGGGTTCCGCCTGCAATTAACGATGTAGCATATGGTTAATTAGAACATTAGTCTTCAAGTTGGCAGCTTCCATTTGCAATTCGCTATTGCTATTTGCTATTTGCTTGTTGTTAGTTGGTAGTCGGTAGTAAGAGAAACTTTAAATCATTAAGCAAGCAAGCTAAGTGGGAACGCCGCTGTCAAACCCATTGAAGCCTTGAAGCTTTTGTAATGTACTCTCAGCGTACTAGTCGCAGACTCCAACTGCCAGTGATGTATGGCCTGCTGAGGGTTAAGTACTTTTTCGAATAGGTTAGTGTGAGCTAATGAGCTGTGCTCGAAAGGAGTGAAATCTTCGATTGTTGGTTGTTGCCCGACTAGAAATCGATAAGCACAGGATAGATGATAGATGCTCACAGACGTGAGGTGAAAGAATTTCGAATAAGCCAATAATAGGCTTTCGCCTTGATATACATCGTGGACAACACCTAGCACGATCAGACAATAAAGCACCAGTCCCCCGACAGTATGTCTGACACATAAATTCCGACTCGACCCAAATAGGGCGTAAGCCATAGCTATGTCCAAAAACAGGGCCGAAAATTACGTATGCCTAAACGGTCAACACAAATTATGAGCCAGCTACAAACGACGACAACAAAAGCAACAATAGCAGCAATCGCAATAAAAAGCAATCACTTTGCAACCAAAAACGTCGTACAAAAAGCGCAAAGAAGCGTCCAGGTCCGGTTCGTGTGTACCTGTGCCGATCCCCGACTCGCTGGGGCTCTATAAAAATTGAATATGGCCAAAAGCGTCTCGCAAACGGGGCTATGGCAGGTAGAGCGGGTCGACCGGCCAGAGAAGCTGCAGCAGTTGTTAAGAGTCGAGGCCTGCTCTTTTGCTATTTTGCCTTATAAGGTCGCGCACATAAATAAACACTGCAAATACATATATTGCAAGATGGCCCCGGCAGCAGCAGCAGTAGAGGCTTGGGCATCAATACGCGGCATCTTGCAAAGCAGCTGCTGTGGGCAACGGTCGTACTCCAGCACAGCAAGGAGTACAATCAAACAATTTTAACAATCAACTGATGAGAAAAGGAAATGAAAAGTCAACATGGTCAGCAGTCTGCACAAAGAAGGGGCTAGAACGAAGCTGATCTGCAAGCAAACCGGACAAAAGCTGTGGAAAGGTGCCCATCAGGCCTAGTGGTGGGGCCAAAAGACATTAGCTGACCGCAAGAGGCCTCAACGTCTGACTTTCCTATTGAGGCTGCAGCTAAAATGAAAATTGCTTAGGTCAAACATTAGAAAACTTGAGATACGACTCGAGAGATCAGTAAATGGTCATCGAGTTGGCCTCTACGACTGAGAGATGAATAAGGCACCAAAAACGATTTGTGCTAAGGCTTTTATAATTAGATCTCGTATAGCCACAAACATCATTAATTCAAAGCCTGAAGCATCTACACCTCGGACTGATCTTATCCAAAGCAGTTACATTCGAGTCTGTAGTTTGTTGTGATATCTTCTCTCGCTACCTCTCTCAGTCCTGCCCACTGACTCCTCACGCCTCGTTCCCCGTTCAGCGATCGAAGAGCGACGATCGTTCGATTTTGTGGCGCGCTATTAAATTGTAAATTGGTTGGGCAGCGCTGCCGATGCAGCAAACGTGTCTAAATGCCGCATTGTAGAGAGTCGACTCCGTTCCGCCGCTCCCTCGCTGTCTATCTGCGCTGCGCTTGCCGCAGCCGACGCATCGTGAATCGTGTGCAATTTGCTGGCCCATCCGTAGACGTCGATTCGACTTGAATCTGGTCTGGTCTGTTCGGCTTCCTTGCAACTCCGGATTGACCACTTTTGCTGCGCAGCGCGTGGTTCGGTTTGGGTTTCGTGGTTTTGTATCTGGTATCTGGGCCCCTGAGTCTGATTCTGTGGCACCGGCTAATCAATTTTCGATCCTCTCTCATCGCTCGATTGCGTCTACTCCACTCCTGCGGTTTATCAACGCTTTATTACGCTGACGTTTTGTCAATTTGATTGCCTTTGTTTTGATGTTGCTCTGCCCTGCCCTGTCCGTCTCTTGTATTGACAGCACTTCGAACATTTCAGGCGTTTAATGTATTTCCATTGGCAAGACCTTGAAATGTCTCTCTCGTCAGCCGATCCTCCGTCCACTCTTCAATGTACGCCGAAGTTAATGGCTGGCTTTTAATTGCTTCCCTGTAACAGCAGTTTGTGTTCGATTTGCTGCCTCACCTTAAATGCTGCACACACAGCCACAGTCGCACTCGCATAGACTGCGGCGGGGGGCACTTTCAGTTTTTCTTTTTCATTTTCGATTATACTTTTTACACACGTTCACATACTCCGTCACTTTTTATAGCATTCGTTGTCACTGTGTTGTTGCTTTGCCACTTGATTTTTATGCAATCAGCCCGCTGGTCATTGTCGTTAGTGCAAATCAAGAGTTTGATTTTATTATATCGTTTTGAGCTCTCCGATTTTCCATATTTTTTCATGGCGTGCCAATGTTTTTTCGAGTGGCTAGACAAATGTTTTTCACTGCTGCTCCTGCTGCAGGTAAAATGTTATTAAAATCTTGTCCAGCATGGAAATAATGCAGTATATGGGTTTGGGGTGGAGTTCGAATCGCAGAGTTCGGCTTTTGCCTGTTCCTGGTCCACACTAACATCTTTTCACACGTCCTACTTAGCGTCCACAGGTATGCAAATCAGCTGGCAATCTATTGGAGTCTATTTAATGGCCTTCCTAATGTGTCATATATCATTCGCAGCCAACAACCAGCTCACAATTTACCCAAGCTATCGCCATATCGTGGCTCCATCGGAGCCATGTTAAGCTACCTGGCCATCATTCGGCCACGGTCCATCTACTATGCCTTTCACTCTGGCCTCAGCAAATTGACAACTTCATTGGCCCTAAATATGGTTAATGACCAAGCGCCGAAGCAAAATTCTTGTCAACACACAGCTAACAATACAGCAACACGCACATCTGAAAGCATTAACAAAATAATGTCAAATGGTTTTAATTGTTTCCAAGTGGTGCCCCACGTAAACTGAAATCCCAGAGACTCCGAAAACTGCGTGGGCTGAGCCAGAGCAAACGCCTCTTTTGATTTACTCGCCTAGCTGAGCAGGGGTCTGCGGGCAGAGGTCTGGAGCAGAGTGGACGCTTTGATATGTGCCGCCAACAAAAAGTTTACTTTGGCATGGCCAACGCTCGACAGTTGCCACATGTGTGGCTGCTGCCTCTCTCCCTCTCCCTCTCCCTCTCCCTCCTCCTCCCTCTCCTCTTTCTGCTGCTTCTACTCGACTGAGCGCTGATTAATATCTCACAAATTTTTGGCTCTGTGATGAATTATTTCTTAGCTCTCTCACTTTTCAGCTGCGATTTGTTCTGCTTTGCCGCAGCGCAGCAGCAGCAGAAGCAGAAGCAAAAGGAAAATAAATAATAAAATTTAGCGCAATTTTGTTGTTGGCGTTTTGTTTATTTTGCTTTTGCGGTTGCTCGATTTTTATGGCTTGTTTAAATGTTTTTGTTTACGCTTTTTGCGTCTCGATTTTGGGTTCTTTATGGCACTCGAATCTATAAGCGAGTGGATTGATTGAGTTACTTACTTACAGGCGCCCTGCACACTTCCGATACTATTTGTTGGCCAATCAACGAACCAAACTAGCTTTCATTTATCCGAATTAGGGACGCACAGACGTGGGCCTGCCGCCTAAATACATTTCGAACTGCAAATGCACTACGATAGGCGGACGATAATCATGTTATCTCCGTCTTTTGCTCATTTTCATTAAACTCAATTCGATTAGAGGCGCACACATGGCCCGTCGAGGCTCTCCACGACCCCACTTGATTCATTTGTGGGCATAACGACTCAAGTGGCGCAAATTTGCCCGACACTCGCCTAGGAAATGGGGCTGTGCTATCGTTAAGTGCAGCTCGAAGACGCCCCCGTTGCAGCTGGCGAGCAATTCAATTTCCATTTGAGGGGCCAGCCGATAGAGCCGCTAACCCCAACCCCTTTCGAGTCTGAGCCGTTTCGCACAACTTCGTCAACATGATTAATTAGTCTTCGGCCGGGTCTCTCTGGCTCGGCCTCATGTTGTTGATGCTGCGGCTCAGATCTATCTGATGGTTTAATAATCAGACAAAATTGTCCATTGTGCGCGCTGACTGTCGACTGACGACTGTCTTCTGCTGACCTCAACCGTGGCACGGAATGAGTTCAAAAGGCAAATACCAAATCATATTTAGTTGGTCGGCCATTAGTTCACTTTGACTGGCGAATGAATGAAAAACGCCAATTGTTTGTCTTCTGTTCGACATTCGAGGCAAAACGTTCGCTTTCTACAATTATTGCTAAGCTGCCCATCTTCATGGGGCCACGACTTCTCTCTGAGGCCCAACTCTAATTGCCCTGGTCGGGCTAGTTATGTTGATGTGGGTCAGCTCTTCCTATTGCAAAGCAATTACCCATTAAGACTACGGAGAGTGCAAGTCTCTATAATTGTGCGTTGAAAACTTACTTGACTTGACCTGATCTAAGTATTTGCTGACTGAAGTTTACGTACCTGCAAGAAGAAGCAGAAGAGGAGAAAAATTAAAATGTGAATAAGTCTTGATGGGTAAATGGAAACACTTTAAAGCTGACCTATTGCCCCGTCGCGGGTTGACCCAACATTTACTCAAGCATTTAGCGTGCTCCAATTAGAGTGTCAAAGCGGCCCACTACCCACCTCCCCACTCCTCCACTCCAGTCCACCAATTTTGCTGTCCCACGCCAAGCACAGCTTATTTAGGGTTGCCAATATTATTTAATTTTCACAGCTCTCGCAGCCACGTCCCACTTCACTCTCACAGCGTCTGCCGACGTCAAACAGTTGCGCGAAATTGTCGAAAAAAAGAACAAATATTGACATTGCGTTGTAATAACGCTGCATTAACGGTGCTGGCGAGTGCCGTTATCGCGGCAGCCGCACAAATGAGGGAAACCCAAAATGGCGATTGGCGACTGACGACGGAAATGAAAAGCAAAACCCCCGCCACACAGCCAGCCCAGTTCGGCTCGGCCACCGAGAGCTTAATAATGTAAATTTTGCTCTAAGCTATTGCCAAGGACTAATGGTGCGTTTAGTCAGCAACCCCTAAAAGCCGACTCCGGGAAGCGAAGCAGCAAAATCAAAAGCAGCAGAAAAGAAAAGCAAAGCAAAAACTTGCCCGCACACGTCACAAGGTACACTAAAGGCAGAAGGAGCCGAAGCAAGAGCAGGAGCAGGAGCCAGGGCTAAAGAAATCATCACGAGCCGTAAGTTTGCGTGTGACGCGAATGTCGCCAGCTGAAATGTCGTTCGCCCGTTTTGGTAAAACATTATTAAGCGCCAAAGATTATGCAAAGAAAAACAAGTGGGCGCAAGCGAAAACCAATATGGCCGCCCAAAGAAAGAGATGAGCGCGTCTCGCTTCCTCATTATACGCTTGTGCAAACATCGGAATCGCTTGTGTGTATAGAGGGGCATAGAGTACATTTTGTAACTGGAAATGGGGGGAAACCACGTGGAAAAGCTCGGAAACGGGATGCTCGGCAGGACACGTTTGTTGCTTCGCATAAATTTCATTGCAGTCAACATCTCCAATTGTTGGGGTTGTTATCGGCCTGACTCGCATATCAGGGCAGAACCGATCGCAGTCATCTGATTGCTCACACTCCATCTAATCGCCTTCACTTTTCCTGGCTTTTCCTGCTTTTCCTACTCTGCCTGCTTACCGCCCTCTGTGCACTTGACGTCGACACCGTTTGGGAGGGGGCGACGCGCATATCCCGGGCGTATTCTGCACTGTGTCAGCAGATGTACGTCGGCACTTCCTGTCCCGGGTCCTTGCAATTTCTGAGACTTTGTTTTTTTTTTTGGTTTTTTGAATATTATTATTAAGAATAAAAACAATAACGTCTGTCGCACGCCTCCTCTTGGCTAAACATACATGAAGCCCTTTTCATGCTTTCATCTTTATGTCACCGCATCGATTTTTGTTTGCCTTCCTCAGTTGCTGCCGCGTCCTGCTGGCTGTCTTCATCACACTGCCACTTAAGAGCCATCCCAGCCCTCCATTTATACCCTTGGCTAAAATTGTTTGTTTGGGGATTTGCATGTTTTCTGCACACGCTCCACTCCGGTTTACTCCTCACGCCGGGGCATTGTCTCTATTAGAAGTTAACGCATATTTATTGTCGGTTTTTGCACCTTGAGCCTGCTTTAGATCTGTTTTTGTATTGCTTTTTCCTCCCTGCCCCCCAGCCCGCCCTGCCTTCACGTCTTCACACATCGCCTTGGCTTTTCTTGCTCGCATGGAATTGCTAATAAGCTTGCCGCTTGATTTTTCGCCAAGCGTTGCGGAGAATGGCAAATCTCGTACCCTGCAGAAATCCTTCAGCGCCTAAAATTAGACTTCCATTTGGGGCAACAGAGTGTGGCCCCGCTTGACAACTCAATCAGCTTGATTAACGTTTTACTTTCCATCTCCGTCTGCCTCTTAGCCGTGGCATTTGCTTAAGCATTAACCGCCCGTCGACGTCTCAAGTGCTTCAAGAGGGTCGAGAGGAGAGAGAGAGAGAGAGAGAGAGAGAGAGAGAGAGAGATAGAGAGAGAAAGAGAGAGATAGAGCCCCAACCCCTAGATGAAGAAGATGGCGATGAAGTGGCTTTCGAGAGAGCTGAGCCTGATTTCACTTTGGCCACAATGGACTTATTGTTTGCACTCGCAGCCAAGCTCCGCTAAAAGCCTCTCTAGAGCAATTGGCAAACGGGACTGACGGGCTGATCCACTTCCACTGCCAGGCAGGTAAGGGTATTAGCAAGCATTTAGTGGGCAATGAATAAAGTGCGTACACACAAATTAAGTGCCAAAGTAGACGTACGTGACGTGGTTGGAACCGAAAGATCTGGCTTCTATTGGATTCTGATTCACTTTGGCAGCAACATGAGCTCGATGCAGCACAAGGTCAGGGTCCAAGTCCGAAAACAAATCATTAAAGCGAAGTCGGGCAGGTCCAATGTCTACTTTAGAAGTGATGTCATCGCTGGATCTCGGCACTCACCAAAACAGAATGATCCGCGGAGTTTTCCAGAAATATTCACAATTTCTCTAATTCACTGTTAACCAATATCTGTGCTTCTTCGAGAGGTGATCGCAAATTTTATGAAGAAATCGACTTTGCAGATAAAGAGTTTACTTTCGCTGAGCATGATATCGGCAACTACAAAAATCTTTAGAGACTTTTGTCCACTAGCTTCGAGCTCAAACTGAAATTTGACTTTGCGCATGTGGAAGGTCTGAGCTTCACAACAGTTTCCACTGAGGGCTTGACAGTGGATCGCAAGCTCTTTGGCGATCCTCACTTGATGTTGTCGGAGAGTGAAATTGAGAGAGGACTTTTTCAATTTCAAATCGATTGTGCTTAAAAACTGACTCTCATGAGCAATGGCCTTTCGGCCATTCCCAAATACACGATGCACTCATATTTAAATTTCATTCTCGATGCCAAAAAACAGGGAGACCGCATTTACCGTTAGCCGCCACACTGAGTAACCAGCCCGAATCAACAACAGTATGCACCAGCTCATGCGGCTTCACTTCCTTCTCCTACTTTACCTGCACACAATGTCCCCCAGCTACCTTTCAGGGCCCTCTTTCACGTGCGCTGAAATTTTAAGTGAGTTTTTCAGAGTCGACGTTTGGCGTTTAATGACGTCGACGACGACGAAGAGGACGACGACGACTCTGGGGCATTCTTATGCACCAACACACGTGCACACACACTCGAAGAGTCGTGCGTGTGTGTGTTGGCTGGGTGTGCGTGAACATATATATACAGAAATTTAAATTTTAAAATAACATCTCGATTCAGTTGCTGGAAGTTTTTTCCTTCATTGCCAGTTGTTTCATTACGTGTGCCCGAGGCTCAAGTCGAGGCTGAGACTAATGCTGAGGTTGAACTTGAGCCAAGCAAACGTCCAGCCCCACCCAGCGACAAGCCTGAGGGCCAAAAGGGCAGAGGAGAGTTAGGTGTGTTGGCAACGGGCTGCTGTCGAGTGGGTGAGTGGAGCATGTCCTCCTTAAAGCCAACGAGGAGCAGAATGTCATTTTGTCACGAATCGGACGCTTCTTCATCATCGTCTGATCATTATGTTTATTAAAATGCCACACACACACACACACACAGAGTGTGCTGGCAAGTCTCGGATTTTTGTTTCGTTATGTTGTTGCTCATGTTATCTTTTTAGCAAGCTAACCAGTCGGCCAGGCAGTCAGTCAGGTAGTCTTTAAGCAAGATTTTGTACAGTGAAAGTCACGGCTATTTGACTCATTTTCCATTTTCATTTCGTTGCTCGGCTGCTCCCTGGCAATTGCCTTCAAAGAGCTCCAGTCTCTCTCGCTCTCATTTCTGCAGCAATTTGCATATTTCGGAGCGCGCACCCACCCGGCTAGCCACACACGCGCCCAGCATGTCAAACAGGTGTATGGCCTCAGGTGTACACGAAGAGACACAATTAATGCCCGGCCGAGAAGTCAGCTCGTCTGCCCACTCCATAAACAAGTCAAACCGTATTTATATTTGTGGATTCCGTCAGACTCCGCAAAGGCAATTAATGTAGCTCTCGTCAACAGATGTGGCTCTGCAGCTCTCGCGCCTTCCAATAAATTACGAATTTTCATTTTCATTCACGCCTCATAAAGCGAAGAGCCAGATCAGCCAAAGGCCTAAACATGTCACCGAAATACAGTCAAGCGAGGCATAATTTGCATCTCTCATATTTTCATGGCTGCGACACCCAAGCAGCCCAGATACACATACAACTCCTACACGACGAGACACGCACGCAGATGAGACAGCAAACAAAATCAAATAAAATCTCAAAGAAAATGCTGCTAAACAAAAAGAAAACTCTGCCGCCGTCGTTGTTTCATTTCATTTCACTTCAGTATATTTGATTCCCGTTGTATTTTATTTATTCATATGTGTATCTGTGAGTGTGTATGTGTGTGGTGCGGTGTGCGGGTGGGTTTATTTGCAACCACACAACCAACCACTGACAGTGTTGTCTATGTTAATTTGTATTTATTTTATTTATGCATCACACACACGCACGCACTTATGTACATATAGTATGTGTATTTTTCTATTATCCCATCTATGCGAAGGCTCGGGCTTGTTTGACAATGAAAATATGTGTTTATGGCGCAAAGGAAAAGAGGTTGGAGCTAAGATTGCTTGACTCTTGATTCGCACTAACCACAAATTCACTAAAGTTTTGGAGTATTAATTGATATGCCAATTTCTGTAGACTCATAAATCTATAAGCGAGACTCAAGAGCAGGCGTTGACTGTATGCCTGAATGGACGTGAACTGACCACGAACCATCCATTCACTGACCGGGCCACTGCCACTGCCACTGCCATGGCAGACTTCTACGTCCGCCAATTCCATTCAATTAACACTTACAGCTCACAGCGGAAAGCTGCCAGACGCTAATTATAGACACACACACACACACACACACACACACACAGAGAGAGAGACTCACGTATTGTAGGTGTGGGGGAGGGCACACGCAAGCGACAAGCAGCCCTGGACACACAGTTTCGTTTCATTTGTTCGCGTAAATTGTATAATTAAGTTGAAGTTGTTTAACAAATTTGTACAACAATAAATTTATTAGCATTCGAAACTGTCCCGCTCTAAACTGCTGGCTGGCTCCCTCCTACTCCCCTGCCTCCTCGTCGTTCACCTCATCCTCGACTGTTGCAAAGTTGCATGTCAGAGTTAATTGTTGACTTAGGTCGCTGCTGAAAGTGTGCAGGTGGTAAACTGTCAACTGGGGAGCCCTGGAGTCACCCCACCACCCGGCCACATCAGCGTGGGTTAGCTGTTCCACGGATCCAGGCCACGTGCCTGATAAAGGATAGCGAGTGCTGCGTATGATTTATGGAGTTAGCGAAAGTTTTCAGCGCTTTCGTTTCTTTTTTTCCCCATTAAATATAATCTATAATTTGTTATGCTCTGAAGACTAAATGTGGAAAGCTTCTGCTGATTCCCATTGATTGCTGGCTCATCAAACGGAGCGTCCAGCAAATATCACGCTTTGGCCGTACTCCGCCTGCAATCCAATATCAGCCAAGTGGAAAGCTGTAAAATTTGTAGCCCATATATTCAATGCGCGGCACTCGATATTTCGAAATGGTGGAGAATATCGCATTTAGGCGCTGCTTGGCTCTGACTGCCTCAACTTTATGGCTGCACGTCGGCGAATTGTCGCAGGACCAGCCAGCCAGCCGCCCTACCGCAATCCTTGTCGCCTTTTCACACGTAATAAACGAAGCTGTAAAGCGACGTGGACGACGAAACAACATTGCCGCATCCACATTCCACAGCCAAGTGGAAAAGTTGTGCTCTGCTGGCCTTTTCTTATTCCCCTCCCCCCTTCTAGCCAGTTCAGCTCCCCTGCCCGTACATCCTGAGCCTCCCGCAACCTCGATTTGTCTTGGCTTTCTTCTGCTGTACGCACGATTTGTAGTCGTTCGTGCTGCCCCAAAGTTTCTTTTCGCCATCCCATGAAATATAAATAACATTTTCAAGCGTTGAAAAATTTATGAAATACGCCGCCCCATCAGAATGAACCCGTAGTCGGAGCAGGGAAGCCGCGCAGTCGTCCGGCAATCTGCTAGGGGCAATCTCACGTATCGATTTTCAGGATAAACTTAAGGCCAAGTTTCCATAGTCCGGATCTGAGTCAAAGCCAGAGTCAGAGTCAAAGTCTGAGTCTGGGCTTTCCATTCTTGTTCTTCCTCTTGTTATGCTGTTCTGCCACATTTTCACACTTTATTAAAGCGCCAAAGTAAGAGTCGAAAGTTAGTTGTGTAGTTTATAGTTTGGGACAGCGCGGCAACTTTCTGCGCCTGGACAAATTTAAGGCTTGGCTGCTTATGAAAATACATGGCAACATTCAATGTGATGCTGTTCAGGCCGATGTCCTGCGGTTATCCTTGGCCCATTAGGCAAATAATGCTGAGCACCGCTTTCCATTGCTATAATGAAAACGTAGGCGTGCGTATTATTCTCGATTAGATATCTAGCTGCTGTTGTTTACTCTTTGCTGATTTATGAACATCATTAAAACTTTTTATATCGTGATAAACTTTACGCTCAAGGACGACACAGGACGACCGTAGCAGTTGGTCCATAGCAAAATATACATTGGAATTTTGCTTTGTTGTTTTTCGCCCAAGTTACCCAGCAACCCCTCCCTGCCTGCCTCGCAGCCATTTCCAATTTTCATTTACCAGTCCGAATCACATAACAAATGCAATTGTTTAGTTCGTTGCGTTTCCTTCTGTTTCATTCAATTCTAAAGCTGAAGCCGAAGCTGAAGCTGAAGCTGGTGCTTCATTTATTTATTTTTTTCTCTTTTTTTTGTACTTTGTTGCCGCAAAATGAAATTGGGGAATTTACTTTAATTTGTTTTTCGTGCCGCCGCAGCAGGCAACCCCTAACCGCGTTAGCTCTCAGCTCCAAGCTCTCAGCTCCCAGTTCCCAGTTCCCAGCTCCTATTGTATTGGTCTGCTACCCCCGAAAACTCTGAGCGAGAGCTGCTCAGCTTGCTTTTTAAAATCAATTTCGTCTACTTTTGTGGCTCTGCGCCCTTTTTCCCGGCCCCTCCCACTCCTTTTGTTTTGTAGTTTCGTTCAAATTGAATTTGGCATAGAACATGCTCGCTGAAATGCTTGGGTCGGCACTCCGCTTCCCTCCGGCAAGAAAGAGGTGAAAGGCTGTTCGGATGCTTCTGCCACTGCAACACGTTTGACTTAGCCACAAGCTGCTGTTGCAATGTTGTTTGTCAGGCTGTTTGCTTTCAGCTCTGGCCAAACGCAAGCTCCATTGCCTCACATTATTGGCCAAGCACATAAGCATATGTAGAGCAGCCTTCACTAAATGAAAGACGCCGCGTCATTCGGCAGTTCTTTAACTCAAGTTCATAATCCTTCTAGTCACACTCGGCATGCCTCAATGGTGCGAACAAATGGCAAGCGCATCTGACATAGCCAGACGACGAGGTACGCTGAACAGTTCACCTGTGTCTGGTCTGCATGTCTGTCCGGCCGCCTGTCGCG
Source organism: Drosophila mercatorum (assembly GCA_961210405.1). Classification (NCBI taxonomy): domain Eukaryota; kingdom Metazoa; phylum Arthropoda; class Insecta; order Diptera; family Drosophilidae; genus Drosophila; species Drosophila mercatorum. The sequence goes on along the minus strand of CAUIUS010000004.1, from coordinate 24,436,305 downwards.
CCGTGTGTCTGTCTAACTTGCTGCCCGCCTCGTTGCCGGAAGTGGAGTCCGGCTGCCGTGTCTGTCGCCCAGCCTCGTCCGGTGCGTGCTTTGTTAGCGAAAACAACGCAACTAAAAATTGCTCTCAAGGCGCCAGTAGAGGGCTCCCAGCTCCCAGCTTCCGAGCAGCGAGCTAAACTTTGGTCTTCCCGCTTCTAGTAGCACGCTAGGTGCGTGCGTTTGCGTGTTTGACGCGGCTAGGAGGAGGGAGCAAGCTTACACGAGAGGTGTTTGGAATTTCATTAATATTTTATTGCTTTTTTTGCCGACTGCTGCCACTGCTGGTGGGGACGTCTCTGCTGTTTTTCTTGAATTTATTAAAAGTACCGACTGCTTGAGGAATATGTTACTTTGAATTCATCACGGGAGCTGAGCGCCGAGCTACAGTTACGTCCGTTGTGAAATATGGCCGTATCACAATCAAAGCATCGTCGGATACATACTCACACACATATCCATATCTGATCAGTTGGGCAAACAGAACTTCTCGATGTCACAGGCAACCCATAGGCAGAGTCTGAGTGGGAGAGGCAGAGAGGGGTGGCTGCTAATGAAGTCTTTGTGCCATTAACCATAGAAAGATGGCATAAACATGTTTCGAGTGCCGTTCATGTCAATTTCAGAGATAGAGCGAGGTCCATTGTCGACGGCACAAGTTTATGCCAACAAAACATGATTGAACATGATTACTGTCACACATGCCGAGCAAAAACTGACAGCAAAATGTCAGAGCGTAGTCCGGTCGGGACTAGCAGCTGGAGCTGCAGGTCCAGTAGTCTAGCTAGTCTGGTAGCCGACTGATGACAAACCTGAAGCACAAAGCAAACAAACCTCGTGCTGGCTCCGGAGTTATTATATTTCCACTTATTGACGGCCGAAATGAAATGAAAACAATCAAATGACAACTGTCAGCACAAAATTTTCTATTTTCCGACAAAGCTTCGCCACTCCTGCTTCCCGGTTGGCCGACGAAGAGAAATAAAAAGAGCTCAGGCGTTTCATTGTGTACAATTTCTATGGCGAAAGAGCCTCTGCAACGCCCTCCAACTAGTTGGCCCCAAAACTTTCTCAAGCAATCAAAAAAAAAAAAAAAAACGAATGTATGGAGGCGACTACGACAGCGGCTGCGACTGCAAACTGAGAATAGAATTCGAATGGAGGCAAGAGTTTAAGTAAATTATTTTGTCAGTATAAAGAAATTGCAAGAGGCGGCCAGAACGGCAGCCTGAATCCTTCGAGTTTTATTTGCTTACTCTTATCGCATCTAGTGGTAGGAGCGAAACTTTTCCGAGCCCTCAACACGCATTCTTTGTTCCTGCATTCGGCTACCTTAAGAGTTTTCCTTTCCTCCTGCCGTCAGCTACACTCATACACTCCGGATCTGAGCCGAATACGTAGCGTACGCGTAATTTGTGTGGCAGCACATCAAATAAATTGCAGTGCAATAAACCACTGAGTGAGGAGAGTGAGGAAGGTACGAAAGGCACAAAAGGGAGAGGTAGAAGAGTGTCAAAAGAAGGAGAAGAGAGGTAGAAGAGTGTAAAGAGAAAACAATACGGACATTTTCGTAGGTTGAGCAATAAGTGCAAACATTTCACTTTCGAGTCGAGCCCTTTCTGTGCAGCTTCGCATCGAGGCTGCCACAATTAAGCCGTGTGCTCCATTCAGTAGGCGTGCCGCAGACCCCTCAGCCTCTTGGCCATGTTTCGGTGTGTGTGAGTTTTTCACTTTCCTTGAGCCTGGGCTAATGTAAATTGTGAATGCTGTCAGCTGCAGAAGGCTCGCTTTCTGTTTTTTGACCGAAACTTCCCTTGTGCTCCAAGCGGTGTTCGCCGAAGGCATACGGAGCTCGTAACGACATACATATGTCTTTAAGGCAAACTATAATATAAAAGCCAACAGGAAACGAGGTCAAAGCTCCTTTCCTATTATATGTAGAGTTAATACTTTTTAATTCATCCTTCAATGTGTTCACGAATGCTTTAAAGCCCTTTCATAATAAAACAAAATATATGTCAGATCAAAGAGCGATCAAAGTGCGCTCCTACACCACATTTTCTTCTCAACTGTAAACGCTTTCAGCGAACACTTATGAAAGCTGACTTATTTGCCTGGCTAAATAAGTCTGGATTGTATCAGTATAACTCTTTGCATTCAACCTATGGAAAGTTCTCCAGATTATAAAACAAAAAGTCCTACATTAATCAGAGCTAGACTAGTTGGTATCATTATTTGACAGACATTTCGTGAGTTTTTAATCTTGCCCCACAAGATATGTGTATAGCCGCCCACTGTGAAATAGATTATATTTATTTAAGGAAGTGCGCTTAGTACTTCAAAGAGATTCCCTAACAAAATTCGGTATAGAAAAAAGCGAAGAGGAACGGAGTCGTATTCTCAAGAATGCAAATCACAAACAAATTACCCGCTGTCCAGACTTGCGACCCAGGCTTAAGAAATGAAATTCCGACGCTCAACATTATTTCCACGAAATTAAAAAAATTTACGCGCACACAATTAATCTTGGCGCAGCGAAGGCTAGCAGCGGCTCAGCGAAGAGGAAATCTCGCCAGATAGATGAACAGATGAACAGGCCAGAAGACAAATTCCACGGAAAATGCACAAGATTTTCAGTTTTCTTTATTTGGGCCCAAACAAGACGAGCACCAAATGCGGCACGTAGCGAACGCTAATCAAATAAAAACATTAGGTAACATTTACACTGTGATAGTCCGAGAGAGGCGGAGAGAAAGCCCTCTAGCACAAGAGAGTGGGAGAGAGAGAGAGAGGGAGAGAGATGAACGAACGGTGTGGCTCAATTTGAGACCTGTTTTTCTTCATGCGTATGTTTTCGTTCTCTCCCTTTCTTTTGTATTTTTTTTTTTTTTTTTTTTGAGACACTATTATTATTTTACGACTCTCGAATGCCTGCTCCCGCATTTTTCAGCCGGACGCAGGACACTAACGGCCTTTCATTAGGCTGCGACTGCCACAGCGACGAGGGTGGGCACAAGTTGCCTAAAGCAGGTTATACGATATGCATAAAATAAGATACAGAGACAGTGAGTGTAACAGAGAGAGAGAGAGAGAGAGAGAGAGAGAGAGAGAGAGAGAGAGAGAGAGAGACTAGCAGGCAAGGCAAATGACGAACAGACGGGTCCAAGTAACCTGATGCCTCGTCCTGCGTGTCGCGTCCATTGTAAGTTGATATGCCGAAAATGTGCTAAAAATGTGGTTGATGGCTCAGCACTCGCCGCAGTGTGCAGCGTGTAAATGTTTCTTATATCTACATATATGTACCTGTGCAAGCGCCTAATGTGTGCACACACTCCTGTTCCCAGGAAGAAGCGAGAGCTTTCATAAAAATTGATGCTGCATTGTCCCAACTATCGTAAAACTTCCATTAGCCGAACGCACTTGAGATAGCCGGCAAATGGATCTTAAAGATACAAGTCTCTGGCAATCAGCGTGATACTCGAACAATCCTGTTCATTATTTCGCAGCATCTATTGGTTGCCTTATCGCTGGATCAGTTAGCATTCGCCATTCACAACTTCCAGCTGTCTCAAGTGCCCACATAAGGCATTCTCCCCTATATTCAGCTCGTATAACTGAACATGAAAACTACTTTAAGTGTCCTCAGCCTTGGCTGAAAAACCCATGAGCCGAGGCAACTTATTTACACACACATCCTAAGATTCTATCGTCTGTCCTCTATCCCTATTCCTATCCCTCTCACGCTTCTCGCCAAACTCTAGGCGCATCTCTCTGTCTCCTGATGTACAGCTGCGACATTGTTGTTTCTGTCGCTGCTTCAATAACAACAGCAGCTACAAACAAGCCAACAACAATTCCCATTTTCCTGCTAGTTCAGTTCCCCTCTCTCTCTGTCGCTCTCTCTCTTTCTCTGTCTCTGTCTCTGTCTCTCTGGATGTGTGTGTGCGCCTATTTGTTTTGGTCTCAAATGTATCTTAAATTTTATTTTATTGTTTTGTTTCGTTGCGCTTTGTCTTTCTTCTCGTCGTTGCTACACATCCTCTTCCATCGCCTTCTCCTTCAATCTCTTTGCTGTTATTCCATAAAAATGAAAATGATTTTCACTGATTTTCTAGCTCTGCCTCCCTCCCTCTCCCTCTCTCTCACACACTCTTTCATGTGGCATTTGTCAACGTGGCTGTGTTGGATTTTCCATCTGATAAGCCCAAGAAATGTTCTTTTTCTTATCTGCTCTCTCTCTCTTTCTCTCTCTCTCTCTCTCTGTCTTTTGGTGTTGCTATTTTTATCGTCCGCCTCCAAAGACGAAATGTCCAAACTCTGGGCGCAGGGTTATGGCGGGGGTGTGGCAGTCTGCTTTGTTTATCCAGAGAACGCGCTGCGCTAAATTTTATTAGTGACCGCATTTTGTTTGCCTTTTTAGTGGACCAACAGCTGGCGTCCAGCTCTGTCCAGGCTGTCCCTCTGTCCTGCTCTTATCTGTTGCCTAATTTCGTCCTCTAAGCCGATTTAAGGTGCCCAGATTTCGGCGCATTAAAACTGTGTGCCTCTGTGTGTGTGTGCCTCTGTGTGTGTGTGTGTGTGAGTTGTTGTTCTTTTCTCTGCTGCTCAGACTCTGCTTTTATTATTTGTTGGATTTATTATAGCGCCAGCAGCTCACAGCCTTTACATACATATATAAAAACAAACATATATATCGGTCAAAAGTTTGACTCCCACTTACTCACACTCTCTCTATCTCTTTCTCTCCCCCTCTCTCGCGTAGTTGCTGTGTCGCCTTGAGAGCTTCCGGGCAGCGCTGATAAAAGAAATCTTTCAGAGCCGTATGAGCTTCACTCAAGTGGCATATATTCGAGTATTTATAGCGACTCAGATATATTTTATTAGTGATAGCTGGCAGCTGGCAGCTACTGACGAGAGGAAGTGGTGTGTGCGTAGCGCGAAGGCGGCAATTGGCAAGTGCATTCCCACAGCTAGATAGAGCGCTAGAGTATAGCCCCCCAGTCTCGAACCATATCGCATCACATCGCGCAGGGAGCCATCATCAGGCTTCAATGTAAAACCCATTCGTGGTGCACTAAAGATTTGTCATTCCCTTCAGTTTTTAACAGCTTCTGCAAAACTCTAAAGCAAACATTATTTTTAATGGGCTGCCTAGGAAAGAAGTCTTTGTCTCAGCTTCAGCTTCAGCGTCAGAGTCAGCTCCAACTGCAGCTTCAGTTGGAGTTTTGGCCAACGCTCAATGCAATGAAAGTAAGAAATGCTGAGCGCTCGTAAAAGCCGGGCCAGGCAACAACTCAAGCAAATTTGCATTCAGTTGTGAAACATTCTATAAAAAATAATAAATTTAATGTTCGACAATAAAAAGGCAAAACACTCGCATATTTTTATGAGTTTTGCGTGCCTCGGGCTGGGTCCTTGGGGCCAGCCTAGAGAGGGAATTCACAGCAGTTGCTGCTGCAATTACTGTAAGCAATCATCAGTCAGGCATTCAGTCAGTCAGTCAGTTAGTCAGTCAGCCAGTCTGGCAGTCAGCCAGTCAGTCCCAAGTCCAGACAATGTGTTCAGCTCATAAAATGGTATACATTGTGCGTGGCATGTGGTGACTAATGCCTCAGATTGTGGCAAACAGAAGCAGTCACAACTTTTGGAGCAATCGAAATGCTATGACGGCAGCCAGTTCATCCGCTGGCGAACATTTCCCTAGCGAACGAAGAGCTCAACCCTTGTAGCTCGCCTCAGCCTCAACCTCAGCCTCAGCTGTGTCCCTAGGAAAGCACAAATTCAATTTTAGACAAATATCAGACACCAAGTCAGCATTAATTCTGAGTTGAAGATCAAAACCTGCGACTAATATTATTAGACCCTGCTGCTGGCTGCAGCCTAAGCGGCTTTGGGCCGACAATCCATGAATCAAATTATAATATGAACGGGTGAGCATCTTTCTCATGCTCTTTACCTTTATCCCCTTCGCTGCTATAAACCTTCGGCAGCAGGAAATGCCTGCCAATGAGGCGTGGCATACAAAACGAGAAGCGGTGAATAGGGCTGCAGAATAATGCCCTGGACTAATCTCGAAATGACAAAGCGACATTAACGACCTATCAGCTGGTGGTGCAACTGCAGCAACAGAGAAGCTGGAGGCGAGTGCAGAGCACGTAGCCGACACCTCGCAGCAGGTCAGGTCGGGCTCTCACCTTTCACATACCTAACGAATTGTCGGTGCTAATTTATCTCTCAGCCAAGGATTGCCAGCTCGAATATTGCTCATTTGCGGTTGTCCTGCGCATCATTAAAGTCCGAATGCCTCTAAGTCCTAACCCCTCCAACGTGTGTCAGGGTCGAGTGCTTGGGCTTAGGGCCTGTTGAGTGTGCGTCTATATATATATATATATATATATATATATATATATATATATATATATATATATATATATATATATATATATATATATATATATATATACATGTGACTGTGTGGGCCTGTCCTTCGAGTCCTTTTGTGTGCTGCCAAAAATTGATGCAGACAAAGAGGCCGCTTGGGTTGGCCGCCTGCTGTTTACGTGTAATTTTCCCAACAATTCTCCTTTCAGCCCAATGCTCGCTGTCCTCTCTGTTCATCCTCCTCTGACGTTTTGAATTTCCCAGCCATGGCGCTCTGTCAATTTTTTGTCGCTGCCATTTCGTACTCTTCCATTTTGGTCTGCTACAAATCGCTTTGATTTACATAATTCTGCGCACAATTCGACGCATAGTTTTGCATATTACTTCTTTTTGTTGACGTTGTCGCTGTTGCTGTTGTTGCAATTGTCTTTGTTGTTGTTGGGTGTTTGGAAATTTTTTGACAGCTGTCAGGAAGTAACAAGTTGGAATTTCGCTCGCCGGCGCCTAGTCAGCTCCTGTCATTGACAGTTTCCGCAGATCTCCCTTGAAAAAAGGATGCGAAATCGTTGCTGCAGAAATTTTACATTTGTAGCTGTCACAGCCGCCCCCCAAGGCTATGTAAAGATCGAAAATGTTGATATATTTGACTGCCCTTACAGCAGCTCCTAATATGACATCATTAGGGCTCGCCAACAAGGTTGATTTTAAGGATAAGCTGCTGAGCAGCTTAGCGGAAAGTGAGGACTAGGCGCCCAGGCCTAATCTGCACTAAGTCGCCGGATCACTTAGACCGAGCACACACAGCAAGAGGAGGCTGGGGAGGGAGAGAGACTGATCTGATCAGATTAGAAAACTGTATTTAACAAATCTATATATATGAATCGAGAAATCAGAGTGTGATTTACATATATTCGTTCTATCTTTAGCTTTACCTATATATGTATGTTTAAATGAATAATCCAAAATCTGGCAGATTTTACTTAGAAATTCAGCCATGATTCGGATCTAGCTCTTTGTCGTTATCGGAATCGAGAGGGTTCCACAGACTTTTCCTAGACTAATTAAATAACTAATGTATTTATCCTAATGGATGAAAGGCTTTTCAAATGGGACAGAACTCAAATTGAACAATTTGGAAACCAAATTACATTTCAATAGGAAACAAATAGAAAACAATTCAGCAACTCGGAACAATGAGTTCCGCGAGCGATGCCCAAGCACTGAAAGGCTTCCGATATGCGATACTCGGGCTTAAGTTTGATTTGGCGCAATTGTAAATTACATCTATGACGCACAACTTCGAAGGCCCTCCAAAAATAGACCGCACCTACCGGAGTGGATTCCGGCGGAGTGGAGCACTACATCAAGCGCAAATATATTGAAATACGCGTTGCCAAGAAGCAGCAGCAGCAAACCGAGAAAACGACCGCACCTAAACAACTACTGAATGGGCTCTGCTGAGCCATGAGCGAGGCAAGCGAGGCAAGTGAGACCCGACTAAAGATACCCTATAGAGTGAGTCTCATTTGCTAAACTCATTTGCCCTACTTCAATATACCCCATGCTGAGGGTGTCCGATTTCACTGAAACAGTGCAACGTTATAAGCTCAATGTAACCGCGAATAAAGCAATTTATAGGAGTCACCTGAGGTAAACCCTGTAATACGAAGTCTACCTATGGGTTTTAGTAAACTAAAACCTAGTCTATATGGAGTATATTGATAAGAGATGACTGTGTGTAAGATATACGAGTTTTGGCTTGTTTCCAAATCCAATCAATTGCATCATGTTAGTTGAAACCAATATGCCCCGCCTCAGTATGTTAAGGGGTATAGCATTCTACCCCATCTGCCTGGCACTTTGTGGAGGAAACTGAAATCAACTCAATCCAAATACTAAAACGCATTAAAACGCTATGGAATATCGGAAAGAATAAAGAATTTCGCAAAGAAAAACCAAAACCGAACCAAAATAAACAAGTCCAGTGCTCGGCGGGGCCAAGTGGATACTCAACCATCGCTGCTGGGGCCAGAGGTGGAAACGCGACCACGAATGTGGGCGCAGGGCCTCATTAGGTGCTCTCTGCTCGACGGCTGGGGGCGCGTGGTGCGGTCAGGGCGGGGTGGGCATCATAAACTAATCAGGCGCAACATAAACAAATATTTTTTTTCGTTTTTCGTTTTTTTTGCGCTGCTGGAAAAATCAGTGTGAGAAAATTGGAATCGATGTGTATTTCCACTTTTAGTTTCCACTCTCAGTGCGACCTTGTTGAATTTCAATTTCGAAATGCCTTGCGTTCTGCTATCCAACGGCCAACAGTCGCTCGGCTAATTTGGCTAATTGGCTCTGGCCAAAATAAAAGTGTAGTCATTGATGCAAATCGGCAGCCATAAATAAACATATATACAAACATTTCTAATATTCGCGCCAATTGATGTTTTATTTTTTATTTTTATTTTTTTTCTGTTTGGCTTTTCGGCTTTTCGTTCTTTTTTGTTGTTGTTTTTTTTTTTTTTTTTTTCAATATTTTCACACATCAACAGCTGCCAGGCGGGAGAAGAATTTTTCTCATTTTCTATTCTCTGCGCATTTTTATGCTACTATAAAAAAAACACACACACACACAGACACGAAACGAAACGAAACCAAAAGAAGGCGCAACATTTTCGCTCAGAATTTTTATGGCATGCTGAGTGGGCGGATGGAGGCTGAAGCGTAGGAGGGGAGGGGAGGGAAGGTAAAGCTAGGGAGCACTGTGTCTATTGGTAAGAACTGAGTTGCCTTTACCAGCTGCCCGCTGAAGTGGTTCACAATTTACGAGGCGCCCCCCCCTCCTCGCCCCTTCCCCTCTCTTTAAGGCTTCCATTCGGCAAGCCAACATTTTATTGAATTTTATTTCATTCGCCAAAAGTGAAGTGCCGAAAGTCGCCTTTGCTGCTGCTGCTGTTGTTGTTGTTGTGTTTATTGTTGTTGTTGTTGTTGTTGGTGATGGTGGTGTAGCAGTAGCCGTTTTGCAATTTATTGCTTGCAGTTACGAAATTTATTTCTGTGTTTTTGCTGTAAATTTACAATTTTGTTTTGCGGGATTCTTCACTCAAGCCAGCAGCAGGTAGCCAGGCCCCGTCGACCCGCCTGCCTTCGCTCTGTCTTTCACTCTCACGCTGTCAACACCTTGCATGCTCTTTCTTGCACTCTCTCTCTCACTCTTTCTGAGTTCCCTTTTGTTGTCTCTATCTGTGCGTATGTGTGGGTGTGTGTGTAATTCGCTTTGACTTCAATTGTTCAGCAATTGTTTTTATAGCGCCAACAAGCGAAGGAGAAGCAGAAGAGGAAATGCCAGAAATAAAGTTATGTAAATCAGATGCGTGTGCGCGAAAGAGACGGAGGAAGTCGGAAATAATAAAACTGATCTAGGGGTTTGCACTCATATTTGTGGCTGGCTCTTATCGAATAAAATCTACTCACTATTTATTGGAGAATGTTAATTGGGAAAATGTGCATTGCTCGCATCGCATTAATAACTTTCTCATCTTACTTCATTACGATTCGAATGAAAATAGTGTGGAATACGGCCGCACTTCACGAGGTTTGTCAGATACGGAAGAGCAGTTGCTCGGATCTTGTGGGGAAGATAAAGGCTTAAAGTAAATTTGCCAAAGCAACAAACGACGGGAAATCATTGTGAAAAGCGGCAGAGGCTAAAGGACGGAGAGACAGCGTACCTACACTGCGAAACGCAGGCAAAGGACACCAGGCAGAAAGGACAAAGAGGACACAGAGGGCTGAGGCTCGCAATTGTAACCAAACTCCACTCGAAACCCTAACTCGAGAGTTTTTCGAGGTTTTTCCCTCTTCTAACAGACGCCGCAGCCACAGGCGTCGCATTTGGAATTCTTAAACACGGAAACGGGAATGGGAATTGGAATTGGAATTGGAATGGAAATTGTGATTGTGATTGGGTAGGAACAGTGGAATGTGTGGCCTGTGGCCTGCTGCATCGTTTGCTAGCTAAAACATATTCTACTTTTTACTTTTGCCTTTTATTAATAATCTACTCAGCTGGAAAATCGGAAAACTCGTGCTCCAGCTCTCCAGGTCGCATCTCGAATATCGAGCTCGCTTTTCCAGCCCAACGTAGCTTCAGCCTAATTCGTTTAATTTATGCAAAATGTTGCCAGCGATAAGCGCCGTTAATTCTCGGTTAAACTTGTCGCAAGTTTTCCGTCCTGCCGCATTTTATGAAAATGAAAATGAAAATGGAAATCTGAATGCAAATCTGCTCCGGCATTTTCATTTGTCGGCTGGCTGCCTTTCAAAGCGTCCCCTGGGCACACGGCTTAACGGACTTAGCTCCGAGTTGGCTTAGTCCAAATAATTATTGAATTTCCATCGCAGCGCCAGCAATGCAATGAACAATAAGTTTCCCGCTAATGAGCCAAACAGTTTCCATTGAAATTAAATCCAATTGACTTAGCTGGATCAGAAGCTAAGCCAACGCCAATTACGCCGTACTGCGCTTTCCCAATTTTCCATTTCACTAATGTCTCCATTTCACTAATGACATTCAAATCACTTATAATACCTTCTCCAACCAAAGTGAATTTAATTATTCGGATCTTCGAAATCACTTTAAAGACAAAGAACCGAATTATGCAAATATCAATAATTTCATATCATTCAGAGCGTTTGGAACTCTGCAGAAGCTTTAAGCAATTGTATGATTTTTATTTATGATATGATTTTTATTTATATATTATATAATTATTATGTTTGTATCAGTCGATATTTGTCTAGTACATGAGTATTCCTAATTGAATATGGATACATATTTCTCTATAAGAAGCATTTCCTTCACGCATGTGTCCACGCTGAATTTCGACTTATCGACGGCATTGAGAAATCGTATGTAATATAAGATTACATTGTAAAAGTTAGTTTAAAAAGATTTCATTTCACTTCTTAGCTATATCCACTCTCATATCACTTTAAAATTATTCTAATATCTTATCGCATTCGGAATCTGACGATTCTTATCCATTGCATTTCCTGGGTCACACATGATGCAAGGAACTCAGCTCCGATAGGTATAGCTATAGCTGCTCGTCTGGGCCAGGTGCATATGGATCGGGTTGAGTTACTCACCTTGTCTGCCGTGTGTGCGCTGTGCCGTTGAGTTGGCCGTGGTATCCGGTGGACGATGCGGCAAATGCTGATACTCGTAGTCGTAGTGCGAGGACTGCTGAGCGGCTGCAGCGGCGGCGGCTGCGGCTTGTAAATTCTGTTGGTTTTGCTGCTGCTGCTGCTGGTGCTGGAGCGTTTGGCTGTGCACAGGTGCGCCGCCGGAGGGGGCGTGGCGTCCGGTCATGGGCAGGGTGCCGGGACAGGGCCCGCCGCCTGTGTCGCGGCAGTCGAGCGTTGACTCAAACTCGTAGGGATTCATTGTGGTCGACTCCAAAGGACATTCGTCGTCGTCGGTGTCGGTGCCACCGTCGTAGAGGCTGTCCGTGTGCCGGTATGCGTGGAGCTGGCTCTGCTTTGAGAACTTAATTTTGGCGGCTTTTGGTGGGGCCCGGAAAGCCGACACTCGCAAACAGAGACAGAGACGAAATAGACGAGACGAGAGGAGAGGAGATAAGAGAAGAGAAGAGGACCGAAAAGAGGGAGCAGAAGGCAGTCAGCCCCTCGAGGAGCACTGATCCTGGTTCAATAGCAATATCAGCTCCCTCAGCACTTTTGCACTGCACTTCGGATTGGGCTGAGCGCCAACATTTTATCAGAATTTCTTTCTTCGATTCTTCTGCTCGCTCGAATATTTTTGATTTCTTTGTTATGCTTTCGCTATTCGCGGCGCACTTTCGATGTCTGAAACACTTTCGGCGTTTGCCTTATGCCAGCTTCTTCTTCTTCTTCTTCTTCTCGCGCTGCTTCTGGATAAACAATGCAATTTCACAATATTGAAAATTGATTTTGGTTTGCAATTTGTGCGGCCAAATTTCTAGTTGCACGATTTCAATTGAAAGACACACGCGAAACAAAAGTGACAACACAAAAGTGACAGGACACAAGAACAATGAGAGGATAACTTTGACACACAGGTGCTAGGCAGCGAGGCTAGCGGCAAATTTTCTTTTTATTTTCGTGTGTGTAATTTTTGTTTGCGTTTTGCTTCAACTTCAACTTGAACGTCGAGTTCGAGTTCGACGGTCGTTGGTTGTTTGTTGCGCGACGGCCGCGTGGCGTGCGGGTCGGCTTTGATGCGAAGTGAATTCAGCGAGCGACGATTTCAAACTGACGTGCTCGCACGAAATTGTTCTGTGTGCTGCCACATACGCGAACGAAGGAAAGAGAGGATGAGCGCGCGAGCACGAGTGCAAGAGAGCGAGCACGACTGATGTTGTTGTTGTAGCAGTCTTCGTTCAGTTTTTCGCTCGCTCAGAGAACGAAGGAACGTAGGGAGAGCAACTCAGAGCGCGCAAGTGTCGTGGGAGGGCTCTGATGCTGCGTTCATTGTTGTTGCTTGACTCGTTTGACTGGTCTTCGCCGCCGCGAGTCGCGACGCGTCGCAGCGAACGCTCTGCGCATGACGTCGCTGCCGCTAGCGCGCTTGGCAGCGCTGCCGACGACCCCAATCTGCAAAGCGCTTAACGAAACGCTGCTGATTAGTTTTGAAGGTTAAAAAAGTGCGTCGAGGATTTTCTTTTTTGGCAAAGCTTGCAGCGCCAGCGCAGGGGAAATGTATTTACAGCAATGCGATTAGGGGTTGTTACCGCCACGCTGCACATCCAACAGTTTCGTTCAATTTTATCTGCTGTTAATGCACACTTAGCAGTGTCAGGACATAGCCCTAAAATAACAGACGTCATCCCGCGTCGCTTGCGGCCATTAACACTAACACTGTTATTTACTTACATTATGTTAAGTTTAATATTTATTTGCGCTCATACACATTTGAAAATGCTGCAAATTTATAAATGCATTAAATGGTATGGTGTCTGTTTTTATATATTATATTATATACATACATATGTATTATGAATTTAATCTAATCTTTATTTATTCTTATGTCTATAATCGGACTCTCTTCGTTTATGAAAAGTTTTAGTCAACTATGATTTGACCAATGCAAATCTATTAAGGATCCAAACACAGAGAGTCGGCATTTATGTGTAAGAAGATCACAGGTGTAAACTTATGAAAGAAAACGTGTTTCCCGAGTAATGATGGGGAAATGCCAGTGCCAACCAATATGCTCTTTTCGACGTTAAATAAGAGAGCATAAAAATGAAAATAGAAATGGAAATAATAAAACTAAGGCGAAACAAAAAATTCTTCAACTTCATTAACGCTGTGGAAAAGTTCTGGTTCAGAATGCAGCGAGAGGAGCAACCGAAAAACTTTGCTTAGCTGCCGAAAAATGGACAATCTGCGTTTCACAGGAGTGAAAGAGTCAAAGACAATGTGTGAGACAGTTAGAGAGAGATAGAAAGAGAGAAAGAGAGAGAGGGAGAGAGAGGGAGGAGCAAAAGTTGAAAATGCTGACAGTGAAGTTGTCATTTAGCATCAAGAGCCGGGGCAGGCACAGTGTGTCCGAAACTCTGGCTAACGAAGCAACAGACAATGTAGAAAAAATAGAAAATAAAGCCGAAAGAAGCAGAAAATTGCGTTATAAGCTAAGTAAAGGACATTTCGCTAATGGCTTTACTTTTGAGCAGGTTTTTGGTGGCCAATTCTCATCCGCAGCCGCAGCCGCAGTCGAAGCCGAAGCCACACGCTCGAGCAGCGGAAGTTGTTGCTGAAGCTTTTCTGACAGCTTTGACGTACAGCGAAGAAGGGCACAAATAAGAAGAAGAAGAAGAAGAAGAACATCAAGAAGAAGAATAAGAAGAAAAAGACTTCGCACGGCGCTTTCCACGGAATGTGGCAACACCGCATGACGCGCGATGAGCCTGAAAATGAAATTATTTGCATAGGATTTCGCAAGTGCTTCTGCTCCTTCTGCTATTCCTTTTTCGCATTCTTCTTCTTCTTCTTCTTCCTTTTGCTCTCGCTCCTGCTCTGCCCTGTCGATGAAAAGTCAATTTCCTGTTTTGCACAAAATGTCATATATTTAGAGGACAACGACTAAGCGAGGAACTTAAGACGCCAGACGCATCGCTTGCAGCTGACACATTGCAAATTCTGTAGTCATATCAAATACATTTAAGGACGAGGCACGGAGGGATTAGTAGAGTGCACGGGAGTCGAATACGGTTAGGAATTCAATTCTACACCGACGAAGTCATCGAAGTCATCCATTAAACAAAGTAAATATACATATATTAGACCAAATCGGATTAATTACATGAGAATCTGATAATTTTTTTGTATTCTCACACTGTAATTTGGCAAACGGGTGTATTGGTTCTCTGCATATGTGAGACACCCAGAACCGGGCTATAGTAATGCCATCGATTAGTTCATTCATTCATTCAAATAGTTATCAATTTAATATTCGAGTTTAAATACCAAATCAATTTATCTATCAGGCCAGATCATGCAATATTTATGTCTATCTAGACTAAGGAATCAGCATTTAAATATTTTGAAAATTCCTCTACTAGAAATATTTCAATAAAATGTTTGATTCCACAGTTTAAGCTGCCTTTAAGCCACAATTTCTATATATTTTTATAACCTGCATGGAACTTCTCTTATGACTTTTTTCAGCCCAAGATCAAGAAACGCTCCCATACATCAGTTTCGCATCCAGATAAAAAATTTGTTCCCAAATTGACTTCCTGCTCAGTCAGAGCTCCGATTTCTATTGAAAAAAGACTTCCTCTTCTGGGCTGGTTCACGCAGACTTTGCACTTTTGTTGCATTTAAGCTTAGTTTTGCAATTTCTTCGTGTTTCTCTCTCTCTCTCGCTCTCTCTCTAAGGCTTTTTCTCTGTCTCCCAGTCAATATTCATTGATTCCTCGCTCGTACTGTCACACAGCCAATTGGTATCCTGTTTAAGCACGAGATGAAGGAGCCTCAGTTACGAAATTTGATCAGCTCTTCGAGTCAGCGAGAGACGGAGAAAGTAAGAGAGCAAGTGAGAGAGAGAGAGAGAGAGAGAGACAGTGAGTGCGGCAACTTTGCTGCAACAACAAGTGTTCCAAGTAACAGTTGTTCTTGTCGACCCGAAATGCTCAGCTTGAAGCGACTCGCAGCGGGGACAGGAGAAGCCACAACAACAACCAAAGGTTGCGGCATTTCCTGCGTCAATTTCCACAACATAAGGAGCACAAGCAACAATCAACAGCCAACAAACAACAACAACAACAATGTAGGAAAATGGCTGAGGGGCGATGTCATCCAATGGTATGCAGGTCATTTTGGGCGCCTTTCGAGCCTCTAGAGAAGGACTTATTGTTGTTGTTGTCGTTGTTGCAACAAAGTGTGGCACACACACACATGCACAGACGGGTATCGATCAGAGAATACGCAAAAAGTGTTCGCAAGGCATTTAAAAAACAGGGGAAAATGGAGGAAAGCATCGAACAGGACACGCATAAAAGGACAGAGCGGTCGGAAGATGGCCAGAGCTGACAATGAGTGGCAGGCACTTTGTGCGTCGGCAGACCGACTGACCTCCTCCTTGTCGCGGCGCCCTTTTTGCCCTGTCGCCAGTAAGAGAAATAAAATTACGCGAGATATTGAATTACGCTTTTTAAATTAAAAAATATTTTCGCGATTGCATTAAACGAAAGGCAAACTAATTAAAGGGGATTTCTCCATCCATCCATCCATCCAGTCAGGCAGGCAGGCAGGCGGCCAGCAGGCGGCTGGCCGGCGAGGCGTCCATTGTCGCCGAATGCAATTTGTGCGCTGCAAATGAAGTTGAAGTCCAGGACCAAAGTGAACACAGGACAACACAGTTGTAAGGCAGATTTGTATGCATTGCTGGCCTAGGCCATTAACCTGTCTCTCTCTCTCTCTCTCTCTCTCTCTCTCTCGCTCTCTCCCTAGAGAGAGCAAATCGAAGGAGTGCCAAGGCAATTAGTGAAGTCACATATTATTAACATAGACTCGTTCGCTTTTAGCCCAGTTAACCAGAGGGCCTTCAATGACGATCGAGAGCTGCGTAACTGATTTAATGAGCGGAATATAATTGAGTATTGAGCGCTGTTCGGGTAAGTTCAGTACATAATTTGAATCTAGTTCATAAATGAACGAACTTAACTCCCATTTTCGATTCAACTAGTGAAACTAGTTATTAAGACTCTCTCCCTCTCCCTCTCTTATTACGATCTCGAGCAATGAACTATGAGAGGAACTATTTAACTTGGATTGTTGGCTGTAACGAGAGAGACTTTTCATATCGCATTTTACTTTTGTGATTTATAATTTCCCGTTTTCATTCGTATCCGATTTGGACCTGGAAGCAATCCGCAGCTGCCACTTAGACCAAGGACGATGTAGCACTGACAGAATTATCGGGGCACTTGACGATGCCCCCAGCCACTGTTCCAGCCGCGAAGTCTGCGGGCCAAACAAACAATGTATCAATCAATAAAGATTTCCGCACCTAATAAGCCCCGACCAAGCGCCGCCGCAAGCGCTAAGCGGGTGGCAGCTGCTGCCGTGACTGCTGTCTCGATTGCTGCTGCTGCTGCTGCCGCTCCCTGGGCCATCATTGACGCTGGCAAGCAATTAAACGCCAAGAGTCGCCGCCAACGCCTCGGACCAAGGTGTTAATCGAATTACAGCCTTGCGCCTCGCTCCGCATTCCGCATTCCGCTCCAAGGGAAGTGAGTCGCAGTTAGGAGCAGCTACCTCCGCCTCCGCTTCATTTCCATTGTCAGTTTCGCTGCATTTCCATATTTTCAGATTTGAATTTTCGGATGCCACAGAGCTGTCCTCTGGCAGGACTCCTGCACGGCAGCCGACATTTTGTGGCCACCACACTCAACTGCTGACTAACCCATGCTCTGCCTCGCCTCTCCCCGGTGCTGCGCTCGTAAAGAAAATTACGCACATGTGTGGCCTCTTCCCTCGATGGGCGGGCTCGTGTCAACACGGGCACTGCTCAAACCTGAAGCTGCAGCGGCAGCTGTGTGAGCCTCGAGACACGAACACGAAATGCAAGGAGCTTCAACTTCAGCAACTCTTCAGCACAACTCTCCATCGGCTCTCAGGAACTCTGAGGCTTGACTTTAAGCTCGAGATCAACACTTTTTTAGCATTTGATATTCATCGACCCGATTTTCAGTGGTTCGTACTCCTACGTAGGATTCGCTACTGCAAAACTGGAGGATGGCAAAGCTGGGCACAGATGGATTTCAAGTCCTTTAAAGGCTCCTGCATGAAATACATCCGATGACAGCTAATTGCTCCACTTTCCGCGAGTCTAGAACCTTACACCCTTCGAGCTGTTTGTCTGGCTTTGAGCTAAGGGAAAACTTCATTGGCAGAAACTCAGTTTTAGCTCTTGGCTGACAAGGACCTTCGATGGTGTCTCCACGTGGGCGCTGTCAACATTGCAATTACGAAACAATTTCGACAGCATGTTCTAAAATTGGAGAGAGCCTCAGGCTCTGTAGCCTCAAAGGAGGGGCCATAGGGAAACACACACTCACACATACACACACACACGCATACATACACATACATCGCCAATGATCGTCGACGCGAGGCGTTGGCTGTCAACGAAAGATGAAAAAGGCACCAGAATAAAAGTTGAAATGGTTGGCATCGAATTATGCAGATGCGGATGGAGGCGACTTTAACAAATTCAATGCCAGAGAACAGCGACCCTAGCCAACCAGACGCTTCTGCTGTTTTGCTTGTTGTTGTTGTGCTGTTGGTGCTGCTGCTGTTGTGCACACACACATTTGGCAGCCGTTTTCAACACCTTTCGAAAACTCACGCTTCATTTGCATGTTTCCATGACACGACAGACACACATGGAGCATAGACCGCACGACCACCGACGCTGACGTTGACGCAGACGCAGACGCAGACGTAGACTCAGATGTAGAGACCAAAGTCGTTTGGACTGACGCCGAGTCCTGAAGCTGTTGGTGGGCTGGGGTAGGGTAGGGTAGGGTCCTTTTCGTGGTGACAGCGCAACCGAGTGACAACCGCAAAGTAAGACCGCATATATCAGAAATAATAATAACGCAGAGAGCCAAAACCCAATTGGAGGTTGCCTTTGGCTTGACAATCGAATCGTAGCAAGTACATTTGCGGCAGTCGAGGGGAAGGACGCCTCACCTTCCGCTGCCAGCAGCGCAGCAGCATATTTTGTCAACTACATATACATATGCTAAAATGCCAAAGGGTTTTCCCGACAAAGACAGAGGCTGACTCGCAGGCGGTCGAGGCACTGGGAGGGAGAAAGGCGGCAAGTCGAGGGTATCTAAGAAGTTTAACGAATGTGTCGTCGTCGCATCGCATGATGATGTCTGCCGAGCCAAGAGGTGATAAGCAATTCGATTTTGCGACCCTCAAAGTCGCCCACTGCAAAGTGGAAGCCCTTTGCCAGCTTCAAGCGCCACAGGATGCTCTAGCACTTGCCTTTGCCAACCCACGAGACTCCCTTGTCACGCATGATGCATGCAGGGTGGTCCCCAAATAATTTGTAATTGTTATATGAGACTGTGAACGGCAATAGAGGCTGAGCTTGGCTGAACAAAATTACTCTACTCCATAGGTTACTAAGAAGATTGAGGGAGGTGTTTCAACTAGACAAGACTTGAACTCAGAAATTATTATTATACTTACTATTGCGAAAGAAGGAATATAAATGCTTGCAAGTACCCAGTCGATCGATGACTTTAAAGGTATTTGTGGAAATGCACTTAAATGGCTACCCTCTCCCAGTGGCATTAAGTGGGACAAGCAATTCGTCAGCTGTCAGCTGATTGCCACCCAATTAAGTTCCCCAAAAAAATAAGGCCACTCTCTCTCTCTCTCTCTCTCTCTCTATCCTTCTCTCTCTGTTATCAATCAGAAGCATTCCTGCATCTCACTTCTTAGAGCTGCTGTTCGTCAAAAGAGGATGGAAAAAGTCTCGACAAAACGCAGTGGGACAAACGAGTAACGGCAGCAAATGCAACAACTATCATCAACAAGTTCATCAACAGGACGGCAGCCAGGAGCAGCAGCAGGAGCTGGAGCAGGAGCAGGAGTAGGAGTAAGAACTGTGGCATCCATAAACGCTTGTTGATTACCCGCAGCCTTGCCACAGTTTCGCATGCGGCGCCGTGGAAGCACAAAAACTGCAAGTTATTTGCATTTGCCGCTGGATCTGTTTCACTCGAAGAGTCCGCGAAGAGAACAGACCACCTCTAGTGCTTTTTTGCTCCTTTTCGCTTGCGGCTAAAGAGGAAAGTGTTTCGGCAGCAGCGTAAAAGCCGGGTTGGCAAAAAGCGCACGGCGAACGAGCCAAATGCCAGCGGCCACCAGCCTCTTCCGCTCCGTCCTAGCGCCGCTGGCCGGCTGACGTGCATTAAATCCACACCTGGCTGGCTGGCTGGCTGGCATCATCAGCTTCCATGCCGTGCTGCCAAGAGGGGGATAAAATGGAATAGAATTGCAGATTCATTTCACTTAGCGACGGAAGGCGACCGAGAAAGATGATGTCCTGTAGGACACCTGCTTTGAAGGTAACCTTTATGCGAGTTTTCCTTTTTGATTTTCCTTCTTGCCAACGCAAAAGTCGACCCAAAGTAACCGTAATGATGTCTCATATACGGATACCTTAAAGGAACTCTAATGAGACGAGAGAGAAAGCTAATGTTGCGAAGCACTCAGAAGGCAAATACCTAGCAGTCGCTGTATCGTAGGCCCTTTCTCATATATGTATACAGTAACCTGTATCACAAAAGATATACGTATGTTGTCAGAGATATATACTCTCGATTGGCAATACTCAAATAACAGACATCCGAATCGGATTACTGAATATAAATCCATCTTAATTGGTGTGTTAGACACTTCTTTTTATTTAAATACAAATATGATGATATGATCCCTACTCTGGCGCTTATTTATAAGCGAAGTCGTACCTTTAAAGCTCTTATCTATAAAAAGTGAAATCTGAATTAAAGCCTCGGTTGATGTATAACTTAAAGCCTTTCCATCTGAAAACTTTGGAAAACTATTGCTCAGAATCATTCGGGAGCGCCCGACTAGAATATATCCAGACCCGAATAAATATTTGCTTCGTTTCCGCTTATTCAGCAAAGAGCTCTCGAAGGATTTCGGTTTTCAATATAGGAACACGAAAGATCCGAAATATACAAAGTCTGCTTTTACGCTAATCAAGCTACTCTGAAAAATTGAAATCAGATTATCGATAATTGTCGATAGTGAGCTAGGTTAAAACTTATCAAACCTTAAAAGGTCATCATATATACATAGGTTGCAAGCATATGTATGTAGATTTTAAACGTCAAAGTTCCAACTAGCGCAACAGAATGAACTCCAAAAGTATTGATGAGGAGAATAGAGGACAAACATTAAGTCTGAATAGCTCGGATCAGAAATAAAAAGATTTTTGCAGCCCAGAGGATCGTTAAGTCAGTTATTTTATCAGTTAGGCAACTACTAGCATTTGAATACTTATTCCTAATTATCGTATCGATTTTCTGTGCAAAGGGCATCCTTAAGTCGGAGACTCCCAAACTGAACCTGAGCGATAATCGGGCAGCCAGCTTCCAATATGTCGGGAGCATCTTTTGTTTCCCCTTGCACATGTTGCCACATGTTGTTTCTTGGCAAATAGAAATTCGATTTGTGCTAAGATTTTGCCGGGCTGACTGGCTGCCTGGCTGCCTGCCCCTCCATCGATGAGGCCTCGCAACTTTTCCATTATCCTCTGTGAAGGCCCATCCGCCCGCCTTCATTCGATTGGCCCGCAAGCAAACTACTTTATCGACAATGGCTTTTCTTACACAATTCTTTTTGCCGTATTTCATTCACGCTGCCTTGCGGCAGAGCTTGTCGCGTCACTTGGCCCGTCTGTCTTAGTCTTAGCAGCTGCGTCCTGCGTCCTGCCAAGTTGACAATGCGCGCCCTGTGCGACTGCTGCTGGCTCAC
Source organism: Drosophila mercatorum (assembly GCA_961210405.1). Taxonomy (NCBI): domain Eukaryota; kingdom Metazoa; phylum Arthropoda; class Insecta; order Diptera; family Drosophilidae; genus Drosophila; species Drosophila mercatorum. The sequence goes on along the minus strand of CAUIUS010000004.1, from coordinate 24,414,819 downwards.
AATAAGCCACTTATTCAGCTACTACATAGTTTCCTTTTTGTTTCTCAGTTCGCTATTCGCTAGCCAAATTGAATTAAAATTTACATTTTTAATCATCTGTGTGTCGCATGCGACTCTGCTTTAATTTTCCGCCCAGCCACGCCCCCTCGCTGGTCCGCCTTGGCGGCAAGTCGTTGTCAGTGCGCAATTCATTTGCTCGCTGTCAGCTCGTCTCATTCGCTTCGCATTCGCATTTAATTAGTGTGAAAAGCGCAAATTGTTTGTCTCGTTTTATGCGTCGCCTTTCAGCCGGCTTCTGCACCTAATTGGCTTAAAATTAATAATAATTATTATATGTACTTATGTTGGCATTATCATCATTATGCCTGCCATAGTCTACACGCCGCTGATTACCGCTGCACTTTTCTTGGATGATGAAATGAAGACTACATTTTCGCTATCTCCTGCTCGCGCCGAGTCTTCGGTGTTTTATTTCGCCCATCAAATCAGTTGCGAGTGGCAGCTAGACACCACGGACCACTAGCTAAACGCCTGTGCAAAACCACATTTCGCACCAGTTGCAGTTGGTAAGTGGAAATCAGTTGGACGCAAATCAATAAATCAATGCTCAAATAGTTACTTGTAATCCTACGATTCAATAAGGGCTTACAGACTCTCCACAGAACAGACATATTGAAGGATACGTGACTGCCTCTCCGATTGGAAATAGATAAAGGCATGCAAGGCTTCTTTACTAAACGATCATCTAACCTACATAGTCTTGCTCTTGTTCAAAACGAGCAACTGAGTCTGTGTAGCCTTCTTCGTGTGGTTGGGCTGAGTCTAGTCACTTGCCCAATCTTACTCTATATTTGAGGTATCTCACTTTGTGAATCAATATATGATTCTGAATTATTAATGAGTTTTCGCGGTTCTCTGTATTTCCCATATCGGCCCTGCTGATGAGAACATGTGAACCTTTTGAAAAAGGGAAATCTGAAGTGAAGTGAAATGTGTTTGTTTGCCTTTATCCATTAATTTAATATATTTCAATTCCGAGTCGCCGAGATCCACTTTGCTTGAAATCACTTTTTCAATCTCCTGAATCTGGAGACTACTGCAACTGCTACTGAGGATATTTGACTCACCTTTATTGTTGAGCTCGAAGGAACAGCTACTTTCGTGATTTAGGTATTATCTATGTGCAACTCAATCAGCAACAGGAATATTAGTTCATGAGCTTTCATATTTGACTTGAACAGGGACTTTTTGTTGTTGTTTTCGATTACTCCGATTGGGATTTGAGTGGCAGACAAAGGCTGAATTCAAATTTGGAAATTCAATTGAGTTTTGTGTCATTTGCATCCATTAGACATTTGAATGAATATTAATTGCGTATTTATTCGTTATGTTGCAAGCCCTCAGCACACATCTCAGCTGAGTCGCTCGGCAGCTGTTTCCTTCCTTCTGGCTGCTCGCCAAAGTGCGTACTCACATGAAGTTTTCTCAGTGCCCTATTCGGCAATATTTGGAGCTTGCATTGGCGTTGGTGTTGTTTCTACTCATTTCATTCCGCATAAGTGAACTTAGTTAATAAATTGAATGCTGACGAGCAGCAGAAAGCAACACATTCCGTGGGGGCTCAGGAGGAGCCAACTAGAGCTGTTTCACTGACGAATTGACCCATTGACGAAACCGAGCGAACTAGACGTTGTTGTTGCTCTTGTGTCTCGTGAGCACAAATTAAATGCAAATTCAATTAATTTGAAGCAAACAATTTGCTTAAATTAATTAATTAAATGCGAATCTAAAGTGTTTCCAATTTAACGCTGAAGAGCACGCCCAGACGCAAGGGGGGCTGCTTCTCGAATGACTGAGCGTCTCATATGCGTGTATGGGTGTGTTTGTGTGTGTGTGGGCGTGGCATTTATCGAAAATTATTGGCATGAAATGTTTTTGGGCAATACATGAAGCGTGTTTAATGAGAGTGCGAGAGGCAAGGCGATGGGGATGGAGATGGGGACGGAAAAGTGGAATGGGAAGGGGGAGAGGGGGTTGTTGTCGGTTCGCTGCACGGCTTACCGCAAGCTCTGGCAGCTCTGGCGTATGCGTAATTTGCATTTGCTTTGCATTGCAATGCGTTGCATTTCGATGCGTGGCGTGCATTAAGTAAACTGTTCACTTGAAAATCAACTCTAAAATAAACACTAGCAACCAATATGCACACACAAATGCAAATACAGTGTGTGTGGGCGTATGTGCGTGTGTGTGTGAGTGCCAGCCACAGCGCCAAATTTTCGGGCCCGCTATGAAAATGGCTCTTCAATGGTTAACCAACAATATAGCAACAACTGCTGTAAATTCAATGGCTAACGGCCATTACAGCTAGCCCCTAGCCAGCTACCGCCCACCCGCTCTCCCCCCTTTCATCAAATTGGCAAAGCTTTGGCACAATTCTACAGCCAATTTTGTTTGCATTTTATATTTGCCAAGTTTTTATCGCTAGTTATTCACATTCGCTCGCCAGAGAGCAGCAAATTACGCGCTTGATTAATATGCGTTCAATGTAGGAAAAGCTGGAAAGCCACCCAACCACCCAGCCACCTAACCACCCAATGCAATGCTGTTTATTTTGATAGTATATGCATGTGTGTGGTTGTTTTTATATCGTTACTGCTGCCGCTGTTGTTGTTGTTGTTGTTGTTGTTGTTGTTGTTGTTGTTGTTGTTTTATTTGTGAAAGCAGCGCCCGAAATGGCAAACTGCAAATTTGCGCACGGCAAATGCAGCGAATTGTAAATTATTGTAACTTTTATGAATTTACGCAATTTGAAGCTCCCAGAAACAACAAACAATATCAATGAGCCCTTCGGCATATATTGAACACACGCAAAAGAAGAAACTAAACTAAAATGCAAACAAAATACAAAACAATCAAGCTTAAACACACACGGAGAGAAAGACGGCGAGGCTCAATTAAATTAATTGCCAGAAGTTGCAAATAGATCTAAGAAAATGTAAAAAGATAACATCGAGGTCCTAATTTACGCGCATGAGACCCACAAGAGGGCCAAGTAGTAAAAACAATATGTATTAAAAGGCTTCAGTTAAAACCAAAAGGAAAACGAAAATCTGGTAAAGCCCAAACCAGTTGTCAGGTAACTTTCCAAATGGTCTTACAATAGGTGCAAAATGGACGTGAATAGAGAACAAATCTTGAACACATTGAGAGATATTCTGTCTCAAAGTTATTCTAGTTAATTTAAGATCATCAGATAAAGGGCTTGGAGTCTCAGGCTTGAGTCAGTAAGTTTGACTGATTCAAATTTATTTTCGGTTGCAATATAAATGCTTTAAGAATGTGGAATATTACAAAATAAAATTGAATTTAATTTTACTTATATTTTGACCTAATTTAAGACTCGAAAAAAAATGTAAATTAATTAAAAGTCGATTTCAAAGAATGATTCTCCTCTTTGCCTTTCTCCGATTCGATGCAAATAGGTTGACTGAAATTTTACGCCCTGCGTTTGTAATGGGAGTTAAGTACTAGCAATATATTCCTCTTGAACCGAATCGTATCTGTGTTCGAGAGCGTCGAGCTCGTTGGCCGCTATGAAAATGCGAAAGTTTACATTTTCACAGTTTTAATGATTAATCATGATGTTAAATACAAATAAAACTCGACTGCGACTTGTCACAGAAGTCAGGTCAATATTGTAACTTTCGTTTATGCAAAACTGAAACTATAGTTTAACAATAGAAGAATTGTTAAAGTATATATACCATGTATGTGTGTGTGTGCAAGTCTCTTTGGCGACTCGAGAGCGACAATAAATTTCAAGTCATTTGTCATGCAACGCATTTCGGTAACGAGCACCTCTGCAAGTCGGAGGAGACGCAAAGCATTCGTCTGCGAAGACCAAAGGCGCTGAGACCCCAGAGAAAACAATGGATTGCCGATAAACATCATTCGTTCGGATCGAGGTAAGTCAGAGGGGTATCAGAGCCAAAGCATCGCTTGCTGGGTCAGTTTCTTTTTGGGACAAATGTCTCTGGTTGCGCCGTAATTGCCACACAACCAAAGCCCAGGCCCGAGCGTAAGCCCAAGCCTCAATAAAAAGTTTTTCTTGTTTTTCTTTATTGCTTATAGATTATCAATTATTGAATTTATACCCATACATATGTATATACATATGTATATACTCAATTTTCAATTTTGTTTCTTTTGACAGTCTTAGAAAAAACAATATTCCACGGTTAAAATCATTTAGTTGATGCTGCTCACAACACACGGATCGATGATCTTTATATAAATTATCAGCAGAAAATTATATACAAAACCAATCAGAAAGTAATGAGCAATAGGCTTCTTTATCAATTTCCGATTCTCAATGGGTACAGTGTATAATAACAAAATAATTTTTAATGGAGTATCTTCCAGCTTAGTACACTCGCCTGCCACGTCGCTTGCTGATAGTCCTATTGCTGGCATACATTGCTTGATTGCTTCTTCATATATTACTATTTCAACGATTTATTTTATCAAGTGTTATATGCAATATACTTAAAACTGATAGCAAGAAATCACACAGAAACTAGAAACTTGTCGACTAGCAAATACCCTGAACAGTGCGAAGAGCTGATATGTCAAATATTTTTAAGCTCTTTTATTCACGTATATCAAGAATCGGAAATATATATATATATATATATATATATATATATATATATATATATATATATATATATTATATAATGTAAAAGTAATTATAATTTAGAAAATACGCACGCCGAACAGAAAATACTCTTGATAATGATCTTAGTATTGTGCTCCTCTCTAATTGTGCTCCTCTCTTAAATGAGGTAGGTGTATATGAAGAACGATCAGAATAGTAGTTCCTGTGTTAGATGTTAATATCTTTATAGATTCATATTTGAACTTTGAATGTGCTTGAAGCAAATGAAAGGCCAAGTTTGGTAAAAAAAACTCTTGAATAGTAACAAATCGCGTTATGTGTTTCAAAAATTAATTTCGGATTTATATTCAATTAGTTGTTTGTAAAGAAAGTTTTATTGCAAATAGCTTTAAAATATATTAGGTCGCTGTTACTTTATTGTATTTGCCAAGTGCAGCGAGTCTCCCGAAAATCTCCGTGAGTCTGTTTGCCAAGTCACCATGGCACTCACATCTGCCAGCGCCGGCAGAGCCACACTCGATATTAGTCTTTGTTTTTATCCCACTCAAACACTGGCATAATCATCGATATTACATTACAAATCATATATCCGATATATTACACACATATGTGTATATATTTATATATATCTCGGTGCTTGTGATACATATTCTCTGATAAAAGAGCAATACCGAATGAAAGGAAGAGCAGAGTTCCCTCGGTACTTGTAAATATGCTTCCACTTATGAAGGAGTGAGCATTGACATTTATATAAGACGGCATTATAAACGGCCATTAGAACTGAACTACATTAGAGAATTTAGTTGAAGTCGTTGCGCTGACGATATTGTTATCGCTTCTCCCACATAAACTGAGCATTTTTATTTATGGACAGGAAGCAGACACAAATGTAGCTTAATACTCTTGTACATAAACATTTTAAATAACTTTTTGTACTCACGCAGTTCCGAGAAGAGAGTGAAGTAAATGTGGTGTATATATGTGTTATATCAATGGGTAGAGTAACATTAAAATATTGATATGAGTCGTTCTTACCGTCTCACAGGATACTTGAAAAGAATTGAATAGGATATCGGACTCACCTGGAAGTAAATAAAAATAAGTTGTAATTAATTTGAAGTATGAAACCGAAGTTAAATCAAAAAGTCTAATCAAATAGAAGACTTGATTGCCGTGTTTATGATATTAATATTTATATTTGAATACATAAGTTTGTTTAAAAGGTTACCTTAAAGGCATATCAAGAACTCCATCGTAAGCACTCATTACTATCGACTCCTGCTTTGTATCGGTTTCAATTAAAATGAGAGTTCTAATAAATATCTTGATTAATATCACAAGGCATAGTCAGATTGTAAGATTAGAACTATACCAACATACAGACCGATGAGCATTGTTTTCACAACACGATGAAGTGTGAAACCCAAGTAATTTATGTTTATTTAATATACTTTTCTCACTGAGAGTTTTTCTATAGTCGGCGTGATAATGGTCATATGAAAATAAATGTTTCGATGAGCTGCAGCTGAGACACTATTATTTACTAGTCGGAAAACATTTCTGGAGCCACAATCAACAATATGTCTCTCTCCATTGCAAGATGAAATGTCGATCGTTGTGAAGCGGACTCAAGTGGACTCGGCTGTTCACCAATTAATGTTGGACTTACGCACAAGTCGATAGCAGGTAAAAGCCAGACGAATCAGCGACTATGTTGCCTACTATGCCACACAGGCGACAAATATGGCCAAAATGCCAAAGCCAACCCTCCGGCTCCTCTGGCTCCTATGGCCATGGGAGATAAAATGGCTCATTACGCGCACGCTGATGAGGCCGCATCTGTTTTCGGAGTCCGACTCGCAGTTGGAGTCGCCGGTTGCTGGTTGGACTGCCTCCAAAGAGACTGATTGTATCGTGGCCAGCCGGACTGGACTTACCTTTTAAAACGCGCTTGAGCAACGCTTGGAGAAGATCGCCAAGATATGGACACGACGAGTGGTCGGCCAAGGGGCTTGGTAAATACTATTTCGATTTCGGGGCTCTGTATATTACGTTGCAATTAACGAGAGAGCAGCAAGCTTCACACTCGACTTGACCCTTGATACTGTTCGTGGTCCTCGACCATGCAAGAGATCAGTTTAAGCACCTTCTAATGTTGCCAATATACCAGCCAAGATTTGATCCACGCGTTTGTGCCAAAGTGGGGGCTGCTCTTTCCCCATGCGCGACGGCCCGCCGGCAGCTGTTCAACATCGACAATTGCATTTCAACAGCGATTCGGCCAGTGTGCCATACTCGCTCACGATGGGGAGTGAGTAGATTGGTTTGTAGACAAGAGTTCTAGACAAGAGTTCATTATTTCATATACATTTGTGGTCTACCGTTAATCTAAAGTCTTCATATCATAGGATTAGGAGCAATCCAGAATAGGCTTCTCGTGTTCCTGTTGCCTTGAGACAGCGAAAGGCTGAACTGAACTGAAGAGCCACTAATCAGAGCTGCTTATTTATGATGATTAGATAAACTGGAGAGTGAAGACAAGCGAATGTAGATGTAATAATCAAATACTTTTGATACTTAAGGTGAAAATTCTTTGAATTCTGTGAGCGAGTACTGCGCAGTGCAATGCAGCCGACTTAGGGACTTAAAGCTGGTTTCTGTGTTCAGTTTAAGCTGATGCATTACTTTGTGTAGCTGGGTAATTGGTATATCAATTGTGTGTCGCATTGTTGGCTGCCTGCTCGCAAATTTATGTCCATTTGGAAATTTACCTTATATGTCGGTGGCTGCTTTGCACAAGAAATTTGCCTTGGCTCAGAGGCAGTTGTTGCTGGCGAGCAAATTAAATTTGCAATGCAAATAAATTGTCATACGAACGCCCTCAGTAGCAGTGGCTGCATTTGACTCAGATCTGCAAACAATGACGATTTATATGGGCAGGAAATGCAGCCAGAGCCAACGCTAGATCTGAAGGCACGAAAAGCGCCAGAACGAGGGGGTTTGAGTGGTGAAGAGGGACACAAGGCGAGGCTAACTGAACGAGCTTTTATGGGACATGAAGCGATGAGCGCCTGAAATCAGATCGATTAATACCAAAGACCGCCTGCGGGCAGAGAGCGGGCCATAAATGACGCCAGCTCGAGACGGCTAAGAGCCATATCAATTTGTGAGCCACGTTAATAGCCCTCCGATTCAATAGCTCAGCGCGCTTCAAGCTAAGCAGCGAATTGAAAAAGTGTTCCAAATTGAATTTATCACAATTTGAATGCATTTTAAAACGAGAACCACTTTGCCTTTTGGCTTTTTATGAGCTCCCCTGAAAGCCGTAATGCCCTGCAAACTATGAACAAAAATCATAAAAACCATAACCAGAGTGGAGTAATCAGCAGTGGAGGCGGGCAGGGGGCCTTGGAATGCAGAGGTTATCTCTATACGATGCGACTCCACAAAGTTGTCGCCGTTGTTGTCGTCTGCTTCCACTGGAGGTTATCAATTTGATGGCAGGTCAGCCGCAGCCTCAGTCCGAGTCCGAGTCCGAGTCTCAGTCTCAGTTTCGGTTGCAGTCGCAGTTTCAGTGGTTTCCTCTGTGCAATTGGAATACTTATGACTAAGCTGGCAAGTTTTCGTTTGACCCCGGAGCAGACACTGGCACAACCGCATTCACAGAAACAACAGCAATCGCCTCATGCGATTCAATTTATTTTTTTTTTATTCTTATTCATTTTGCTTTTTTGTGTTTACTCATTTTTATTTTCATTTTCAAATTCATTGCACGTTCTACAAATTTGAATATGAATTCAACAACTCTATACCCTTGCATCGGGTATATCACAAAGCTAAACACATTTAGTCATTCCCTATCTGATGGAGATTTCCGGCTCTTCATCTATGCTAACTAGTTGGATTTCTTTCGGTGCAGATACTCTACATATGTGTTAAAGGAGGTTCGTCAATGATACAGTGAATGTATATAGAGTTATATATGAATACAGTCCCTCCACTCGATAAACTCTCTAAAGACTAAGCAAATGAGTGAGAAGTTGTGCTTTAGAGTTTTATTTATGTTCTTTATTCCAAATAAACATACGTAATCTTCTGCTCGTCTTCGCTTTTAATTACAGACTCAGGCTCTCTTTCTTCTCTCACATCGATCAACATCTAGTTCTCATTATCCTGCTACAATATGTCTCAGTAAATGAGATGAGAATTGGGTTTGTACTTAATCGAAGCCAGATCATAGTCCACACACTCTAAGGTCTAAGGTCATCGAATCATAATCATAAGCCAACACTATTTATAAAAAATATATATATTTTTCTATATATATAGACTTTAATTGCCGAAGTATTTTGAAATAGTCTAAATAGTAGAAGACTGCATTGGCAATATGAAAAGAACGGTTTTAGAATCACACAAATTTGCTGGTATTCCTCGGCCAGGGTATTTGGCATTCGGCATTCTTCAAATAACTGTTCTCTTTGCTTTGTTGTCGTTGTATTTGTGTTGCTGTCCCAATCGAATAGCAGCTGTGAGCCGAATGAGTCAGTTGCGAGGCGTTGAAAGATTTAATCGTTCCGCAGAGGCTATGCCCCTTAGCCCACTCTGCACAAATGAGTGCCCCTCGAAGGGGAGTGGCGGGGCACTGCGGCTTAACCGATGTAAGTCCAGTTTCTGGTCTGGCATGCCAGGCGTGTTTTGTAACTAGCAATGCATGTCCGTATGAATGTATTTAAGCTCTCCGGCCTCTCCCAGATGCAGTTCGTTTCGAATTGCCTCTTTCCTTACAACTTTCAATAGGCAAAGCGATTATAGTCTTTTCTATTTATAAACGATTCAACAACCACAATTGACGTAGGCTCACAGTTGTTTACATACGTATCTGAATGGGCAGCAAATCGAATAGGAACAGTATCAGATTTGCCAAAATATTTATGTGTATATATTTATAGCATTTCCCGAATCGTCTTAGTCACGGTCGCTAAGCTGCAGCTCTGCGATTCATGAAGTGAGGACAGAGAGCCTAATACAGTAGCCTGGATAAGCGTAGCAAGTCCATCAGCAAGCAGCAGCCCTCGATGGCAGCTTGAGTTAGAGATTTGCGGTGACCTCATCAGCAGTCCCAGAGCTGCTTCTCAGCTCATGGACCGCTCACTGTCAAGCACAAATAAAAATGTGAAATATGAAAAACTAAATAATGAAAAGTGTTTTCACCAGCAGAGCAGTAGCAGCAGCAGCAGCAGTAGGAGAAGCAGGAGAAGCAGAAGTCAAAAGCAAAATAAAAATATTGTGGCTGGCTAAGGAAAATATACAAGGAGCTGCAGCTGCTGGGCGAAGCAGCCCGACAAGGTGACATTAAACTGCAATACACAGCCAGCGGAGGGCGTAGCTCTCAGCTGAAACTCCTTTGCGCGCAAAAGATGGCTTAGTTGGCTGCCACATGCTCTCCGAGTGCTCTAAAGCCAAGCTGGCAAATGTCAACACAAACAATGCTATTGGGCTGCGCTTGTGGTTGCATCCGAGATGGAGGCGAAGATGGGAGACTCAAGTAGAAGAAGACGTAGGGAGAGATGGAGAGTCAGACTGCTAGCTGGATGGGTTTGTGTTGGGGTTGCTAGCCCTTTAGTCCGTCCGGCGCTTAGCAAGCCCTGCAGATGGGCAGCGGCAATCGCAGGTGCAGCAGGATGCGAGTGCTTGCTATCATCAGCCAGCCAGTGAGCCAGTCAGTAGTCGACCAGTGTGTTCTGGCGTATCCCGTGTCCCTTTGACGCCGCCGCGCACCGCCGCATGGAATTTTGCAATTTCTTTGGGATTTCGAAATTGCTTTTTCTACTTGTGCAGCGCGAGAGCGTCGCGCCATCTTTTCACTCTAGCCTCAAAACCACCCGAACGCCATCAAACTTTAGCGCCGTTTTGCCCAGGTGGTTTTTCCCTTCTCCCACTTCGCGCTGTCCTTATCCTTCTCTTCGCATTGTTGGTCTGCGTTTCTTTTGAGGTCAGCGACAGTGGGAGTTGAAGGGAGAAGGGGAGCAAAAGGAAAAAATCGATCAAGAAAAATGACTTTTGTGGGTTTTCGTAATTTTCATTGCACGCGTAATTGAAATTTTCAAATTCCTGCTTGCATTTTTCTTTGCCCATCTCCTGCCGGGCGCCCGAGTCCCCGGGATCCGGCTCCCCATCCCGCCGTTTACATCCATTTCTATCAGCTAGGTGGCAGTAGCAGCGGAATTTATATGATGATAAAGGAAAACACCCCCTTCCCCGCGTGACAGCGCGTGGTGCTCCGCCGTGGCTCCTGTCGCAGGATTCACTGCTGCTTGTGGCTGGCTTTCATTATGCTTTCATTATTTGTCGAAATTGTGTTAATCTTTGAACTTTTGAGTCCTGAAAAAAATTGCTCAAAGCGCTCGATGTCGGCACTGATAAATTGATAGCATCTTAAGCCAGCAAAACTGAGCGGATGAGTATTTCCAGTATAAAGAGATTTTTGCATTGGAGCTTAGTTTCGTTTATTGAATTTGGAAAATATACGCTTCGTGTGCCCATTTGGCTGAATGCACCCTGATCGAACGGGCTGCAGAGCTGATCGAAGAGGCAGCTAGTTATGAACTATAATGGCAAATGGATTGGCAGGCAGTCAGCTGAGGCAGCAGCCACTTACTCAGTGCTCTGAGTCCTCAAGGATGGCAAACGCTCCATTGGCTGCACAAGTACGCGGACGATGCGCCGTACGGCACTCGCAGCTGCAACTACAACTGGAGCATTGTAAATTCCTGCTAATAATTTTGTAACCTTATCTGGCTGTCGCTGTCACAACAGACCTGCCAAGGAGCCGCAGCAAGAGCAGGTGGGCGGGGTTCAAGGGAAAAGCGCACATCCCACAACGATAATGAAAATGTCACACGAGCCTCGCATTTTCTCATCAGCAACGAGCAGGACGACTGCACCGCGCAGGTGAGGGGGAGCAGATGATAAGGCGGCTCAGCTCGAGCCTCGCACGCTTCCTCCTTCTCGGCGACGTCCTGGACTGACGTGCGAGTGCAGTTGGCAAGAGGAGCTAACAAGAGCAACACCAGCAACAATGGCAGCCAACGACAGCGTTGACAACAACATAAAGGTAAATCCTAAATAATGCGCTGCGCTCACTTCAACTTTACAGCGGCGCACGGCGAAGTCGCTGCTGCGTTGTGGGAATTGACCCGTGGGAGGGTGCTCACCTCATGGGACGGGGACAAGCAAAACCAGAGCACTGACAGTGGCTGGCGAGCAAGCATGAACAGTTTATGCCCTACAATTCGCCCAGTTTGATGAGAATCGTATCACATATCGACAGGGAGAGTGAAATGATTAGGTAGAGCGTGTTGTCGTGCCGTGGTGTCGATCACTGTGTCGGCTGAGAGAGACACAAAAATCCGGAACACTTGATCTCTGAGTCCAAGTCCGTGCTACGGTGCTAAGCCTTCTTGCGAGCACATCCTGCGGTCGGCTTCAAGTTCCTGGCTGTGCAAGTGCCCGGACGAGGCGATTATTGTTCTGCCTCTGCTGCTGCAGACGACTTAGTGGCTGTCGTAAGTTCTAATTTCTTATTATTAGGCGGGGCCCAGTGGTGCGAGTGCAACCGCACAAGTTGGCTGCTGTGCCACAAAATTATGGCCCAACTACTGCCGCTGCATATGAAAATGGCGGCTGGCGAATAGTTTGTGAAAACTATTTCTTTGCCTTGCTTCAGACTCCGTTGTTGTTGATGGCGGTGGTAGTGGTGGCGGTGCTGTGGTTGACTTTGGTATAGAGCTTCACTTTGCCGTTTATGTCTTATGGCTTGTTCGTTGGTCGCCGTGCAATTGCAGAGCCTACTCCATAGGGCAAGTGCTTAAAAGTTTTTCTTTGCAGCTCAAGTGATTTAATTAAAGCAACTAATGCCAGTCTCACGCCAGGTTAGCTGCAAAGGCGCCTCACTCAATGAAAGTCAATTCATCTGTCAAATTAAACCATTGCACGGGGCTGCAAACGAAGCATGGGGCAAGTGGGGCGAATAAAACCTAAGCACCACACAATGACGCATTGGCAGGGAAGAAGTGCAAACTGAAAGTGCAGAGCAATAAACCAACACAACCCAAATAAAAGGCAAAAAAAAAAAAAAAAAAAAAAACAGAATGAAATCAGACAAAGGAGCGCTAAGGAAACTCGGAAAAAACTTACGAACGGCTTCAGCTGCTGAGGATATGGATGCGAGCCAGAATGAAAATGGCGAGAGGAAAAGCTTGAGAATGAAATGAGGTAAGGTTGAGGATGAGAATCGGTTAGTCGTTGGGGTAAGCCCAATCGCAAGCCCTAGCCATAGCCCTAGCCCTGGTCCTAGCCCAAGCCCAAGCCCATTATTGTTTCCATTTAACTTACAACATTTTGCACTTTGGCTAGCCATTGGAAATCAGCGTCAGGAAGACGTACGAGGGCCCAAATAGATCAAGGAGCGGCCACTAACTGAAAAAATGGCCCAGAAAGTGGTGTGTGAAAACAAAACTGATTGAGAGCTGAGCTCAGGCGAAATGAAATTGATGCAGCTAAACCAACACGCGGAGGTGAAGCTCCTGAGCTTGAGCGAGCTGCAAGCGGATACTGAAACCTACTTAATCGAGCGTTCACCGAAAGTGTACAATTATTTACTTCTGCTACTTCTTTTCTTCTTACGCCATGTAGTTTCGGTTGAAGTTGGTCCGCCGCTAGCCCCAGGTCCATGAACATTATTATCTCGAACGTCTGTGCCTGCAATGCGTCTGCGTCTGCGTCTCTGTCTGATGTCGCGTCGCGTCGCGTCGCTCGAGGCTCACGAGTCCTTCTCCTCCTGTTGCCTCAGCAAAAAAGTTTGCACCGCTTTCATGACAATGATGACGGCGTCTGTTTCCGCTTTTGAGCTGCGACGCCGCCACCATTTTAGGCGCTTTCTGTGTAGCTGGTCTGCCGCATTCCCGATTTCTCTATTCCCTTTTTAAATCTCTTTATTTTTGGCCTGCAGCATTTGTCTCTGCCCGAGCCTACGTTTTTGCTGCTTTCGTCCTACTATGTTATACTTTCTGTTTGTTGCTTTAACAACAACAATAACAGACAGCAGCAGCAACAACAACAATTACAACTTTAACGGGCACAAGTTTACAGCAGACAAACGTTGCGCAAACGTTGTGCAAACTTTTCCACTTCATTGCATGATTGCAATTTTTACGCAAAACAATTTTATTTGTTTGATTTCGTTTTGTTGTTTGCATGAGACTGTTTCACTCTCCCAGGCTGATTGTCGCAGAGATTGGAAAGAGTTGCCAGTGTATTTGTTTAGGGACGAGGCAGGAGCAACATCAGGATATCCATTTAATAAAAGAGTTCAATTTCAGTCAAATTCAATTCACGATTCCAATAGCTAGCTATATATTGATAATGAGCTAAAGAAATAGAAGAAAGAAACCTTATCGTATATATAAATACACATATATGTATTATAAGTCAGTTTCAAGCAGACATGTGCCTTTCTCATGCAAAATGTTTTCTTTCAACTTTGGGCAGCTTTAAGTCTAGATCAAGGTCTTAAGCTTGATCAATGATATTGTACTTAGATTAGATTTTACTCCAAACTTTCCTAGGTCTTAATGAAGATTTCAAAGTTCTCAATTTGTCAGCTGATTCATCAGTGAATTTACTTCTTTAAGATACTTTCGTAGAGTCTACACGTAAGTGCCGACGATGTCTGGTAATCTAACACTCTCGACTCGCCCCTTTGGGCGTGCCATTAATAAGTTTATTCTTATTTTCCTTTTCTCTTCTTTTTTTGCTTAGACGTTTTTGTCTCGCCTGTTAGTTCTGCGCGGACTCGCACCTAGCGAATCCTTTATTCATTACGAGGCTTTTATGTTCTTCAATGATTTTGTACGGCTTTACACTTCCATTTTGTACACGCAGGAGATGAACATTTTCCCTTTTTTTTCCTTTTTCTTATTTTTATATTTTTCTCAATTTGCATTTTCTCATTTTCATTTAGACCTTTTATTCATTGTTTATTTAATTATCCTTTGTATTGTCAAGTGCCTGAATTTTTTGTAAGGCTTTCTTCTGACGGCCTGTGTGGCCTGGTAGCGGGGAGGCATTTCGGTTGGCTTTTAAACCATTGTGCGAGTGAAGTCCTCCCATCCCAGTCCTGGTGAAGGAGTTTATGGCTCTTCGGATTTGTCAGGCACGTGCGAGTGTACGAGGAACTCGAATGGGTTCAAGCAGGAATTATTGGAACAAGTCTTTGATACTTAATTAATTAATCCTTGAAAATTGGAATATTGGACACAATTTAAGGTCTTCAATGTTGCGTTGCGCATTGGCAACCCGTGGAATTTGCTGTTGAGTTTCTCTACAGTCCACTTAAAGTTCGGACTCAAACTATTTGTTCGGGCCAAGAAAATGAAAGAACAACAAAAGCTGAACGGGAAGAAATTGTGTAAAATGGAAAACAAGAAAAATAAAGCACAGTAAAAACCAACAAAAGCAATTTAAAGCAGGAAAATTACATACACAAAAAATGCATACTGTGAAAATCATTAAAACGTCTGAAGAATGACGTCAACTATGAAGACGCTCACGACGAGCGAGCAGAAAAGAGTCAGAAGGGAAAAGGGCTGCCAAATCCGCCCGGAAATGCGGCAACAATTGTAAATTGGACTGCGAAACAGCAGCAGTCGGATCTCTGCCCTTGGCTTGTTCTTCCTCCTTCGTTCTCGGCGTGCAGAGGATGCAATTTAGACCGAAAGAGCATAAAAGTGAATGGTAACACTCGCCGAGAATAAGGAAATTAAAGCCGGCTCAGGTCCTGAAGAATGTGGGTCAATAGGCAAGTGGCAATGGCCATGCCTGTGACTATGGCTGTGACTATGGCTAGGCAATGGCAGGTGGAATCGCATTCGCGCCGATATCCATTTGGGAAAGTTCTCTAAAGTTTCGTGCCTGATTTTCCGGTGCGGCACAGGCCAAATTAAATTTTCTGCAAGCCCTTAAAGGGTTAAAGGCCCATGCTCACGAGGGGACTTCTACTCGCTATTGCATTGCCTTTTTACGCTTCAAAACTTTTCTCACAAATATATTCGATATACTGGGCGAGGGACTGGCCTGGGTACTGGGTGGGGCAGTCGGTCCTTTTTGCTGCTATTCTCTATTTATCGAAAACCACTTGATTATGCAGGCTTATGCCGGGCTGATGTTTTCCTTTTGCCATGTCCCAAATTTTCGTTTTTTTTTTGTTTTTTGTTTTTTATTTTTTGTTTTCCCTTTTTGTTTTTCTATAATATTTTCCTTCGGCTGCCACACTTACGTAGGTCTGACCTCCGCCACAGTGGGAGGAGGAGCTTTAGTTTGAGCTGAAGCGTGAAAATTCGTTGGCAAATCCTTTCTCTCTTTTGCTGCTTGTGTAATATTTATGATTTGCTGTCGATATATTTGCTAGGCTTTGCTTCACGACTGGACTTTTGTTTGATTTCGGTATGGCTAATTTATAAATTGTATTTTCTTGTTAACTCGAAATTGCTTCTGGCTTTGTTTTTGGACGGGACGCTTCCCTTTGCTTTCGAATCATATTGCGTGCTAGCCTCAAATCGATTCCGAGCATGGCCTGCCAATTATGCTAATTCGACGAAGTGCCTCAGCCCTAACGAATATCCTAACTCTATTTGAACATTTTTAAAGCGCACCAATTATTGAATAGTTAACTTAATAATTTAGCCAGTCCTTGCTTTTCTCTCCAATCTGATCCCGGCACACAATAGACTTGTTCAAGAGCCAAACATAATGCAATAAATTTCATTTTCTCTGTCAGCAGCTCACACACAATTTATCTGTGAGTTATTGCTGCTGGCATGTGGGCGCCGACAAAGCAAGCTCGGCTTGTAAATTAAATTGAATTTGTTGTAGCTGCACTGTGGAAGCTCTCTGATTCCGACTGCTTGCGTCCAGGTGCGTGTATTTTCATTTCATTCCAGGACACAGGGCTAATTCGCAATTAACCTGCCCCAATATGCTTAAATGCCCCAAAAACTGAACCGCAATAGTGAAGTTTCGCCATTTCAATGATGGTGAGTCAACAATTCGAGTGTTTTCACTCAATTGGCGCCACTTAAAAATCTCTTTGAACATTTCCATAAAGCCGTGTGGCCAGCTGTCGACATTTCATTTATATTGCCCATTCGGATTTATGGAAGAGACAATTTATGCAAAATAAAATAGTTTTTACAATCGATTCGGATTTTAATGACTAATTTGGCGGCCACAATTCAAAGAGCTGCCATCACAAAAAACCAACTGTAAATGCACCCACAAAACGAAGAACGAACAACGAAAAGCGAAAAGTACAGAGAGCGCAACTCACATACATAAATGAATGCGAATGACGCGTGACTAAGCAATAAAAAATTACTGAAAGCAATTTTCAATTGAATTCAAATGTACAACAAAAAGAATAAGTAAAAGCCAAAGCCACTGAAAGGAGAGCCGCACGCATTCGAAATGTTAATGCGATTCTAATAAATTGTCGAAAAAAGAGTTACACTAAATACACAAAGAGCCAGAGGAGCGCCACGAAAAGTGACAAGAAGTGAATGAGAATTTCAGTGGAAGGAATGTCATAAGCCACACAATAAATGGATTTTGGATTTCAAATGCATGCGACGCGACGCACGATTGACAGACAACCGAGACAAGAACACAACCAAGACCAAGACAACAACAACAACAACAACAACAACAATAAGCCTAAAAGGGATGGGGTCTCTGTACAGAGAGTATGGAAATGGGGAGGGGGTTCACGGTCGGGGACACGCTCAAGCCGCAGCTGTGGACCGACCACAGAAGAAAAACCTAAAACTCTGGCTTATCGCTTAGTTCTTATCACTCGAGTAAGTGGAATGCATTAGGCGCAACTGTAAATTCAATTGCCAGGGTCGCAATTTCAACTACCCATAACAGTTATACATATGTACATATAATGGTCTAATTGCTGGCTGTGTTCGCAGTTCTTTGTCAAATTTTTCAAATTACCAACGACTCGTTGTCCGTGTTGGGTCTGATTAGCGGTTTTATTTATCTTCGTCAAAATCTGTTTGTCCGGGCTGTCAATCGAATCACTTCATCTGCCTGGTTGAAATTGTCACTTTTATGTTTTTACAGCTTGAGCTGATGGACTGACTGCATGGTTGTGTTAGACGACATCCGATGTGTAGAATGAAACTGCCTAAAAGCATTCACAACTCAACTTCAACACAATTTTCCGTCTACACAATTTTGTAAAACGAAATGTTTTCGGCACAGTCTTTAACCCATAAAAGGCTGACAAAGGCCCGGGCTGGGCTAATTTTGGAAGACTTTAAGTGTCAGCCCAGAGAAATCAATCAACAATTGACAACAGTTGACGAAACATAGTACATAACGAAAGACAGAAACAACAACAATGGGAAGCATCGAAATCGAAAAGGCGGGGGTTGCCTCAATGTGCATTAGCATATGGGCAACTGCATGGGCATTGACGGCCCAAGGAAACCCCCAAGCCCAGATAATGTTAATGCTAATGCACAAAAATGTTGAGGAGATGACGCGGCGACAAACAAATCCTAAATTTTGAAGTGCCCCGGAGCGGGCTAGAGGAAACGCGTCGCGGCCCAGGCGGTATCGTTAATCATAATTGAGGGGCTGAAAGGGTTTCAGATATCCCCGACAAAACTAATTGTAAGGTAAATGCACGGGGCAAGATGGAGGAGCGGGAACCTCAATGTCGTCGCCATACGAACGGCTGCAGACTGCTTGGTCTGGCAGATCGCCGTGGCGCTCTTCAGCCCTATGCGATAAGTGCAATTGGCTACAGTTGGGGCAGCACTGCGAAGCGCAGCTGGGAAAACCGCGCACAGATTTTCCGACTTTCAATTTTGAAATGCATTCGACATGCCGCTGGATGCCTGCGCGGGTGGTGGAACAAGTGACTTAATTTCCTTTATTGCCGCCACTTAAATTCTTAATTGCAGCCGTGTGTTTAGTGTTCGAAGCAAGAACAACATTTCCGCAGCACATATTACATTTCAGATAACATATATAAATTGGTTTTTATTTCAGGCAAAGATTGCTAAGCAAATTGCCTTTAAAATGCAACAGTAGGTCGAAA
Source organism: Drosophila mercatorum (assembly GCA_961210405.1). Classification (NCBI taxonomy): domain Eukaryota; kingdom Metazoa; phylum Arthropoda; class Insecta; order Diptera; family Drosophilidae; genus Drosophila; species Drosophila mercatorum. The sequence continues at coordinate 24,395,974 of CAUIUS010000004.1, read as the reverse complement.
TATATACGAGTCTCTGAAAGATATCATGACTTCTTTGCGTCTATCCGTCTGATACTCACGTAATTTAACGTTTCAAAATTACGTAATGGCGATGGGGCAAACATAGAGCTGATGAGAGACTTGCTCTGCTGTGGAGTTGTCTTTGGTGAAGTTCAAGCTTTATTGTACAGAAGTGTCTGAGAAGCGACATCGGCATGTTTTCCCGGTCCAGCCTTATTTATAATCCTTCATTGGGCATCGGACAGTTCCATAAATACTAATACTTCTATGTTTGAGTGTCGTGAACTGCACCACTCTCAATTTTGACAGACATTCTCAGCAAAGATCTCAGGAGCTTGCCTATTCCCTCGACATATCTGCGAAGCTAGTATATTTGATCAGTTTACTTTTCAAGACCGAACGATCGATCAATGTGTCAACAAAGCCATCGGCGTCGAATATGCATATCTTCTTATTCTTGCTGTGCAGCAACTCGCATTTTCTGGTCAGATGAAGCTAAACACCGTTACAAGTAACTTAAAAAAGAGAGAGATCGGCAAAGAGAGGGTTTCCCTTACTAGGTATCTAATGCCAGAAGTAAGATAACGCTGTGATTATGATTCATGGCCCTTGGCCATATGCACGCATTTTCGATTAATGTATCTGTATTTGCACCACTGTTCAAGTGCATCAAAGCAGAGGAAAACAAAAAGTTCTGCTAGGAGCTGTGGCATAAAAAACGCCTTCGAAGGCAGGCGGGCAGGGAGAGAGTGCACTCTTTTCGGTTGTTTGCTCTAAGGATAAGGCTGAGGACTGCTTTCGCTCTCCGGTACAGCATATGTGCTCTGTGAGTAGTTGAGACTCGAGACTGAGAGCAGCAGCAGCAGCACTGGCGGCAGGGGCAGCAACAATGCAGTAGACTTCAAGTGCGACGGCAAGAATGGGCACACAGGAAGCCCGTATGCAAAAAGTGCACTTGAAAACTGCTGCTTAGTCGGGTCGGAGGTTATGTTTATGTGGCATATAAATACAAGCATTTTAAGCGCGCATTTGGGAACTGTGTCCTGCCACATATTTACACAACTGCAATAATATTTGTGTCGCCAGGCCACATTTTTAGCTTGACAACGGCCAAAAGACCAAGGCACTTGGGAGCAAGCGCTTTGCCTTTGTCCCTCAACTGGCGAACTATTGTAAATTTCGTATGAGCTGCGAACATCCATCCTCGATTGCTGTCTCTCTCTCTCTCTCGCTCTCTCGCTCTATCTCTTTTATTTTTTGTCAGGCACCGCAGCGAAAGTGATTTATGACTATAAGAAATGCGGCGAGACTTTGTCTCCGTGGTCTCAGTTGTTGTCTTTGTCTGCCTGCCCAGCTACTTAGCGCTGACTTTCCAGGTCCAGCTCCAGGGCCCGCCCAGTTCCAGCTCCCAATGGTGCATTTGAGTCTTGGCTTCCGATCCGCGTGTTGTTGTGCCAAATGTGCAATAAATTAGTGTTTTGATTTTGTGCACTGCCGCAGAAGTTGGCGCCGTCGTCGTCGCCTTTGCCCCTTCCCTCTGCCTGTCCCCATCGAGATGTATGTGCCAAAACTTTTATCGTTTGCTGAGTTTTTAAGTTGCATTTCCTATTCATAGACATGCTGCCAAACTTTTACCCAGTAAACACAGAGAAAGAGAGAGTGGAGTGTCTGAGGAGCAGAGCCCTTGCCATGCAGTGGCATACAGAATCGCTTATTAAAGATCCTGCGAGTACATCATACCCAGGAAGATCGGTAATAAACATTAGGAATTACGAGCCATAGTTTCTCGTTTCGTTTGCCATGCCCAATTTGAACATTCTCCAAATGGCAATTGTGTGTGGCACGCTAACACGCGTATCGAAGCGAGGGTCACACTCGCAACTCGTTCGAGACTCGAGAGGCCTCGCATAGAGATCGAGCCTTGAACTGACAGAAATACCAGCTGATGAGTTGTGCATACCTGAAAAGAGAAGATACAAAATTTGGGTTGTAGTAAAAGTAAAAGTAAAAAGGAAATCGAACTTAATAATATTTCTAATTCTTGACTTAAAGTGTTATCTTCCCTTTGCAAGATATATTACCTCCTATGCCATCGACTGCTTAAAGCGAAATTTAGCTATCGCATCTCTAGTTCAGTTTCCAGTCTGCACAGCAGCCAGTCGTAAGCGGCCCCTCGCAATTTGGGTCATATGTTTTTTTAAGTATTTTGCAGAAGAAAGCATTGATGTGACCTGACTGCCACAAGATGCTGCACAGTCAGTCGACCGACCTCTGGCAACCTCAGAGTCATCCTCAGCGCTCTATCGGGCAGACACGACTGCGCATATTTAATTGCTCATTGCGCGTGATTTGCGGCTGGGCCATGCTAAAGGGTACAGAGAAGTCTCAACACTACGGCTTCTCGAATCAGTACTCTGACAGTTGGCACAAATTGCCAAGAGCCAAGAGCCAAAAGCCGATCGGCACCAGCAGCTATCTAGTCAACTTTCTTTCTTGCAATTGGAATTCTGTGAGTGCGCCTGCGCAGCGTCCTCTGTGTCATTGGCCAGACTCTGTTCGTCGCCTACGCGGTGCATGCCTCATTTGCATCACCCTGGCGTCATGTGACATTTGTGTTTCTGCCAGTCGTTTATGTCCGTCTTCGATCGCCTGCTGTTTCGTGTTGTCGCTGTCATAAGCTGCAGCAGCTGCCAGTTGGTGTTTTTCGATTGTAGCTTGTCGCTTGTTGTTTGTCGCTTTGTGTTCGGCTCCCGTGCAGATGACTTTCGGCTCGTTCCACAGTGGGCCAAGACAAGGAACTGTGTACCTTATGGACTAGTTGTCATTTACATATCGCGAGTTACTTTCTCATGCGTCTTAACATGTTAATTCGCTGCGAGTCAGAGCAGAGTTCAGTCTTACGTTTCAAGTCGAAATTCGATAAATATCATAATTGTTGCGTAAACATTTGGTCAGCTATAATTGCTTTAACAAAATATTGTATTATATCTCTGCACGCAGTCAGATGCTGTAAGCCGCCATTTACATAATTTTCTTACAAATCACGCACACGAAACTCGCGCGCTGGATCAACAAGGGTCGGGTCGGCGGTCGTGTTCAGCTGTGTGTAGCTGAGCAAAACAAAGGGAAATCCAGTTATTGATTTACCCACAACATCGCCTTGGCTTTTATGCCACATCATTGTGCAACATTATTTGAAGCCATCAAGAGAGAACTTTTGTTTAGTTTACCTTTACGCTTCTCTCTTTTGGCATATCATCGCTGAAATCAGCTGAAAATGCATTTATGGCTGTCTGCTGCCATCAGCTGCACATTGATCTCCAAATGGGGCAACAGCATCGTTAAGTCTCCAGCCTCGGAGCTCTACTGGAGCTGCGTATGTAAATTAGGCTTTGAGATTAGATTGAAGTAGCAGATGCTGGGATGCAATACTTGAGATGTCAATTGGAAGATAGTCTTGGTGAGATATATAGACTTTGTTCCCAAACCAGAATGAAGAATGAAATGAGCGATGATTCAGTCATGTCTTCTCCTACCGTTCGCTCATGTGTCCACCCATACCATACATACGCATTTAATAGTATTCATATATTGCCATGTCTGCATCATTATCTCAAGCATTAACTGTTATAGCCTGGCCCATTCACATTACCCTATCTGGTATAAGTCCCGAGTCATTGCCCATTAACATAACTTCATGGGGAACGCTGGCAGTGCCTACGTCCTCTCATCGTCGTCCACTCAAACGGCAGTCAACAAGTTCTAATAGGCGCACACAGACACACGCACAAATGCCTCCCACACGTGGCCAGCTTACCTGGCCAAATCTTCTTGCAGTCCATCGTCCACGGCTTACGGCCCACGGCCCACGTTCTCTTCTTGGCAGTCCTCTAAGCTCTCCTCCTGACCCTCGCCCCACGAGCTGCAACTGTGCATATTGCATTTATGCAATACGTGCCTTGTTATTGTTCTGTCTGGCTGGTCTCTGCACTCTGGGCTCTAGCTCCAGCTCCAGTCTAGCTACAATGGACCGAGCAGCAACAACAGCAACAACACCCACTGTCCGGTGGGCAGTGGAGCGCGCTTGCATATAATTTATATGCATTTGACAGTTTTGACTGATTTATCGATGCAGGAGCATGGCATACATAATGCGTGCAGCCAACTTTTCCAGTGAAATCAGGATAGTCATGTACGCAGACACATACACACACAAACACACACACGTACAATCCAGTTTACATATACGTTAATTTTGCATAAAACTTACGTGTTGTAGATACTTTTTTGCAGATCCTAAATCAAGGATTGCAGCAAAGCGCAGCGGAGCGCTTGCTGCGAATCAATTTTGCTGATTCCCCTCTTGTATGAAAAACAACAAAAAGGTCGATATCTTCATCAAAATTTTTTCTATATAGAATTCCTTAAAATATAATTGATATACCAAGTACTTCTCTATTGGTATTTCATTACTGAGGTTTTAGCTGCGACTCCCAGATATTTAATTGAAATTTATTTATTTATTTTTTTAAGTAAACTAAGTCAATATGGATCCAGCTACTTATTAAACTCATCTTTAAAGGGCAAATATTCTACTATAACTAGTACGAGCTGGTATCACTATAAACACTTGAATTATCATTTATTGTTTAGTTGTCACTGTTTTGCTCTATGGGGTAGAGCCTTACTTGAAGGAATGTTATGCATTAGCAAAAAGGTGAGCCGAGTAACCGGGACACTGCTGCCATGTGTTAGTTTATGATGCAGTCTGTGATGTCTATGATGCCTGGTCTCAATCCTGTCAAATTGTGAACGACCAGCGCACAAATCCAGCTGCAGCCAAAAAGGAAAAACAATAGTCAAAAGAAAGCGAGTCGTGGTGGACCAGAAGTGGAGAGATTGGGACGAGGGACGTTGACGAGACAGACCTCGACTTGGCTGGCTTGCTGCTCTGTGGCCCACACGAAAGCGTGTTTAAACAAATTTGATTATATACACACGTCTAGCATTGGCTGTGGATAGTTTTTGTATCTCTGTTCCACTTCTATTTTCCATTTTCCGCTTACACTTTAGTGGACGTTATGACTGCGATTGCCTTTATACGTGGAACCCATTGAAAATGGGAAATGGTATAATGGGAAAGGGTATAATGGCTGTCGATGGCAGAAGGAGGTACAATGTTTATAAGCGTTTTATAACAGCTCGAGCTGCGCCAACAAATTTTCCAAAAAAACTCATCCCGTTTCCAATTTGTTATCGATAAAAACGATCAATTGAATTGCTGTTTTGAACGTTGCTTCGTTAACACAAAAGATGGGATCATCCAATTAAGTGAGCGGGCTCAGATATTATTATTTCGAATTTGCAAAAGATACCCAATACGCAAAAACGAACTAGGGAGATCAGTGTATCTGCTAGTCGAGCAGTAACGAGTAGATTTGCTTTGTTTTGCTTTCTGTTCGGTGTTGTTTTAGTTTTGAAACGAGTTGCTTCGCCGCAGTAATAAACAATCAAAAGAAACACAAAGGCGACGTTTTATTGAGTACGGTTGGTTTGTCATCTTTCACTCCGTGGCCAGACCGTGACTGGGCTAGACTGCGAGCGTGGGTGCGTGCTGGCTCTATTTATGGCGTCTGCCAAAACTTACCAGCCGTAAGCCAAAGTACATTTCGTCGTCGTCGTTGTCCTAATGGCAACATGCCAAATATTAAAAATACCTAACGAAAAGAAACTTTGCTTGCATTTTTATTGAATTTCGATAATGAGAAATGAATGCAAACTGGCGACAGAGACGTTGACGGCGACTACCAACGACTCATAACTCATGGCTGCAGCAGCAGGAGCAGTTGGAGCTCCAAGCAGCTGGAGTCCGAACAGCTACGACAGCAGCAATGAGAATGGGAGCGACCACAGCAGAACTGACTACCATATTGCGAAAGTTTTTCAAGTTCATATTCCTCGTTGCGGGTGCGTAAAATGATTTACCTGCTGCTTGGCTGTCGAAACTTTTTGGCTTGCAAAGTTCAACTCTTAATCTCATTATTCGGTGACTTTTGTTTTTGGACGTGTTCTGCACAGATATAGAGCTCCGAGGCTCAGTGGAGGTGTTCGGATTGGGTATTACTTTTTTGTGTACTGCGCCGCAGTCGCGCTCAAAACTTGCGACCATAAAGTTGTCTTGGCAGCCTGGCCGCAATCCAATTTCCAAAGTCCGGCAGCAGCGACAACGGAATGGAAGACGACCGTCGCGACGCGCGGCAGTCTGCGTTAGCGAGCAGAAGGTGCAATCCGCAATGAAATGTTCTGAATATGACCGATTGGGACGGGGAAGACGCAGAAGCTGCGACACCTTGACGCCTTGGCTAATCGTATTAGTGAGAAATTCGGCGACTGCTGATACAACTGAACACACGTTTGCTCGTTCGATCAACTGTTTCTCATGGCCAGATGGTCGATGCCGATTGATCCGGACATCCACACATAACTTTCATTTTTATCTGTTTCTTGGTTATCTAACTTCAATCAAATTTTCGGCCAGCTCGCGCACAGTTAGATTACACAATTTATCACCTTTAAATGGTGGCTTTATGCAGCTTTTCTTCAACGATCGACATGAAAGCAGCATTTTAGGGTATGCACGCTGATGGCCACTTGGCGAATCGCTTACAACTCTAAGTCAATCAACCCGACATGGCGGCTGTCGTACAGGGTATCGAAATACCCGACACGAAAATTAACATACACATCAGTGTGAAGAAACGCTGTCAGCATTTCAGTAATTCCCTGAGATACAAAGTCAGCTGAAGCTTTGCCCATGCAAATCCCAAATTGACGCTTTAAGTGTTAGGGCTTTGGACGTCCAAATAATAACGCGGAGTAGGTGCAATAGAGCACCAAGCAATATCGGTTCATTATGATGTCGTTTGTGGAAATTTGATTGGGCTTTGAAGCAGTTAATACCCAGCGCTGACTGTTGGAGGGACATAAAAGCGATCATTTCGGTCGAACGCAGTCACCACAGCTTTATGATTGGAATTAAAAATTATTCAGCGAGGTCCATTGGAAATATTACAAAAGCGGCTTTTGTTCGATTTGTCTACTTGTGGCGTCTAATAAGCCATAAAGTGATGTTCTCTTTGAACGGGCTTTTGTCGATGAATGTAAATATTTGGGTTTAGTTTTTTCTTTTTTATCATTTCGGCTCTTAAGAGGAAAAGTCGTAAACTTCGGCTCTTTCGATGTGGTTATGATTGCCATTTTTGTGGTAAATTTCAAGTCTCTGAGTCATTCAATACTTTTTTAAAGACTTCACTTTGCGGCGTTTCGGATACTTAGTTATGGGACGAGGTATTAAGTTCTTTGCCTGTTCGATGATGCAGCACCGATACCACGCTAACTATTATAATTATGCAAAACAGAAGTGATTTCACTCCAGATTGGCGACAAGTGTGCATGAAGGTCCGCATTCATGTGCCATATGCCATGATTGTCTTCGTCTTTGTAAGGTATTGGGTTTGAGGGAAGCCACAACTGCAATATTCTGCCTAAGCTGCCTGCTTCTCTGCAGTGTTGCACTTTACTTTGATTTATCAATAAAAGGCAAAGTTTATTTATGAATTTCCGATTTCAATTCAATGGCCCAGGCGGAGGCCAGACAGATACACAGATACACCGATACACTGATACAGATGAGGAAGACTCCACCACCCATACGACTTAAATTGTATGAATTACTTCGACAAGATACAAAGAGCAACACACTCCATAGCAGCCCTCTCAGGGAACCGGCAGCAGAGCAGAGCAGAGCCACCGCATTGTACTCGGGCTTACTCACATGCTCTGCGCATTGCGCAATCGTGTGGAGGTGCTGCGGAGGAAATACATTTCTGTAACAGGTAGGATCCAGTGCCCCGCGGATACTCACTGCCTCCTGCACTTGCCAATCGACGGGGGTATCTCAATTTTTTGCTTGCCACGTCTTGTGCGGCGTCAATAATCATGATCAATAAATTCAGAGGCTGCTGCTGATATTCGACTCCAATTTTTGTGGCTTGTTCTTCGTTCTCTGCTCCTCTGGTGATGAGCGCTATGGGAAGATTTCGCAGCACATCAACAAAATTTCTCTGTTTCTCCTCTTTTCTTTTACTGATGCTTCGGTTGTCGTGTTGAGGCGACATTAGTTTTTATTTCGCTGGCACTCAGAGATTATAATTTTCATTTTATTTTCCCTTCTACTTTTTCGGGGCTTCAATTTGTCTTCTTGCCGAGTTGTTTTTAATAATTTATCCAATCTGCAGCGGCGTGAATGGAAATGGGTCAAAGACATTCAAGGTTAGGGAATTCGCAAGAGCCAGTTCATGTTTGCGTGAACATTGAAGAAAGCTGGGCGCAATGAGAGAACTGCTTTCAAGTTCCGTTATAGAGAACAGGAAATTGTTCATGAGAGTTTAAGGAAAGGCTATTTATAAACGCAGTGCGATCTCAAGAAATATTTATAGTCGAGATCTATGGGACGGAGATGTGACTGGTGCCGATTGGAGTCGACTTGGTGCGGATCGAAGAGGCCTGTGCCCATTCACCTTCAGCTAAAATGGCATAAAATGTGTGGAGGCAGAGGATGGAGGGGGGGTTAAGAGGTGGGTAACCACATGAGGAAGCAGCGTGTCTATGAAGTATCCAACCACTGACCAAGAGCAAAAGATGCAGAGGTAGTAGACAAGGTTAAGCTATAAAGAATTCATTGTCTGTAGTTCAAAGATCGCAAATTGAAAAATGTATATAGAAGCTGTGCAGCCGAGCGAGAAAGAAAGAGAGAGAGAGAGAGAGAGAGAGAGAGAGAGAGAGCGAAGCGAACGGAGTCAGTGGGAAGTGCATGAGAATATTATTAATAAATTAAAGGCCACAGATAAAGTCAAAAGACTAGCCACAAGTTTACACAAGCATTCCCGAAACAGGCTGAGACGCACGATGCATGTTGCACTTGATGAGATCTTTATTGGCGGCGAGTCTGCGCTTTAGTCATGCAACATGAAAAACGTAAACCACAAGCCTGAAATCAGCGACCATTGCTGCTGTGGCCGTTGCACTTGTCTGAGCCGGACTCCAGGCCGCTGTTGATTGCTGAAGAGGTCCACACGGACTTGCACATGTGTGCTGGCCTACGATTAGATGGCTAACATACAAGGAGTACATCGTGTTTGTAGCTAACCAAGGGTCTGATGAACTCTCAGCACAAGTCGAAGAAAAAGCTAGAAAGCCGTATGAGGGTACCGCTATAAAGGTTAATTCTTATTGAGAATATGATCGTAAAGTAAGCTCAAGGAGTGAGCTCTGCGAGTGCATCGCTCAAATTACGTGCTTCCAACATGTAGCCTTACCTCATGCTTGCCAAAAAACGGCACGCATTTGCGACTTGAAATGGCTTCCAAAAATGCAGAGACAATAAAAATACAGTTTTTTGGCGAATGGAATATCTAACTTAGTTGCCAAAAGTCTAGACGGCCGACCCAGAGGACAGCAGTCCAGACAGTAGCACAAACAATGCCAGATAGCTGCCGCAATACGTGGGTAAATAAATGCGGAGCAAAGGATGATAACAAAAGCGAACTCTAATTGTTTGAGGTTCCCGCAAATATACCTCTGGGACTTGCCGAGCTTCCAACTGACAGATCTGGCTCTGGAAGTGAATATGCAAAGCGCATTGTGATAGCAATGGAGGTGAACTAAAAATGAGGACGAAGCATTCCGCGACATGATTAAACATAAATAAACCGGCTTGTATCAACAGTTTAAGATGATCAGCAATTGGGCTTCGAATCTCAACGAAGGACTTCGGAGCTCGAGCTGACCAACAAATGTTGTCCGCCTTAGCGGAATAAACTCGTGTCGCAATAATTTATATGAAAACAGCGAACAGAAAACAAAACGAAACCACAATAAGCGACGACAGAAATCGAAAACGACGCAGAGGATGGACCCGATCAGGGAACTCACGGGCTGGGAGCAAAGCGTCGAGAGAGTGAGAGAGGAGTACATTGGAGGCGTTGTCTTTCGATTTCGTTGATTTGTGTGGGCCTCAGTTGTGGCTCTTGTTGTTGATATTTAAATGGATTTCTGTTGTAGTGCTTCAGTTGTCTACAAGTCGAGCACATGTTAACAACGACAATCAAGAGCTATTAAAAGCCGCGATATGTGTTATACATAACTCCGGAGGTAACTGCTAACTGAAGGTTATCGAGCCATAGATCCATCGAGCGATGCATATGGGCGTGTGGATCCCAGTGAAAGACTCTGCCTCGGCTCCCATACAACATGCTTACACTCTCCGAGCTCAGCTCTCCCTCATGCCGAAAGGCACAAAAATAAACAAACCGACAAACGATAATGAGACATTTTATATTACAGCGACAAGTTGGAGTGGGGCTGCGGCCATTCCCGCTTTCGGTATGAGTAATGAACCATCGGGAGCATTAAAAATAAAAACCAGAGCAGCGCCGGCCCGAGCCACAAGGGGACGCAGCCGAGAGCAGGCACAGATTGTGGTTTCAATATCTCAAAGTACAAGTTAGGCATATAAATTTCCTCATTTTTATACCGCTAGCCGGCATGTCTTTTGGCATAGCCTAAGAGACCGCCGTGATTTTGTGTTTTTTATTAACTCTTTATGGATTCGCAAGAGGATCTCATCACCGACGCCGGCGATTAAAACAATTTTACGACTTAATGAGCCACTCCAGCGAGGCATGTGGGTGCCACATTGCCCACTGGCTACGTCTTTAGCTCCAGCTGCAGTCGACAGCAGACGAGGCACAGACTCAGCGACGAGACAATAAAACGATGATAATGATGATGTGGCGCACAGAGGTGACAAAATTGCTGTACTCACAGCTCCGGAATGCTGGTCATTTTGCATTAGGTCCCACTCAGACTGGCCTGGTGAAAGCTGGAGTTGGGGCTGGGGCTGAAGATAAATGATAGAGTCTTAGCAAAATAAAAATGTTTATGAGTGCCAAGAGCATAAGAGATTAGAGAGCGGCGGTCATACGACTTTTATGTCTTTCGCCAGACAATTAGCAAAAGGCCAAGAAGATTCAAGTTACTAAAAGATTTCGGCCAAATCGACCTAAAATCTGGGAACTTAATATAATTTCCTTGCTCGCATTTGCCTTGTGGAGGACTTTCTTTTTGTGCGGAAGTCAATTAATAACATACTTAACTTGGAGAGTCGGAAATTGGACAAGACAAGGCTACAAGTAGAACATTACTATATTTCTTATTTTTATCAAATCAACAGTTATGTGGGCTTGTAATTAGTCTTATATGTTGGACTCAGGTTTTAAGCCAAAAACTTTTCTTTTCCATACAATAGCAAATGGGTTCCTTTTAGAAAGCGCGATATCATTTAGGACTTGGTTTAGTTGTGAACCATTTTGTGTTTCCCAAAAAAAATTAATTTTAATAAATAATGCTTTTACTTATCTGCATAAATAATATGAGTCTTTAATCGTTCAAGAATAGTTTTAACTTAATTAGTTTAAGCTTAAAAATTTTAATTGAAAATTCGATTAAAGTCATAGCCCGGATCGCAGTTCCCTTTTTTACAGCCTAAATTAATGGGTAGACGATCAATCTTACCAAAAGCTACATAGAAAGCAGGTCTTGTGCAAGCTATATTGATGTGTCTTATGTTGGTAATTTTTCATTCGTCTTTAAATGCGGTTACTTAAAAGAACGCAATGCTTCTCTCTTTAAAGATAGGTAAGCAGTTGACAATGTTCGAAGCCCGAATCGCCCACAATATCGGTATAGCTTTTATTGTTGTTGCTGGTGTAGCTAGTGCTGTTAGATGGCTGCTTGCTGTGTGGCGCTGTAGTTGGTTACGCTCGGTGCAAGTTTAGTTGCTTCAATCAAGTCAACGAAAATTTTCTCAAACTCAATTTAAATCAAATGCTCGGCGTCGCACACTCAACTACACACTCACACTCACTCTCACACACTCGCGCACACATGGGAGCGGAAAAAGCTTTCGGAAAGATGCCATGTTAGCTGTTTTTGGCTCTTTCGGCTGTTTCGTTTCGGTTGTTTCTCGGCTGTGCCGCCGCAGCAGTTTTCACTGTCTTTGAAGACTTTGATTGTCAATTTGCGATTGTCTCGAAATTGAAGCGAGCGACAGCAACAGCTCGACAACAACTCCAGCAATTCCAACAACTGCAACAGCAACAGCAACAAGAACAACACGACATTGGCAGCATCAGCCAACAAACAGTTCGTTGGTTCTGCTCCTGACTGTGAGTTCTGTCAGTTGGTTCGTCTATTTTTAAGGCGCTTTTATTTTACCATGAAACGATTGTTGTTGTGTGGCTTGGTAATTGCTGCAAGGGCGAACGCCCGAAATGCCCAACTTTAAAATTGGTAACGCACATCACATCACAGCCAAAACGAGGGAAGGAGGAGGAGGAAGGTGGCAGACAGAAAGAGCAAGCGGAAGGCAGCACGATAGAAACATTGAGAGAAAAGGAACGAGCTCCCATGTGTCTGTGGCAGGACCAGAAGCGGAAACAAATTTGCGAGAGTTACAACTTGAGGCTTAAGTCAGCGAAATATAAAAACGGGTTACAGTTCTCGGCTGATTGACAGTCGAGCATGGCACATGGCAATTGGCACTTGCATTAACTTGGATGTGGCCCGAATCGTGCTCTGCCAGTGTCGCAGCCAAATAAAGAGTCGCGCAGATAAGCATAAAGATGGAGCCCAATGAGAACTCGTATCCTGCAGCTACAATTTGGCGGAGCCCTCATTTAATGCGCCGATTAGCGATCGATTGGCGAAGCAATTTAACTGAATTTCGATCTAGATTTAAGCAATCGCTGCGGGATAGCTGGAGTCAACCACTTGGTCCAGCTGAGAGACATTAGACATTACGTACTCATTACACATCTCTTTGCCATAAAATTCATAGCCGAAAACCAAAAATGCATTTCAAGTACTGGAAAGAGCAGACAGCTACTTTACTGGCCATAAAAAGGCCGTGCAGTGCCTCGGCTCCCATTCCGTCAGGGCACCGCCAGCCGCATTTAATCACATATTTTCCAATGAAACTGCAGCAAATTGTTTATTTAATTTTTAATGTGCGCACTAGAGCAAATGCGAGAATGGGGCGAAGTAGAAGGGGTTGTTGGGGGGAGACAGGGGCAGGTAACGGCCCGATAGAGGCCACAAGGCTCGCACGTTTCGCGTATGTTTGGGATGCGCGTTGCGCACTTCGCTTTATGGCCATTAGCGTATGATTTGTCTTAACAATTAAGCGCAGGCCAACTCCGGCTAGACTCAGAAGCAGAGACTCTTTCCTCTGCTGTTCGCCTTTTATCTGCATCTTCAAGACACACATGCTACATGTGTGCGCTGCATTCGCTGATGTTGCTGGTGTTTCGCTTGCGGCTGCCAGGCAGCCACTTCAAAAGAAAAATGTGCATGTGCATCTTATGGTCTGCTCGATGTGCTATGCAGCCATGTTTATATATTTTATTTCCACTCGTGCTTGTTGCTGTAGCTGTAGCTGTAGCTGTAGCTGTAGCTGTTGTTGTTGCGGCTGCTATTGCTCGGGTGTCTGGTGTTTTATGAGTTCGCCTAACTGATTGATGCGCCTATTAAACGATTTCTCATTCGCTCGAGGTCTACTTAGGAATATGTCTGTGGTATGCGGCGTTGTTTTGACGTTAATTGGATTGCTGGCTAGAGCTGTGAGTTTGGCCAAAATGAATAATGCCACACGAAAAGTGTGGGGAAAATAATTGAATAATCATTTACTGATTGCTTTCCAAACGAGTGTGGGTGTTGTGAGAGCGGTGAGAGAAACTCAGCCTCAGCTGATGGTCCGATAAGCAGAGCGAGGAGGCTGCTCAGTGATGACACGACGAAAGGAAAGCAATAGAGAGCGAGAGAGTTACTTGGAAATTATCAACTCGGTCGCACTGTTTTCATCTATTCAAGACTCACAAAATATTTACCAATCTCTCCTACTGCATTCCTTTGTCGGTCTGCCGCAGGCTGTTTACCTCATAACTTATTTATGCTTTTAATATTTTCGGCAAATAAAGCGACCTGTTTGCAACCTCAGAAAATTTCATTAACAAAAACAGTCTAGTTTCGACTAGGTATTCTGCAGCTGCTTATGCTGCTCTGCTGTTGCTGCCCTGCTGCTGCTGTTGTTTACTTTTTCATTAAAAAATACATTTTCATACAAAACCCAAATGACATCAAAGATTCATTTTTATCATGTCGAGACGAGAATGTCTGGCTGGGTCTAGGAAGGGCCTATGTCTGTCCTGGACTGTGGCGTATTGTGTTTTTTTGCTCTCCCCTCTCCTATCTGCCCTCTCCCTCTTACACTCTCTGTTCCGCTGCTCGTCCAACTTGGCTAACGGTTTGCGTAAAAGCAGTGCGACCCACCTACAGCCCAAGACTCGACGCGACAAGCAGCTGTCCCTGTCTTCATAGTGCTTAAATATTTATAAATTTAAATTCATGGGAAAAACCAAAGCGCCTATCGCTTTGCCGGAGTATTCCGACGGCCCGACATTCGGCCAAGTGCAACCATGTCGCGCAATTCAACTGAAATTGAGAAATGTCAAAAGGAAATGGCGTAATTTTGTAATTTGCAGTCGAGCAAAAAGCAAATGAATTAATCTCATAACTTGTGGGGCATTCCGCACTGCGGCGCTGATGCGCTACGGCGCCGTGGCACATGTGACAAGTGAAAGAAGGAGGCTATGGCTGAACAGCAGTATGCCTGCTGGAAGCAAGATCCCGTCTCCTTCTCCTTCTCCTTCTCCTTCAGCAAGCGGGCTTTTGATTTACGTGAAAAATCGCTTATGTAGAAATGTTTTTACATTAAATAAACAAAGGGCTCCAAGAACAACAACACTCGCATCAAAATACTCCTGGGCCTGAGCAAGCTCTGGTGAATCGCAGATTTGGGACCCTGTTACGGACTGCACAATTTATTGAACGCATTTCTGTTCCTCACCCCGCCTTTGCTCCACGCACTTGCAGAAAGTGTATACCCACATAAATATATATACATATGTGCGTATGTATGCATATGTGTGCGTCCCTGTTACACATATTCAAAATGAAAATTTATTGCATTTTTAAGGCGACACATTCGCGTATGCCTGCTAAATGGGGATTAGGCCTTAGCTGGCTGCGGCTATAAATGCCATTAAAATCAGAAATGTCTGCACGGGCTAAGCATAAGAAATGGCCCCGTGCATGGCATATGTCCTCGTTCCGTAATCCTATAGTTTTCTCTGATCTGCATTACCTCAATCACATATGTATAATTCATACGACGACAAGAGGTTCTCAGGCTTATCTGTTGCACCTGACGCACATTACAGTTGGGAACTAAATTTAATTTCCGCTCAAATTTGGCCCACATGCCAAATAAGCCACACCCAACCATCGAGTTCCCATTGCCGTTGTCCAGCTGGCCAGCTCATTCATGAGCCGAGGTCCGAGTCTTCGCTGAGTCAGCTCTACCCAGCACCTTTGCCAAATAACAATAAAAGCCAACACACGCCCCCTTTATGTGAAATTAATTGCTAATTTCGAGCCAGTTGGACAGCAAATTTTGGCTCATGAAGCGATCGACGCGCTGTCATAAACCAGGCTTTAAAGCTCGTAAACAAACAGGAAAGAAGCGACGTGAAGTGGCTTTGGCGGCCACCAAATTTTATGTTTTTCATTTTTGGTATTGAAAATAAAAATATATAAAAAATTGAAATACCCAAATAAAAGGAATCCAAATAACTCAGAAAGCATGGCAGGCAAGCGTCCGCGATATTCGTGGAATATTTCCGCAAATAACATCTTGACAGTTTGCGGTTGGCCAAAATTAATTGGTATTTAAAGGCGTGCTGCGGATTCTTAGCTCTGAGTTTTGTTCAGGTCTTGATGGGTCCGTGCTACAATTTATGTCTGGGATCAGTTCAGCGATAAAGCCCACTATTTGACTCTGAACCAGACAGGAGTTTCGCATAACAGAATTTTGTCATATGGCATCGAGTTTGGTTGAGAACGAGCGAAGCTGGCAGACAATATATGTACATATGTGATATAAAAGCTAATTAGAGGACTCTTAGAGGGTGTCGATAAGGTCGATAGATGACAACTTCCCTAAGTTTTTTGCATGACCTAGAAGAGAAGAGGGTACAGATGAAGCCTAAACTTGTACACAGTATCTCAGAGTTAGGCTGGCATTGTGTCTTCGTTTTATTTGGTGTCCTTTCGCTCGTACTCAGCTCATTTTATGAGTGAAGTGAATTATGTGCCTGTGCGACGCAGAATCTCGAAAGGATCATTAATAAATATTTCACTCGCTGACTACTTAGGTCTTCAGTCAAATTCAAAGGCCTAATGCGCACATACTGACAGCAAAGGAGCTTAACATGTTTGCGCTAGCCCAGGCTTTGCTAGCTCACTCTGTCGCGGTTTTGCGCGCCTCCCGGCCTGCGCCCTGTCAGTCACGAGACTGAGCCCCGACCAGCGTCGACCCGGCAGATACCCAATCCGAAGCCCAACAAAGTCTAAAGCCTCGCGACGCATCTCGCGAATAGCATGCAAAAATTCGCTTCCACGCATTGGGTAATCCGCAATTTAATGACTTATTTTCTCAACTCGCCATTTGGCAGTCGGCAGGCGACAGTCACCATTCCTGATTACCTGGCATCTTGGAGCACAAGCTGGAACAGTCATGTGTTGGGATCTGAACTCTGGGCTGGGGTGCCGCCTTCGTCTTACATACGATTGCCTGCTAGACACGTAGACAAGCAGATACAGTTAACAGAAGGCTGAGAACTTGCAAGCCGGGTCTCATCCCAGTCCATAAATTTCCATTTATTATTTTTTGAAGCAGTAATGCTGATCTTCTTCTGAGTGAAGCCGAATATACGAGCGGGTATTCATTTGAATTCTGTTGTGAAGATACTCTGCGTTTGAAACAGAGAGTTATCTGCCGTGCAACCATCTTCAATATTGACTCCATTTCCAAATGAAATTAAAGACTGGCAAATGCAAAGTACATTATCACCCTCGCCATAAACTGAATAAACTTTCGCCGTAAGGGTAGCAGTTGCAGGGCGGGAGGGTAGGGTAGGGTGAAAGGTAGAAGCCAAATGGCGCTGCAGTGTCGACTATTAAAATATTTTACAAATTAACCCTTTCGGCCAGACGGTCGCTAGTTAATTTATGTATGTGTCTGCATAGCTTGCATTGACTGCAGCGCGCCTGCAAATATGCAACAGCAGCAAGAGGAACAGCCAGAACGGCTTACCATTTGCCTGTTTCTCCAGCTTGGAGTGCAGCACGCCGTTTGGCTGTTTGCTGATTAATTGCAAATTGCAAGGGTGTCTGCCTGGCAAACCACATTAAAAGGCACAAAGGTCACGAAGGGACCGATGACAGCGCTGCTGCCCAGCCCGAGCCATCGATTCCAGTTGCAGTTCGTGCGTATTCCTAGTTTATTATTTTCGCTTCTACCCGTCATTTATGCAAAGTGGCGCGCAAGGACCTGCCATAGAGCACACAGTCCCTGCCCGCACTCCCCCAGTTCTTAGCCCAGTACCCAATCTAGAACCCTGCAGCGAAGCTTTGCACCTTTGATGTGCGCGCTCCACGTCGGCAAGGACTTTGGCAGCAGCACCAACAGCAGCAGTGGCACTTTCATCATTTGGCTTTTGCCATTTGCACCCCGGCGCCACTTTTGACCACTTCAGGCAATACCAAAGGGGTTTCCACTTGACCATTTGTCGCTGTTCCTGCTACCGTTTGCACTACCGGACCTCCTCTCCGTCCACTCCTGGGCACTCAACGTCCGTGCGACTCTCTGGACTCGCTTCAGGTCACTCAGTCAGGGCTTTGGCAGCTGTTAAGTGTTGTGTTTTGACTACTGTCTCTACCCATCTCCCTCTCTGTCTCTCTCTGTTTTTTATTTTTATCTTTCGTACACTTTCTCTCTTTTTTTGGCTCTTTGTCTTTATTTTACTTTAGCTTTTAGCTTGTTTGTCGTGCGCCTTTTGTGCGAACTGATTGCTATTGGCTATGCGTGTGTTGACTGATTAACCAAGTAACTTTAAAAATTGACAACGACAAAGTCTAGCATACTTCTGGCAGCTTGGGCTGTTCCTTGCGGGAGCACCTCTAGCTTGCCTTTCAACGGAAGTGGTGTGCGCCGCTGTTTGATATTCAGGTAGCAAATGGGACCGGTTCCATTTTGTAGACAGCCAGAAGCCAAACAAAGTTAAAAGCGGTCTCAGTCTGGGTAAGTAGTAGGCAAATGCATTCATTAATAAATTATCGAGACACACAAAACCTCAAACTAAATCAGCAGCCGCACAGCCACACCCACACTCACACACACATAGACGGAAAGCGCAATAATGCAGAGGCTGGGCGGGGTGGCTACAAACCAACGCAGCCGCCGACAACATCAACAACAACAGCAAACATCAGACAGTCCTGCCATGGCAAAGGACGACGGCGATATCATTACATATACGTAAAACTTCCGCCTTAGAAATTCAATTAAACTAATAAATTTTCCATTATCCTTATCGGTGGCAGCGTTGCCGATGAAGTTGAGTTTGTGTGCGTGGCCTCTGGCATGATGCGTTTAAAGTGGCCTGGCAAGAGACTGATTCGAGCCAGCCCATGTGTAAAAATATCAGAAATAACAAATATCGACAATTTGCATAAATTAAAACTTTTAGCCAACCAACGACACACAGAATACAGAATACAGAGCACCGCACTCCCTCTTCGTCCACTCAGGGCGAGCGAGCACCCAAAACTGAGGAATCGATCTAAATTTTAGGATGGAAAAGAGAAGCCCATTGTTAGAATAAAATATGTAGACTTCATACAACTACCAAAACATCAAATTTTCTTTTCATTTCATTCAACCCAATGAGAAATTAACATTAGAAGTTATTTAAAATTTTTGAAATTTTATTTTCACTTTGGCTTTAAAGGCGAGCATTTGAAATGCTTTCGCTTTTTTGCAAGGGTTTTCTTTAAAGTATTAAGTATTATGATAATTACTATGTAGTTCTGCATCTACGATCCCTTCTAACACATATATCTTTATTTATTTCGGGTAAATATTTGTTTGGATCTATGAAAAGCTTAGCGTTTTATTTCTTTTATTTATTCTTGAAGAACTTACGGAAATATTTCTACTCGTCTTCGCTTCAAATTACAGATTTATCGATAGTTCTATCATCCATCCTTCTTGATACCATCGCCATCGCCAGTTTTACAAATTTCAGGTAAAGGGGGCGTGGCATCAAAAATTTAACAAAAGTCAAAATTGTATAAAACACACATAAAATTAAAAACAAGTTTGAAGACTCTAGCTATAAAGATGAATAAGATAAAGTTTTATAACTGAATAACGATTTCTGCTTTTAATCTATAACATTAAAACGGGAATAGTTATCGATGTTTTTAAACAAGCTTGATCTTTTCAAACGGGAACCTCCAAAATAATGTAAAGTCTTTAGCTCACATATATTCTGAGATCAACGCGTTAAAACATACGGCTTGTCGCCTTGCTCAAGAATATATATAATTTATGGGGTCTGCCACGCCTCCTTTTCACAGAAACATTATACCCATTCGTCGAATGCATGTCTACAAAAAATGAATTCTTATCTCGCCTATAAACAATATTATGTAAACTGGTAGTAATAAAACAAGTAAGAGTGCTCTAGTCGAGACTACTCGACTAAGAGATCCCCTGAGCACTGCGAAGAACTGCGATTGCTAAGAGCCGCTAACATTCTCCGTAACTTTCATATGTACATATGTATGTAGCAAGCAACACATACACACACAGACGCACGCACAATAGTACACAATCTGCTAACTGTGCATTATGACTCATCAACTTCGCTGCTGCTGCAAGACGCCGATAATATGAGATATTAAATGCTTAATATTGATCAAATTTGTTGGGCGTGATCATGTCATCCATATGTATGTATTTGCCAAAGCACAAGTCTCTAGTACTTGAAATACGTGATTTGGAAATTTGGGGTGAAGGGGCGTAGCATCCAAAATTTAACAAACCCCGAAATTGCGTATGACAAGTAACACTAAATGCTAAATTTAAAGACTCTAACTATAAAGATGAATTAAATGGAGTTTTATAACTAAATCGATAACATTAAAACAATGATAGTTATCGATTATTTATAACAAAGTCAATCGATATACACGAACTTCCAAAAAAAATTTGAAGTCTCTAGCTCTTATATCTTCTGAGATCGACGCGTTCAAACATACGGACAGACGGACAGACAGACAGACGGACAGGGCTAAATCGACTCGGCTTCTCTTCCTGATCAAGAATATATATATGGGGTCTGGCACGCCTCCTTCTGCCTGTTACATACATTTTCACCAAAACATTATAACCTGATTTCCCATTTTCAATGGGTTCAGGGTATAATGAAAGTCTCAGATCAATGGATCGAACATACCAGATAACTGGAGGAAATATAAGATTTATTGACGCAATCAATCCAATTTATAATGCATAAGAGACTTTTATAATTCTAAATAATAAACCTGAAAGTTCGGCGGCTTTCAATATTTCAGTCCGTAGAGCAACAGCTCTTCTAAACGGTTTAAGTTTAAAAAAATCTTTTACTTTGTCTTTTGAATTCCCTGGTCCATTTGATTTATCGATTGACATGATTAACTATTGAGAAATTGGCAGTCGAAGCTTGCCTACTGTTGAGTTGAAAGTTGAAAAGTGACGATAAAACAGGGCGGGCAGGGCAGGGCTGGTGGCAAAGGCGGACTGGAGATGGGAAGCCACGGGCGTAATGTTAAAGTGACAGGACGTGTGGTT
The DNA here is from genome assembly GCA_961210405.1 of Drosophila mercatorum. Classification (NCBI taxonomy): domain Eukaryota; kingdom Metazoa; phylum Arthropoda; class Insecta; order Diptera; family Drosophilidae; genus Drosophila; species Drosophila mercatorum. The sequence goes on along the minus strand of CAUIUS010000004.1, from coordinate 24,375,060 downwards.
AGGTAAAAGTTGTCATACAAAATTAAAGCATGTTGTGTAAGCGCGTTGTCCATTTAACTCTCAGCACATTAAATGGGCTTCCTTTGGCCTCCACAGTGGACGCAAAATTTACATAGCCCCGGCAGGGGAGCAGGCAGACCAGAGGCCGGGGCGATGCAGGAGACGGGCTACTCCAAGTAAATACGACGGGTAAATGCTTCAGCTCCGGTTTTTGCATGTGGGGCGCCGCAGCAGCTGATTTCTTTGTCAGGACACACATAGTCCGTAGTCCTAGCTGGTGCTGCGGTGGGAGCACAAACACGTAAATTAATCTGACAAGTGATACTTCTGGCCTCGGGCGGTCTGGCCCCTCCTCAGTCTTCAGCACACTCGAGCCAACGTGAGAGCTGGGGACGTCAAAATGTCGCTGTGCAGGACAGCAGCCATGTGGCAAGCATAAAAGTCCTTTGGATAGCACAAACACACAAGCACATATCGCCCAGAACGCAAAGCCCCGGACGCAGGACAATGGGCTGAATGCTCTCCGGGCTGACTTTTTACTCGACTGCCAGTTGATGAGACGCAGACGTCGACGTCCCCAACAACAACAACAAGAACAACGACGAAACGGGTGCACCGCGTCCCTCGGCCGAGGGTTAGTCCTGGCCCCAGGACCCTCCAGTGGGTGTCCACTTTTATTTACATGTATTGCAGTTATTTTGTATGTAATTTATTTCTCAACAGCTTGACGGCTGGACAGCAGCGCTCCAAGTGCGTGGTAGCCTCAGCAGGCAGCAGTCAGCAGCTGCCACAGAGCACTGCAGTCCCCTCGTCCTCACTAGTGTTTGTTTTTCGGGCCCTCTACTTGGGAGCTTTATGCGTTGCTTCCTTCGCTCATTTGTTTGAAGCTTACAGTTTGCAAAGTGCAATCTGCAGCGTTCTTAACGTTATTACCTCGGTCAAGATTCGGCTTTAATGGTTAGACTGCCCAGTAACTGGCCATGGTTTGAAAAATCAGCTCCAGGCCCACGGCGGGATCATTCAATGTTTTAAGCAGCATGATGTCATGAGATCCTGTTGGATCAAAGTATTGAAAATTTAAAGGTTTGCTTTCATCTATATCTTTCATATATATCTGTCTTCGGAACTCACCCGCAGATACTCTACACGAATATTAACCTTGTTTCAATTTCCAAGAAAGTTATCTTATTCCAAAATTTGGAATATGAATGTTGTTTTTTTTTTTTATCAATGAAACTTTATTGCCACTGGCATCATTTATCTACACTTGTGTAATTAATGAGTCATTTTGCTCTCTCACATGTATAAAGATGCATTGCTTCGCATTAGTATAGAAGAGGAATGAGAATGAGAATGTTAGGAATTGAAACAGCCAACAGCTAATATAGTAAAGTGGACTGCAGTCTGTTAAGTATCGTTTAATTGCAGACTAGACATAACTCTTAGATGCCCTTAATCTGTTATTTTGGCTGCTAGAGAATGGGCATTCGACATTGTCTCGACGAGCAGCACGTAACAAAAGTATTAACAGCGCCGCAGTTCGCTGGCGGATGGCCCATTGATGGGTTCAGCCTAATCGACTGAGAACATTTAGGAAGTGGCATAATCAGCTTTCGCATCGCCGTTGCCAGCATTTTGGCATATGGACGGACGATTTGCAAATGTGGTAAACAAAAATTGATTAAAACATCACGTAATCGCAATCGAAGTCGCAGTCGCTGTGGCTGCCGGAGACAGTGCTCAGCGGCGCCAGCAACGAGTCGTAGCTGAAATGTTACACGTACGCGTGCGGCTTTTATAATACAGTCCGCGCATATGAATATAAATTTCAATCAATTCTAGTCGCTTTCTGCGAATTTGCAGTTGATTCAGCAATGGGGGAACGCTGCGAATTATAATTGGGCCCATTCTTGGGGGTCCCCGGTTCAATTGTAGATCGTCTATTTAACATCGCACAGCGAATGACAAATTGATCGCCGACGATGACGATGACGATGACGATGACTCACAGTGGGTCAGCAGTCGACTAACGTGGCCCAGCATCTTATCAACATCGTCATAAATAAGCCAAAAGGAATCCGTGTATTCGAATTCCTGGCAACAACAGCCAGTTCCAGCCGGAAAGCCAGAGCAGAGACCGTAACTCTTTGCTGCAGTCTTCATAAATTTCATTTTTACATGCAGAAGATGTCAGTGCCCCGGCCGGGACCCAGTTATCAGTCGGCCAGCCAAATATGGTTAATGACTTGTTTGTGTGTTGGATTAAATATAAATTATATTTTTTGCGGCGCGACTCAGATCGGAGCAGAGGGTGCAGGCAGCGAGCAGGCAAATGCAAAATGAAACAACGAGAACAAGTTTCGTACTGCAGCATGATATAATTTTATTCCAGTGAAATTTGTTTGCATGACCAAGCCGAGAAGGGAACTGCAAAGAAAATTAAAACAGTGCACAGACAGCAAAATATGTGGGCCATACCCATTTCAATGCTGCTGATGATGAGGCTTAAAATGGTTGTTTTAACAGCACTTCAAATTGCTGAATTGAAATCTGTGCCAACGAATGTCTCCTTAATTGATATCAAATATAAGTCAGAGCTCGAAATCAGTGTATTGCGAACGGGGTTTGATGCATCTATAAAAAACGGAGGCTGCTCTACGACAAATGAACTAATCTATAACATGAGTTCCGGAATTGCAGCTATTATCGGGCTGAACTTCTGTGTGTCATATGGGTCAATTAATCATGGGATTTGCGCTACGTACAAAAGAGTTTCCAACACACATTTCGGCCCTTAACAAATAGCCCGCAATGTATCAAAGGGCTAAAAAGAAAGAGAAAAGGCAACGGCACATAAAAAATTAATTTACAATGAAAATATGTGGAAATTTATGTACGTAACCCTCAAAAAAAAAAAAAAAAAAGCACCACTTACAATAAAAAATTGACCAGCGCATAAGTTCAATGGTGCGTATGAGTAATATGTGTGTCGAGAGTGGAAAGCGGCAGCCGAAGTGCTGCTTACGAAATATGTTTCGAAATAAATAAAAATATGCGTGCGAGCATAGCCGCGGTAAAAATGATGTGCTTTTAGTCCTGTGGGCAGTGGCAGCAGCCGACGAGGACAGGAAACTGCATGAAATTGCGCAAGTTGTTGAGCAGAAGAAGGAAGAGCAGAGCAGAACTGAGTGGAGCAGTTCAGGGCAAAAGAGGAGCGTGAATGGGTAAATGTTGTTGCCAGGCGAACTTGAAAGCTGCCGACGATCAATAATTTCCACATAAAGTTATGCAAAGCTGTCAGCCCGGATAGACCAAAATCCCTGCACATGTTTATGAAAATGTAAGCGAACGAAACATCGAAAATGTGCAGCCGGAAATCGAATGTCTGTCAGTGAGAAATTTATATAAATAGCAGCGGAGGGTTAGTAAGTAGTCCGGCGCCATTTCCACTTCTATCCTCACCGCTGTCTCCTCCCTCGTCTAACCATCAAGTCGAATGCTGGCGGTGATACCACCCATACCGACATAATTTATGCAAATAAGTCGGCACACGCATGCCTGGCAACGGCGCAAACACTCCCTCTAGCGGCTCGCCAATGAATCATATGGCTAAAGGAAGTTGACAGCTACTGCAGATTCTGGAGAGCAGCTTTAGTAATAGGCCCGTTGGGTACTGTCACGTTTGTCTACGTGGCGTTTGTGTAATGCATCCAGGCACTCGGTTCTTGGCTCTCGACACTGATGATTCGAGTGGAAATATCCAAAGTTTTGTGCTTAAGTCTGTCAATTCCAGTGGCTGTCTGTATCTTGGCAATGGGCGCCGTCTCTTCTGTATTTGGTTTAAGCTCCAGCAGTTGTCTGGCTGCAAACTTGCCTGTCAGCTGCTCCCTCAAGACTTATCTCTGATTTTCACCTGCCTCCGATTGCGATAACAAATAACGATAACGAGGTACGAGTGCTACTTAACCTTAATTAACCTAGTGGCATAAATATTTGCAACTTGGGCGCCTAAGGGGCTAAGGACACTCTAATGAAGACTATAAGCGATGGCCGTGCCACCTCGACAGCTCACAGCCGGCCGCCGATCAATGCCATTTTGCATATAGTCCAGAAGCCCATGTGAGAAGCAGCCATGCGTGAGCTCTCTGCTTGGGGGAGTGCTGTTAATCCAACAACTTGACTGTCATTACACTTGGCAAAGGCCCCTGGCGAGGGCCAGGCAAAAAAGCGTTCATTTACTCAATCGTGCACTCGAAAATGTCAATTTACATTTGCGGCAAGCACAGTCCACCCCACCGGGGAGAGGCTGCCTAGAAAAATGGTAAATGAGCCATGGGCTAACTGATGCCAGAGTCAGCTTAAGTTGACTTTAACGCCCGAATGCATCTGTGAAAAACTCGGAAAACGATTGGGGATGCTCACATAGTGAAAGTTTTCATTCCAAAAACTTTTTATTAAAGTCAGCAGAAATCTATGGGTCCTCGTTCGGTTTTAAATTCCCACACCCACTCGACCACTGCTTTCCACTCATTCCACGTGCTTCTCCCCACCTCTATCTATCTCTCTCTCTCTCTCTCTCTCTCTCTCTTCCTCGCCTTCGCCTTCTCCCACCATCTTATTCTACTTCTCTGCGTATGTGTTTGACAATGTGGGCGTGGCAGTTGGGCAGTCTGTTGCTCTGGTCAAGTTAATTTGTATGTGTGGCCATAAACTTTGCCAGCTTAGACTTGCAACACGCCCAACTGGGCATAGCTGAGCGCTATGTCCGACCAAGCAGGGGTTGCTCCTCGTTTTCGGACATCCTCTTTTGATATCTCAAATATTCAGTTGCCAAGTCCGACTCGCCACTCACTACTCCCAACTGGTCTCCGATTGCAATGGCCACAATGTGTGAATTTTGTTGGCTTATTGCTTTTGTTTGCCGCATAATTGCTGACTTCTTTCACACACAGTTCGTGTGTAGTGTGTGTGCTTTCTGGACGATTTGTCCTTGAGCATTGCGCATAATTCGCATGACCGAAGCGCTGGAAATTTATGCTTCGTGTCCCAGCGTTAGGTTTGCTGAAATGTTTGGTCAGTGGCCAGGGAGTCAAACAGAGTCCTGGCGCGGTCTCAGTTGGTGGGTTCGGATGCCTTCCGTACTTCATCAAACGTCTGTGCGCATTAGAAAATCAATTCGTTTTCAATCAACGACTCCTGCCTCATGCCCGTCTTTTCTTTAAACGGTTTACATATCTACACTAGGTGCTAACAGTTTCGCGCCTGGTGTACTGACGCGGTTACTAGCCCGCTGCCAAGGCGACCCTCGCTTGCTGCATGACAACAAACAACAAACTAAAAGACGCATAGCAACTGGACAGGTAGTTATTGTTACTTTTCACCACGTTTCCTGACATTGAAACTGATTGCGTCGCATTGAAAGGAGCCTATCTTCGAGCAGATTTGCCAGCGATGCCTTGCCTATCGGCTTGTAACGTGCGATTTGTGAGTGCCGAGGCGCAACTGAAGCAGAAGTGCCAGGAGTTGAGGGCTCGAGCTCAGACCGCCGCGTATCGTCCACCCATTGGAGGATACAGACCATTAACATCACGAGCTGCCTTTCAAGGTTGCTTTCAGAGAGGAAACGACCAGTTTGCGGCCTTTGATCAAAAACAGTTGAAACGCAACGAGCGAGAGAGAAGACGTAATCAGGGGGCCAAGGAGCTTGTGCTACGGCCAGGAGATTTGAATCGTTTGAAGGAGAAGTGCAAGCCAGTTAGCATTCATGAAAAGCTGCAGTCGATTGAGCAGACCGAGACGGAGCACCGAAGGCAGCTGCTACTGGTAAAGGAGGTAAAGCAGCGCTTCAAGCAGATCGACGATGCTCGAAAGGCCTTAGCCGGCGAGAGTGAGAATGTCAGCAGCGTCGACGAGGCTTTGGAGGAGCAAAACACTGTACTCAGTCGAGCTATACTGGCCAAGCAGGAGCAGGAGGAAGAGGTGAAGCAAATCAATCGCATGATACTCGATGCCAAGTGCAAGGCAGTGAGGGAGGCCCAAATCCAAGAGAAGCAGCTAATGGCTAGAGCCCTGCGCGAAGACGATGAGCGCCTGGCCAAGATGGTAAACGAGCGCGCGAAAGAGGCACTCAGTGCTGAAGATGAGCGAGAGCGGCTCGAAATCGAAAAGCGCGCAAAGTACGCACAGGAAATCCGTCAACAGCTGAGTGAGCGCGAAAGCAAACGCTTCCTTGAGGCCCAACGGGTGGCTGATGAAGCCAAACATCTGCGCAAGGCGACCGAGCTTCTGCGGGAAGAGGAGGAACGCCAGCGTAACTTTGTGCAACTGCGAAAGGTGCGCTTCCGCGAAGAACTGCAGCGCATTCGCGACATGTCGAATGTTTTCAAGACTATGCTCAGTGAGCAGGAGCGACTGGCGGACCTGCGAGTGGCTGCCTATATGAGAGAGAAACAGGAGAAGGAGCGCCAGCTGAAGGACATGCAGAAAGTAATGAAGAAGCAGTTCGAGAGAAGACAGCAACGCATCTTCACAATAGCCACGGAAGCCCAGGAAACACGTCAGACCAATGAGGAGCTTAAGTATCTCAAGGATCGCAATCGAGTAGAGCGAGAGTATCGCCAGCGGGAGAAGGAGCTGGCAATGGCGAAGCGCGAGGCGGAACGCGATTTGCTTCAGAGTCGCGCCCAACAGGCACAGGAAATGAAGCAGCGTCTCGCCCAAGAGATTTCTCATGCTGAGGAGGACTTCAACAAACTGCTGAATCGCATGCGAGATGAGGAGGAGAAGCAAAAGAAACTGGACTACGAGCGCGAGCAGCGCACTCAAGCGTATCGGAGGGATCTGAAGCAACAGATGACAGACAGGAAAGAAGAACGTCGTCGGCTGACAGACATCGAGCATGAGCGCATGCAGAAGTGGATGGAGCAGGAACGTCAAAGGGATGCCAATATCAAGCAGGTGATCAGCTCCAAGATTGCGTCCATGCGCGACAACTGTCTCCCAGAAAAGTACTTGCAGGATGTGGAGAAGCAGCTCAAGAAGATCCAAAGCAGTCGCCATCGCTTTCGCTAATCCACCAAATTGGCCGCTGGTACAAAGCCAACTCATCGAACACTCTTTCGTTGCATAGCTTTCGGCGAGCATTTGAGGTGATCGATGGAAATCGACATATCGAGCCCCTCCTAGAACTATGCAAGTCTAGTTTTTTAAATAAAATACATTAAATTTAAGTAATAATAATAATAATTTAAACTACAATAGAATAAGAAGTAAAGGCATGAAGCCATCTCCCTAGTTAAGGTAAATTTAAGCATGCGCTACAGAGTCAATGACGAAAGTTGCAATAAATTAATATCTTACAAAAAAAAAAAAATTAAATAATAATAATAATAATCATAATAATAATAATAAATAATAACCAACAAACATAAAACTAATAAATAAAATAAAAATAAGAATTTTAAACAGAATCAAGGTTACAAACAAAACTCTTCACATTTGACATACACCCATCGGAAAAATGATATAATATTATATATTATATAATATATGATATAATATTAAATTTGTAACAAATATTAAGAGGATTCTGATTCTCACGAATCACAAACTACGCATAAAACAAATTTAATTTTTCAACTTTAAGGCTATTCGGGAAATTCATTTATAATACATTTATATTTTATTCATGAATATTACTTTTGCACTATATGATGTATTTGGGCCGGGTATGGTCCAGTGAGAAAGCAGGCGGCCTGGAAACTGTTAGAGCCCCGGTTGGAATCCCGTTGGATGCTTATGTTTCACACAGGCCTCGCTGCCCAAAATGAGTTAAAATAAATTAAGTGATGATAAATGCGCTTAGAGTCTCTGACAACAAAGCAGCAAATAAATTTAAAAAAAAAGATGCATTTATTTCCAATTTATTTCTTGATTTTGTGTATATAAATATTATATATATTAATATACACAAGTGAAAGCATACATCTCTATCAGACAAATTTTTGTGAGGTTGCGCGTCATTCGATATGAGGCCCACCACACGTGGGAACCTCTCAAAATGGTAGCCCCGCCCGAAAGTATGCTACGCAATTTCGGATACCCGCAAGCCACAGCTCAAATTAGTGAAGCAGAAATCAAAGACATTGACGATAACCATGACATTGTTGCGTGCGACACAGTTAAACACACTAAGATCCCGCCAAGGCATTCCCATTCCCATTCTCATTCCCACGCACATCCCGCTAATTTCTTAGCATGTGGGTGTTTAGTTTGCCATTCTCTCAATGCATTCAATGGCTCCCGGAGGCAAGCACACGCATACCCACACACCCAAACATACACACAACAATTACGAGAGCTACAGATGGCAAAAACTACGCCGCATTCTCCATCTCCTATCCGTGAATGAGTGGTAGCAACTTTTGGTTACAATAAAATTTTATTATGCCAGACACATACGTGGCCACACACACACACACATAGAGAGGGGCAAACAAAGCAGCCACCGACGCTGAAAGTTCAAGATGGCTCCTCCTCTGCCTGACGACGATGAAGTCTTGTGCATGGTTCAATTATCGTATTTCATGATTCGTTAAATTTTCGCATACGCCAAAAAATACGCAAGACATTGCTCGCCTCATCCCCCGGCTCGTCCGCTCTTCCGCTCGCCTAGCGAGCTGCTGTGCTGGTGGGCAAAGAAAATCCAAACTGAAAAACAGGTTTTCCCCTAGCAACCATTGTGATGTCTACCTACAATGAAGCTGACACTGGAGACGGGCTGGCAAACTGGCAGACGAGCTGGCTATTCCCTTCCCACCTTCCCGCCGTTCCGCTCCACTCTCTGCTCTATTCGCATGTGGCAGTAATAATTCCAATGACAATAAACGTTGTCGTATTTACAAGTACCAACTCGCATCCACCCACACACACACATAGCACACTGACATGAATTGATGAGAAAAGTTTTTGAGGAAATGTCAATAGAGTAGCAGAGACAAACTATGCGTCGATGTAAGAAGACTCTCAGCTACAGTGGTAAAATGCTGTACTGAAAACACACAATGAATCTCATGCGCAGAGTTAAGAGAGTTTGGCAGAAGTATCCACAGATTCACGATTCAATTTTGCAGTCATATGTGTAGATATAGACAATTAAATACTCAGGGTGCAGTTGTCTTCGAAAGTACTTCAGCATCGATCAAATTTTTGATTAACTTTCGCTTACAATTGAAAATACTGAAAACAAAGAAAATAACTTTAACAGACGTACTTGAGTCTGCTGTTTTGATTTGATTTTTGCCCACTGTTCAACATATTTGCCATTTATAAATATCGTGAGTGGCAAAAGGTAAAAAGGCAAGAAAACAGATATTGTACGAGTAATTGGAAAAAAGGGAGGAAAATTGCAGCAGCTGCAACATACTGCACTCTGTGCTTTAGTGGACCACTCATGCTCATACCATATTCAAAATTTATCTGCTAGATTGCTCTCGATTGTTTTGTATCTGGCGCGAGGGGGAATTCGATTGTTGTATTTGAAAATAAATTGCTTGCCTTTGGTTTTGCGTGTTTTTCGTAAGGCTTTCCTCTGCGGCTCCATTTCGGGTTCTTATTTTATGCGCACCGCCAAACCACAAAAGACTTTTTTAGTTCAAAGTAGCAGCTATCTCGTAATGTATCTGTATCTGTATCAGTATACGTTTTTGCGTGCGTCTTTCGCTGTTTGTAGTCATATCTAGGTGACTGGGAAATGCCTTAATTGCATATGCGTTGAACATCAATCGTTTGCTGACGAGCTGCTTGGGGGCGAAAATCAATATAAATAGGCAAATTCTGATGACTGTGCCAGGGGCAGATAATTTCGCCAATATGAATTAGTGGGATGGCAAATAGGCGGCCAGGAAATTGATTCGAATGCGAAAATACCAATTGAAAATCTTGTATATGTATCGTTGCGAAATCAAATGAGATTCTTGGCTTCTCATTTATATTCCGTGACAAATTATTGTTTAGTCCCAGGCTTATGTTACTGGAGTCAAGCTTATTGACCTATGTTTATTTTGATTTACTTATCGGCTAAGGTATGCAAAATGAAACGTTCATATTCACATTTTGTATACTCATTCAGGAAAGTGAAATGAGTATTCTGCAGTCGTTACCACCCGGGTGCAACGTTCATACTTTTTTCGTCTTTAGGAACACGAAACACCCAGGCGTTGACTTAGCGTATTCACACAGTTCTATATACTAACATACTTGTACTAATAAGCCATATCGAGTGATTAGATACGGAACACCTCCAGTGCATATAGCACAGAAGTGGAACTGTTTGCCGTGTGTCTACAGCGTATGTTATGACTACAATTACATATTGGCTCTATCGACAACAGCTATCATAGCTGCGTGTGGTTTTTGTCTTATCTGGCGCTCTTTTATCTCATTCGAGCGCTAAAGAATTCGCGCCCGCGATATAGGTTTCTTCGAAAGGGCTCCGATCGAAAATATTGGCATGAACTCTAATAGAACTGATTGGAACCACTTTCGGGCATAAAGAGCTCCGAGCAACGACGACTATAAAATAGTTTAAGGAGAAAGTCAATAAATCATGTGGACAATAATTAATTTATTTGAAGGAATCGACAAATAAACACTAAACATAATTAACATAGAACAAATAGCTATAAATAAATCTGTTCATAAATCATTAGACTCGCTTACTTATAAATCTTTAGTACTAGCTACAGCTACAACACTGTCGTTGACGTCTGCTTTAGAAGAGTATATATTGGTGTCTGGCATATGAAGCTAGAGGTGTCGGGTATATGTGCTCACTTTTGAGTACTGGGATCTCTTGGAGGCCATGAACGAGTATTGCGCAGTTGGTTGGAGTGTAGCGTTTTTACTTCATTTGACGTTGAACAAAATTTTGAGTGGCTTATCGACTGTGTGGCTATCGCAGAGCATTCAAAACTATTCGACGCCGGTGGCAGAGAGTCAGCGTCGACGTCGACGTCAACGTTGCTGCCTGAAGATTATAGCAGCTGATTGGGCAGCCGCAAGCTGCAGTAGGCCGACTGCCACTTCAAAGCGGCAGCTGCGGCATGACTGCGGCATTGTTTACAAACAAACAAGCTGAGACCGAAAAGTAGCCGCCAACAGCTGAAGGAGTTACTGCTGTGGACCCAGCTTATCTCAGATTCGGACTACTTGACAATGGGTGTGATTGCGAAATACCGAGAAAGCGGACTAAACTACTAGAAAGTCGCTGTAACGGCGAGTGGGCCGCACGCAAACTGTTTGGCATAGCCTCTATACCCTTTGATGGCAATCATTTTATTTGGCCGTTTTCGTATTATATCCATAGTGCGACCGTTGCGAGCAGCGTTGCCGGACTGTCTCATGGCCGTTGCACAATGGGCCGGCTCGCTGGCTCGCCACGGATTTCGTAAATCATTAAAGTAAAGCGGTATGTGCATATCAGGTAAACAGTGCGCCGCGCGCTTATCACATTTTCGTTTGCTTCGATTTCTAATGGAAAAATAGTCGAAATTGCTTCGGCGTATGGGTCCCCATCCCATAATAAGTCTCTGCCGGATCCGTCGGCTTAGACCGCATTTGGCAAGCTCAACGAAAGCCCTGCCCCACTAGGCGGTGGCGTTCCTTCACGCGATGTGGGCGGCTTGCAGTTACCAGTGTCGCTGTCGCCCTCACCGTCGCCGCTCTCGACGTCGACTTTGTCTGCCTCATCGGTATCATGATCAACGGGATGATCGTCGCTGCTGGGTCCATATGCCAGCGACGTTGCTGTGGCGGAAGACGCAATCGCAGCGGCTGCTAAAAAATGTACCTTGGTCGAAGACGTCGAATTGTTATTCTCGGCCAGAACCTGATGGTGTAGGGGATGATGCCGCGGGTGCCGGGGGCAGCCACTGCAGTCGGTCGGCGCGCAGAGGTAGCCCAGTGAAACGGGACTGGAAGCGTGGGGTCGCACATGCAGCAGATCGCCCACATAAATAGCCGTGATTGTAGCATAGACAACGCCCAAGACGGCGCCGGCCAGCACGTCCGACCAGTGGTGCCAGTAGTCGGCGACGCGGCTCAGCGAAACGTACCAGGCGGCCATGAGCAGCAGGAACTGGAGAATGTGGCGCATGACGCGCACGCTGCCACGCCCCTGCCACACACTATGCACGTAGAAGGCCAGCAGGCACATGGAATAGAAGCTGAGGCTGCTGTGCGCGCTGGGAAAGCTCACGTGGAGCTCACGAATCTGCTGCGAGGAGAGATTTCGGTTGCTGCAGTAGAACTGCTGCACGTACACATCCGCATTGTGGGCATCCGCGCAGCTGGACCCGTCATGCAGCCGCGGCTGGCAGGCATGGTAGAAATGCGGACGCAGCCGACCCACCACGTGCTTGGCCAGCTCAGTGGTCAGGAAGGTGGCGATGAAGCCAAAGCTGAACGTCGCCTGCGAGCGCCACAGATTGCGTAGGTATTTCCGCATGCGCAAATGCCTGCACCTGCGCATTATCTCCACCACGCTGATGAAGAGCATCGGCAGCAGCAGCATCATTACCAGCAGCATGGGCACTGTGATGGTGCACTCGTGGTATGGGTAGCGCAGCGATAGATCCGAGCAGAAGAAGCCGCGCTTGAACGTCCGCATGACTGTGTTCGGAGTTGATATATATATAATTTGGAGTTAATTCGGAGTAAACAATTTATTTAATAACTGCCCAATCTTAAAGTTTTGTTTGTGAGCTTATGTTTATTGGAATTCTTCAGCAAACAATTTATATTTTGTTTTGAAATTGCTTATTGGCGTCCTTATCACTTAGACATTTGCTGATCTACACAACCGACACGCTTTATTGCATCGGCTTTAGAGCTTTAATCGGACTCGACTCGCTTGTTCATTCACTTTTTGGCACTTGCCGTTCACAAATTGCGTATTTATTTATATTTTTATTTTCGTAGATTTATCAACTCGAGTTGCTTTCGAAACAGGCGTCACGATCTACAGAGCTCGCGCCAAAGCCAATTTTCTATTGTCTCGCAGAAGCTGAGCCTTAACAGCTCATTGAAATGGCTTCACAAAGTAGTCAGGCGCGCGCTTTTTTCGGAGTCGAAAATTAATTCAATTAACTCTATTGGCCAGAAAATGCAACTGTCAGGTATTCGTCTCTGGCAGTTGGCTGGCAGTTCGGCTGCTTAGCCGCTTGGCTTTTTGCCTGTGGGCTGTGGGTTTCCTGGGCAACAGTCTCGCTGGCCGTGTTGACTTCGTGGCCTAGTCTAGCCGGAGCTACGCGACGACGCGGGCGTTTTGTTTGGGCGACCGAATCTGACTGTGACTGCGACTGAGACTCCAACTGCGCCGATCGTGCTGTTGTGCTGTCGAGCTGCTCTGCTCTGGTGCTGCTGCCGAGCTGCCAGTAGCGCGCGGCGAACCCACAAAATCCACCACGCTGCTGTTGTGTGTTTCGCATTGATATTGAATTTCAATGCTATGTTTTTCTTATCAATTTAGCGACGTAAACGACGCGAGAGTCGTCAGCGCTTTCGAGAGGGCCTGGGACCACTGTACTTTTACCGTGGCTTCAGTGTTGACGCTAATGAGGAAACTGCTGAATTGTTTCAAGGTTTGCTTTTGCACAGTTTGCTTATGCTGTTTGCCCGAGACTTGGCATTTGTGCATAATGAAAGAGTGGCATTTACCCGACGAATACCTATGGAATGAAGGAGTGCCTCAGCCGCAGCTTCAGGCTGCAGCAGCAAGCCATGACGACTTGCATACCCTGCCTCCCACCCCAGCAGTAGGTCATTGCAACGTGTCTAAGTTAGTGCTGGGCTCTGCTCGGATCGCTTGCGATGTTGATGTAGGTCGTCGCACGGGCCTCTTGAGTAAGCCGTGAGCAGTGCGCGGAAATGGAGACGGCGACGACTTCGACTGCGAGACTCACTTGGACAAATGCTATCCATAAACTGCAGCAACTTTATGACCACTTTGTAGTTTTACAACGAATATAGCTTCTTTATGGCAATAGTCAACTGCTCAATTTACATAGAAATCGTCGCATTTGTGGGCATTAGCTGCTAATTTATGTTAATTTCTGCAGAGTTGAATTTGGGACTCCGTGAGAGACATGTGAATTACTACAAATGTATTTAACGATCATATTTCGACTAAACTGTATTCAAGCCACACTTAAACAATAACATTTTTCTATGAACCTTTCATTATTTATGTATGATCATATTTGGGGAATCGAGCCAATCCAGGATTTGTGGAACTGCAAAGGCTTACCACTTTTACACCAGCGGCATTTGTTCCCTCTTTTCAACTTACATTCTTGACCTTTAATTTAACAGAAAGCATCGATTATTGAATTCAGAATGCATCGATGACTTTATCATTTTTAAAGTTGCACAATGCCAAACTCAAATCATAAACAAGTGAGAACGTTGCAGTAGGACGCAACCGACTGTGAAATACTTATTCACATCCCAGCATCCCATAGGGTCATCTGGCACAGTATATTTTAAAATTAATCTTCATCTTAAGCCTTTTAATGCCCTTTGGCGAGTGTAGAAGTCTGGTCATGCCTATATTTCTTTTGTTTTTCTTCTATTTATTTATTTTGTGCTACTAAAATACTCTTTTAAATACATATGATTTGCCACTCCCACGTAGAAATATAACTACGTAACTTAGTATCAAATTTTGAAGCTTCTAGCACTTAAACTGTAGGAGATATAATCTCATATTATTTGCCTCGCCCAGTGTGGGCGAAGATATATCGGTCATAACTTTTCGATTGTGGGATATTGACCCGAGACCCAAGTCTCTAGCATTAATATAACAGAATTAGTAAAATCACTATATATTCAGATCCGATTTGTTACGCCCATAGTAGACGTGTCCATAAAACTTTTTCGACCATCCTTACACGATCGTTACAGTAACCCACGTGCCGAAGTTGGGCGTATATAAGAGTATATATTTGCGTTCTTACGGACAGACGGGCGGATAACATGACGGAAATTGCACAAAACCAATATACTTATATAACTTCGTGAATAAGTATAATTATTTCACTTCGTGCATAAGTGTAAAAAGAATAATTTAATAAATTATTTACATGGGGCATGAGCAAAAAAGGGGTTATACCCTACACAGGTTTTTTTCACCCATTGTAAGCCGATATCATTGGATTAAGCTCAACGATACCGCACAGCCACATTGTAATAAAATACGCCCCACTTCCAGAGCCGATTAGTCCACAGGCCGCAGATCCCAGCCCACAGCTGTATCAATGAGAAACCGCAGCACGCGCCAGAAAAAGCGATCAATGCTGACCTGAGAGAGATAGTGGAGAAGCGGGGGAAGGGGGTGAATAGCACCACAAGCACAAATTGGATCAGCGAATTTGGCATGTCGCTGCACTAACACAAATGAATAACAAATATATATTAATTCAAATTAATTTCTTTACACAACTCATCAAACACGCTGAGGCAGCGATTACCCAACTCGACATCGATAAGCAAAAGTGTTATGTCTGGGTCGGAATTGTATAGCATAGCAGAGTATGCAAAATTCATGCCATACAGAATATGCAACCAATCTGTAAATCAGGTTTCAGATTCGTGCACTTAGGGAGAAAAGTCTCGTACGTCTGTCTATGTGTAAATACATAAAAACAGAAAACAAAAAATAAATAAATATATATATATATATATATATATATATATATATATATATATATATATATATATATATATATATATATATATATATATATATATATATATATATATATATATATATTATATATATATACCTATCTATACACAATTACTATGCATATAATAATAACTATTATATATTTGATCAGTATACGCACTATTATGATGATGGTGACAGGTGGTGACAAATTTGAAATATATATTCGAGCATTCAATGAGTATCATCATGAATTTCTCTTTACTTTTTCGGCATACTCGTGATCCACCCACTGGGATAAGGCAAGCCCGAAAACATTGATTTTAGTAACTATGTATTTAGCAGTCAGCAGAATCAGCAGTTACGTAACGAACATCTCAACGGGCAACTCTCCCTGCTCACTTCTCACTTTTGATTTGAGTTTTCATTCGAGAAATATGAAACAGTGTCCTAGTTCAATTGGGAAAGTTGGAATTGGAAAAGTGAAGGAGATTGAGCGTGCGGGGAATGTCGAACATTCCATTGCTCTCCAGGTTCAACAGGTGCGGCCGATTACCGAAAGGTGTAAAAAATGCGATAACGATCGCGTACGCAATCGGCGTTGTGCACTTCTCAGCTGAGTCCCAGCAGACGGCCACTTATCCCCGCAGATTGCGAATTGTTTGCATCGTGACAATAATTTGTTTTTACTTTTGTCAGGGCTAATTGTCATTTAGCCTCTTGTTTACATGTGTGCACTTATTGTTGGCTTAGCAAACTCCCCCAAGCAGCAGGTGTCGGCTGTCTAGCAACCAGTCTGAATGAGTTGTTGTGCCTGTGTAGGAAGCGAGCTGGTGTGCTGGTGTATGAAGGGAGCAACTGATAATTGACGAGTCGATTCGATAAGCGAAAATATTGCGAGCCTTGCATTAAGCCGACAAACATGAGTAATTAGATGAGGCATAAAAATAAAAATACTTAAGCTAAGTGTTGATGTTGCTGATGTTACATATGCACATATATTATAACCAAAATATTGCTACACTTGCAATGATGAACAAAACAATAATTCGTGTGGACTCTTACAAGAATTAACACTGCCTGCCCGGAGCAGGGCAATTGAAATTCGAATTGAAAATCAATTGGTTTTAATTATATGCACGTGCAATGCACCCATGAAACGAAGCCCCAGCCCAGTTATGAAAGTATCATCTACGACCTAGAATGTGTATTTTATACAATCCGTAAACAATTAGTCATTATAACTAAAGGAAGTTGTTCGAATGCAGAAACTATGATTCATTCAAGTAACGGAATCATAACTATTTACACACAACAATTTATTAATAGCAAGCTTACAACGTTCTTCTTCTTTTGACAGAAGTCCGAAATGCTCGACCGCAAGTAGCAATGATAATCACCAAAACAATTTCTATTTCAACAAACTCAATTAACGGAATGATTAAATTAACGCTCAAATACGAAAAAGTTAAGTACAGTAAATACATGATAATTCATATAAGTGTTGAATCAAAAATTTAACATGTTAACGAGCTACAGACGCCGACGTTTGCGAATTCAGTTAGTTCAAAGAGTTGAAAAAGCCGGTAATACACACAGAGGGTAATTCGTTAGACATCAAAGCTCTGCTTCATTGTGAGCTTTCGATCGCGATTAAGCTTAAAGCGTTGCAATGCTCCAACAGCTGTGAAGCAGCTTGAGGAATGCGAGTGACGTCATAGCCTTTGGACGTCATGCACAGGTGCGGACTAGCACGCACGGGTCAGTGCATATCGATGCAAAGCTTCCTTTCTTGTGACTCATAGTAAAGCTACAAGAGAGAAATTCCCAAGACACACTCATTTGCGAAGCAGTCCAAGCAGCAATTAGCCTCCGTCCCGGCCGCAACGCTGTAACACTTCAGTGGCTCATGGCTCGGAACATCGCGATGCGGTTCCACTTCATATCCACTCACGAATTATGCACACGCATCAAAAGTGAAGTTGCAACAAGAGCACCACAAGGGGGCAGGACATCCCCCCAAACTTCGCTACACGCTCATACATATATTTATATGTATGTATATAGAAAACAAGTTTTCTTTTGAGCAGTAAATAATTTCTTCAGTCGTAAGTGAAACCAGTTTCTCCATATCGATGCTTTGTGCGCACCAGCTCGGAAGAAATTCGATGGTATGCCTTGAGTCGATCTCTAACTAATTTGCATAGCGATTCCTAGACACTCTTTGGGGTCACACTTGTATAGCTTTAAAGGGTTGTCCTACTTTACAGCGCCCCATAGGCAATGGTGCTGTCGCTCAATTAAAAATCATTGTAAGCCGCAGTCTTGATTTCCTTTAAATGAAAATAAACGATATAATTTTTAATTATTTATGGCTTGTTGATAGGCAGGCTTACCCGTTACCAGGCAACAGCTGAACTAATAGACGAGCCGGGGAACTCCGGGGCTCGTGGGTGCGAATGTAGTACGCGTAGAGCGGTAGCATTACGAGTATTTGAGTACTTGCAATCTCATGTGACTGACGGACCGCAAAGAGCTGCCGCAGTGCCAGCTGTCGTTGAGAACAGACTGCCACACAGAGAAGAGAGCGAGAGAGAGAGAGAGAGAGAGAGGAGAAAATCACGGCCAAGTTGGGGCCAGAGCCAGACAAGATATTCAGCAGCGTCGCTCGGTTAGTTAAGCGCGGTTTGGCATTCGGTAGAGACCTCTGCTGTTAACGCATCTTCATTTCGGAGTCGCTCGATCGTCATGTCCAAGTACACGAAGCTGGGGCGTGGGATATGCGATCTGCTGCTGTGGGTAGCCCTAATGGGAGGCATTTTGGCGCTGGTCAAGCTGGTGAAGCCCTTTAAGCGTGGCTTCTTCTGCGGCGATGAGTCATTGGGCTATCCCCTAAAGGAGAACACAATTGGGGCGGCGCTGCTCATCGGCGTGGCAGTAGCTGTGCCCACGTCCGTGATTATTGTTGTGGAGCTATTCAAGCAGCTGCCCAGTCGGGAGGCGGGAGTACGAGACAAGCGCGACGGCTGTCGGTTGCTGCATCGGATGGCGCAGTTGTACAAGCAGGTGGGATACTATCTATTCGGTCTGGCCATGCTCACGTTCACCACGTTGCTCACCAAGCTGTGCATTGGGCGTCTGCGGCCGCATTTTTATGCTGTTTGCCAGCCGATGCTGCCCGATGGGTCCACTTGCCTTGACGCCCAGAACGAGGGCCGCTACATCGATAGCTACAGTTGCAGCAATCCAAACATGACCGACTTTCACTTTGATCAGCTGAATCAGTCGTTTCCCAGCGCCCACTCAAGCCTGATGATTTACTCAATGCTGTACCTGGCCATCTACCTGCAGGCGGCGCTCAGCACACGCATCTCCAAGCTGCTCAAGCACCTGCTGCAGTTTATGTTCGTGATGTTCGGCTGGTATGTGTCGCTGACCAGGATAACCGACTACTGGCATCATTGGTCCGACGTTTTGGCGGGCGCGCTGTTCGGTGTGCTGTTCGCTTGGCTGACCAGCGCGTATGTGGCCGATCTGTTTGCGTTTAAGCGCTGGAATCGCACTGGTTACTCGGCCAACACACTGAAGAAGACGCAAGTGTCGCCGAAGAGCTCCCCCAAGTCGCAGTCTAATGCCGCCGCAGTTACCGTTGCTGCAAGTGCCGTTCCACCTGCATTGCCCGCCTACACCTTTGGCACACTACCCTACCTAGCGGCGCATCCGGCTCAAGCCCAATATGCCCAAACATACCACAACTACGGATACGTGCCCTGACATGGTACCACCTGCGGCCTCAACAGCGAGGCAAGTCCTTCACGAACTCTGTCGTGCTTCTAGAAGAAGGCGGATTAGTCTCGCACAAATCTCTGTTTTGTTTTTATATACTTTAGCATAATAAACATTCGATTTTAATAACATAATGTGGAATGTTTTACTTAAAAGAAAGTTGATAAATGATTCAAGCGATGCCGGCGATGATCTGCTGATCTGTATGCGCCCTCGAGGCAAATTAGAAAGCATGCCGTCGATTGAGTATATCTGCGAAGACTTGGCGCAGCTCTTGCTCAAAGCTAGCTAAGTGGAACGCCTCACCGGTCAGAGTAGATGGGCACTGCATAGATTGCACGCATTGCTAGTCTCGATGCAACGGAAGGATTTCACATGAAATCCGTCTTAGTAAGACTGCGCAGACGGAATTCCAGACTTTCCTGCTTATTCGGTTTCCGCTTTAAGCGCAGAGCGGCTGACTTCATCGTTAGCGTCTTAGAATGTTCTATATAGTTTTACAGTTAGCTTTGCTTTTGTTAGGCAGATTGGCTGAATGGGCCGCGAAAAATCAACGAAGCACATTTCAATAGCCGAAATTAGACAGTCCCAAGTAGACTCCAGCCAGCTAAGAGACGAGGAATAAATTAATAAAGATTTGCATACTTGAGCAATCGATAAGCAGCATGGGAATGCGACAGCTCGACTCGGACTTTGGCTGTGCATTGTTACCAAGTTTCCGAGTGAACAGCCCAACACAAAGAACGTGGCGAGCTAAGTGGCTGGCGGCTTTGAAACAAGTTTCGCATGGTGGCAACTGGCGCGGCCCTCGTAATTCCGATAGACATGTAAATTAGCCACGGGCCCAGCTGCAAGACACACAGGTCTCGCCGTCCAAGCAACTTCAGTGGCACAGTGTCAAAATGTGCGGCAATCCCAACACGCGACTGCTCTCGCGGCTTATCATCGACTTTCTGCTCCTCCTGGTTGTCTACTGTGCCGCCCTAGTGGTGCTGCCTCAGCAGCTGACGACAGTTCAGCGTGGCTTCCACTGCAGCGACGCCAGCCTACGCTATCCGTACCATCAGCCCTGGCTGACCAAGGTCCACCTGACCTTGGCAGTGGTGGTCTTGCCCGCGGCATTTATTTTGGTCGTGGAGATACTGCGGGCCGCTCTTCTGCCCAGCTCAGCGGAGTTGAAGCAGCGCTTTGTGTTCGTTGGTGCTAGGATCCCAACATTCATCAGCGAATGCTACAAAGTGATCGGCGTCTACCTGTTCGGCTTGGGCCTGACGCTCCTGGTGATTCGAGTGACCAAGTTCTCCACTGGCCGTCTGCGTCCGTACTTCTTCGACGTGTGTCAGCCCAGCTGGGGCGGTGAGGATGAGGGGAAGGAAAGCTGTGCCTCGCTACCCATAAGCAATGCCTCGCGCTATATTGAGCACTTCAGCTGCACTGAGTTCGCTGCCTCACTGGAGCTGCTTTCGCTGGTGCGTCACTCATTCCCTAGCGGCTTTGTGACCACCACTAGCTACGCCATGGTCTTCCTGATCTACTATGTGCAAGCGCGTCTCTTTGCGCCCTGGCTTAGAGTGTTGCGCGCCACGCTCCAGTTGGCCTGCGCATCTATGGCACTGCTGGTATGTTCGGAGCGCCTCTCCACCTACCAAAACCATCTGATGGATGTAGTTGCCGGCCTGGGTTTCGGCTTCCTTCTGGCCTCGTTCATGGCCATCTTTGTGTCACATCTGTTCAGACAACAGAGAGTCAAGCGGCGCCAGTGGCCACGGAACGAACAGATATATGGCTATGCCGGCTACTATAATCGTGCCACATATGGTTATTGAATGACAAATAAAAACAATTACTCAATTTGCTTATCGACAACTGTCTTAGACTTAACTCAGCTAAGTTATCATCCCACAGCCAAGTCATAAACCGATCAAGCCCATCAGCGGGAAGCTTTCGATCCACACAGCAAGTGGACGTGATCACAGTCCACAATAAGCTTATTCTCTGCACGCAAAGCCCTCGTTCTCACCACGATTGAGTAATAGTGTATGGGTCTTTTAGCATTGGTTCTCTTTCCCTCTTTCTCTCTCTCTCCCTCCCTCTCTCTCTCTCTCTCTCTCTCTCTTTCTCTCTCAACGGCGAATACATGAAAAGAAACAGCAACAAGTGGGTAGATTCGATTTGTTTACAAAGTCAACAAGAAAGAGCGCGCTCGCATTTGTGTTCGATCAGTTGGGATCGGACAGCGACGCTTACGAGTTTCATTCGGTCAATTCAGTAGCAGCCGCCGCAAAGCTAATAAAAGATCGTAAAGTTCCATATCCAATATTGCGGTTATGTGCGTAGAGCAACTGTGAGCAATAAGCAGAAATGAATGCGACTAAAAGAAGTTATGAAATATACATTAACAACGAAATACAAGTGAGTAGAGACCGAGGCTTGAGTAATAAACTATATTTTGTTAATATGGATCATATGTTAGTTACAAGACTTAAATTGACTTTAGCTTTAAAGCATTCCCCTCCTTTCGCAAAGTATTCGCATCTTTTCGAGAATGCAGAAAAATAAATGAAAATAGTAATAATAATAATGCATTTAGCGGACAGAGTTCAAAGGGCATTTTAAAATGCCAACAGTTGACCCGCACAAACAGAGGCAAAATAAGCGCCAGTTGCCGCATTCGAGCTACACTTATGTACATATGCTAAAAAACAACAACGAAAAAAGAAGCACACAGAGACGAGAGCCTTAATTCAATCAAATGTCGCTTATTCATTCAATTAAAGGTCGCGCCATTTGACGTCCCACAACGACTACAAATACGAAATACGAATACGAATATGAGTGCGAGTTGCCACTTTGTGGGTGGGTGGAGTCGCTGCATATATCAGAGTATGCTTTTTATACTAGTTAACGAAGTGAAAAAGGGCATATTAGTGCCGCAGTCTTATTACAGCCCGGCTGTACGTCAAAATCATAATATGAAATATACATAGTAGCTCAAAGTAAAGATGATTACCGCGCTGAAGTTTGAGAATGCGACTGTCGGCTTTTACCTAAATTTCAGATGATTCCTAACTTTTTTAAACGAAAAGTCTCTTTCACACACCATTGTAAGGGTATCGCGATGAACTCTAGAATTATCAGAATCTATATCTACATGCCCGAACAAGTTGAGATGAAAATCTAATTGCAGTGTGAATAGGTATTGCACAGTCTGTTCCACTCGACTGTAAAACTCAAATGGTATTTTTTAATGCAATTAAACGTTCAACTTTGTGCATATAAAGTGCATGTCGCATATGCTTTTGGGGACAGCACTCAACTCCATTGCCCAGTGGCCAGACGGCGTTTACGAGCACAGAGTTCAGCCAAAGATCAAAGCATACAATGAAACCCATTCTTGTTCTTGTAGCAGAAGCAGAAGCATCAGAAGCAGCTGCAGCAGCAACAACAGCACCAGAAACAGATTAGCGTGGTTGCATTGCACTCTTAGCTGCCGCCTCATAGATGATAATGCAAATCTGCAATTGAGTGCGTGCGACGCGCCCATTTGACGCATCATTTGCCCAGAACAATAGCCGACTACTTAGCGAGCCATGAGTAAATCAAGTGACTCACTTTGGAGGCGGCTCTTGACCCTCTCCACGGTCTTCATGGCAGGTGAAAGCGATAAGCGCAGTAGAGCAACAATTGCGAACCACACAGTTTTATCATCCAAATAAGCTGAGCATCAATGAATTGGCACAAAAACCGATCCAGGTGACGAATCTGGCGTCGCAGGCGTGCCTCTGCAGCTTTTAGTAAATGACTGCTATCTGGAACACGCTTTTATTTATCTTATCAAAATGATCTTGAGCGGTTCTCTACTTGCGCTTATCAAGTGCCACAAAATTGCTACACTGTGCGAAAGGCCGCAGCGTTGCGACTTTAGCTTGTGCGCAATCGAAGTGAACCAGTCCGACTCGTTGTCTGTCCGTAGACTATTTGTAGACTCGAAATTTGGCTGTGGCTATGACCAATCGGGAAACACAATGCCTGAGATAGTTAGGCCAAAGCAGATGCAATTGTCTTATGTGTGAATGGTGAATGAGTATTATGCAGTCGGCAACGCCTGACTATGACATTCTGACTTATTTTATATTTGGGCTTAATTTGTCGATGCTGTTTTTCTTACAGTGCACACCCGCCGACTGCAAATACAAGGCGAATTGCTTGTTGTCTAATCTAGAACTAAGTAAACTACACTAGCTACTCGGGAGCATTGCTTTGATCCATAGTAATATATAACTGTGACGCAGGGAGAGCGAGAGCGAGCGCGAGAGCGCCACAGTGGAGGAGAGGCCTTAAAAACAATATGAGAGGAGTTCCGTCGTGCATGAAATGATCGTTAAATTAAAAGAACGTTACCCACTCGAGGCCAGATCAGTCAGCCGCTGACAACGAACCCGGAGCGACGCCAATGAATTCGTCGGGTATAAAACATAAAAAACCAACGAACCCAAACTTAATTACGACAGCATACAAATTGTAATATTAACTAATTAAAAACGCATTGAGACCGGCGACGATCCAGCGACCAGCGAGAAGTGGAAAAATGCGCGACGCCGACAACGAAAATAGCACAGCCGCAGCCGGCCGGACGGACAGGGAAGTGAGACGAGCCTCTGCCGCTCAGCGCCAAACCCTGCGCCGCCTGCTCATCGAACTACTCATCATAGTGGTGCTGACCATACCCATCTATATTTTTGAGTTCGCCGTAGAGCCAGTGCGACGCGGCTTTTTCTGCGACGACGAAAGCATTCGGTATCCCTTCCAGGAGAACACTGTGACGCCCGTGATGCTAGGGCTGCTGGCTGGCGCGCTACCTTTCCTTATCTTTGTTATTGTCGAGTATGTGGGCTCGGTGCGCGCCGGCGAGCTTTCGTCTACTGTGGAACTGCTTGGCTGGGAGTTGTCAGCCTGGTATGTGGAGCTGGGCCGACAGCTAACCTATTTCGGGTTTGGCATGCTGCTGACCTTCGATGCCACAGAGGTGGGCAAGTACACGATTGGACGTCTACGACCACATTTTATGGCTGTCTGCCAACCACAGCTCAACGACGGCAGCCTCTGCAGCGATCCGATCAATCTGCATCGTTATGTAGAGGACTACGAGTGCGCCGGAGAAGGATTTACAATTGCGGATGTCCGGCAGGCGCGCCTCAGCTTTCCCAGCGGACATTCGAGTATCGCCTTCTATGCGCTCCTCTACACCGCCCTCTATCTGCATTGCAAGTTGAGCTGGCGCAGCTCCAAGTTGATGCGCCACTTTCTGCAATTCGTACTCGTCATGCTGGCGTGGTACACAGCGCTGAGCCGCGTCATGGATAGCTGGCATCATTGGTCAGATGTGCTTACCGGCTCACTGCTGGGCGTGGCGGGAGCCTTGATAACTGCCCGCTACATTGCCAAGTTGTTCAAATCACCGTTCCACGATGTCAGCTTGGGCGGCGGACTGAGACGAGAGGACACCTCGGCCACGCTGCAAGAGGTTTGCCCCAGCACTCCGCCTCCATACTGTGTGAACAGCAGCTTTAACGATGATCAGTATTGTACCAAAGTGTAGCCGGATCGCCTATCGCAAAACGGAGACAAAGTCCAAATTTGTAACTGAACATTCCCAATCAAATAAAACACAGCGTATTGAAAATATTTCTGAAGCAGAGTTGAAACTTATATTCTAACTAGAATACATCAATAGCTTATAATCCATTCGTATTTTGTAGTATTATAAGCGTAAGCTTTTGTAGTCCATTACCAAATCATTCGGGTGCATCTGTAAACATTCCACTCATTTCATGTATTACCAGAACTCAGATGTAATCAAATGTCATCCATGTAGTTCATACAATTTTTGTAATAAACCACATAAATAAATAACAAATATGAGTCGAGAGTTGGAAGCAACCAACCTTAAATATATACATGTATGATTAGCCTCACAGTAGTACATAAGTTTCTCTACACTAAATGAAGTGTCCCTCCTCAAACGTATTTATGAAGTATATGAATATTTTCCCAAGTATTTCCATATTATGGACTCACACGATAAGTGCATATTCCTCATAATCAATAGTAAGTCGAGAAATGGGTGTTTCTTATCGATGTACATGTCTTATATGTATGTATATTATGTATATATATATACAAAGGTGGTCAAAATTATTTATAAATTTTACTTTTTTATAAACTTCCAACTGAAACAAATTGTTGTTGGTGTTCATGTTGTTGTTGCAGCAATTATTAATAAATTTCCCTGAATTCTGACAAATTTTCGCCAACTCCAACACCGATACAGCATACCTAGACTTAGTAATGATGTGCGTTAGAGTTCAATTAATAATCCCTTTAATTTTGGAATTTTGCTTATAGACTTTATAATTTAAGTCACTATTAGCTTTTTTTGAATGTAATAGAAGCAAACCAAACCATTATGTAATGCAAATTCGCATTGTGTACATACTTTTGACGCACTAAACATGTGTGTAAATGCTGACAACATCGGTTCAATCGCTTGTTTCTCAGTCATATATACCGCTATCTTTACGCAGTTGACTTTTATCTCTTCAGGACAGATCAAGCTTTACAACAATATAGCATTTTGTTGCACTGAAACTACTACAACAACAAGAAATCTCTGTTTCAGTTAAATGTGCAAACAACGCCCGATCTGTAAATAATTTCGACCACCTATATATATATGACTATATATTTTATATATATATTTTATATATATTTTATATATATGACTGAAACGCCCTCTTGAACTAAAAGTTATGTTAACATAATAAAATAGTTTTATAAATCCTTTTTAATGAGGGTACAAAAACAAAAGGGACCAATAATGATGAGTAACATTCAAAGCTTACGCTTTGTTGAGTCAGATTCAAATTTCAATTTTAATATTCATACGCTGTGCGTATTCGCAAACTTTAAAATTCCCTTTGCTGCATGCTCACCTTTAATTGATATCAATTTATCTACAAATTGCACCTTTTTTCATCAAAATAGCTTAATTCTTTTATTGTTGTTTGCTTTTTGAAGCAATTTGCTATCTGTATGAATCACAAAATGAGCATATTATATACATACATATCTATTTATTTTATATACGCTCTGACACTTTTATGTTCTGGTAGGGTAGAAGATTTGTTTGATGATGCTTAGTGAGTTGACTGATCTTTCGGAATTCGATAAGTCTTCAAAGTTTCGTATTTCCACTTATTCATGCAAGAAATTTAAAAGTCAATTTTATTACAGGGTATCTTACAGTGCAGTCCTTTCTTTGGGTAATTTTTCTGCTGCGTCATCCATACGGCTCACGAATGAAGGGAATGGCATAGACAATAAACTTTATTTTGGTTCGGTCTTTCTTTGAATGATCGTGGGAAATCGTGTACCTCAAGCTGGGCTTGAGCTTTGCTCATCTCAAATTTCGGCACTGTGACTCAAGTGCTTCTGATAATTCCACTTGGACGCTAAGACAATTATATACAGAGCTTTTGAAATGCAGCACTAGACGAAAGGTCAGTCTGGAAGCTTTTTCTGAAAGCTTAGCACAAATATACATTTGTGTTGCGAAAACAACAGGACAAAAACAAATGCGATGTGTTTGAACTTTAAAGGCCAGCCAATGACAATATTAAAAACATTGTTAAAAACTAGTAGAATCCCCAGCACCCAACACGTGCGCGATTGCAACTGATGCTTATCTGTCAAGGCCACTAAACTTATAGAGTATATTCAGTCTAGAATATAGAGACACTAACTACAGCAAAAGTCATATTAATAATTGGAGAAAGAGCAGCACATTGAAGACTGAATACCCTGAAAGTCTTATCTCGTACCGCAGTATAGTATACACGAGTATACTTTTCAAATTTCAGAGCTCCAACTTTTGTGTTTTGTTTTAAAATATTGGTGCGTTCCCCCTTCGAATTCATTTCATATTTTCGGACTAATTATTCAAATATTTTTCGGTTCTTTATAAGCTATAAACCATTTTAGTTTTTTTTCTTTTTATTATATTTTATCATAAAAAAATAAATAAAAATAAATAAATAAATATATAAAAGGGTATATAAATTTTAAAAAATTAATTAATAAATAAATAAGAATAGGTATATAAATAAATAATAAAAGTATAGATTGCTTGGTATATCGGCTCTTGTTCAGGGAATCACCTAGTCAAGCAGACTCGTCAAGCGCACTCTCATTTTTGTTGTATTATAAGTTATAATTATAATATAATAATAATTATAATTTATAACTTTAATGTTGAATAAATAATAAGCGTTCATCAAATTTTTTGACAACCCCAAAAATATCGTCTGATATAAGTAAAACATAAAGCTGACTACATACGTTCGAGATTAATCACTCCTGGGGATAGAAAGTAAGCCGAAAGTTCATAGTAGTCTTTTTCCATACAAATACTACTACAGTACGTATGTTAGAGTATTCAATATCAGCTTACTTTGAGTAGTCGAGCTGCTGTATTGTTATTTATAAAATTTGAAATCATCAGAGATTAAATCGTCAAAGAGGCTCGACTTTATTATATTAAAGTTTTGGTCTGTGCATCAACGGCGCGTTTGAGTGCTCGATGCGATCAGTGACGCGCGAGACTTCTAACCGAACGAATCATGAGTTTCGATCTACAGATCAACGGACTCTCCCCTCATCGAGGACACCTTCGTCTCCTACTGGACGTGGCGCTAGTAGGGTTGCTGCTGTTGCTGAGCACGTATTTCAAAAGGTTGTGGCCTCCGACAACACAGCGCGGCTTCTTTTGCGACGATGAGTCTCTAATGTATCCCTATAGGGAGAATACGGTGTCATCCAGCATGCTTCATTGGATTAGCCTCTATTTACCCATGATGGCTCTGCTGATCGTAGAGACTGGTCGAAGTTGGCAGGGCTGCAGACAGTATTGGCGCGTGTATAACACCTTGCGCTGGTTCATCATGGGCTATGCTGCGGAATGTCTACTAAAAGATATGGGCAAGCAGGTTATTGGAAGATTGCGTCCCCATTTCTTTGAGGTGTGTCGACCGCAGCTGCGCGATGGCGGCTACTGCTCAGATGAAGATCACCGGCAAGGTGGCGTGTACCATACAGTTTACAGGTGCAATGCGGATCTCTCGGGTGCCACCACGGAGATGCTGCTCGACATACACGTCTCCTTTCCTAGCGGCCACTCAAGCAAGGCTTTCTATGGCCTGGTCTTCATGGCACTCCACTTACAGCGCATCCGTTGGCCGCTGCCTGGCAGCTTACTGCGGCCAGTGTGCCAACTGCTCTGCATCTGCCTAGCCTCATTTGTCGGCCTTAGTCGTGTCATGGATTACAAACACCACTGGTCGGATGTTGTGGCCGGATCGCTGCTGGGCGCCGCCATTGCCGTTGCGGTTGTCCGTGGGGCAGGCCTGGACGAACAACTGCATCGAGAAAGCAGCAAAGGGCAAAATGCAAATACATCGCCAAGTAAAGCAGCAGCTGCAGCTGCAGCTCCTGCTTCTGCTCCTACTGCCACTGCTGCCTCTGCTGGAACGCCTGATGAAGTGGACCCTGGAGCGCAACAGCTGCCGCATGATTTGTGTCAAGTTACGTGCCATAGCTCTAATTAGTTTTAGTTGCGCTTTAACCCTAGCTTGTTAAGATAACTGACAGTAAAGATGGACAATTAAAAGTCTAATTTGTTGTTTTCTTCTGATAAGATGCAATGCGAGGCATCTCTGTAATCCAGTTAGTTAGTTGATAAGCCGAGCGCCTCTGTTCCGTTGCGCTGTTGCTTCCAATAATAGACGGCATAATGTAGTCACCGATGAAGTCAACTGTCGCATTGAATTCTATTTACTCTCGCATCCACATACCATGATTATGCATATTATAGAGTACAGCCACTATCGGACTGTGTAAATATTTTGAGATGTGACGTCAGTCAGCCGTAGCTGGTAGAACTGAGGGGTTTCACAAATAATATGTTTTGGGAATTTTTTACGGACTAGCTTACCTATGCAAATTCCAAAATTGTTGCTTACCTGCAAAGATTAAACATAATTGATAAATAGACAATTTGATTTAGGTATACAGGTATTAACACTATATATTTACATATTTTATATGATCTTTTGTTGTATACTCGAAGTGATTTGATAAAAAACAGAACTAGTTATATGGATATACTCATTCCTGAAAGGAGCTACTTTATTTTAGTACTCTAAGCACTCTCACTCAGTAAAGAAGACATAAGTTAAGATAGTAGGAAACAGATAAGAGCAAGCATACGTTTTGTTGGAAAAAGCTCTTACATTAGGCTGGCTATTGTCTCTGAGCGAACTGGTTTAACTTTTGAGCAAGTTGCAAAATACTATTAGTGTATCAGTGTATCCTAAGGAGTCAAGCTGTGTAATTAAATGTACTTACGATCGAGTGGACGATGTATAAATGTAGGTGAGCACAAACTAAATTAAGCTAGTGCGATGCCTCTCGACTTACTCGTAGCTTTAAATCTCAGACAATTTAATGGGAGAAACTTGTCGCCCATAGAAAATTGATTGCAATTAGCAAGCTTGGCAACGTCCACAGACCAAACCCCATTGAAAGCCACAGACACAGACACAGACGAGTCGCGACGTTGACAACGGTGCAACAATTAGCGACTCTTTTAGTTTCATTAGAAACAAATTTTCAAATGACTTAATCCCAGTCAACGCCATTAGCCCGCCCTTTGTAGTCGGCCCAGTCCAGGAGGTAAAGAAAATGCAAAAGGAAGAATCGCTGAAAGAAATAAAAAAAAAATTTCAGCAGCAGCCGCATAAATTGGCATAACCAAGGGATTCAGCGGCCCAATCCGAGAAGCTGATGATGATGCGCAACACCTGAGCCTCAGATTCAGTATAGGTGCTCGAGTCTCCGACGATTAAAGGCTACCCTCATCAGGACACGGAAGTTCTTGCCAGCCATTTTCACTTGTGGCCCGCTTAATTGGCTCATTTATTTTGATGGCAAAGAATATGTTGGCAAAGTGCGGCTTTTTATTCGCATGGGCCTCGCATTTACCTGGTTTGCTGCGGCCCCTGGCTCCGGTTTTATTATGATTAATTATGGCACAAGCGCACAATTACAGACACACGTACCGCCAGCAGAGAGATACGCAAGCTGACCCTAAGCTTCGGTTTCTTGCCAAGTTTCGCATCTGTGTCAAGTTGCTGTTGTTGCTATTGTTGTCTGGCTCCAGATTCGAATGATAAATTTCTATGCAATTTATTTAAATCTGCTGCGACAGACTCCCCTCTAGCGTTGAAACTATCTACGCAGCTAGTTTCCATGCGTTAATTAAATGGAAAATATTTGCACATAACAGCAGAGCAAGGCGGAAGGCTGAATGGGGAAAGCGGAAAGCGGAAAGCGGTTGCATCTAAAGTTTTCCTGCAATCCAATGAAGTGACCTATATTTTGCATTAGTGAAAGTTTTGTGTTCCTCACTGCAGAAACAACAAATAGAAACTGAGAAGGGCTTTCAAGCGGCTTCAGATCCTCGCTGCCGTATGATGAAGCCAGAAACTGCTTGCTTTGCAGCGATACCGAAAGAAGCAGCAGTAAGAAACAGTGGAGTTTAAGTACTTTTTGGAGACTATCAGGCTTTCCACCTTGCCTTTGTAGTCTATGTTTATGCTTTCTAATAAATCACTGCGCATTATCCTGCTATACTTCTGATAGATTCGGGAACATTCTCTAAATATTTGCAGCTTTTTGTATAGTCTACTATTACTAGAGACATTACTTGCAAATAATTTCAGGTTTAAACAGCTGCCCACACAACTAAATGTCTACTTCATTGCATTGTCGTTTATTCGGACTTGCTTTAAGCTACTCGTGCACCTCGCAGGAGTTGCAGTTCCACTGTCATCATCAATCAGCTGCTCGCTTATCTCATACTAGAGGCTTTTCAAGCCCACCTTCCACAAACACATCAAGCTCTCTGCCAGCACAGGCAGGTGTGATAATGCGTGCATGCGTCCTGCTCCTTTCATTTCCTTCTCAGTCTGCGTCCAGTCCAGTCAGTTTGTCACTCTCCTTTATCGAGCATCGTCATCAAAGCATGCTACATATTTACATGCCTCTTTGGCAGTCTGTTTTGCAAAATATCCTAAAGCTATTTAGGGGTCCTCTACCCTTCTGCACTTTTAAGCCAAAAACCTGCTGTATTCTAAAGTTTTCAAAGACGCCAATAACACACGAGTGTTATTTACTTATTATTGCTATTAGATAAATATTTTCAAGTTCATAACATATGTGCTTATGAGTCGGCCTATCTGTTCTCTTTTTGAAAATAATGAAGACCGTTAGCTTTACTTTGATTGAAGGTTATTAGAAAGGGTATCTCAACGGCGTCGTTGCTCTCTAGCATTCTGTTGTCGTTGTTGTTGTCATCGCACCGAGCGCTTCATATTTCTGCGGTTGCAGGCTTGTCCATTGGATTTCCAAGGGACTCCGGACGCCATTCTAGCAACTTTTGCACTTGCTATTTGCCATCAGTAGTCGGGCACTCGTCAGTTGTTAGTTCTCGTTCTCGTTCTCAGTAATCTGCGCCCTCATTGGCTTCATGTGTGTAAAGACAATTTGATAATCGCAGTATGCAGCATAGCTGCATAGTTTGAGTTAATGAAGCTTGTGTGCTATGTATGCATCCTCGTGTGCCACCTTCGTGTCCTTGCGAAATATGCTCTGACAGACCAGACAAGACCAGACCACACACACCACACCACATCCCACCACCACACCCAGCGAGCTCCATCCTGGTCGTTGTGTTGTTTGTTAGAAAACAAGCAGAGCGTTTTGCTTGCCAATTAGTAATTTGTTTGCCGCCTGGTTGACTTAGGGACGAGCAGTCGAACGAGAGAGACTGACAGAGAGAGAAAGAGAGAGAGAGAGAGACAGAGAGACAATTGCCACGACTGTGCCTGACAGCCTGAGGAGGTGCTCTTTAAACAGCATCGAGTGTGGGTCCAGGTGCTGGTTTAGCTCGGTTTAATTTCATGACAGTTTCCGTGGCGTTAGTTTAATTTGTAAAGTTTCGTCAATTGCACTATTGCGGGTATTCTCCAATATTAGCAACGTTATATTGTTCAGGTTTGATTGTATGCAGACTGCTTCAAAGGGAGGTCGACAGCAATAACAGCCCAAGCGGTGCGCATACCGCGTGGCTTATCCTCCATTCATTTTCAATTTGTTTAAATTAATTTTAAAGCAAGCTCTACTTGACAGATTACAGTGCATTTATCAGTGCTGTCTCTGGTCGGCCGTAGCAACGAGCGACTCTGCTCATGCTCATGCTGTTAACTAATTTAATTTTTATCGACTGACAAGACGAGCGAGTTCAATGTGACAATGCGATAGCTCAACAGCAACGACAACAATGACACCAACGATAATAATGGACGACGACGCTGACCCCCCCGCAGACATCGGTATGCCCGATGCAATCAGAAGGCGACAGCGGGATGTCGGCGATCTTACAGATGGCGCAGCCAGCCAAGAGGAAAACAAAGTCGGATTGCAGTTTCTGCTTCCCATTGGCCCTATGTAGAGCGGCCGCACGATATTCGAAGTTGCTTTGCGCCCTGCTGTCCAAAAATCACACGCACCCTCGACACGTGACGTCGACAGCAAAAGCGTCAGCCATTTTGCGTTTTGTGTCGCTGCCACCATCATTATTAATACGGCCGGAATGGCATGGGACAAGCTGGACCGACCCGGACGACAGATCCGGGTGCGCCATAACGATGTGAGCGACATTTGCTTCTGCACTAACTTCCGTTGCGTGGCGTTCGTGCTGTGATTTTTTTCACGCTGCCTCCTGCCTTCCAGCCATTCGCTTTGGCTTGGCTCTCCGACAATTTTGATTGCTTGCCAGTCGGAGCAGCTCCTGCCCGGGCAGTCAAAACAGGTGTGGCCGTCAACTGGCAATCAACTTTCATTTAGCAGCATCATTTGTCAGGCTTGTTTATTGCCCGGTTACGTGTTGGTCAGACTTAATGGCTGTTATTGTCGCCTGCCCCTCCCACCTCCCTCCAAAAGACAGACAGACAGACAGTAGACTCAAAGGCACTGCAGTATGCAGAGAATGAATCGTTGCACCTATTGAAATCCAAGAAACCCAACTTAGGTTGCGATGTAGCTAATATCCATGGAACGTTTTATATCCCAATATACTGGGTCTTTCGCACTGCACTTCTGGCACATACTCAAACCCAATTACGGTGTAGTAGACGCTGATTTATTTTTGACTTAGTGGCATTGGGAATGGAGAAGCATCAGCGACAGAACGAAACGAAATTCAAACACTGCTGCCGTTTCTAATGCCGCGTTGATTATGAATATTTCAACGCAGTCTGCCGAAAGCCAAGCCTGATGATAACCCACGTCATGATGATGATTATGCTGATGACGTTGACCGCATGTGCCGCGAATGAGCAATAAATTTGTATGACCGGCGTTGAATTCGGGAGGCAGCGCCACGAGCAGCATATGAATTTACATTTTGGCAATTTCCAGTTTTCGTAGTCTCCCCGTGCCCTCGCACTCACCTCACGCCTCAGTTCAATTGGTCGGCTGCATTCGCCTATCGGCGATTGCAAATCTTCATTGGAGTGCAGCGCGTAAATTCCGTTACCACATCGCTTTATTTGGACCGTGGGTCCTCGCGTCCGTTGGCTGGGCCACGATGTGTTCTGGCTCACTTCGTTCTGCCAGCAAATGCAATTTCCTAATTTCTCACTGGGGAAATGCTGCTAAGACCCAGTCCACATGTCTGACTGCCCAGCTGATTGAGCCAGCTGGTGTAATGCTAGTATTGGGGATCAGTGGATGGGAGAGTCGAAGCTAACTCTACGGTGCAGCTCTCGCTTCCAAATTAATGACCCGCGCCGCAGACGAGGTGCACAAAAAACCACAGACAAAGGAGCATAAATGCATAAAGTGGGAGGCAAACGGCAAAAATTGCTGCAATCGCAGCTAGCCGCGTCATCCTGCAATTCCTTCTCCATACTTATTTGACCCTAGTGTGCCTGAGCTTAGGCAACGCAAATTGGCTTATGCATGGGCTAGCCGGACAGAAAAACGGACGAGCTCGAAAAGCTTCCAACGAACGCCTGCATATAAGGAAATTCGCGCGAAGGGAGTCAATATGATGGAAACACCAGCTTGGATGCATCGCCATCCCCATCCACGCCTCCGTCAACAGGTCAGCCTGTATAAGTAAATTGTTGGCAAAGTCTTTGATTAGCTTACCCAGCTGCAGCTCCAATGGTCGCTCGTAATGCCTTTCAAAAACCACACGAGCGGAATTTATGTACATCCGCTGGCCAGTTGCAGGAGAACACGCAGGTTACTAACGTAAAGTTTATCCATTTAAAATGCACCATCTTCTTGAATTAATATTAAATTACAAACTTATGGATGTTGCAACACAACATTTAAGTTCAACCAATAGCATACATGCAGACTTGTGCTACCTGTGCTTCAATCATAAGCTTTTTGAGTGAGTCAGCCCCTTGCTCCACTCACCTTACCTATATACAATATTAAACAGCGCTTTGAAATTAGATTATCCAGTGACAAGCTAATGGCAGGGCACTTCTTTACGTCTTGTGAAGCAGATGGACTAGCGTTGAATCAGATAAAAGGATCAACAACACAAGTCTGCATTAAACTAAGCATTTGACACTATATGAATAAAAACGGAGAGAGAGAGAGCCAAGTTTATTACTGAACAACAAATGAGTACTCGAAGTTATTGTAAAACACATACGATTCGA
Organism: Drosophila mercatorum; assembly: GCA_961210405.1. Classification (NCBI taxonomy): domain Eukaryota; kingdom Metazoa; phylum Arthropoda; class Insecta; order Diptera; family Drosophilidae; genus Drosophila; species Drosophila mercatorum. Next base: position 24,339,693 of record CAUIUS010000004.1, on the reverse strand, counting down.
CGGTCTTCGGTGATTCGGGATAAATTATAAATATAGAAACCGCTTTTGTCAAACATACATATGTGGCAAGCCCATTGCACCCGTATTAGAGTAAAAAGTTTTCTATGGCTTGCCAGATGAATTGGATTTGCGAAAATAGCAAAGAAAGATGAAGAGGTGGACGCATTCTGAAGGGTCCCATATGGCTCGGGTGCGCACATAACCTGATAATTTGATATAAATGATTGCATGAGGTCTGCGCGCTGTGTTTTAAGTCGAAATAGTGGCATAAAAGTGCTTTTCTTAAATGTTATGGAATGCCAATCTTAAATGTTATGGTCGGCTTGGTCCACAGCCCGACGAGAGCGAAGGGGTAAACGCATCATCATCAGTTTTAACGGCGCTCCAGACCAGTGGTCGTCCAGAGCTTGGTCGCAAAAATCGCGCGTATGACTTTTCAAACGAATGACAGCAATTAACGCAGTCAATGAAGTCGGGGACATTGTTTGCTTCTGTCTGACTCACCCTGCGTGGCTGGTTGTTTCGAGGGCTGCCCGATTTAGAACAAAGCTGCCGTTATCTAACGTTGCTGTTTGCACCGACTAAAAGGTCCAAAACAAACAAAATGGCCAACAGGCCAGACCGGGACCACTAAATCTGTTATTTATATGGCCTCCTCGCTGAGGCCAGAATGTGCTTGTTTACATACTTAAACATAATTTTAGATTGGTAAAATAGGTATGAATTCTGCCTTGAAAGTTCTGGGTAATCGATTTTCGAAAATTTGTATCCTGTCGGATTGTTCTATGGAATACTTCCTATCCCTATTTTTATTAAATCTCTTTTAATGCTTACTGCACTTCCTCCACAATATATTCAAAACCCAGCAGATGTTAACTCTATTTTCAGATTGTGAAGAAAAGCCAATCCGTTATTTTTATAACCATGAATGCGACTTGAAATGTTAACTTTAAGCGCACTCATATGCACCTCTTAATTCTTTTTGATGGGTAGAACATCATTTAGATAGGTTAACAACCCAGTCCATAGGTAAAACAAAAAATATTTTAGTGTAGTTCCAATTAACTATATGGCTATATGTATGTATATGTGGGAGATTTAGAAAGATAATCGATAAGCTTTAGGAATACTTAGTACATGTTAATAGCATTACCTTAAGAGTATTATATGTTAAGAAGCATTGTCAGTATTGAGAGCCGTGTGAATAAACTTGGAAAAGAGGCAGAGATAGAGTGTTTCTTAAAGCTAACATAGGCGAAAGGCAAGGTCCGAGCGAGATGGCGATATGGACTGAGTGTGGCGTAAGCTCTGTATGTGTATTGGAGACACGTGCTCAATGTTGGATTGAGATTCAGTGGAGACAGATAATATGGATAAGGAAAACACTACACCTTCTCCTACATATACATGGTACTTGGTACCTTAGACAGTCTATTTGAAGTTTCGTTCTATCGGTTGGCTGAACCAACACACTTAGCGACGCAGCATAGTGAAATGAATGCAACAAAACATTTTGCCTACATTTTTGGAAATGTTAATATGCTGTTGCATGGCGGCTACTGGTGGACGAGTGGAATATTATGCATGCGACCGCAGCCCACACGTCGTATGTGTGATACAAGCCCCCAGAGCGTTTCGAGCGAAGAGCGCAAACGTGGGGCAAAAGCAACTTTTGCAAAATTTTACGTCGGATGTGTCGGGGGCACATTTCAAATCGCACACGCAGCAGACCGCCGCGAAGCACATGCAGCTAGACCATCATTTAAATGCAAAAAAGCGATAACGACTGGGTAATGATGAAGTGGAGCATCCAACACCCAAATGCCCGCTGGCCACTGTCACATAGCAGACGCCCGACAAAATTGGTTACGCTATTGGGTCAACAGCTGCCAACGTTTTGGATTACCAAACATGGAATGGGCGCCGCGAATGCCATGTTGACTGGCCACTGGTCCCTACGACCCCAACATATTGGCCCCAGTGATGGCACAATTAGAGCCAACGACTTTTGCTCGGCCAGTGCGGGTAACTGTTTTGCAGCGACAGTGTGTGAAAATGAACTGCTGTTGACTCGAATGCAATTACTCTCACAATTCACCTTCATGTTGCAGTCAACTGCCCACTTGCCGCCGAAAGGCATCGCAAGAAGTGTAAAAGTGTAGTGAAGACGAAAATGTTATCTTACCACCTGCAAAAAAAAAAAAAAACAAAAAACAAAAACACTAGAAAACAAGTAAGAAAACTCTAGCCGGGGGTCCCGACTAGGAGATACCCTAAACCCCGCGCTATCTCCGTTTTTTAAAATACTGCATAATTCGTATAAACGCACAGAAAACTAAATTCAATTCATTTTTAATTGTTTTGCTAATAGCGCCATCTATGGTTCGACAGAACAGCGCCATCCATGTTTCGATTTATTGAACTGCTGATAATTAGCAAATCATTGCGCCATCTATTGGAAATATGTACGCTAAAACTAAAAATTTTCAGCTTATGTTCAACATATTTTATTAAATTTTTTCCAATATTTAAAAATGTAAACCCATTCATTAACTGGCTGTGAGTGCAACTAACCTCAATTTAAATATTTGGGGAAATTTGGAGCCGGTATCCAAAATTTTGGGTGTTCTAGCTTTAAAACTGTAGAAGATACCGTTTAACCTGATTGGCCCCCAATGGGCGTAGATATATCCGCCATAGCTTTTTGATCTTGGAATGTCGACTTGAGTGTTCATTCTAAATCTCAACTCTCGAGCCCATCTGGAAAATTAGTGTTTCTGAGATACAGGAAAATGCATTTTCCGATTTGCCACGCCCCTCTCTCACTTTTGGCGGTGCATGTATTTGCTAAGGTTCTTAACGTAGATCCAAATTGAATTTGAGCGGCGACCCTTAAGATTTAAGATGAATTAAAAAATATAATGTGTCAGATGCCCCCGAGATGTGCTGGGACGTGAATAAGTATTTCGGACATATAGCATCCGACTTCAACGTTCTTACTTGTTTAGTAATAACATTTGACTGAAATAAAATGTTTCAATGATTTTAAGTGTGTTGTGTAGATAGATACTAGATTATTTTATAAGCCCACAACAAAATTTTTAATTTCGTACAAAACTTGACGAAGTTACAGCGTGTTTTGTGCAAATGTTTCGGGGGTACGGGGACTTAAGTTGCAATTTGTATATATTGATTGATAACAGATCCTCATGGTATCACCGATTAGTTTTATCTGAGCTTCGGCTCATTTGTGTTTAAATTGCTGTATTTTATTTTTAAGATTTTCTTAAGGTGTATTAAACTTTCTTTGTGCTAATAACTACCTAGTGTCTCAATGAATAATATAGAATAAAAGCCCACTGGGAGAAAAAGGATAAAGATCTACTTGGACCCCAGTCCTTCAGTCATGAAATTAGACTGTGCACACGCCACGACAAATAAAGAAATATTGCAATAACAGCTAGGGCATTCATTATTTTCATACTGTGAAACCATTGAAAACAGAATCGACTACTTCTTCCATTTTAAAGCTATCAATTTTATATCGTAATAATATCGTATTGAAATTTATTTATTTAGGTAGGATTTATCCCAATTATAAAATAAGTGTTTATTGTTATTTGAATTGATTTTAGTTAAATTTTAAACTTAATTTACTTATTGAATGGGAAACGTCAACTGCCACGACCAGAATGCAGAATACAGAGTTCGACTTCCCATTTCACAATACTTTCTCACTTAACTACTGACTGCTATGAAACTGCAACTACAGAACTATAGAGAGATGACAAAGATCAAAACCTACAACCAGTGTAACCATTTTGCCTATTTAATAGCAAATCGAGCTATTTTTTAAATTGAAATGCTATGAAAAATTTTAACTGCTATTAGGTATATTTTTAGCTATTTTACAAAAGATTATTTTGAATTTTAACTTTACAAAAACTCTTAAAATGTGTTCTAAGTAACAATCACTACTTTATTGAGATTAATATCATCACTTGCGGTGAATTATACCATCGCAAATTACACGCTTTTATGGATTTGTGTAAAGGAATGAGAAAATGTTTATTATCATGTATAATTAACAGATATGATTTGCGCAGAAATGACAAGTGCTGCCACAACTGTACTGTGCCGTCATATTATTTAAATATGATAGCTGGCAGTGAAAAATACAACAATAATCCAGAGAGGATGTTGACGATATTCTGATGTTGTTTGAAAAAATTTAATAGATTAATCAAAACACAAAAAAATATAAATAATTGTAGCTATTTTTTTTTCAAATATATTTTTTTATTTTTTAACTATTTGGAGCTATTTTCAGGGCTAAGTTTGCTATTTTTTGGTCCCAAAATCTGACGACACTGCATGTGGCTTTCTGTATATTTTGCTTTTTGTATACTTCTTATATTTATTTAAGATAAGTTGCAAATATAGCCAATACTTGAATGAGTTTGCATTTCTCCTTTATTCGCGAATATTCTATAGAATATGTAGAATAGAATAGAATATGCACTGAGAGTCAATGAACAACGTTTGGCCAATTAACTTTCTCTCTTCCTACGTAGACCCTTCAAATTTTGTTTTTAGTTTCCTATGACAGTTATACAATTTCTATTTTCATTGAGTTTTGGATGCCAAAAGTTTGACTCAAATTTGCAAAGCACGTATTTCAAGTATTAGAGACTTATGCTTTGGCACATACATACATATGGATGATATGATCAAAGTTATCAAGCATTTAATTTTACATAACATATACGCCTTGCAGCCTGAGCGCAGTTGCTGAGTCGTCTCTGTGTGTGCGTGTGTGTATGCGGCTTGCTACAGACATAAAAATTAACGGAGAATGTTAGCGGCTCTTAGGAATCACGCTTCTTCGCAGGGTTCAGGGGATCTCCTTTTTTTCATTTTCAAATTAAATTAAATTTAGTTAATTTAACATTGGTTGAATTTAGTTTAACTTAACTTTACCTTAATTTAATTTTAATGTAGCTTACATCAAACAATATTTATTTTGTATAACAATTTGCTTTTACAAGGTATCGAGTATTTTTGAAAACGTAGATTGGACGGGTTTCAGGTCGAACACCCCCGTTTAGAGCTGTATTTACTTTTTCAGCCAGCACCAGAAGAGGCGCCAGAGTCAGAACTGGGCCCAGTTTATAGCACCAGGCTCATGATGCTAAGCACATGTTCACATTCTGGCTTCACTGACACTCAAAGTATCCCGCTGTCTCGCAGGGCATTCAAAGATGTTTGTGAAGTGCCTGTGCAATCAACATCGTCTGAAGCCGCTGCTGGAGCAGCACGCGCCAAATAAACTCGGACAAGCGAAATTCGCTTTGAGGAGCCGTTCCTCTGCCCTTTTTGGATGCTGCCCACTATTTGCCAAGGCAATAAAGTTTGGCAAGGGGGCGTCGTTGACTCTTGACGACGTTGCAGCGGCTGTGCACTGCATTGCATATAAAATTTGTTGCTACAGCTCAAAAAAAATTACAAGAGTGCTGTAGTTGGGAGTGCACGACCAGAGGATACCTTACGCATTTCATAAGCCATCATATGAATCTGTAATAATGCATAATATATTTAAATTATTATTCTGTATACAACGATATTTAATGCATTGGCAGAGAACTCATAGTTGAAGCATCAGCCATTTAAAATCAATCGCTCTACACGAAAGGTTAGGCAGCCGAAGAAGGGTTACTCTGTAATAACTCTTGTCAACATTCTTGACTAGGAATATATTTTAAGGGATAGTATTTTACCTCTACTGCCAGCTACATACATTAACCCAAACCACTTTCCATTTCTTATGTCTCCTTTCTTGTTGCACTGAGATCACACGTGCTTAAGGAAGATAACAGAGATTCAGCGTTTGCCAACATATAAATATACATATATGAAAGCACGTGAAATTAAATTACAAATGTAACCGAGTCTCCGACAGCAAAGCAGCAAATAAATTGAATTAAAAAGAATTTTTTTTAAATATAACCGAATGCTACCTTGGAAGCCGAATAATGTAAGTATCTACTGATAAGAGCAAATATAATATTTTACACTTAAGTTGATAAAGTTTCGCCTGACTGTCTCTCTGCCAACTTAAAATTGTTTGAATATCTCTTATAACTGAGAAGCGTCCTTTCAAAAGACATCGCTGAATACTCCTAGTTGGATACTTCCGACTATATATTTCCCTTTCTGTAATGCAAGTGTTCTTGTTGTGTATATATGTCCACATGTTGCATATATGTAGTACGGATTGGATAGAGGGTATGTGACAATTGATCACTTTTAAGGCTTATTTGGACTGTTTTGTGGGACATCAAAAAATTCTGGCAAGCATCGCTGCATACTCAATTCTCATAAAATAAAGCACAAATTACTAAAATAATCAAGTAAGAAAACTCTACTTGGGCGCCTCGACTAGGAAATACCCTGAACCCTGGCTATCTGCGTTTTCTTAAAATACCGCAGAGCTTGCATATAATATAAATGCCATCTTCACGCTAAAATTTGCGTTTCTTAGAGTTCAATGTGTGTCTGTAGGTGGCACACGTATAGGTGACGTATGGTCACCTGTGTTGGTCGATTGGCCAAACATTTCGTTTGATAACTTCTGTGCGACTTAATGGAATTTAATGAAATTATCAGCATATGATTTACATATTTTTTCAACTACCTTCAATTTAAATATTTGGGGGAATTTGTATGAAATGCAAATAAAACTAAAAAAAAAAAATTATGGAGACTCTAGCTCAAAATACGTTGGAGATATAATTTAATAACTGAACTTCGATAACGTTTTTAATCGCTAACATTAAAACAGGAACAGCTATCGATTTTTTTATAAACTCGAACTTTTCGTGCTATACAATAAAAAATTTCAAGTGTAGAATATATATACTTTTTGGGGTCTCCCACGCCTCCTTTTGCCTGTTCATACATTTCAACAAACGCATTATACCCTGATATCCCTTTTACATTGGGTTCAGGGTATAAAAAGGATTCAGCCAGCCAGTGGCCTCTGTCTCTGTCTCTCCCTCTCTCTCTCTCTCTCTCTCTCTCTCTCTCTCTCTCTTTGTATAGCAAGACCCATTCCTCTGGTCGTCTTTCTGTTAATTGTGCGATTCTTTGCTTTGCTGCGCTTGCAGTTTGGCCCCAGCGACTTTTTTTTTTGCCCATTGGCTTTTTTATGGCAGTTGTGCTCTCTGTTCGGCTGCTTTGTTTTATTTGGCTGGCTCTCATCCTGTCCCGCTGAATACACTCACACATACACAGTTGTATAGATGTAATTGCTAAAGGATTTCGTGCGGATTTATTGTTGCATAGTTTGTGCTTTGGGTTTGTTGTTTTAGCCCTTGAAAAGTTGTGTACGTACATTGATAGGAATTTGATTTGTCAGTTGGTTAATTTATGACAGGGATTGCTGAGATTTATGCGGGATTGCATCAGATGATTGTGTGGAAAAGGCCGAAGAGGAATAAAGCGACTAAAACAAGAATTCTGACGACAAATTCGAAACAGATCGCTTAACCGACGTTAAGTGGCTAGCCTGTTCTTCTAAAATTCTTTAAAGTTGGAGTCCCCAAAAATCTTGCCCAGTCGCATTACTATTTTCAATGAATTTTTTAGAGTTTTTAAATATTTTATTGAAGTTTACTAAATATTACACATTATATTTATTGTGAGCTTATTTATTATCGAATAAATCGACTAAGAATATGGTGATGCCAGATCGCCACAGTTTCCTTTCGCGGCCAAATAAACTGTTAAAAATGTTGAGTGTTGTTTTGGAAGGGGAGAGAGGGCTGAAAAGGCTGCGAAAAAGTGCCAACAAATGAAACAACTGACGCCAAAACAATAAATGGCTCCGAATGCTACATAGCAGCAGCAGCAGATATCGACGAGCACAACAACTGCAGAGCAGAAGTGCCAAATGGCCGTCCAAAGAGGAAAAAACAGTGGCTGGAGCTGAAGGAAGAGTAGCGGCCATTTTAATACTTAAAGGAAGGGAAATGCGCACATGTGGCATAGGGGAATCCAGCGAAAATCGACGAAAATCCTTTTGCATGTTGTTACAAGTGGCCTGGACGCAGTCTCCGTTCGTCCTGCTCGCAGTTCGCTTCACTCCAATCCGTGCCACCAAAAACCCAAATAGTGCCACTTTTGGCTGCCTCTTCATCCGCTTGCCATACGTTGCGATTCACTTGCTGATTCAGCAAGCAGCAATTGCCACGTAGCAGGGCTCCAAGTCCTTGTCTTGGCCGTGGCTCCTCCCCCCATGCTCATTTTTTTTTGGTTATTTTCGGTCTGTTTGTTTTATTTTGGCGCATATCTGCAGATATTTTTGCAACACTTCATAAACCATAAAAGCACAGCCAGCGAATGTGGTGTAAAATGCAGCCAAATTTAATTTGCAACTCATAATTTCCGTTTAACGCGCTTCAGACAGCAGCTGCACAAATTGTTTCTTTTTCCTCTTCCGTCCAAAGAGAATTCTCTCCTTCGTCTGCTGGCATACAAAATATAAGTTTAGCTGGGCAAAATACGATGTCAATGTAAAGTTGATCTTCGCTTGAAATAGATCGCAATCTACAGTTTCAAACATTGAGCACAGCTGAAAATCAAAATAGTTTGTACAGAGCTCAAAAAGTTTTTTATTAACTTATGTTCGGCTTTACAAAACGACTTTTAGTTTCATCTTCAGTCTAGCGTTATTATTATACCCTTTCAGTAAGCAAAGAAGTTTTGAGACTAGAATAAAAATGTTATTGTTTTAGATGAACTCTATTTGGATATCGTAGGATAACTATGAAACATTCAAATGCATTTATAGATACTTTTTACATACTTTTGGTTCTCTCATCAGATATTGGATTGATATTCTCATGAGTAGTCAACGGTGTTGCTGCCATAGCTACCTATGTACAGTTTTTTTAAATTCCCAAATTGATTGGACAACTTAAACTTTAAAGAGCCGTGCTACAAAATTTACGTTTTTAATCGTCAGTTATATATTAGCTCAAAGTGCATTGAAACATCGTTACTCATTAAATAAAACTTTTAGTAATATAATTGTTAAGGGTAAAAGATAAATGCGCTATAGAGTCTCTGACAACAAGCAGCAAATAAATTCACAAATACGTCAAAAAAAAAAAAAAAAAAAAAGTAATATAATAGACATATTAAATATTATAAATTCTTCAGATCTTGAATCCGAGGCACGATTCTCTTCGAGCATGCAGAAGAGCTGCACTCTGCCAGGCGTTACAAGGCCAGCAAGGACGAGATACCCTTAATCGACGTTGGATCGTAGCTATTGCCTTCTGCAGAAATGCTGTCATCCGAGTTAGATCGAGCTACACTGCTGCTCACATCCTGCCTTTGAGAAATATTTTGGTATGGATATTGCTGTGATAAAAACTCCATACGTAAACTATGTGATTCGAACAGATGTCTTCGGTTTTGCCTAAGTATTTTTCACTGGAAGTATTTTTCACAGTGCAAGACTCGAGCAGTTCCATGGTGTTGCAGAAGAGGGATTACCTGATTTGATTGCTTCGTTTGAGAATCGAAAAGGCTGTTGGTGAGATACAACGATTGAATATGCGGCAATTATATTATATACAGCTTGTGAGAGATTGCTAACGCGCAAAGTAATAAAGGCAGTTGTTCAAGAGTATTCGAGAAGTGTGCAAAAGTTTCTTTTGATCCGTGGAAATTTACAATTACAATTTTTGCAAGTTGAACCATAGAAAGTGGATTTAAGTCGGCGCCAGGTCAAATCTAATTAACACTAATCAAGGACCAGCTTCGACAGGAAGTGAAGTTGCCAGTTGAATGTGATTCATTTTGCTGAGCTTCCGGGCTTCCAGAACAGCTACTCTGATGTCCAAACGAATGCGCGGATGTCACAAGTGTCGAGCAAACATTTCATTAGGGCCAAATTTAGTGTGTTTTCTTTTCACAGCAGCTGCTAATGAGAAATTTGTGTCTGCGCGAATCCTTTTCAAGGTGCCAAGCGAAAGGCAAGCTCCATCGTCAGCCATTCCCAATTGAACGTTGCATGGAGAGCGGAAATAGCGCGAAAATTAATTAAATTTATCCCAAAAAAGTATAAAAAAAATAAGAAAATAGGAATAAGAAAAATAGCTATTTCCCAGCTTCTCGACGAGCAAATACACTTACGGAATCAAAAGCCTTTGCTCCTTTTGTAGTACATTAAAACACATCAAATTATCCAATATTTTTAGCAATTTCACTATAATACTAAGACTCTTATTTACTACAGCACTTTCAGTGATTGGTATAGATCTCGTTTGCAGTTCAAAGAGGTATTAAGAGACGAAAGATTGATCGGTCTATGAATTAGATTAATAATGCATGGAAATAGCTGTAGGAAAAGAAATGTGGGACCGACAGGCGATGAAATGGTAGATAATGGGGAGCCAGACTTTATTATTCCTGAAGAGAATACAGGCAGTCATAAATCCGCCACTGTTACCGTGTAGGTAGCACGGAAGAGAGCCAAGTACGGCTGACTATCTGACGAACAAATGTCCTTCTAATGAACACTGATTTTGCTTGTTGCCAAATGGCAAATGGCAAACGGCAAACAGCACGCGGCAAATGGCGAGTGGCCCAAGTACAGGGTCTTTGTCTGCCCGGCCGTCAAATATTAAAAAATATATAAATCATAAACAGATGACGCTTTTTGTGGCGCTTTTTAGGCTGCTGCTACTGCTGGCAGAGCCATCGCTGTTGCTGTTACTACTTTGCGTATTATTTATTCATAATTTCTTTTTATTGTGTTTTATTGTCAGGACAAAAACAGGAGCAGCCCTAGACTCGCCAAGTTGTTCGTCATTTGTCGCGTCACACGCACAACGTGGCGTATACGTCACGTGCAGGTTCGCAGGATGCCAAGCCAGGGCAGGGTTTTTGTGGGCCTCCACCTCAGTCTTGCCACTGAATGCTTTTTTACGCCTGCCTAGCTCAGCGCAATCAGTTGACACTTCCCTGAGCATGTCGCCATTTATCCAACAGAGCTCGCCGCCCTCTGCTTATTTTGCAAATTTGTATTTCTTGTACAACTGTCACTGAGACACAGACGGGCAGATAGACGCGCAGCTGCACCAACAAAAATAACAGCGGCAACAACAACACCAATACCGCGGAGGCGGGGACGGTAAAAAGAAACATCCAGGTCTCGTTTGGCCTGTTTCTTCTCCTCGTACTCCGACTACTACTTCTACGCACACTTCGACTGCGAGTGTGTCCGTGTCTCCACCCGCCCATCCCCATCTCCATCGCCTTCGCCACACATGTTTCTCTCCGTTTCTCGGTTGGCTGATTGCCCCACCAGGGCAGTTGTCATCAGCATCAGCAACTTGTAGACCCCATAGCTGATCAAGGGGGGGACGGGTGGCAGGCATTAACTTGGTCCTCCTTCCGTCTTTGGCAGCGCTGCAATCATTGTCATTATCATATGCGTCATGATTTTTGGTTCTGTCTGTCAAATCAGTCTGGGCGCCGCGTAGCCAGCCATCCAGACAGTCTGTCTGTGATGGCTCCAAGTCGCTGGTGACATTTGTCATGGATTGCCATAGCATAACCTAATAACAAGTATTTTGAAACAGCAGCGCCAACAAATCAGAAACCTCTGAACGTATGCGCCCGACTTACTCTGCTTGTCATTTGAAACAATATACACATTTTGAACAAGTTGTAGAAAAATCATTTGAATACAAATGCTGTACTCCCATCTTCTAGCTTAAACTCTTAATTTAAACTATTCCCCATCTTCATAAATCTTGATTTTTATTATACTCTGAACCCATTGAAAATGGAATATCAGGGCGTAATGGTTTTTTTTTTGTATGTAACAGGCAGAAGGAGGCGTGGCAGACCCCATTTATTCTTGATCAAGGAGACAAGCCGAGTTGATATAGCCATGTCCGTCCGTCATACGTACGGACATGTATGAACGCGGCGATCTGAGAACCTACAAGTTCTAGAGACTTTAAATTTTTTATGTAGGCTCCTGTATAGCACGAAAATTTCGAGTTTGATCAAAAATCGATAACCGTTTTGATTTAAATGTTATCGATTATAAACGAAATCGATACTCAGTTATATAATTCTATCTCATTCATCTTTATATCTAGAGTCTTCAAATTTTCCTTTTAGTGTTATGTGAGCCTTATAGAATTTCGGGTTTTGTTAAATTTTGGATGCCACGCCCCCTTCGCCTTAAATTTGTAAGTCCCGTATTTCAAATACTAGATAGTTGTGCTTTGGCAAATACACACATACGAAGTTTGATCAAAATCGTTCATCTACAAAAAAAGTTATTAAACATTTAATTTCCCATAACATTGGCATACAAATATACAAATTGCAGCTCAAGCACAACTGTCAAAGCGACTTGCGCTTGTAAGTGTGTGTGTTTCTTGTAATGTACATATACATATGTATGTATATAAAAGTAACGGAGAATACACAGAAAAGCGGTTCTTCGCAGGGTTCAGGTTCCCCTAGTCGAGCGGTCTCGATTAGATATTTCTTACTTGTTAATTTTTGATTACTAACAACTTGAGTACCGTTAGTCTAAAAAATTCTGTTGATATTCCATACCGCAGCCTTTGAATTAGAGTGCGCAAATTACTTCACAATCTTTAAAATATTAAATATATTCATTTATTATGAATTGTACAATTATCGTTCAGAAATTTGAGTAAAATCATCTTTTCAGTAAGAAATTAAATTTGATGATTATTTGCAAAGTGCCGCGAATTTAATTATGTTTAATTATATATAACATAGACTAGAATTGAATGTCAATTCATTCGTTATTAGAGGATGATGAAGAGAGAAAGAGAGAGAGAGAGAGAGAGGGTATGATTGATCTATCAATTCGTGTGCATAACTACGATAAGGAACAATATACAGGTTAACCGAATAATTAAAGAGATACAACTTTTTAAATGGTAACTGATCACATATCAAGCAGAGAAGTGACATTCGCGTAGAAGGCAGGAAATTCGAATAAAAGGCACACAGAAGCATTTCGAAGTGAATTTCCCTGTGCGGGTTGATGGGTATGCCGTAACATTTCACAGTACGTAATCCGTAAGTCGCAACGCTGCGCAGGGTGCACGAATCGACTGTAAGGGCAAATGAATTATGTGCGACATGTTCGAAAAATTATGCTCAAAAATTGCAGTGATGAAATGGATGAAAAAAAACGAAGTTTATTGTGCGAGCAGACGGCGAAGCGGGGTTGAGTTTCGAGATTCGGTGCAGGCTTAAACCCCTTTTTTCTGGCAGATTTACCACGCTGTTGAAACTTATAATGACATTTTTTCACATGCAAGGGGTGCTTGAAGGGCGTGGAGTAGCAGGAGGTGGGGTAGGTCCATAGCAGCATAAGCAGCCTAATTTTCTACGAGTGCTGTTCAAAGTTTCTGCGCATTTCAGCGTATAAAATGCAATAAATTAAGCAAAATACTCGAGTCACCTTGAGCCCTGATCCTTGAGCCGCGTTCCATCTCGATGGCTGCTGGGTTAGAAGTCAGGTCCTGAAGGGATGCCAGGGTATTTTTTGCGACAGCAGGCGTCGCCTCGAAAGTTTATTTCTGCTCTTTTATTCTTCTCTCTTTTTGTTTTTTGTTTTTGTTTTTTTATTTGACTGAGCGCGTGATTAAATGTAAAATTGGATTTTTATTATTTGTTTGCAAAATATCTTTCGTTGTTGTCCTTCGCTGTCTTTTGGCAAGTTTTCAAATTTAATCGGCAGGCGGCGACAGCGGACAGTGGCAAGGGGCCAGCGCACGTCAGCATCCCAATCCAGTTCGCATATTTTGCGCAATTTCTAAGGGGTTCGCTCCGTAAAACCTTTATAATGCGATTTCGCCACTCACTCCTCTTGCAATCCGCAGATAATTTTCCTGTAGTGCGTCAGCTGTTGAGCATGCTCTCGGCATTTCTAATGAGCCTGACTCGGAGTGAGGGGCTCCGAGCACTGGGCTTTGTTGAGCTCTGCGTTTTAGAAAGTTATTATAAAACCTAACTCGCTGTAAATAACTCATTTATAAGTTTATCTCCCGAAACCGGCACCCAAAGTTAGCATATATTCCTCAATTAGAGCGAAATACATTTACTCCTTCAGCAATAGGTACTGGTGTTTACCAACAGCACATTACACACACGAACACCAGCTAAAAGCCGCCAGCTAATTGACACTAATTGCAAACAGTACGAACAATTGCCATCTCTGCTCTGCTCTGGCCTGGCCTGTTGTTATTTCTGGCTTATGGCACAGCCTGATTATCGGGCCAGCAACAATTACAGAAAGCACAGACAGCAAATGAATAGCTGAAAATTATTTGGTGCGAGTAATTGCAATAAAGTCGTCAATGAGAATAGAGCGAGTGAATGAAACGGAGAGAGAGAGAAAGAGAGAGAGAGATTGTGATTGCGCCGAATGAATGTGCTATGGGTTCGATTCACATCCAATACGAAATCGCAGCGGGAAGGCTGCATAAGGAATGGTTAGTGGCAACAGTTGGCCACAGCAGCCGCAGACAGGACTCTCGAAAGTTGCTCAAAGTCCAGCGGCGATGCAATTATGCGAAATTGCTTATCAATGGATTCAAGTGTGTTCTCATTGGTTTTTTCGGCTGAACCACGATTCGTTGGCTTACCCAAATTTGAACAAAATGCTCCAAGCGATTAACTAGTAAGGCAGTTAATTGAAAGTGTGCCTACTGCATGTGAGATTGTATTAAAAATGTACATGTCTGTGGCAGGGATTAGCAGAACTGCCCTCCGAGCTGTTACTGCATTAAATTGTCAAATGTCTGGAAGTAATTTCCAGTGGCAGTCCCTAAACAATTGGCGTGCCAAATCTCTCTAAGCTCCTGCAATAGCATGCTTGTAATGCTCGCCATGTGCCTCGGCGGCGCCTAGCAATCAAAATGCCATTGCCGTATGGCCAGGCTGCTCAGTCCCTGGGCTGTTGCCGACGACAACAGCTGAAGCCATAATCAAATTCTGTCACATTTAAAGCACTTTCGACACATTTTAAAATCAAATTTTATGGCCAGAAAACGTTTAGCAATAAAGCCAAGCTCAGTGTGTGGGTTCCAAGCTTAGGCGCTCTGATGTGATGTGATGATAATAATAGGCAAAAATTTGGCAACAATTGCGTTCGGGGAGCAATGAAGACAGTCGCAGCGCCACAGACGTCCTGATAATCACATGAGAAACAAAACCAACAAGCAAGCATATACACAAATATATATGTATATATATATATAGGAAATCCGAACATAAAAGAGCCTCCATCCTGACGTATAAGTATTATCTGGTCGTGTTGCTGTCGAGTGTACTTAAATCCAATTGACAATTTGAAATTAAAATGCCGAAAAGTACAGCACATGACCGCAAAAACAAAAACGAGATGTGAACAGTGAACAGATGCAGATGCAGTTGCAGTTGCAGTTGCAGTTGCAGCAGCAGCAGCAGCAATTGCATAGAGCGACAGAGACTGTTGCAGATACAGATGCATATGCACATACTGTTTCAGAGACAGATACATGTATAGATAAATAGAACGCAACGCTGCGCATTGCAAACGCAGCACATTTCACTGGACATGGGAAGAGGCGAGTGTGGCTGTGTGCGTGTAGGTTGGACTGTGTATATGCGAGGAATAGAAATTGCAATGTCAGCAATTGGCAGCAAAGCAAAATCTAAATAAACATTGTCACAAAATGCAAGCAACTTACCAGACCCAGCCCAACGCCTGTCGCTCATTCCAAGCGGCGAGCGCGCAGCGGAAGGGCTTGCCCTGCCCAACGGTTCGAACGTTGCCTTCGCAGCAAATGCTTGTCAATAAAATTGCCAACAGATCTGAGTGGATTGGGCGTGAGCAAGGAACATGCGAATGGGATGCCGAGTGTGCGCAGCCAATAGGTAGTTAGACGGCGTACAGAGCAGACAAATGCAGTTTTGCATCTGCCTGCCTGCCTGCTGCTGCGTGTCTGCCTGCCCTGCTCCCATACAAATAAAGATACATTCACTGATATATAGAAAGATACAGATACATCCTGTTGCTTGGCACGGAGTTGGTTTGCTCACGTTTATGCCAATGCCAATGCCTGGCACTTGGGACTTTTGTCGTTTGCTTTATAAATAAATGCATTTTCATTTGCATGCCACGCCCCCGCCCACACATGCCCCTCGCCCTGAACTGATTTGTCAGCTTCACGCTACCCATTCAGGCATTGCATCAGCCCCGCTTCTCTTGTTCAAATTTCCATTAGAGCTTCCGGCATTTGCTAGCCCCTGTCGTACTTTGCCTCCTGTCCGGTTCCACTGCTTTGATAACTTGCACATTAGTCGCTAACACCTTCTGTTCGGCTGCAAAATACCTGCAGGATATAATTAAAAAAAAACCCCCACCAACTCAGCAACATTGAAAATGCTATGCACATATGCCGCTAACGGCTCGAGCAGGCAACACGTGTGTTGATTATAAAAGTTTCGTTTTGCATTAGTTTTGCAATTGTCTGTGAGCATTAAAGTTTACCTTGATCGTATTCTTATAATCGTTAGTTCACGAGTGATTAAAAATGGACATGATCTCTAGATTTATGCTGAGAGAGTGCGCCATTTACTGTATTACTGTATTCTCGCTACATACATCAATTTTAATTTGGTTTAAATCATTATTAGCCAAGAAAGAGAGATCGAACCTAGGTTGATCAGATCCCCTAAGCCCTGCCATGCGCCGATATTCAAAATATTCTATACTTACACGCACGCACATATGTATTCACACACACATCGGCACACTCTCGGATAACTCAGTCATTACAAGCATCTGAATAGTAAATCACAAGTCTAGAAATTTAACGATATGTAAAAAAAGGAATATTTTGGATTTTTATCGAGGGTAATGATTCGGGATGAGATGTCGAAAAAATCATAGGCACGTACTGCCTATGGAATAAACAAATGTAAATTGAATTTCTGGTTACTTCAATTTACCGTGAACTTAAAAGTCGGAATGAATGGAAGACAAAGTTAATGAGAAGGCTTCCCGTTGTTATATGAAACAAAGCGTATGTTTAAAATATTTGCTATCTGCATGTGGATGTAAAAGCCGCTCACATGAAGGGTGTTTGGCAGTCGGATAACAAGGGCACTTATCCTTCACACAAAGGGGCACTTGCGCGATGAGTGCATTCAGCGACTTTTTACAGTTACTATTTATAGTTCATTTTTCATCCCTTTTTTGCTGTTGTTGTTGCATGCAATAATTTTAACAATTAAAGTGGATAAAAAAAACATGAAGCCATGACAAAGCCACCGGGGACGGGAGCTGGGTGGGCTTGAGGTGGAAAGGGGCGGGGCGGGAAGGCATGCCCATCCACGACCAATAACCCTTCACTTAACCATTTGTATGTGCGCATGTGTGCGTGTGTGTATATTTGTGAGTGTGCAACAAGCCAGCAACAATCACAACAATCACAACAGCGACAACAACACCAACAACAAGAAAGCCAGTGACATTAAAAAGTCACCTTTGTTGCCAGGGGACGTGCACCACATTCACGTCGAGCGCGCCGGTTGTCCTTTTCAAATTGTCATTATTCTTGTTTTATGCCCTGTAGTTCTTGCTGCTGCAGCTGCTGCTGCTCTATTGTAGTTGCCAAACTAATTGTACGCAACAAAAAGCACAACAAATATTTTCAGTGTAAAACATTTGAAAAATTCCCGTAAGGGGCAATTGCACTTGGTGACAACAACAACAACAACAGCCAAATGAATGTGAAATGAGCAGGACGCAGGACACGGGACGGCGGACATAGGAATAAGAACTCGGAATGAGGCATCGCTTAAATGGGGAGTTGTTTTTTCTTTGTTATTATTTTATATCCTGTACGCATTGTGTACTGCCAAAGAGGCATATTAGTATGATACAGAATTGGTCAACATATTGATAAAAGCATTTGCCCTGAGTTGTTGACACTGCAGAATTCTTTTGTGTTATTTCACAAAATTATATTTAATATATTAATAGAGCAGTAGAACTAAGCAAGTAAAATATAGCAGGCGGCGCACGACTAGGAGATTCTCTAAAATAAACTCCACAGCTTATATCTAGCACAAACATTTCTTGACTTGCACTTAGTGCCATCTAGCAAATCTTAACCAAAGTAGTATACATATAATAATAATATGTGAGCGCATGTATTGGAAAGCTTCGTACGTTTCGCACTGCTTGCCACGGGTTAGATTTTCGTCCTCTATTGAATATTTGCCGATTCAGAGAAAGTAAAAGACTTCTGTTTGCAACTGATCTTCAATTTTAAGGATTTCATCAAATTTTGGAGCCTGAATCCAAAATATAACAAAAACTCAACCTGTATAAAATATATTTAAACCTAAAAACAAATATTTGGAAACTCTAGGTATAAAGGACGAGATATATTATTTTGTAACTGAGCTTAGAATTTAATCCGAAACCTGAAAATGCTTTTTGCAATGTGAAAGACTTGATAATTAGAGAAAAGTAGTCTGATCGGTACTCAATATGAGGATACTGCACTCCATCAAAAATAATTTAAAGGTCAATTCCCAAGCATATTTTTGTCTCTTCTTTTGTTGCGAGGACATCATCATATGATATTTCGAGGTCGTCTACTTTGTAGCAGTCTCAGTCTCTATTATTAAAGTTGTTCTACAATCGCTATAAAGTGAGCAGTATAAATATACTATGTAAAAAACAAGTATTTTTTTTTATTTTGTGTGTGTGAGCTGACTTCGTTTTTGCCTAACTTCTGGCACATCCCTATTCGAACTTAGCGCCCCTTGCCGAATTCGATTATTGTCGTGGTGGAAAATTCAAATTAGAATTCAGAAGCAGCGCAAAGGCAACAGCAAGAGCCAAATGAAACGCTATAAATTATCGCATCCTTGTTGGTGGTTGTTGTTCTTCTCGCCTCTAAACTGTTCCTGCCTCCGGCTTCCCCTTCGCACATAGCACAACATCTGGAGCAGGTAAATTCGAGCGCGATTTGTAACGGTTTTGGCTTTGTCGTAATTAAAGGACATCCCAACACGCTTCGCTTTTGGAGACTTTGGCACTTTAACTCGGTTTTGCATTTCAAATTTGTAGAGAAAATTATTGTGACAAGTTTTCTTGGCTAGCTTTAAAGCTATTACAATGCTCAGGAATGATTTTTTTGATCCCAAAAAAGACACACGTCCACAAAGCTGTACTTGATTAATTTTCTTTAGCATGGCAATACCAAACCAAACACTTAAAGCTATTCACGCTCAAAAAAAAAAAAGATAGGACAGAGTGTAACATTGGAGACTGCAAAATCGCGCTGTCGCCCAATTCAACCTTTTCTAATGAAGGCGGCCTATCAAGTCGCCTTGCTGAATCGCTGACCACGCTAAGCCGCAAAGTATCCCATTTCGGGGTTTCTTTTCTGTCTAAGCTTGTAAAATCAACGCCCTGCAACAAAAAAGTTGATAAATTTGGTTCATAACTGCCACAAAGTCAAGAATGCCTAAGAAAATGTACTTTAATGAGTTTCATTGCGGCTCGGAGCAAGGGCCTTTTATTATTTACTACGCCGACTGTGCCTCGAATTTGTCAGCCAGCGCTGCAGCGCCGACTCAGATAATAAAAAATAAGATTATAATAGAAGCAAAACATAAAATTTACATAAAATTTACTTTTTTACCCAAAGTAATCTCAGACCACACCGAATGTCTGATGACCAGAAAATCAGCGCGAGTCGACAATTGTTTTTTAGATTCCATCAAAAAGTTTCAGAAAACAGGGGAGTTTGACTTAAAAAGTATCGAGATTAACTTACTTCGAAAGTCGATTGCGGACTATGATTACGTTTCATACATACCTGAAATGAAATAAAAGAAAATATTATTTAAACAATTGTTTTTCTATTATTAGTCGTTCTTTAAGTATATTTCTAGCCAGTTGTACGGCATCTCTTGCATTTAAGTTTCTTAACAATTAATTTCTGAATCAAAAGAAACAACGGGGATCTCTGAAAAAATTTATATATATTGAAACCGTTATTGATGTGAGGAATAACTAGATGATTGGACTTATGTTGCTCTTTATGTTTTTATATTATTTATTGTATTGTAATGTATGTATTATTGCTTGTAATGTACATACATTTATATAAAAGAAACGGAGAATGTTCGGTATAACGGTTCATGGCAGAGTTCAGGGTATCTCCTAGTCGAGCGGTCTGGACTAGAGTTTTCTTACTTGTTATAAAATAAGCTTGACTATCGTCAGTAAAAACAGATTTTAAATCGATTCATCAATTACTCACACAACGCCCTCTTTTGAAGAGTTTTTAGTTTAACGATTCGCTTTCAACTTAATATTTTTGATGGAACCGACTAAAGCTGGAGCGAAAGGCAGACGATCCATAGACAATAAGTGAACGATTACAAATAACTAGTTGCAACTTTACTCCATCTACTGGCTGTGTACGTGGTCTAGAGAACTAATTAAAGGGCTACAAACGCGGCTGGCTCTCGTGCTTTGGTGCTTTGGTTTGGTGTTTGGTTGACAACAACAGGAAGATGACAACAGTAACAGCAACAATGGTCAAACAAAGGGGAATACAACAAACAAACAGCAAGGAGACTGCGGCGTAGTTTGCTGTGATTTAATTAATTTCAATGCATAACGTCAACTGTGAAACCGGAACCAGAGACCGAGCCCAAGCCCTAGCCCGAGTCTGAACCCAAGCCCAAGCCCAAGCCCATGTCCGACGACGCAGTCAAACTTGACACCGAAAACCGAACCCGAAAGAGAGCCTCAACTAGAGCCGCAGCAGGACGAGACAACAACTCTTGGCGTCAACTGGACTGGAAAATTAAATCGAGTAAAATTTTTTGTGACTCTTTGCTTTAAATTCCACTTTATAAATAAATGCTGTGAGCTGCCCTGAATGTTGAGCAAAAAAAGCGGAATGTAGATAGGAAATCCTGCCAGCTGGGCCAAAGCCCAACACCAGCCACACGAAGAACAACTCCATCAGCAGCCTTAAAGTTTTCATTTTCGTGGCACTTGGCGTAAACATTGTTCCACCACATTGCGTCCGCACTTCAATTAGCATTTTGCATATCTCCGACTGAGGCACGGCTCGAATAAGGCTCCCACAGAGTCAGCAATTTACATTTCTAATTCGGTAAATTCTGCTATCTAAAGTCTGGCTTCAAGCCTCTTCTGTATTATACTTATTACTTTCAAACTGTAGCGTCAATAAAATGATTTCAAAATCAGATCAGACATTTCTCTATAGGCGCATACAAAAATTCTTATAGCCACAAGCCAACCTAACGCTATCTTTATTATTCAAAACACTCGCTTGCTGCCTGTGTTTGATCTGAATTAAATTCTCTAAAATATTAGCTACGCATTTAAAATGTAAAATGGCAAAATGCATATTAAAATGTTGTCGGCTAAACAAACTAAAACGCCTGCCTCAATTTAATGTTGGGCGTTGCATTTCTATTGGAATCTATTGAAATTATGCAGCAAATTTATTACAGCACAGAATTTAAATGAGTTGAAATCGTTCTCATTGTTTTATTTATACAAAATGTGCGCTTTGTTGTTGCTGCAATAATGAAAGTTACTCAATTGGAATATTTCAGCTTATGTGCTTAACACACACACACACAACCATATATATGTATATATACATAAACATACATATATATATATATATATATATATATATATATATATATATATATATATATGTACATATATATGTATATATACGAGAACAATGAAAGTGAACAATTGACAATGCAGCTCCATTCCTGACAGACACCACGAGCTGTGCTGCAGCTGTACCCAAGGGAGTCGCCAATTTATGTGCCACTCCCCGTTTTGGGTCGCATGTCCTGCGAAAGTTGGTGCCCCAGTCCATTAGTCAGTTGGTGGTCCTTTGTTGACTTCATTCAGTTTTGCGGTACATTTGCTTTGTATTTTTGCTCCTCATCTCTTTTTCCCTGGAATTGCATTGACATTTGGGTCTTTTTAAGCGCCCAGACTGGATCTGAAATCAAGCGAATAGTTTTCGTTGTCCTCAATATGCTTTCATCCAGTTGGAGGTCAAATTAATGACAATCAAAGCTATTTAACTCACATGTGTTTTCAGCTGGTGAGAAAGTGGTCCCAGCCCTTGGCTGTCGTTGGTCGGCTGACGAATCGAGTCGGGTGTTATCTCATCCAGAGATTGTTTTTTAATATACTCAATGAATGAGTTTGTGGAAATTCAATGAGAATGGGAGCACATAAACTATTAGTGCTCTTTCTCAAAGCGGGAGAGTTTAATTTTCGCCCAAGTTGGGTACACAAAGACAATCGAAAATGTCTGTAAGAACTCTATTAAACAACCTTTAGAGCGCGCGAAGCATAAGAGAGATGTTGAAGGAGGTAGAAAGGAGTAGCACAAACTCGAGAATGGTAGCAGGGTATGCGGCAGAGTACAATAGGGTTGAGTCCCAAAGTTGTCGCCTTAACTATATAAACCAAGCGCCGAGGAGCAACAAAAATGGCGCTGTAGCAAATATTGCCAAGGCGAAGACACAACGCGGCTGGCTGGGTGGCTGGCTGGCTGCTGTGGATGAATATATTTGTTTTAGGGATAAAAGGAATTCAGTAGGGCTTAAAAGTGCGGATGAGTGCCACTTCATGAGCAGCACAACGAGCAAGACGACTCACGCGACAATAACGGCGTCGACGACGGCGTGCAGGAGCCGACTCTGACAATGAGTCTTAGAGGTAAGCGTTGGCAGAGGTAAGGGCTGCGTCGAGCGGGGCCCGTGCATAAACAAAGCGCGCGAAAAGCGCTCAAGAAAACACCGAAGAGTTAAAAATGACGTTAAAGTAAACAAGATGAAAATTAAAAGCCGGCAACACGACGCATTGCAGAGCTGAAGCAAAGCCGAGCACACAGCCTGTGCAAGGATTTGATTTAAAAATGGAGTGGTATTTAAATAAGACCTTGTTGCATATTCACAAGCGCTTCGTCGAATGGCGATGTGTGGCAGCCAGAAGCAATTTTAGTTGCAGCTTAATTGTCATTGCCACTGGGCCAACTGGGTAGGTGTCCCAGCTAGGTGCAGCTGCTGGCAGAGATGGAGCTGGAGTTGGAGGTGGAAGCTACTCCATTTACAATTTTTTGCCCGCGTTCGGCTTTTGTGTGCACTCTCTGAATAATTAAATTTAGCCAAAAAAGAATGCAAATGTGGTTCGGTCCGGAGCATTTTTGTACCCACGCGCTTTTTGCTAGCCGTAAGAACCACCTGTGCAAGATTATTCAGGAAAAATACCATTATATATATTTTTTATTCATGCTACGTTAAAAGCTCACTGTGCTAATGAGCTAGGATTTTAAGAGTTGTCCTGGTTTTGCAGGCAAAACATTCACCCTCGGTCCACACAGAAAATTATACGTATGCACAGTCAGAGTCAGAGGAGCAAGACTTGGAAAGTCACTTTCCAGGAGAAACACCATAAGTCAGAAAGAAGTCCGAAGCAACAACCAGCCACAATGCTCTGTGATTCAAATTTAAGTAAAAACATGTCAAATTTATTTGTCATGACACATTCGAATGTAAATTTATGCAAAGCGTGTCATGGCGCAACACAAACAAAGAGTTCTGGCTAAACTGAGACTGCAACTAAGAAGAAATGCGACAAAGTATTGCCAACCCATGCCAGCTAGCCAGCTAAAAACTGTGCCAGGCCCTGGCTAAATATATTGAGAATGAGCCAACTTGGGTGCTGGCTGATTGACGTGGCCAACGGCAGTCGTCTCTCTAATCCGTTAATAGAAACATTAACGAGGCATTTTTCGAAAATTATTTCGAGCACGCGACACCATCGCAGCCATCGTAGTAGCCACCAGTCCGCCCGACCGCCCGTCCGCCAACCTGCCAACTCGCCAACATCCGAGTAAATCAGCAATGGCATGTTCAAGTCAGCTGGTTCTTCAGCACGTCAGTCAAGTTCAAAGTGGAGTCGTGTGGGCAACACGGGTGGTTGGTGGTTTGCAAACGCAATTGGCCTGCTGCTGCTTGGCTGCTTGGCTTGCTGTTAAGAAGAGACCAGTCACGTGACGGGCGTCGTGAAAAACATTTTCATTTCGCTTTAATTTGGTCGATCGTTAACCCTTTACCACTGGCTTTCCGAAGGACCTGCTTTGCAACTGTGGCTGGCAATCAGAGCACCTCACGTTGCTGCAGTTGTGCCTCTTCGCCTCTTCCGCTCCTTGCCTGTTTGCCAGTGAGGTTGAAGTAGCCCTAAATAATTGCATTGTAATGTGAAATATCAACCACCCAGACGTACACCCCGCTCAAGTCACACTCCTCATTGTGTCTCCCTTCCCCACTTGGCTCCAGTCATTTTTGCACGTTCTTTTCGCCACACACACCTCGCACCGCACGCCGTGCAGTGCATTGTGTTTATGTGTCGGTAATTTCCAATCTCACTTTGCAATCGTTTTACAACATTTTGCTTTTATTTTATGCCATAGCGCTGCTGCCAACCTTTTGATAGCCAACTCCTCGCCCAGGAGTCGCTGCGCAAGTTTTTTTGCCTTAGCTCCCATTCGCCCTCTTTCTCCCTGCCACCAGCTCTCCTTGTTAATTTTACTCTTATTGCAACTTACTATTTATGTGTCTGCCGCAATTAAAGCGGAAACCAGTTGAGTGCCACAGTGGAACATCAGCGAGCATTTAGCGAGAGCTTCATATCGTAAAATTGCCTACGCGCTGGGAAGGCGATTCGAAAATCTAGATTATTTCAATATAGCTCATAGTATTTGTTTTCATACTAATTTCAGGTATGAATTGATCAGCGCCAGTTTATCATTCAGCTCGTCCTAGTGAAAGTTTTTCCGACTAGTTCTCCAACCATTAATTGGATGTCCTTCCAATGAGACCCATAGTACAGGCCTATAGAGCAGTGGAATGTTGCCTGTTCATAAGCATAAAACTGTTTTCTAATTTGTTCTAAATCTATGGCCAGAGAAGTCTATGGTCTGGAGTCGACACTACCATTGCTGAGATGGGAGCAATGCGTAGGCAGGCAACGACAAGACGCAAATACTGAAAAATTCGAGAGGATCTTGCTGATCTAAGCCTAACTATCAGTATCGAAAACTCGCGGATATACGTAATTCAGTTAGCTATGGGATGCATTTGTTATCAGGAATCATTGAACTACTCAAAAAATCGATTGAATGACAATAGAACAATAAATAACAAAGGGAAAAGATTATATCCATTACTTTTAACAACTTATTGGCGACGTGTCAGAATTGTGTTGTTTAATATTTTAATTGTGTTGTTTAATATTTTAATATTTACGACGAGCTCTAATTAATTCTCTATTAATGTCTTTCTTGTAAAAGGGGTTTT
Organism: Drosophila mercatorum; assembly: GCA_961210405.1. Lineage (NCBI taxonomy): Eukaryota > Metazoa > Arthropoda > Insecta > Diptera > Drosophilidae > Drosophila > Drosophila mercatorum. The sequence goes on along the minus strand of CAUIUS010000004.1, from coordinate 24,314,172 downwards.
AACGGTCTGAGAAATCACTTCTCTTCGCAATGACCTTGTTTTTGCATCAATATTTCGAAATAAAGCTATTGTGAATCGGTCTTTGCTTTTATCTTCCTTTAATTAACTCAATCGTGGGCGAAAGCAGCATCCACATTGAACGTATCCTGATACAAATGGTAAGCAAACTACTTACTCTTTGTAAATGCTTCTTCTGCATTTGAAGCAAATATTATTTCTTATGTCGATTCTGCTTCCGTTGAAGAAGTCACGCTTAAGAGTTACATTCTCTCCTATTAATAGTATAAACTATGTGTCGGTCCCAGGACAATTTGGGTTGTCTGTTACTTATTTCATTTAAGTAGGTGAAATATTAAGGTTGTTTTGTATGGGGTTAGTCCAGGTTTTTGTCTTAATTTTGGTATACCCCACTGATTACAGCTGAACCAACCATGAATAACATTCGCCATGGGCTAGCTTCGTTTTGCTGAAAAGGTGCTTAATCTTGGTTGCTGGGCAGCAGCTTAAACATAAGGAGCTTAAATTGTTCCTTTTTTACGCTTTGTCTGTTCTTTGGATTCTTTGTTGTGCATTTTAGAGCTCGGTTCGTTAACACACTTACAAATTGTTGCTTTTTATCTCTGTTGCTCTGCACATTAAAACAAAGTTTGTGGAGAGATTCACATACTTAGGTCAAATGATCAAGACATGTATTGGACGACATGAGTACCTACTTTTCCAAAATAGGTAGACTTCCGTGGGTCTGCACTGACTTAAACGCAGGTTTCAAGAAATTGATGAACCCCTCTTCCTCCATGCAAAGACTCTATACATAGCATAGTACTTGCTAACAGAGTTTGTTTTAACTAATCGATAGCTCATACATGCAATCACGCCAATAGCCAATAGGGGCAGGATAAATCGAGAAGAGCTACATGTTGTACAATTTACAGTTTGAAGCTCAGAACCACTGTTGAATAACAACAAACTATGGATATCTCTTGGCATGTATATGGTCGGCAACCGACTGCAAGCAACATTGGTAATTCTTAATAATTTCCCTTAATAAATATTTTCTGTAGCAACTACTTTCGAGAGACCCCGACATATTCTTTAAAGATAAGTAAGATTTAACTTACTTAACTATATCAGATATTTTTAATAACAAGGACTGATCAAGGTTGTGAGGCAACTACTTATTCAACCACTTGATCAAGCGAACCATGCGGCGACTGCATCAGAAGAGAGGAGTCATGCACCGGGGAGTAAATAGTTCCACACGCACATTAACAACTCCGAGCAATTGAGAACGTAAATCAAGTGCAACATTTTGAAGCGACAGACCTGGTAGCGTCGCCCGCCTTGCTTGGCATTCCGTTGCCAGGTTTATTTTATTTCCAATTTTGAACAATTCGTTACTTGCATGAGGCTGTCGAGGCAGTCAAAGTGGTACACAGCTTGTGGAAATACAATACACACAGAACAAAAAGTTTTTGGCTGCTGATGCTTAAAAACAGCAGCAAAGTATTCATTTGAATACCTTGCACTCTTTGGAAATTTAAATACAGCATCAGCTTAAATTCTTAGCTAATGGAAAAACTTTCTTTATAGTAGATATAGTACTTGTACAGCCACACATATAGTCCTTATTGGTCTATGTTGATCAGGGGGGTGAAAACGAGTATGTTTAAATAGTTGTTTAAATTGCATGGAACACGTTTAAATTTATTACACGAAATGAAAAATCTTTAATATTATCCCTTTGAGAATACTGTCCCAGAAGTCTTTCTAAGATATATTTAGGGTGTACAACTTTCGTTGGTCTCTGTAGAGTTAAATAATAGTTAGATTTAAGTTACTGGTGACGTTCCCATTGAACCCCTAAAATAAACTTTACGCTTTTTTGTAATCATCACAAACTATGATACTATTGCAACCATGAACAGTTATATAATTGTTGCTCTATTTATTTACCAAATACTATATATATTTAAAATTTATATGTGGCTAAGTTTTGGAGCTGGCAGCTTGGCTGTGAATAAGTATTCTGCAGTCAGCAACGCTCGACTGCAGCGTGCTTGCTTCTTTCCCCATGATCCTGTGCTAATGGCGATGTTGACTGGATGGGAGTGGAGCGCGAGCCAACTGAAAGAGTAACATGAACTGGCTATGGTGACTCTAGAAACATTTTTAATTGCGAATTTAATAGATACACAAGCACACGCAACCTGGCACACGGAATCGGAAGTCCGTGCGACTCACCAGTATCTGGAAGGATATGAAGTAATATACGCCATAGCTGTCTGGTGCTAAAATGGCAACTGCTGCACAGTGAAATACGCTCGGCACAACAAAAGCAACAGCAACAACAACACAAGAGCAGAGATTCTAATAGGAATAACGCGTACGCTTCGTTGTCCCATTTGAAGTTGCTCGGGTATAAATAATATTTATGTTGCAGGCAAAAAGCCAAAAGCTTAGTCGCCGTAAAGCATTCAGTACCAGCAGCTGACGAAAGGAGCGGCAAACAGAGCATGGAGAGTTTAATTACTCAAAATGGAATAAAAACTAAAGTGGCCTTTGCCATGAAAGCTGCGCAATTTCCCGTGCTTTTATGATATTTTATTCAATAAAAATAAATCAAATCAAATCTAGCATATATGCACACTGCTCTGCACTTGCAAGGCAATTAAAAATGAACTAGACATATGCAGATCAAACAGTTGCCTGGATTAGGGACTAACATTCTTATGTTTTCTATGTTAAGGAAGATGATAAGCTCAAAATCTTGAAAATTTCAATTTAAAACTCAGATTTTGCCTCGGAGTGTTTAAATGTTATCTTCCATCAACACAGATTTATTCAGGGCGCTCGGTGTTGGTACGCAAAATCAACTTTAATGCTTTTATCATTTCTCGCGTCCTTGTTGGCGCATTTGCCACACACTTGTGTGCATTTCGTGTTTTTTTTAGAATGCTGTTTGGAAAGCGAATGAGCATTTCAAATGAAACTCAGAAATTCCACGCAGCACTGCGCACTTTGCTGGCAGAGTATGCATTACCAGCCATGCGTGAAAATCAGGCCAAGCGCGTGAGAGCTAAATCTATTGTCCACATTTAGTATTTGGCACAAAACACACCGAACTAATGATGATAATCTCCCGCTTTGCTTGTGGGTGACTTCACAATATCCTTGGAGTGCTTTTATTCGATCAGCCCGAAAACTCGCTTAGCTCGGCAGCATCTATGGCCAGTTTGACGATAGAGAATCGCTTTTTGTGTGCCTCCAGTTGAGCGTGAATGTCAAGATAAGAATTAAATTATTGAAGTGCGTAGAAATTGTTCTCTACCTTGATGATCACATCACCATCACCTGAACTCCCAAATTGTTCTACACAGGATGACTAGGTTAAACAAGTTGACATATTTTTAAAAGTTAATACGCGAAATCGAAGTAAGATTTTCTTTAGCTTTGAGCGCTAGGGTCTTTTCTTACGCCAATGAGCTTAGTCCGAACTTCAATTTTCCCTAGCTCATAGATCTTGATTCACTTCAGATACTTTTTTTGGATCTTTCAGCTTCAACTGTCATTCTCATTTAAATTTTCTAAATTTCTGGAAGTACTAGAAAAATAAATAAAATGCCATTTTGCTCTATCTTTGTGCTGCTCTATATAGTCAAAGAAAAATGCGACAGAGAATTCCACAGCTTGGAAATAACACGCAAATTCGATTTCCAAACAGCAGCCGTCAACTGTATAATGATAATTTCGGGAAAGCGTCGCCCCACCCAAATTTTTCAGCGAGCCTTCAAAAAGTTACTTAAGTAAATGCAGTCAAATTTGTTGTACTAAATTGTAAAGAGAATTTTAATAAAATACAGCCAAACTCTTCAAGTCTAACGCTCAGTTAAGTCCACCTACAATACCTATTTGTCTTACGCCTTCTATTCGATTGATTGAAACTACTAAACAAATGGAAAAATTGCTGAAGTCCACCAATTGATAAGTTTCTCCGATAACAACTCATTAAGAATTTTATCAGTTTTATTTTATGCTACTATAAACTGTAAGTTTAAGGAAAGTGGTTCAATTATTCCACTCAAAAGAAATGCTTAAGAGAACATTGATTTCCTGCAATGTCCATCCGGATGTGAGCAAACCATGGTATGCCCTTCGAGGCGGGGCAAGCTGCATCTTTCACAGAGTCCCAATCTTCGTCCGCTACTTTACAGCAGACTCCTAAGAGGTATCATACTTTATTTGCGAGGCAAATTAAATATGAGCGTAGCTTTCGGACTATATGTAGACATCATAAAAAAATGAAAAACAAGGGAGAGTGGACTAACCTAGTCATATTCGATCCATTCTAAGCCGCTCTGCTAGCTGTGTGCCTTTATTGAGGGAAATTACATGTTTAAAACTTTCTATACCCTGAAACCATTGAATATGGGATAAGAGGGTTTTGATAAAGTCTACGTAACAGGCAGATGAAGGGGTGGCAGATCACTTAAAGTACATATATTCTAAAAATAACGAAAATTACTCTCATATTGATGTTATCGATTAAAAACAAATGTCGAAGTTCAGTTATTATATTATATCGTTTACATCTTTAAAGTATATTATTGCAGCCCAAGCGCAGTCGCTGCGTAACCTGCGCAGTTAGTGGTCGCGCTTGAGTGTCCATGCGCGTGTGTGTGAATGTGTTTCTTGCAAAATATATGTAATACAAGCATGTTTGGAATATTGGCTTATCGGAGTGTTCAGTACCTCAGTAGTACAGACTAGAGCACTCTTACTTCAGATTTTTATGCATTTTTACAAAACTGTCCTGTTAAAAGGGCTTGGTAATATATACCGTATAAAAAAAAGCAACTTATGGTCTTCAACAAGCAGCTTGCCGACAACGAAGTCTTTTGAGTACTGATTTAATGCAACTTCAAACTTAAGCTAGTGGGCAGAGAGCTAGCACAGAGACCCGAACATCTAGCGAGAGCACTCCATCCCGCTCTCGTCGCTCTCGTACTGCTCTTTACAGTGCCCTAATAATTTCATGCACCTTACAGCCTAAAACCTGACATTATGCCCAGTTAAATGACTGAACAAAAACCATTTCATATATTTTAGCCAATAACGATGGATTAGACAATACCAATAAGACATTCGAATTTACAGATAGCACTTATCAGTTCTTCTATATGAATTCACTACATGCACGCTGTTAGCCGCAGGAAAAAGACAACTTTTTTGCTGGTAGAGTTCTATGCGGATTAAAGCTATATTGTGTTTTATTATTATTTTTATTGTTTACCAAAAAAATTTTTCCATGTTTAGATTTAAAATAGTAAAATCAAAATAACTATAATAAGAAGATTCGAACAACACGGAGACTTTGTTGCTCTTGAAACTGTCATTACATTCGATTCCATGTAGATGATGACTGATGAAATAGTCGACGCATAATGAGTAGTTTTCGTTGTTTTGCACTGTTTATGCAGCTCATCGGCGTACGTGAATTGGAAGGGAATGCAGTTTACAATAACGGAATCGTCCAACTCCAACGGATAGTTATGACCATTGCAGTATATGAGGCCTTCGTTGAGCACAATATTGTAACATTTGGTCAACGGTCCCTCGTAGAATACAATAAGCAGCATTGAGGAACCGAAATAATCGGCTCGCTGCCAGATGGAGTAGGGCGCGTTAATGGCGGGATTGCGATCCTTGTATTGCAGCCGAATTTGGCGTTCATACTTTCCGTGGCACACAAACTCGAGTATGTGGCCGTCGATGAAGGAGCAGTTCTTTAAGCTTAATGTTGAACCTGTGGCGGGGTGGAGTAGAAGCAGCCAAAAAGCAATCAAGTTTATAATGTAAGCTCCTGCGCATTGGGGGCTTACTGGCATGGCCTATAATATTGCAGCAAATAGTTTGAAAGTCATTTTTGACAATTTGTTCAAGAATGCGACACGAAAATCAATGTTAAAAAGTGGTTTGACCGATCTGTCACAATTTGTACATATAAAAATCCTTAAAGAGCCAAAAATATGTGTAATTTTGTTTATACAACCGTGTTGTTGGGTTCACTGCTATCAACGTTCAAAATTTATCCATGCTCTAAGGGCCCAAACTTGAATACTCCGAATACCATCAGCAAGTAAAAGCAATTTCATGAATTATTGACACTTTATTCGTTGATATGATTTTAACAAATAATATTTTGATAGCTGCCATGCGTATTTATATTAAGTTTTACACTAAATGCAAAGTTCCCTGAGGAGCTTTGGTATTTGGACTTGCGGCACGACTGCATGCATAGCGCTTGAATGAAATGTACAGTGGGAAAATTCGATTATCCTGCATTCCTTATTAAACTCTAGCTTTTTGATATGCACGTCGGGCCATTGATATCATTCCATTAGAATTAGCCTAATAGTATATATTATTATGTATAGTGGCTACGGTAAATCACCTGTATGGCTGTATCGTGAAGGATCGGTGAATCGTGGTCGTTAGAAGCTAATCTAGCAGTGCGATAGCACTGTAATGCACATGCATACTTATTTCTATAGAGCTGTAGATGCCTAGGCATAAGCTCATGCATACACAGGGGACGACAGCGCATAGATAATGAATACGCTAACGATAGTGAGTCGAACTTCGTGTGGAAAGTGTTCTCTGTGAGATTCCAGTCAATTCGAAAATTGTGAGTATCATGTTGGTTAGTGCATTAACGTTAAGGTTCGTTTTAATATTAGGAAGCGTGCCTTCGTTGTTGGCAACTCGATCTTCATACTACAACTGTTCCATGTATTTGGACAAGCCAATGCAGCGACTGTGCCATGGAATACTGCCGCATCGAGTGCACCTCCACTACCGGGATACTTTCGCTGCTGAGAATGTTCCGTATACCATCTTTACTCCCGATCCTCTAATGTCATTCGTCTTTGTCACAATGTTCAACTCTCCGATTATGGCTTGCAGTAACCTCACGATATTAGACTTCAATTTTTTCAAGTGCGATTCGGATGAAAATATCAAGTTTGCGCTGTCTTTAATATTCTGTTACAAATATCCCTTTCGCTATATCGGCGAGCTCATTGACAATTGCATGAACACAAGGACTGCGAAGTTCCGCGTTGTAGGTAAATCCATTTTACATTATGCTGACATCCAAAGCGCTGGCAAAGCGTGGACCGCAAAACCGTGGCGACTGACCGTGCCTCCGCTTGATTTTCTGTTTGCTCTGAGTTGGTATCTCATATACTTGGCATTTGGGTAGCACTTACGGTTCGAACCATTTCATTTAGCATTCTTTAACTACAGAGTATAGCATTCTAGATGAAATTGATCGAACAGTGAATGAAATCCAAATGCCAAATATATTCAAAAGCTCCACTTAAACGCATTGTTTATGTCTGCCTATGTATATGTAAATGTCTATATATAAGGCAGCTTCAATATCAGAGCAACAACGGTAAATGAATAATAAAATTCCATAGTGTAAATAAGGAACTATTGACTGATTTCTAGTTCACTGTTGGCAACACTCATTTGTTGGCCAAGCTTCGACTGAAGCATGTTTTATTTAACGAACTTCCAAATGTAGGGTGAAAAATTTTTATTGGTTCGACAGCGACGATAGAAATATTTCGAGATTTATTTAGTCTTCCGCTTGGGGCCAGTTCGCTGTTGTGCAGGGGTATTTGGGAGCGTGTGTGTAAAATTTCACAGGACAAGAGCGAGGAGCCACGAAATTTATTGCGTGTCTCAAAATGTGAGCGACGACTAAAATTAGGGGAAATTGATATTAAGAAATTGCATGAAATGCTTAAATGAAGCGTAAAAATAAACACGCCCGTCTAATGGACTGCCTGATTGCTGTCGCTCGGAACTCACAACTCAGGGCACTCGGCTGCACGACGAGCCCTGAGCCCTGGCGCTGAGCCCATGTCCCTTAGCTAACGTAAAATGTGTATTAAAAATTCTTGGAAAACTAATCAATGTCGAATGTATTTTGATTGTATCGAAGCGGTGGATCGAAGACCCGCCCGCCCGCACAGTTGACTCCATCGATTGCCAACGCTGAGCAGACGAGCGCGTGATTAGAAGCAATTAGAGAATAATTTCCTTTGTGTCTTGTCATTCGCGGCTATAAATTTCTGGTGACATGTGCTCAATGAAGGTGTGCCGCCTTCTCCTATCTATGCTATGCGCTATATCAGCAAACGTAACTTTCCTATCTACAATCAAAGCTATTCAAACGTTACTCCTTAAGCCAGTCAGTCAGCTCTTGAGTCAACTGTTGTTGGATTACAATATTGTTTTAGTATATTAGCTTTCTAGCTTCGATTGACATATTTAAGCTATGCTTGCTGCATTTTGCAATATCAATTGGAATGTGGTCTAGCTAACAGTTAGGACAATTCCTACAGAGAAAATATGAAAAACTAAAAATTAGTTATCGATATGCGATATGAGTAAGGGTATGTAACAATTTCTACCTGCCTAGGTGACATAGCTTCAATAGCTTCAATTGGATGTGCTTAAATATTCCTGCTTGGAGTAACAACTTTGTAGTCATTTATTATTATAACGATACATTCTGATTCATCCCATTTCTTACATATAAGATGATAAAATGAGAGTTCCATATTGAAACAATCATTACATTTCTACATTTTAAATACATATGTCGTCTACCTCGATAGTTTAGGTCTGTTCCCACGGGGATGATACTTGATTTGAAATCAAAAGCAAATCGATAGATTAAACAAAAGAGGAGTTGATATCATGAGTTGGTTTCATTAAAGGCGCCGACACAATTCTTACGCCCTTTGTCCCAGGGGAAGCTGTTGAATTGACATTTCTACTTAACAATCGACAAAGTGAATTTCAATTTTTAATCGGGTTTCAAGCAGCTTACTGCAGCAGCGACACACATTACCTTTATAAATATGATTTTCGCTTCACTCGAGAGGATTGCAATTTTACATTTTGTAATTTACATTTTAATATTCTTTTCGTCCTGGCCGATGGGAATGATGAAGATGCCAATGTCAATGCATGTCATTGTGTTCCGCAATGAGCAGCAATTTATCTGCAATTATTTGCTTTAAGCATTAAAACAAAAAAGTTGTGCGTCGGCACAGCTCCGGAATGCGAATTGCGAATTGCTTCAGGCGCCTGCGAAAATACTTCAGCTCTAATGAACAATAATAATCTGCCCATTGTGTCCATTGGGACCAGCATCGGATCTGTTGAAAATGTGCTTTTGATTGCCCTTAGGCGAGATCTCCGTTGTGCATTCCATTATTATGTAAATCAAGTTGGCGATACGCTTTAAGGGCGTCAATTGAAGTACCGATTAATACAATATCTGTTGAAAGTATTTCACTATTAATTTGCACTTGGTTATTCGAATCAGCAGGTAACAGTATTACACTTTGCATTTGCACTAACCACTCACTTACATTACTCATGCTGCATCTCTCGAAAAAAACAGTCAGGTGCCAAGATGTCCATTTGTGAAGCGACCTCTGAGGTTGTCCCTGGGTGATGCTTTAATATGTTACAGACATTCCCAAAAAAGCAGGCGCAGAAAATTAATAGGCTTCCCTACAAATCATATGTTTACTCATAAGATGTTCTTGTTTCTGTTGCAGCATTCATTAAGTTGTCGCTGTCCACAACCAGGAGTTAGAGTCGCAGAGAGATTCAGCGAAATTCTAGTTAATTATATATGCGACTGATATTCTATACCTCTACATGTGTACATTTATAGCTTGCCATGTATGAAAAAAAGAACGTAGAATAATCGCAGTGTGATCGCAGAGTTCAGGGTTCAGCTGGCACCCCCGTCTAGAGCAGTTTCCCTTGTAATACTAGGGATTAACTAGTCTATCTTAGTTTAAAATACTTGTGTTATTGTGATCAGAATCAGAAGCTTTGGAGTTCTCTTTAACACAATAGAAACAAGTAAGAACGTTGCAGTCGCACGCAACCGACAGCGAAATACTATTTCACGTCCCAGCAGCCCACAGGGTCCTCTATCACACTATATTTTTTTTTAATTTAACCTTAAATCCCCTCTGTCGCTGCTCAAATTAGCTGCCTATTCATCGGAGGTGGCCAGACAGTTTCAAAAACACGTTCCTAAATCTAGAGAGATGGCATCTCTCAAAATGAGAGAGGTGGCAACTCTGAACATGTGATTTAAGTTCGTTGGCGAGCGTAGAGGTGTGGGCTCGAACCCCGGTGCGGTCATGTTGATATTTTTGTTATATTTTCTTTATTTAGTTATTTTGTATTAATAAAATATTCTTTTCAAACATATATATATAATTTAAAAATTCAAAAGACAAGGTCAAAGGTCACAAAGTCATTATGTAGCGCGTTATTATCTCAGAAGTTGCAGATGATTCAGTTTTTATTTGCCACGCCCCCAGTGGCCGTAGATATATCCGCCATAGCTTTTCGATTGTGGGATGTTAACCCGAGTATATATACCAAGTCTCAAGTCTCTAGCATCAATAGTGCTCAAAAACTAACGAAACTAGTAAAATCACTATATCTTCAGATCCGATTTGCCACGCCCCTAGTAGGCGTGTCCATAAAATTTTTTGGGCGATCCTTAGAGGAGCGTAACAGTAACCCAAGTGCCAAATTTGGGCGTTCTAGCTTTAAAACTGTTGAAGATACAGCTTGACCCGATTTGCCACGCCCCCAATGGGCGTAGATATATCCGCCATAGCTTTTTGTGATTGGGCTGTCGACATGAGTGTTCAGTTAAAATCTCAACTCTCTAGCCCTTGTAGAAGTAGTGTTTCTGAGATACAGGAAAATGCATTTTCCGATTAGCCACGCCCCTAGTGGGCGTATCGGGAAAATCTTTACACTTTATCAGACGAGGGTATACACGAGTATATATTTCAAATTTCAAGTCTCTAGCTTCAATAGCTTCAATTTGCGTTCATACGGACAGACGGACAGACGGACGGACAGCATGACGGACATTGCACAAACCCAATATACTATATCACTACGTAATAACGTAATAACTCTCAAAACTTACATATTACATATGTCTGCTCAACATTACATTTGTGAATCATATTCCATTGGCAAAGGGAGTACAAGTCAACCAATTAGTTATTGCTTTTGCTGTCAGCAACAGAGTTTCTTAATGTTATTAGTAGTAAGGAGCATTTCCTTTTGATTTCGGTGGCATTTATTAAGCACAGATTCGCTATTCGAGGTAGGCTGGCTAATCACTTGGTAGCATGGCATGTCCCTGGGAGATTGTTTGGCGACGCTAAAATAGGTCAATATGTGGCCCTATCTTATGTTGGGAGGCCGAGTAACTCATGTAATATTCATTAAGACAACATTGACCGACATCTTTTAAGTCCTTTGCCGAATCGCAGGCGTCTTTGTTTGCGGTATGCATTTGGTTGATGTACGATCTCAGCTGACCTTTGTCAGGTGTGCTGGGGCACTCACTTGGGTGTGGATGCGCCTGCTTGTGACATATTGAAGTTAAAGTCCTCTCTTTCTCTGCACTGTACGAGACTACTCAATCATTTATTTCGCTGTTGATTATTTATTTAACTAATGGAAATATCCGTTGCCCCACTATCATTTGCTACGAACAAGTTTGGCTGTTTGTCTACGTGAGCTCCGAGATTTGATTCGCTTGTCAGGACACGCTCCTCTTGTCACGATTTCATTTATGTTAGCTACCCCAACTGTTAGCTGCTCATTTCCCCAGTGCGATGCTCTTCTCGTGATACGTGTATTTGATTACCAAATTATTTATTTTCTTGATTTCCCTGAGACGCTTGCCCATATCCTCTAATTGATTTCTAGTTTCAACTGACTGACACGTTTTGATTGAACACTTATTAGAACAAGAAACACTAGTTTTCCTTTTATATTTATATGAAGAAGCTAGAGCAGCTGATTGGTACACAGCGAAGCACACGAGAAACGAGTGAAGGTACTTCAGGATATCTCACTATTTGCAATATTCTTATAACCACGTTTCAGTAAAAGCAACAATGTCCCCTTGAAAATATACTCGAAAATGACTTTTACGGAAAATGTGTCATCAACTTTTTGATTCGAGCTTAGACGTAGCTTGAACTGAAGTAGATTGAAGCGGCAAAGGACACAATTCATTTTGATTCTGAAGGATCTATCTATTTGACTTGAATCTCAGTAAAAAAATGAAAGGGAACGTCAGTTGCACAATCCAGAAACCCAAATGAACTCCCTTAATAGCTAGTGTTAATGTTGTATTCGCGTCGTGTGGGAAAGAGGCCGTGACCACAAACTGAACTTCTAAAAAAGTAGAAAGCTGCCCAAAGAGTTGACTTTCAATGAAGCGCATACCTCGACACTTTAGGGCACTGACAGGAGAGCACCTAAAGTCATCTGGCAATACGACCAACTGAATGCAACTCTATAACAATCTGGCCAGCAGCAGTAGCAACTACTACAATGCTTTAACTCCCATTTGGGTTATTGAAAAATTTAACTGATTAAACATCAAGCAATTTAGTAGCGCAATAGTATAAGCTCTTAAGGCCAATCGGTTTGGGCGGCAGCATTGACAATAGCTGGCTGATTTATTATTAATATCCATTCTCGATGCAATGAATAATAATTTAAGACATCGGCTAGCTAAGTCCCTGTGCTCTTATCCTGAGTCAGCTTACTGAACTGCAATCGAGGCTTATTGCAAAGACTCCAAAATTGAATAAAAATGCTAAAAAGGCACAGAAGGCAAAAGAAAATATTGCAGCAAAGGTTAAGGCCGCCGTCTAGTCTGGGACGGGCTGAATCCAAGGCACAACTTTTCTGCAGTCTGCTTGGCCATGCCATTGATTGGCCTGTCAGCTTCACAGTTGGAGTCGCCATCCTCATCATCGGCTTTGGCTGTTGTGGCTTGCAGTTAACGTAAAAAATTGACTTGATAAAAAGTTTAGTTCTTCCGACTCACTCCGTTGGACTCAGAGCGCTGTACACACGAACACGGCCTGGCAGCTGGGTTTCGGGTTGTCATAAGTCAGACGCTCTTTGTGTCTCGTCTCAGTCGCACGATTTTTGAATTATAATAAAATTATTGACTTATTGTGAAGGCTGTTCATAACTCAAGCTGCAAAACAAGCATGGCAAAAGCAAAGGTAGATGAAGATTGCGTTGACTTGAGTCTCAAACGAATTCAACCTTAACTCTTATTGGCTTATACATTTTAATAAAAGTGTATGCACTTCGCGATGATAAGTATCACATGAAAATCTTAGCTTTTAGGAGTTGCTCTGATGAAGTGTATTATAAGCAACACGTATACAACATTTCCTGCATTTCCTCAAAGTGGATAATTTACTATAAAATACAGTTGATAGCTTGCTTGGAACTTAACATATTGTGGAAAGGGTTACAAGACAACAAATACACCTTACTGCGTTGATCACACAGTTACGCGAATTATTATGCTCATAGCGAATGTAATACGTAATTTTGAATAGATGCAATACCCATTAAAGTATTCAAAGTACATTACTCTTTGAAATGTATGTAAATGCAAGTGACTGAGCTGAATTAAAGACAGCTCCCTTTCCCGTTACGTGACTTAATGAAAATGTATCTTCTGACTTTGCAGAGAGGCTTTCCAGATAACTCCCTGCTAAATACGGTTTACCATGGTTTAGTATTTTTGCAAATCATTTAATATTTATCCTAAGACCAGTTATTGGCATTCACTGTCCCAAATTACTGAATTAAAACGAAATCCATTTTGGATATCACTGTTTATACCCTTGGAATTGAAAATGGAAAATCGAGGCATATTGATTTTGTGAAAATGTACATTTGTATGGAACGGAAGGAGGCGTCGCAGACATCATTAAGTACATACTCTTGATCAACGAGACGAGCTAAGTCGACCTCCGCCTGTCCGTTCGTACAACAGCAGCGATCTTTTAAGTAACACGAGCTAGAGACTTGATATTTTATTTGTATTCTCAAAAATGGTATTTTTTCGATAATTCTTCCCGTTTCCTTTCCTTATTATCGATGAAAATAAATATTTTGTACTGTCAGTGAATAATATTTGCAAATAGACGGAGATATAATTGCTGCCCTTCTTAAATAGAACAAGTAAGAACGTTGCTGTCGGACGCAACCGACAGCGAAATACTATTTCACGTCCCAGCAGCCCACAGGGGCTCTATCACACTATATTTTTTTTAAATTTAACCTTAAATCCCCTCTGTCGCTGCTCAAATTAGCTGCCGATTAAAAATTTTCATCGGAGGTGGCCAGACAGTTTTAATTAGGATCGAACCCTTACCTTAGCAAACACACGCACCTAAATCGAGAGAGATGGCATCTCTCAAAATGCGAGAGGTGGCAACTCTGAAAATGTGATTTAAGTTCGTTGGCGAGCGTAGAGGTGTGGGCTCGAACCCCGGTGCGGATTTGCAGATTTTTCAGTTTTGATTTGCCACGCCCCCAGTGGCCGTAGACAAATAATTTTTGGCATGTGCATAGAGTGGGCGTTCAGGAATATAAGTGTAAAGTTTGGATGCTTACATTCGAAAAATGCGAAAATTACAGGGTATTTTTATGTATGTCACGCCCTTTTTGGGGCGTAACAATAATTTTTGGGGAATCGATGGAGGAGGGCCCTAGTAACTTAACATTCAATTTTGAAGCTTCTAGCACTAAAACTGTGGGAGATATAAGCTGATATTAGTTGCCACGCCCCGTGAGGGCGTAGATATATCCGCCATAGCTTTTCGATTGTGGGATGTTAACCCGAATATATATACCAAGTCTCAAGTCTCTAGCATCAATAGTGCTCAAAATATAACGAAACTGGTAAAATCACTATATATTCAGATCCGACTTGCCACGCCCCTAGTAGGCATGGCCATAAAATTTTTTGGGCGATCCTTACAGGATCGTAACAGTAATCCACGTGCCAAATTTGGGCGTTCTAGCATTAAAACTGTAGAAGATACAGTTTGACCCGATTTGCCACGCCCCCAATGGGCGTAGATATATCCGCCATAGTTTTTTGTGATTGGGATGTCGACATGAGTGTTCAGTTAAAATCTGAACTCTCTAGCTCTTCTAGAAGTAGTGCTTCTGAGATACAGGAAAATGCATTTTCCGATTAGCCACGCCCCTAGTGGGCGTATCGGGAAAATCTTGACACTTTATCAGACTAGGGTATATACGAGTATATATTTCAAATTTCAAGTCTCTAGCTTCAATAGCTTCAATTTGCGTTCATACGGACAGACGGACAGACTGAACAGACGGACAGACGGACGGACAGCATGACGGACATTGCACAAACCCAATATACTATATCACTACGTGAAATAGTATAAAAATGCTCTTATCTAGATAAGCCTGATATAAGCTTTTAAATGAAGATACGTTTTTCTCACTATGTTCAAGTGGATGAAGATGTTGCTGTTTAATGATCACTAACCTATGATGAAATTTTATCTGCGAGAGATACGAATTAAAATAGACGCGATGAAGATGAAAACGATACATCAGAACCTGTGGCAGAGGTGTCAGTAAAGGTAGCAAGAGCCTTATTGGATAACTTCAAATGCTTTTGTTTACAAAACGAAACTGATGAAACAGCATATCAGGCCCTTTTTCTCCACGGCAGCAGCAATGTGCTTCTATGCAGACCCGTATCAATTAGTTCTTTGCAAAGATTTATTAATTTGAACATACATTACGAGTATGTAAGATATCAGAAGTTAAATAAAAACCCTAGGTAATTCTCAGTTTTATTTATTTTCTCTCAAAAATTTCGAACCATTTAATATTTCAAACATTCGATATTTCGTAATATTTTAAGAATCCTCGAATTTCGAAATAACGAGGGTCGACTGCACTCAGCATACTATTAATTCGTGGGTATGAGTGATCTTTCATAAGAGCAGAAATGAGAATTTGTTGAGAATTGGCTGTAAGCAGAGTATCGGGCAGTTAGTGTCGTCCACTGGCAATGTTTTAGCAACTTGCTTACATTTCTAAGTTTACCCTTCCATCACGTTTAAGAAACGACTGACAATTTGGGCTGCCTGCAACTGCCGCCTGCTGTCAGAGTAGCCTTTGTTTTTAGGCATTTCTCGTGCTGTTGCAACTTTGCTTCACCTGCGTAACATTTTATTTTTCAACTACAACTTTCGAGTGTGTGTGTGTGTGATTGTGTATGTGTACGTGTGTGCGTGCTTTTAAAATAGTTATGTACTTATAGTTGAACCCTTTAGCGTGCTTTCTTATGCTCGGGAGAAAAAGAGTTTTCGCAACTTTTTTGCCTGCAATGTTTTTGACTGCACTCGCCTGGCATTTAACCCCACTTCCATCCCTCTAGAAAGCCTACGAATTGCCCTAAAACCCCCGACTAGTACTGCTGGTCTGGCTCTACAGCTCTCACTTTAGTTTTGCATTAGTTCGTTGCTGCTCTCCTGCTCTCCTTGTGCCTGCTGCTATCTGCTCGTGAAGCCCGTAATTTATTTCTTGTTTTGATTGAAATATTGCTTTACAAGCAAAAAGACACGCACACACACGCACACAGAGGGAAAGGTTGATGCTATGCCATGGCGGGACGACAGGGCTTAGCAAATACGCAGGCTCTAGGCTCTTGGCTCTAAGCTGGAAGTTTGGCCACCCGGCTGCTGCCTTCAATTGGAGTGACGGCCTGTCTGGAATACGTACAACCTTCATTGTACAGTGGTGCACTGAGAGAAACTTGTAGCTGGGTTAAATGGAATGAATGAAGGACAGTACATTCAAGTCAACTACATTTTGCGCTAATTTATAGCTATAAAATGATTTCTGCGAAAATTTTCCCAAATTGCTTTCAGCTTTGACTGTATTTTCTCTGAGTGCAGCAAAACTAAAAAGTTATCCGTTTTAAGGGCACAAGCACTCTACGCAAAGGCTTTGTCCCTGTCTTGCTTCTGCGTGTGCTTTCTCCTATTTTGTAAACAGGCATATTTCAATCAAAATTATATATCGAATGTGTTGCCTACAAGCTGAAATTGGAAGCAGGAGCAACGCCAACGCCAACACCAACGTCAACATCAACTTCAACATCAACACTAATATTAGTTTCAACTTTTTATACACTGAAACCATTGAAAATGGGAAAAAGGGTATAATGTTTTTGTGAAAATGTATGTAACAGGCTAAAGGAGGCGTGGCAGATGAAATAAGGTATATATATTATTGATCAGGGAGACAAGCCGAGTCGATTAAGATTGTATGGACATATGTACATATGTATGTTCATACATATAAAAGAAACGGAGAATTTTAGCGGTTCTTAGGAATTGCGGTTCTTTGCTCAGGGCTCAGGGGATCTCCTAGTCGAGCAGTCTCGACTAGAGCACTCAAGAACTAACAGCAATTAACCGCAGTAAAAAGTGATTACTATTCAGTTTCTTGACTGGAACTATTCAAACCTAGTTGGCTGCGATGACGTTCAGCTATTATAAAATATTCTTTGATTTCTATTTCCAATCGTCAAGCAAACGACAAAATGAATTCCAAGTGATTGATAATAAAAGACCTCTCATGCTAAACGACTTTCGACGGCTTTTGCGAGATCGCTGCGTCTTGCAATAGTTGAATTGAATAGGCAACATTAGCAACAAAAAGCATGCCTTGTTGTTCGTCATCCGCTGTAACGCACAGCTTCATCTTTATTATGATGCTCAATATCTCAGAGACGGCTGCTGCTACTTCGCCTCTTGCCCGCCATTATACATTATAAATTGCATTATAATTCAAATTTTGCAATAAATCTCAATTTCAGCACAAAGGCAAAAGGAGGAAACGACAAGGAGCGCGGGCCGAGAGGACAGAGGTAGAGATACAGAGGCTATAACTTTTTACCCCTGGACGCACCTTGAAAAGGAATGCCCGGCAAATCAATCGATTACGCGACTTAACTTTCCAATAGCTCAGCGACAAACAGACAGGCAAGCAGCAGGTCCGTCCGAGAGGGCTATGCCATTATGTGTATGGTAATAATGGGGCTCGGCCTGAGATTGACTGTCGGCTAGTTGCCTGGCAAATTCAGCTGTCTGCCTCCTCTATAGAATAACTTATAAAAGAGTCAGATTTACCGTCGTTAGTGCGTCTTTTGTTGTCGCTCTTCTTGTTGGTGTCTTTTTTTTAAGCCTTTACAATTGTATATAGCATAAGATGATATTGACTGCTAATGAAGATGAAGATTGGCTCATAAGCCCCATTAGAGATTTATTGAACAGCCAAGAAGCAGAAGGACGACCTACTATTAATAAATCTACTATGTGGAGTCCAACTTATACAATAAGAATTGGTAGGGAAGTAGTCTTTGCCACACTTCCCAGCTCTCTAGAATTCTTAGAGTAAATCGGTAAGTAGAAGAACGAATATTGCTGGAACTGGAACTGGAACTATAACTGAACTAATCAATTAAACTAAAATCTGATGTATCTGGAATACCTGTAACGTATTTTCCATAAAGCTTTCAGCTGCCAATAAGCGTAACATCGTAATTGAATGCTTAACCAGGACTGCTATTGTTATGAGCGAATAATAAGGAAGTCTAGAAAGGGCCAACACACATACAAAAGAAACTTACGAAATTTCGGCTATATGACCATCACCTCTTCCCTTTGGCCTGGGCAAGCACTTCAATTGGTCGACAATCAATTTCGTCGTATAATCGGGTTACTATACGGATGGGTGTATGGAGTACAGAAAATAAGTCCTTCATATTGTATATTGTATATAAACATATGTATGTATATGTATGTAGACGAGTGTTTTAACAATTTTTCAATACTTTCGGAAAGGATTAACATAATTTGGCCATTTTCATAACCTCAACCGTCCTTAACCCTTGCATGTAATGGGCATTTGGCAATTTAATTTCTTGCACGCACAATCGACGATCTAAGCCATAATGCCACGCCCCCACACGAACACACGCACAGGAATGTTCTTCTTCTAGTTACTCCGGCAGGGCAATATTGCCAGTCATAAATCCTGCTTAAATTGTGCATGCAAAGGATTTTTGTTCCAGAACGCTGCCCCCCAACGCAATCCAACCCATCAGCCTTGCCTCTGCCTCGTTGCCTTTAGCTGGCAGTGAGTTCTACAGTGCTCAACTCTCTCTGCTACCTCTCTCGCTTCCTCAAGCTAACCAAACACCGCACAGCTCTTTTATCTCTCTCTCTCTCTCTCTCTCTTTCTCTCCTTTTTTTTCTCGCTTTGTTCGTGCATATGTTAATAACCGAGAGCGTTGGAATCGGTGCGTGTTTATGCACGCATGCCATCGCCCTCACTCTCTGTGTGAATGTATCTTCTCGCTCCCCTGACCATCCCCATTCATCCTTCGCACAGTGCGCTGCGTTCGAATGCGCTCCTTTTTATTTGATATTATTACGATAATTTATTTGGGCAATAAATTTTGCAAGAAAAATGCATTAAATTTTTCCCCCGTGCCAAAATTTCAATTTCTTTTCTTTTTTCTTGTGTATGTCACTTACGGCCATTTCTCCTGTCCGTTTGTGTTTAATTCCAGCAGTCGCTAACCACACACGGCCTGTATTCGTATTGTAAGCTATCCTATGTAACCATTATTAACTATGTTGCATGTTATAAATTTATTACCAGGAAGAAAAGATACTTATGAAAAGAAGACTTGAGTACAACAAATTAAATATGTGACTCAAGGAAGAACAGAAAAACAATAGCCAGTAAACCAAGTTTGGAAGACTGATCTTCACCTGCTCAGCTACAATTAGTAATGGCAAGATAAATTCATTAATTGATTATTAAATCAAATGGCTAATTTAATCTTTGCGATTATTAATCGTAATTATTCGAATAAAAATGCAAAGAGTCGATTAATCAAATGATTGAATACAAAAGTTTTACAAATATAACAAAGAGCACATAAATGACAAATATTAATTAATTTAATATAGAATTGAGGAACAGTAGTTCGGGCAGGTGCTCAGTAGTCAACCTTTTCCTCTGTCTGGAGCACCCGCCTTTCAAAAAAGATGCTCTGCTGGTACCGATACGGATATTGATATATAGTTTGGGGTAGACAGTGCATCACCTCAACTTGTCATTGTCATTAGCGACGTTACGTTAGCTAAACTACAGGAATTTGAATTTAGGAAGGGTCATTGTTGTCAAACTCAACTTGTCATAAGTCAAACTCATCTTCTCCAGTGGATGAACCGTCACTTATGCTTACTTGACTTTCATCTTCTTGAAAAGTCCATTGTGCAATACAATTAAATCATTTGATTAATCGTGCCATCACTACCAATAATTCACCTAAAGAGAACCCTTTGCCCAATCCGGAATCATAATGCAGTTGTTTATCGGTCGTCCGACTACAACGCTTACTTATATGTTTTTATACTTATTTCCGAAGTGAAATAAGTACATTGGATTTGTTCAATGTCCGTCATCCTGTCCGCCCATCTATCCGTCTGTCCGTATGAAGGCAAGCTAGAATCGAGAGACTTGAAATTTGGAATATATACTCGTGTATACCCTCGTCTGATAAAGTGTCAAGATTTTCCCAATACGCCCACTAGGGGCGTGGCAAATCGGAATATGCACTTTCCTGTATCTCAGAAACCCTGCTTCCAGAAGGGCTAGCGAGTTGACATTTGGAATGTTCACTCACGTCGACATCCCAAGATCAAAAAGCTATTGCAGATATATCTATGCCCCTTGGGGGCGTGGCAAACCGGGTCAAAATGTTTCTTCTACCATTTTATATCAAACGCCCAAATTTAGCACGTGAGTTACTGTTACATTACTTAAATATTAGTGTTATAACTTATAAGCAATTTTTATAAATTTTTAAATCGGACCTGAATATATAGTGATTTTACTAATTCTGTTATATTTTGAGCACTATTGATAAGACTTGGTATATACATATTCTCGGGCTAACATCTTAAAATCGAAAAGTCATGGCGGATATCTCTACGCCCACAGGGGGTGTGGAAACTACTACTATCTTTTACAGTTTTAGTTCTAGTTACTGGGGGCCTATTCTATTGATTCCCCAAAAATTATTTATGTACCATAAAACTTGCGGGTCTTAGAATTTGCTAGATGCACGCAGCTCAATGTGTATGTGTGTATGTGTGCACATGTATAGGAAAACAAATTGTTTTGCGTTGCTGGTCACACGTGTTTGGCCGATTGGCCAAATGTTTTGTTTAAAAACTTCTGCGCGAATTAATGGATTTGAATGAAATTTTCATCTTATGTTCATTATATTTTATTACATTTTTTCCAATTTTTCAAAATGTAAACTCATTCATTTACTGGCTTTGAGTGCAACTAACCTCAATTTAAATATTTGGCTAAATTTAGGGCCGGTATTCAAAATTTAACAAAAATCAAAATTACATAAAATAAATATAAAACTTACAAACAAATTTCAAGTCTCTAGCTCTTATATGTAGGTTCTGAGAACGACGCGTTCATACATACGGACAGACGGACAGACGGACATGGCTATATCAACTCGGCTTGTCATCCTGATCAAGAATATATATACTTTATGGGGTCTGCCACGCCTCCTTCTGCCTGTTACATACATTTCAACAAAAACATTATACCCTGATTTCCCATGTTCAATGGGTTCAGGGTATAAAAATTACACAGTATTACGTGAAATTTAGTATATCTTTGCCAAGGCCGATGCGGAGGTTCCACCCTTGAATTTTGTTATGATCTCCGATCGAACCTCAATAGAAAGTTCTTTGGCTTTCACCATTTTAATTTCGAGACATCAGCAAAGAGTATTATGAACTTGCTGATCTGCACTTTTCGGACGCCAATCAAAGACTAAATGCTGCATTTGCACTGCTCCAATAATTATGACACACATAAAAAGTGCTCAAATAATCTCTTCTTCTTTCATATGTTTCTAGACAGACTTTCTAACGGTGTGCATCTTTTCCACATCAGACTAACAACAACAACAACAAAGGCCGCTAAAGTGCAAAGTAAAGAAAATAATGTTGCTCAAATACTTTTGAGCATGTTTATATATGTATTGAAGAGAATATTTTATTAACACAAAATAAATATATATGTATAATGGAATAAAAATAGAAAATTATCGAAACGACACCTGTGCGCTCGCCAAAGGGCGTTTCTCTCATTTTTGGCGGTGTGTGTCTTTGCTAAGGCTCTAAGCTTCGATCCAAATTGAAACTTCGATAGTCACCTCCGATAAGCATTTTTAATCGGCAGCTAATTAGAGCGTCGGACTTGAGGATTAAAAATTATTTGAAAATGTAATGTGCTAGATATCCCAGTGGGGTGCATGGACGTGAATAAGAATTTCGCAGTCAGTTGCATCCGACGTCCAATTGTTTTTTCTGGGCTTTTATACGGGATTCTTAATTTTTTTTGTGGCTTTAGCACTCAACACATATTATAAATTAATATATTTTTCGTCGAGGAATACCAGTATATGTTAAGCTATGGGAGTGGGGACTTGAGGAACAAAAATTCTTAAAATACAATACTTACCTCAACAATATAATATCGACGATATACACACGCATAAACGGACAAATATTCATACGGATACGGACAAAGGGATAGTCGGAGGCTGACATTTCACAAAACGAATATGCCCATTTCACTTCTTGGACAGATATAGTATGGAAAATGTTTGATACAATTATATATCACTTTATTTGCCAATAAAATAAAAACAGAAATACATGTTCATGAAGATAGTATACTATATAGTACATATAATCATAATATAATATAATTAGCTATTATGACATTTATTGATCACCTTCATTGAATGATAAAAAACTTTTGATACATGAAAAACAAAATAAAAACTATTAAACGTGTTTTTATAAAGTATGCTAGATTCATAGATACCGTGTACCCAGACTTTAATTTGAGTACCATTAAGTTTTTTAGAAAAGAGTGAATTGTTTTGTTTTTGATTTATTTAGTTTAATTATCTGTTTTAAGGACCTGAAATATATTTCCTAAACAACTTAAGCTTGATCCAGTAAAGCACACGACATATGAGAGATAACAAATTTATGTGCATTACTTTTTGCTGATTAGGGAATCCGAATGTTTCTAGATATCGCAAATGACTGTAGATTGACTTTCTATGTGCAGGGTATAAAAAGAGCCGAGGCA
Source organism: Drosophila mercatorum (assembly GCA_961210405.1). Lineage (NCBI taxonomy): Eukaryota > Metazoa > Arthropoda > Insecta > Diptera > Drosophilidae > Drosophila > Drosophila mercatorum. Next base: position 24,290,940 of record CAUIUS010000004.1, on the reverse strand, counting down.
AAAAAGAAAATATTAAAAATTATGAAATACTTGTAAAGTAAATAGCTGGTAAAAACATAAATCAAATTGTTAAATGGTTTGTGCATTCGACATTGTCCTTTATTATTTGTTGTATGTGTTTTTCAGACACTTTCATTGTGAACCAAAAATTTATCACTTTCTATAACACTCGAGGCACTTTTTTTTGCTGACACACGCGATATTCTATTCCTTTTGTTTTTCTATGTATTGACACGCTCAAATTAAATGTCCGCCAACAACGATCCCAAGTTGAAATATTGTTAATAAATCACTTCTCGCTCTCATAAGCCAACAAAAGGATATTTTTCAAACTATCTTTCCATATGCTTTTAGTATTCTGTTAATTGTTAGATTTTCTTTTGATTCTTTTATAACTTCTTTTTTTTGCATATAATCATATATTCATATTCATATCATATTTAACAACAAATTTTTCAAATATAATTTAGTATTTTGAATATTTGGAAAACAATTTCAATTAAATTTCCTCATATTCAAAACTTCTGTTCATCACATCAATTAAAAAGTATTTTAAAAGTATTTTTACCGTTTTTCATTCATGGTGCTTTTACCTCACAATTGGCCTCAGTTTTGGACGGTTTCAATCGGAACATAACTCCCAAACACACCAAAACACGTCTAAAACTAAGATCCATCATGGGCATTATTTGTGAAGAAAACGAGTTCACTTATTCCAGATAAATCACTCATTCGTTCGCTTCTTTTCACTGTTGCCTCTTGAGAGATAAATAATAACAGTAGTATTGAAGATTACATAAAGATTAATATATGTTGCTTACCTATCCTAAATTGATTTTAAACTTCTATTGGGCAATACTTGATAATTACTCACCTGAAAGTAAATGAATGAATACAATTATTAGTTAAATTCTTGTAACTTTAAATGGCAAAAAAAATAATAAAGAAATCTAGGCACACGACTCATTCGATCCTTCCGTTATCCTGTGTATTCAATGCACTTTGGCTCAATTCATTTTCAGCCGGATTGTCTGCACTTAAAAAGCCACAAAACACTTGAAGCTAGCCGGCTAAACGGATAAAATTAATTCACGAATTGAATTATACAAGAGCAAGCCAGAATAAAACCGCAGTAGAGGGCACTTCTTAGATAAGTTGACCGTATTTAATAGGACGCCGGGTTGGGCCAACCGAACCCCTCGACAGAGACACACGTACAGCATGTCTACAAGTGTGAGTGCGTGTGTGTGTATATGTGGGTGCATTGTTGGAGTGAGTGGGCGAGTGCAGAGGTATATGGTCGTTTTCTGATTGAGATGTGGCACAGTCCACTTGGCTGGTCATATTTTCATAAAGCGCACTATATAACACAGTTTGTTATTTTCTCATTATGTATATATATATATATATATATATATATATATATATATATATGTCGTTGTCGTTATATAGACTTAAATGCGGTTTTTAGTCTGAATTAAATATTTGATTCTATAATTTTACTTTACTTTACTTTACGTCCTGAAAAATATTGGAAATGAATTGTGTAGGGAATAAATAGTTTCGATAGTATGAAATGATAATGATGAGTAAGCTTGTGGGACAGAAGTCTATCATATTGGCTAAGTATTTACTCTTGGATTCGTTTTAGGTATTGGATATAGGTTATTGTCTCATCGAAAATTCTCCCGTAACTCTCATAGATTGATAACATTTTTGTTTGTTGATACATCAATTGAAGTTTTCATAGTAGAAAGCCTACAGGATATCTACAAACCGATGGCATTCAATTTGTTTCAGTCTTTCAGGTCCAAACTGACTTGACGATTAGTCAACGGTTGAATTAAACAATCTACATATTGTATGATTACACGTTGCAAGCTTCAAACGCATGAAGAATTCAGAAATGCTGTTGACTAGTGTAATCATTCGGTGTGTCGGGTTGGAGGCACGCACAACTTCTAATTAAACAAACATTTTGTAATTTCAGTTTAACGGCAAAACGACGACACGTGGTAGCCTCTCAGGGGCGGAGGCCTGGCACAAACCACTTAAGTGCCAAAGCAATTTAAAGCGAGGCCAAAACGGAAAAATGATGTTTGGTTGAACAGTAAGCGAGAGCCGAACAGAGAATGGGTTCATAGATGGCTGGATGCCTAGTTGGGTGGTTGGGTGGTTGGGTAGTGTCTGAAAAAGAGTGAACAAGGAAAAGAAAACCAACCGGCAAACAACAGCGAAGCCATCCATCTACCTCATGTGTCTGTATTGATAAGTTTACATACACATTTGTGTAAATATGTGCCCAACATATTTTGCAAAAATAAACATAGCCCCAAGCGTTATAAGCAACCTCACGCTACTTCCCTGGTTAAATGTGCTCGCTTTTTATTTTCGGGGGAGGCTAGGTCACATATTTTGGTCCACGCTGGTGGTGGAAGACTTAGTGTGTATGTAGTTTAAATTTATTTGTTTATTTATTAACTGCATTCTGTTTACTTCTTTGCTTTAGCCCCGAGCAGGGTGTTCGTTATTGGGGCAACTGCTTTAATTTGAAGCGGCAGATAACTTTGTGTTGCAATAAACATTCGATTTTCCGCCACGAATTTCTAATAAAATTAATTAATGGTCAGTTCTTATCCTTATCAGACAATTAGCACTTTATATCCGCGAGGCGAAATATCTGGGAGAATCAAAAATTATTTATTAAGCCATTCATGTACATTGCAGAAGTTTCGCTCCCACGAACTGGCTTCCATTTCTTGAAAACTTGGCTCATAATTTGCTGTTATTTAAAACCGTTCATTTCCGCTCATTTTACTACCCCAACTCAACTCCTTCATGCTTTCTCCGCCAACGATTCGCAGAGGGTGTCTACTTTTTGACGCGCTTGCTCCCGCCACTATCGAACTGAGTCTAGGGTCCTGTGAAATCCATTAAAAGTTTTACACGAAAATAGTTGCACACTAAAAAGCTATAACTGTTAAATTATAGTATCTACAAAAAGTTTACCAACTGCATGGACACGGCGGAGGGAGAGAAAGAGATAGAGCAGGGTAGCTGGGCGAGAGGGCAACTGTAAATAGCAACTACACTAAATTATAAAGTGGAAACGGGTCCAAGAGTCTTGTGCTGCCTTATTAATAATTTTTAATTTCCTTGATGATACTTAGTGGCATCCCTCTCTCTCTCTCTCTCTCTCGCGTTCACTCTCGCTCTCTCTCTCTCTCTCTCTCTCTCTCTCTCTCTCTCTCTCTCTCTCTCTCTTTATTCTGTCTGCTCTATTTTCCGTCAGACCATCTCGTGAGTCGTAATGCATCTAGACGTGGAAAAGTTTTTGACAACTTTAAGACGACTTTTACGCGCATTTTACTAATTTCTATATTTTTTTCTGGTCCAGCAAAAAAGAAATAAAAATGAGCAACAAAAACATCGGAAGTCGTGATTTTTATTTTGCGGGAATTCAATTCTAAATAAATTACCCAGCTTTAAATAATCCAACTGGCATCTGTTGGCAGATCGTATAATGCGCGACCGATCTCAATGTAAATAAAGCAGAATGTGCCAAAAAATATAACTCACTTATCTCAATTAAACTTTACTTGTTGTCATTTCGAACATCTTCACATCTCCAGCACAAAAGCACGAAACACGAAATACATAACTTGTTGTATTTCGGATGCCGAAGGTAGCTTATTTCTCTTCAACAACTCTGTCAATTTCAAAAATATCAGTGGAAATTAATGACGGAACATTCCTTCTTATCATACATTTTCTCTATCTCACAAGTATCATGAAACTATCCCTTTTCCTGTTCTTTTCACCAATATAAAACATAAAAACATTAAAATATACTGGCTCTAGTCTAGTAAATTGCGCTGGATGTGAATAACGACTTTCAGTTGAAGCAAATGTAGTCTTACGTACAACATCATTTCAGATAACGAAGAGTCAATCAAATAAAATATTAAAGAATATTAACTGAGCACTACATATATACATACATATGTAGTAAGTCATGATTTTCCAGCGCCTAGACGATGTGGATGTTTGCAATTGAGGATCTTAAGTATTTCCACCTTCGATTTCTTATATGTTCATTTAGAACTTTAGAACATTTAATTAAAAAATATTTTTAAATTAATATAAATTCAACTTTTTTGTGGGTTGCAGACAGTCGAGGTGCGTGGGACGACGATTTCATGGATTCATTCACTACATACCGTATTAAAATAAATATGTAAATATGTTTAATTGAAAAACCATTTGGAAGCTTTTCCATGATACTGCGGGCAATGTGTTTTCATGCAGTTCTCCGGATATTTATCTCTTTTCGCTGAGCTCTGAGGACATTTGTATTGTTAAATGACTCTGTAAATACTTGCGCAGTCATTAAATCTACCTATGTATATGCATGTGGTTGTATGGTAGGTGCGGATCGACGTTCACTATCTCATTTTTACTACGGTATTTCGGTGAAAAAATACAAATGCAAACGGGCAATCATAATAATAATAAATAAATAAGAGAAATGAGTTACGTATAGATGAGATGGGAGAGTGAGAGAATGACATAATGAGAATGGGGGAGAGAGACCAATGAAATAAAATAAGCTAGATCGATAGTGGGATGTACGTACTAAAAACTAAACTTTTTCTATTATGACGGGCGGTAAATTGCACCACAGGAACAAAAAATATTTCCTATCGATCGAATTTAATTAAATCGACAAAATACCACTACAATTTGCCTCAGTGCATCTTTTTTCTGGGTTCTGGTTTGGCTTTGTCATGGAATTATTAATCACGACACGTGTCCGATGTCAGAGCAAAACGAATTACTGGGCCAAACATCAAGCAGGGCATAAAAACAGTGAAGGCAACTGCAATAACTCTGAAAAATAATTTAGATTTCCTTTAGAAATTGCAGAAAGGAGAGCACAAACGCACACACTATCACAAGAGCACACAAACCAAACACAAACACAAGCACTGTGAAGCTGAAGACGAAGCTGAAGGCAAAAAAAGTTGTCGCTGCGGCTGTGGCAAGTTTTGCTGCGTCGGTTGCCAGTTGCACAATGCCAAAAATGTCATTTGTCAAATGCAAACAGCTAAGAATAAACATCAACGGAAGTAATGCAGCCACAAAATACATAAAACAAGCGACAGCAACAACAATAACATGAATCAGAGAAAACACAGAAAAGTGTTGGGGGAAAACCAACAGACAGAGCAGCTAATTATCAGCAAGGCGAACTGTGCAACTCCTTGGCAAAGCAGGGCAAAAACTAAGGGTATTAATGAATAACAAACGACTTTGACTTGGCGATGGAGCGGGCATCGCAAACAGAACCCCATAGACTCCCAGCCTAATTCATTTCCCTCCCGACTTCTTTCTTCATCTCTCTCTCTCTCTCTCTTTTTCTATATGTATCTCCCTCTTTCTCTCACACACTTTTTACACCGAGCAAGTGTGGGACAGTTTTTACTGAACTTTGAGTAATTTGGCCAAAATTGCAACGATTATTATCATAATGACAATGATGATGATGATGATGATGATGATGAGGATGAGGATGAGGATGATGGCGATGCAGTGATGATAATGGAATTGCATTGAGTGCTGCAACCAGCGACATCGGCTATTAATCATCTTTAAACAAAAGACTGGCAACAAGCAGCAGCAGCAGCGGCTAACACTACGACAACGACAGCAACAAATTAATTGAAGTAAAAACAACAACAAAAACATAAACATCAGGTTAACCCTTTCCGGCAACAGCAGAGTCTTCGTTAAGTCCTGCTTAGCTTAAAGAGCTGAGGCATGCACAGTGGACAACTTTCGAAAAGAAATGCTCAGAAATCGATAAGTTTTATCGACATTAACAATTACTGCTTTTAATCCATTATTATTTGAATAGTTCAGAGAGTTTTTCAGGGTAAAAAGGTACATGACAAACCGAAGTAGAATAAAGGAATTAATGAGTCTCTAGAGCTAATGCACTCATTCAAAGTGGAAAATGTTGTATTATTGAATTTGTAATCGATAGGTTTTACAGCAGGTGCTATATGCCAAGGCCTTATGGTACCAAATTTAATTATAGCAACTTAGTGCCCAGAGCCTAATGGGTACATTCTTTTGATAGACATTGACAGTGGCCCACGGTGTAGCCGCCCTGCATCACAACGGGTGCAGTCAACAATGACAGACGAGCAAATGCTCTGATGTACGGCTGCTAGGGTACTGTTGATATATGTCGCTTGGCTTGCTTGTTTGTTCGTTTGATGGGGCCTGGGGTCGTGGTGGAGCTGTGCTGCTTGTAGTTGTCGCCGTCGTCGTCATCGTCGTCATCGTTTGTCGCATCGTCAAGAAGATGCATGTGACTTGTCTTGCCAACAACAGTACAACCCTTCTGCCTCCTCCACCTTATCTCGTTGGCCAGCGCCTTGCCAATGTCCCAAGTCTCGGGGAAGTTGCAGGGGTGCATTAAATCAGCAATTGAAACAACATCACTCATGACACGTTTTGGTCGGGCGAATAGGGCTAAAGGGAGGACGGGGTACGGAAGGGGGGCTGGCAACCATTTTGTGTGCTCGTCGTGCTTAATTTGTGTCCAATACAAACACCCGCACACATATACTAAGATGTATTTGGGTGCCCCCTAAAGTGCATTTAGTTGCAAGCATTTATTGTTTGCGGTCAAATGTGCTCGGCAGGACGACAGGTTTAGCTGACTTTCGGCCATTGTCTTCGGTCCTGCTCTGATCTATTGTTGTAATGGTGCCTCACCGCAAATGTGTGTACTTTAAGTGTGCGGTCAACATATTGCAACGGCATAAATGCATAATTAATGCGGCTTTCCGTACGTAAACTTGTCCAGTATTTGTTAGGGGCTCTCGACCGGAGTTGATTCAGCTCGACTCGACTCTATTCGACTTCAACTTAACTCTCACATTTGACTATTCAGCTCAGTTCAGTTCTACGTACAAATTTCATTTAATTAGTTCCTAACACGGAGTGATTATCAGTCCCAAGTAATGGATGATGTTCAACTTTTGCACTCTAAAAGACTGTTTGTAAACATTAATTTTTTTCCCACTTGCATAGAAATCAGAGGCGATTCTGCCCGGTTGTCAGTGTCACTTTGTTAAACAGATGTTAATGAAATATTTCATGTACGCATACATAACTCACTAGTATCTATAATTTATGGCAAACTTCTTTAGGTGGTGCTACATCAGTACAGAGGCAATCCTGTAGCCCGAAGCCAGAGGTCTTCTAACAGACATGCCCAACATCATATTCAGTGAGCTGTGCATTTCTGTCGACTTAAATCATAAAAGTATGAGCATATTTCGCCTTCTCCATGGGCCCGCAGTATATTTTGATGCTGCCCGACAGCGCTGAAAATAAATTTCACTTATATATAAGCTGAAATCGGGTTGTAATCGTTTCATTTAATGGGGAGCACGTGTGAAAACTGCAATTTCTGTGAGTAATTTGTGAGATAGATGAGAAGGGCAATGGGCAATGGACGTTGGGCGATGGCGTCCTGATGGCGAAGTAAAATTAAATTCCACAACGAGAAGGAGAACAGCTACAGTAGCTCATTAGTGCTCTGGCATCGATGCGACAGTCAGACATTAAATGCGGCATGGCATGTCGGGACTGCAGCTGCAACTTTAAGAGTCAGTTGTTCACGTTCCCAGCGGAGGGCAGATTGGCTATTTATAGATTGACTGCTGAAATGATTTAAGTTTCCCACTATCCACTTTGCCAAGGATTTGCCCAGTAGGCAGCAGATTTGCCAATGATTCAGCTGCAGTCAGCCGTCAAGTAAATCATAAACCACTGGGGGAGGCAGCCAAGACCTCTCGGCTTTTCAGCTCCTCCTAGGGCACATAATTTATGCGTCTCTTTAAAATGTCACTTTTCGGTGCGGGACTGTTTTTCAATTAAGCCAGCTAGATGCAAATTTATGCAAATCTTTGGCCAAAAACTAAGCAACATTCAAGCAGTCTGCGACCAGACTCACAGCTCACTGGCCACTACAGGTGCCTCAGGCAGTACGATTTTGCGACATTGTTCTGCATAATTTGCACCTAGGGCTGTCAAACTACCGTTGCTGCTATATTGCCACCGTTAAATTAATAAGACGAAAAATTTCTCATTTTAATATTTATGAGTTCTCGCGAAACGATGCGATGCGACGCCTTGCGAACCTCTAACTAAATTAAGCATACTTTAATCCAAGGTGACTGGGTGGACTGAATTTGTTGGGGAAAGACCTTTAGCTACATCTACATATATCCAGGGATGAACATTAGTTAAAGATAAAGTTAGTATACGAATCGCGTAAAGTAGTTGGTCTAATGGACTTTGGCCGATAATACTTTATAAAGAAAGTATGTGAATAGTAGACGACGCAATATCTGACTTTACATTTCGAATTTATTTATTTTTGGTTTCCTGCTGTGACTGCCTCGTGTCTATGTCGATCATCGAGATACCAGTCCTAATAATAGAGGGGGAATCGAAAAATATGACTCGGTTTGTCACTAGAGCACCTTATATACAAGCATATCTTCATACCAAGTGTGAAAAACATTTAGGTTTCATATTGCACCTTGCAATTCGCATGTTTCTATAAAGTAAAGTATTCATCCGCCTGAGGTGGCGTAAATAGGCATAACAGATAGAAACTTTAGGTATATCTTCATATACATAGTCCCCGAATCGAAATATACAATATAATGCACACATAGACTCATTAACGCCAAGTAGAATACTGGAAAATCACTAGCTTGGTGCCCAGAAAGTCACTGTTCGAGAGATATTATATCAATGCATCCTATGGAGGGTTGCAAATTGGACACAGTTAACCTACTGGTGATACATCAGTCAGTTCGCTCAGCAAGCTCCACATAATGCTGTCAATTCATGCATTCAGGTGGACAATACGAGCTCTTAGGGCAACTCTCAAACAACAAGGCAACTTGCCTTCAATCAACTCGAGAAGGTGACTGCCCACCAAAGTCGACTACTCTCTTTTCAAAAGCTTTTAACTTTGTTTTGTTGTCGTGGTGTCCTTCGGGTAGAGTACGCAAATTGTCTCATCGAAAGCCAATGGGTGATAGTAAAATATCATCCTTCATATCGGCGCTCAGCAAAAAAAGTGCGGAATAAGCACGCAAAGCAGAACCAGGAAGAGAGAGCAGCCTGGGAGAAAGATGTGTGTAGTTGCTGTGGTAGCAATTGCTGTTAGCGTTGGTGATGATGGTGTTGATGATGTTGTCCTGGCCTAGGACTTGAACTTGAACGCCTAAAAGGTCGTTCGGCTTTCCACACAAAGCCTGATGTGTACTCCTTTCCGCCTGTGTTATGTTTAATTGAATGAGATTTCATTACGTTGCGCCGTTTTTCTCCTATTGCTTCCCAGTTGCATTGCCAGTATTGCAGCTGGAATCAGGACCAGCGGAAATTGAGGCTATAGTGTGATTCATTGATTTTGCTCTTTCGCTCCGCGCTACTTGTACGAGTGGGAAGCACCGGGCCGTCCAACTGTGGCTTGTTGATTTTGGAATTTCAATGGGTTTTTGTTTGTTGACGATTCGATCAGCTTATTAAGTGCACACACGCGCACACACACGCACACACTTCCCCTTTCACACTCTCCGAGCTGCATTTAGTTAACCATTGAACTGCTTTGCCGTTCGCTGTGAGGTGCGAAACAAATTTGCGCTGAAATTAGTTTTCTTTCTCTACCGAAATGGACGTGGCAACCCCAAATGAGGGTGCATGTTGCATGTGAAGCGTAAAGCTTCGTTCGATCCAATGTCCAATTCAGCAGCTTCGCAATAATTTTTTGTTGTGCCTGGCAACATTTTAATGAGCCGCACATGACCAACCGACCATCGCTTGGGTGTTGGCCTCGTTAAGCATTTCATGCGCTTCTCAGCCGGGCCACTGAAGCTGCAGCGCACAACAAAACGAGTGGCAGTCAGCCCTCAGAGATTAGGGTGGCAATCGTTTGGGGATTTGACGACTGGAAATTAAGCTGAAGACGGACAACTGGGCTCGGGCTTTTGCCCAGCCAAGATTAATGTACTTGATTCTCCAATTTTAATTACAGAACTATTTGCAGCAAATATCAAATATATATATTTTTGTTATGAACAGATAAACGTTAGTAAAACTATGACAAGGAACCCCACATCAATTGCCCCACTTACAGCTAGAATCAGTTTCAGTTAGAGTGTCTGTCGCAACTCAGAAAAGTACATGTGAAACCTGTCATTAATGAAGACATTCCTGATGCTAGCATTACGGCTGCTTTAATCCACACAGAGTGAGAGTGAGGAAAGACACAAGAATGCATAGGAGCACATAGCCCCGCAGCACACACCCTTCCAAATATGTTCATCCATGCTTCCACCATTCAGTGGAAGTAAAGGAAAAGGAAGCGACTGAGCACACTTAAGTGAAGCGCGTAATCTGAGCCACATAACAAATGCCTCAGAATGGTGGGGAGGTGGGCAAAGGAGTGAAGCGGAGAGATGGAAAATGTTAAGAAAATAGGATCAACGGCAGCTTTGCACGTTTGACGAAACCAAATACAAGCGACCAAGCGCCCAGAACAGGACTTGCATGTAGAAGCCATATCAGGGCTGGGGACATCTGGCGCTGACCAAAGAGCAACTGAAAGGTCCTTAGATGGTTAGACGCTCGCTTTTGTCACACATACAGCACCAAGACTTCCGAGGAGGGTTGTAAAGAACGCATGTGACAACGTTAAACTGGAAATCATTGCACGGTCACGTGTCAATCTTTATTGTCCCTGCATCAGCCCACACCGAACCCGCATAATGGAGGGAGGGGGCAGGTTCGGGTGGCTTTCAAAGTGAAACTGTCAAAGCGCATTAAGTTTGCATTGGGAGCGAAAAGCTTTTGGTCTCCTCCTCAAGCTATTTTCCTTTTACTTTAACTCAAAACTTAGTTTCCTGCATATAATGAGGACAGTTGAATAAACTAATATAACGCTGAAGTCAGACTTTGTTGCGAATGGGGCGGTGGCTCTGCAAAGCTGTTGGGCATTCAATTACTGGACTTAAGTGCTGTTATTTTGCTGAATGGGTCATCAGGTGGTTGCCTTAGCTACTCTTAACTCAATGCTTGCTGCTTTTCAGCAGGCTCATCCGGGAAATGGCTATGCTTGTACGCTTTTAATCATGCTCGAGTTGGAAAAGTTTAATTCTGGTTACCGAGCACAAAACACTGCTCACAGAAAACTATTCGAATCTATTACAGCTACTGAAACTATTCAAAAAGGCAACTGTCCAAGGATAATGTCAATGTCAAATGATATGCTTGGCTGTTGGCAGTCAAAGCCAGGCCAGAAACGAGGTCATAAACGGTCCATGCGATTGTGTAGTGTGGTCTCACAAGACTCGAAGCCCTGCAGAGACTGGTAAAAGGGTAACACTTAATTTCAATTGGTGCAATTAAGGGCGACCCACACGAGGAGTAGAGCACCACCCTTTTTAATATGTGTTTAAAAATTTAGCCACTTTGGAGATCGCAAGGACTAAAGACAAAAATACCCCAACTCACATGTCTAATTAACCAGTAACGGGAAAGAGAATGGTCGAGGGGCTGCCAGCGACCTGCTCTGCCATATTTCACATGTGAAGCTGCTCGCTGTTCACTGTTTGCAGCTTGTTGGCGGACCTTTTTCTGACTCACTGGCCACAAAGCTCGACTGTGGTAGATCAGGGCCATTGCCAGGGCCGAAGGCCACACGCCAGACGCCGCAGCTTGTTAGAGCGAATAGATGCTCCAAGACCGTTCGCCCGACTGATGGCCAGCCCGTAGTTCGGCTGGCGAGCATGCCACCCGGTGAATCAGTCAACCCTTAAATTGGTACGCAATGTCAGCGATGAATTATCTACAACCTGCTAAACAACCAACCCGGGCGAGTGGTAGCCAGAGCAGCCCTTTTGGCTTCCCGCTGGGGACGGTGCTGCTCGGCGAGCTTTTGTCAAATGTCGGCCGATGTCAAAGCAACGCGCGTCGTGGCCATAAATCACGGATGGGCCAGAGAATGTCCAAACGACAGAGCGGCGCAAGGGGTCATACCATGCGCGGTAACGCTATAAGTTTTGTACATTTTAAAGTGATTGCTGCGACAGCTGCACAGCTTTAAGCTCCAATGGGTATTTAAATTTGAATGTTGTGGAAACCCATTGCAAGCGACATCAACAAAGCTTACTCATAATTGCTTTGGTTAAGTCTCTATATATAGGGTATCTATGACTGAGATTCAATTCTTCCCAGTTGCTGCTGTACAATTATTGTCGCCGCTTTCGCAGCTCAACTCAAGTGTAAAATTAAAACTCAGGCAATGAAAAATCATCAACGTCAGCCCCACACACACTTCATTCATGTCATCCCCCACAGCCCCCAGGTCGGTTTGGCAGAAAAAAAAGACGTAATAAAAACAGTAGCAATCATTTTTTAAGGGGATGATGACAATGCGTCTGCGTTTTTAAAATATGAGCCATAGAAATGCCCTATGATCAAAGGCAGCCGAACTGCGGGCGCATCGCACTGGCTGGAGGCAAAGGCAAAGCTTTCTCAGACACTTTCATGAATGAGGGCAGACGTGACAGCGGCTGGGGAGGTGACAATAACACTGCCAATGGCGACATTGAATCTAGAAAATAGCCGTGTGTATATAATGCAGTTTGAACGCCTCAATTTCCGACGCCCTTAGGGACAATAATCCAGAACTAATTGGGACGAATAGCGGGAGACACAGTTACACATGATCACGTACCTATCTCCCAATGGGAAACTTCGACATGAACAAAGCGTGGCTTATAACATTGGAACAGTTGCATTTCGTTACACTTCACTATGTGATCTACTTCAGGGCCTATATTTGTTATAATATCAACAAATACAAAAATAAATAAATATTCACGATGAGACCCTCCTGCCAGGGCATCGTTACAGCCACTGACTGTTAGCAACTTCCGTTGGGCTTTCGTCGTCTCAAAAAAATCTAGTTGGGTGACCCAAAACCATTACACCCTGATTTCCCATTCAATCAATGGATTCTGCGTATAACAAGTAAGAAACCTCTAGTCAGGACCGCTCGACTAGGAGATCCACTGAACCCTGCGAAGAACCGCTTTCCGAACATTCTCCGTTTCTTTTATACATATATATGTGTGTACATTACAAGTAGTCTGTACGTACGTACATACCCACGCACTAACACATGTTCAACTAACTCTACAACTGACGCAGAGACTGTGCTAGAGCTGCACGATGCCTATGTTACATATACCCTGAACCCATTGAAAGTGGGAAGTCAGGGTAGAATGGTTTTGTTGAAATGTATGTAACAGGCAGAAGGAGGCGTGGCAGACCCCATAAAGTATATATATTTTTGATTAGGGAGACAAGCCGAGTCGATTTAGCCCTGTCCGTTCGTCTGTAGGAGCGCTTCGTTCTCAGAACCCATAGCAGCTAGAGATTTGATATTTTATATGTAGGTCCCTGTATATAAGATCGAGTTTGTTAAAAAAAACCGATAACTATTTTAATGTTAATGTTATCGATTAAAATTGAATCTATACTTAGTTATATAATTGTATCTAATTAACCTTTATAGCTAGAGTCTTCAAATTTATTTTTTTGTGTTATGAGCCTTATACATTATTATAAAGCAACATTTGAAGACTCTATCTAGAAAGATGAGTTTGAAAGAATTATATTATTAAGTATTGATAACATTAAAATTAAAATAGTTATCGATTTTTTTGTAACAAACTCGATTTTTTGTGCAATACAGGGATCTGATCTACATATCAAATTTCAAGTCCCAGCTCTTATAGGTCTGAGATTGACGGGTTCATACGGACTGATAGACAGACAGGCCGACAGACAGACTGACGTGACTATATCTACTTGGCTCATCGAGCTGATCACGAATATATATACAAAACCATTATACCCTGATTTCCCATTTTCAATGGGCTCAGGGTATAAAAAAAAGCTGCGAAGGAACGCAAAGTTTTTGCAATTGCTATTTCCTTTGCCGTTGCTGTGGCTGTTGCCGTTGCCGTTGCCGTCGTTGTCGTCGACAACGTTATTACAAAATCCATTAAATTCTATTTCCTGCCATCAAACTGCCCAAAGTTAAATAAAGCGAGCGCTCGCTTCGACCGAATAAACTGAGTACGCGAACCAGGACTGAAACCGAAAAGTACATAATAATAATAAACGACGGCAGCCAAACAAACAAGCGACAAACTTTTTTTGAGGCGCTAGCCAAACTCAAGCTCAAACTCAAATTCCAGCTACATACAAAAACTGCCGCTGACAAATGGATGGGGGAAGTCGAAGGCTTCTTGGCTGCAAAATATCGGGTCGGCTTAGAGCACAACTTGGGTAATGTTTGGCACTCGAAAATGCAGACAACCACTGCAGTTAAAGGCAACTTAAAAGCTGTGTACCAAAGAACACTAGTCAGAGCTGGCTGAAAATACCCTGAGCCCGAACTAACATTACATATATTGAGCAACAGCAGGTACACTACGGCAATTACAACAACATTGACTGATCCGGTTAATGAGACAGACAAATAGATAGTCGTGCAGACTGAATAGATATTAATTATTAAAATTATTATTCAAACCCAAAAGAGATTGGAGTTTACTACTAGAGAATCTTTCTGCAGCTCAATTCTATGTTGACGTGTCTCTGTTATGTCTGTTCAGGCATGAACATGCAATTTGAATAGGTCAGAGTAACCTGCATTAATGTCAAGAATGAGCCTATGCAATGGCTTAAATAACTAAATAAGTAAGAAAACTCTAGTCGAGACCGCTCGACTAGGGCATACCCTGAGCCCTGCGAAGAACCGTTATTCCAAACAATCTCCGTTTCTTTTATATACACATGTATATGTACATACTATGTACTACCTTTGTTCATTATAAGCAAAACACATGCACACACTCACAGGAGCACGCACATATGTACATGCGCAAGTCGCTGCGTCAGCTGTGGTTGGGCTGCTTTTTGTATGCCAATGTTAAGGGAAATTAAATTAAATATTCGGATGAGAGCAAGTTTTGTATATTTGGAATTAAGGGGAAGAAAATGATTTGGAGAAAAGTCCGCAAATATGATGTGCTCATGTGCTCATTATCTTTGAAATATGGGCCTTCTTACAGGGCCTTCTTCCATTATATCCCGCCTCCTTCTAAATGCGGTGAATTGATCGGACACTGTTATTTTAAACGTTCGGCGGCTTCAAGACTTCCTTGGTGGGCACTAATCCTTGGATTTGGAGGCACCATCTGAACAGTTCGCTCTTTCTCCCTGTCTGTCAGCAGAGAAGGACGACCAGATCGGGGCTTCGATAATACGGAGCCTGTTGAAATATAGTTGTCGTAGACTCTCTGACATGAGCAATATGTTTTGCCAACCAATCGACCGACTTCTCGCCACAATTTGCCCTCAAAACGAAATTCTAAAATTAATTTACGCTCTTCAACGCAGATTTCTTTTCCCTTGGTCTTCATGGTACAATGAATGACGAAAATTACAAAAATTTACTTGCGAATTTCCGAAAAAAAATTAATAATAAAAAGAAGCTGAAAAAGTTAACGGTAATCGCGAATTCCCATATTGTACGCAGAATTTTACGCATGTACGCATGTTTTTGTTTTAACAGTTGTATTATACTTATATTATTATTTTTAATGAATAAAATTAATTTATACCTTAAGTTTAATAATTAAAGAAACCAATACAAAAAGAAACAATTCGATATCTTGTTTATACTGAGCGTCATTACTGCTCAAATTTGAAATACAAAAATGTCTTTGGGTGTACATGTGAGCGTACATATACATACATGTAGAAAAGAAACGGAGAATGCTCGGAATAGCGGTTCGCAGGGTTCGGGGTGTCCCCTAGTCAAGCGGTCTCGACTAGAGTTTTTATAATCGATGCCCAGTTATATAAATCTGTATAATTCATCTTTATAGCTAGAGTCTCCAAATTTTGCACAATTTCGGTTTTTGTTAAAATTTAGATGCCACGCCCCTTTCGCCTCAAATTTGTAAGTCCCGTATTTCAAATACTAGAGACTTGTGCTTTGGCACATACACACATATAATTGACGAGATGACGCCCAACAAGTTTGATCAAAATCGTTTGTCTAGAAAAGTTATTAAACATTTAATTTCCCATAACATTGCCATGCAAAGCAGCCAAAGAACAGCTGACGCTCCGACTTCCGCTTGTGTGTGCTTGCGCCTGTGTATGTGTGTGTGTATGTTTTGCTTGTAATGAACGTACATGTGCATGTGTATATAAAAGAAACGAAGAATGCAGGGTTCAGGGTATACCCTAGTCGAACGGTCTCGACTAGAGTTTTCTTACTTATTCTTATTATTTTACAAGTAAACATTAATTTAAGAAGTTTATACACATTTTTATACCCTGAACCCATTGCAAATGAGAATTCGGGGTATAATGTTGTTGTTGAAATGTGTATGTATGTAACAGGCAGAAGGAGGCGTGGCAGACCCCATAAAGTATTTATATTCTTGATCAGGGTGACAAGCCGAGTTGATATAGCTAGACCGTATGTATGAACGCGTCGATCTCAGAACCTATAATTTTGATTTGCTAATTATGCAGTATTTTAAAAAACGCAGATAGCACGCTGTATTGTAATATTATTTGTAGATCATAACTAGATAGTAATTCTGTTACATTGGTGGCTTCTGTCTTGCTCTTCTTTTGAGATAAAGGTGATCTTACGCAGCGATGGAATTAATAGTGGTCATATTTGTATACCCTGAACCCATTGAAAATGGGAAATCGGAGTATAATGGTTTTGTTAAAATGTATGTAACAGGCAGAAGAAAGTAAAGTATATATATTCTTGATCAGGGAGAGAAGCCGAGTCAATTTAGCCCTGTCCGTCTGTCTGTCTGTCCGTATGTTTGTACGCGTCGATCTCAGAAGATATAAGAAATTTTTTTTGGAAGTTCGTGCATATCACGATTCAATCGAGTTTGTTTCAAATAATCGATAACTATGATCGTTTTAATGTTATCGATTAAAAACAGATATCTCCATTTAGTTATAAAATTCTATTTAATTCATCATTATAGTTAGAGTCTTCAAATTTTCCATTTAGTGTTATTTGAGCCTTACGCAATTTCGGGTTTTGTTATTTTTACCACGCCCCCTTCGCCTCAAATTGCTAAATCATGTATTTCAACTTCTAGAGACTTGCGCTTTGGCACATATGTACATATGAATGATCATGATCTCGCCCAATTGATCAAAATCGTTCGTCTAGAAAAAAAGTTATTAAACATTTAATATCTCATATTTTCGGCCTCTTGCAGCAGCAGCAGCGAAGCTGATGAGTCATAATGCACAGTTAGCAGATTGTGTGCTTGTGCGTGCGTCTGTGTGTGTTCTTGTGCGTGCGTCTGTGTGTGTGTATGTATTGCTTGCTACATATGTACATATAAAAGTAACGGAGAATGTTAGTGGCTCTTAGCAATCGCAGTTCTTCTCAGGGTTCAGGGGATCCCTTACTTGTTTTTTTTTACACTTACTTAAAAAAAAGTCTGCCATCTCGGATAACAGAGGTAATCACGGGTAATCGAAGCAAACAATAGACTGAAATGTGGCCATCACGGCTAATCAGGGTTACCGGTTAACCGGACCACGGATAATCGAGGCCCGACTGTATTCCAAATTTCAACTCTCTGGCATTAATTGCGTAGAAATGGTTTAAGGTCATACGGACAGATGGACAGGCGGCCAGACGTACAGGTACAAGGACAGTATGAGGAACATTGCTCAAAACCAATATAATATTTCACTTCGTGAATAAGTATAAGTCGAGCGTCCCGACTAGGAGATCCCCTGAATACTGCACAGTTTGCATTTAGTATAAACGGACACAAAATTAAATTCAATTCAATCTAAATTTTTTAGTCTATAGCGCCATCCATGCTTCGATGCAATAAAGCAGCTAATAATTACATGTGCATGCCGATTTGCCAAACGTTTTGTTAAATACCTTCTGTGCGAATGAATGGATTTGAATGAAATAATTTAATAACATTTTTTCTAATTTAGAAAAATGCAAACTTATTCATATATTGGTTTTATATGCAACTAATTTAAATTTAAATATTTGGGGAAATTTGAGCTGGTCTCGAAAATTGAACAAAAGTCAAAATTGCGCAAAATAGATATTAACCTAAAAAAAATTTGGAGACTAGAGCTTCAAAGACGTGGGAGATATAATATAATGACATAATTTCGATTACGTTTTTAATCTATGACATTAAAACGGGAACAGTTATCGATTTTTTTATACAAACTCGATCTTTTCATGATCTACAGGAAGCTACATAAAAATTTTTAAGTCTCTAGTTCTTATATGTTCTGAGATCGACGCGCTCAGGATGGAAGGACAGACAGACAGGGCTAAATCAACTCGACTTGTCTTTTGCCTCATCTCCTTCTGCCTTTTACATACATTTTACCAACCCAATTTACCCTGATTTCCCATTTTCAACGGGTTTAGGGTATAAATAATCCCAACTTATAAACTGTGGCTTCCATTTCTTATTAAAACGGTATAGCCGAGCACATCAAGTTGCAATTGTATTTGTAGCTCACTCATTTGGGTCGTCTGCCTGAAGTTGGCATATTCAGTGAGCTCCTCTAATGCGGTATTATTAAATGCAGCGTTAGCGACATCACTGCTTAATAATCCCAGTGCAAATCGTGAAAGCTGACACAGTTCCCTCTGCCTCTGCTGCGTCCTGCATCATGCCTGACCAAGCATCAATAAATGTTGTACTATGCCAAGCAGCAAGCCAACAGAAACATTAGCTACAGTAATCCCTGCGCTAGCAACAACTTTCCACATTTATGCATACTAAGCACTACAGCAACAAAAGCCACGCGGAATGAACAAAAAGTATAGTTTAGACGTTATGAATATAGCAGAGCTTGACCAAAATGAGTTGACGTTGCATTCGCTCTTGATTCCACTCCAAGTCCTCGACCTCCTCCCGCGAGGCTTCTTACGAGTACCGTCAGTCTTTCTTCATAAACTCACAGCAAACGCACAAGCTTTAAAACGTAGAGCTCAAAATTTGTGCCTCCTACAGTCTTAGGGTCAAATGCATCACAATTATATAAATGAGTTACTGGTGGCGCCTATAGGCGCCTGGTGGGGCCTATTCCACTTTAAAAAAAAAACAATCAAATCTCACATCTCTCTGTAATAGTATAGATGATAGTGACATATCGATCAGAACAAAGATATGTGGTAATTATAAATATATTATTTTTATTTCATCTTCAACTCGACAATGGATGTGTATCGTCCACTATCCGAATAGCTAAATAGGTTTGCTGTAGCCACATCACACTACATTTCTGTCATGTAGTCCTGTAACAATTAATTAAAATCCACTTTGATTCCATTAAACACGTCTATCTTGGAGTTCACAATGTCATACCAGATGGGAAGGCTTATAAGAAATGATAAAAACCAATTGGGAGCATTACCTCACCGGGCTATGACCCGCCTATCTACAAGTGCAAAGCTATAAGGACATAAAGCATTTAATATAAGTCGAAGTGCTTCCTTACTCTTGAGCAGTGGTGGATAAGCATTGTTGGCGAAAGGGAGCAGAGAGAAGCGACAGCAGAGAGAAGCAATTTAAATCTCGCTAATTACTTGGGCGACAAATTACGCAGCTAGACCGTAGCTTCAGCAAACACCAACACTCACACCCACACACTCACATACACATATTCATAGAAGATTGCTTTACTTAAACGGAACGTACAGGTGTCGGACTCTTCGCTCAGCGAGTGAAATTATCTTCGTTTTTAGGAAAATTAAGTGTCATTTAGTTTTTCTCGTAATTCGTTCGCTGCTGCCACCTAACACAATTTGTTTTATTGTTTTTCCACTGAGGTGCGCTCAAGTCTGCCAGTAGAAATAGTTTTATTCTTTCTGAAAGCTTACCTCTGGCAGAAACAATAGTAGCAAAGATGAACAAAGATGCGAACTTGACCTCTCTAGCTTATAGTAACAATTTTGGAGTATTGAAAATAAAAGAAGAGTTACGCTATATATACTCTCGTACTCCCAAATGTCCGAAATACTATCAGTTTACATAATTAAAAGAATGAACCTTATGGTAAGTGCTCTGCTTCTAGTCCCCCAGATATTTATGTGCCACAAAAGGCAGTACTATCTGGGCGTTTTCTAAGCAACGTACCTAGGTACAATACACTTTTTCAATCTTCAATAGACTTTTTCAAACTTTGATCGCCGGGGGAAAATTAGAGAAGAAAATTGTATGGCCACTTTTAACAGATAGTTATAAAAGTGTACCATCTAATAGATAGTCGTATAGCTATGTCTGACCGGCTAAAAAATGTACTATATTCTTTGGCTATAGAGCGACCGGGGGAGGCTGAATGGTGAGCGCGAGGCTTGACAGAAAAAGTAATTAGTTGGTGACGAGCAAGAGAAGTGGAGTGCGCGATCGGAATCGCGGGCGGTGAAAAGCGCGGAAGTCCGCCACGGGCCGCATCTATCGATGCAGCGAGAAGAAACAGCGAAGAGAGGGAACGGCTGGCACAGGCGCCGACGGGGGAAAGATAACTGGAGGAAGAAGAGGCGAGGTAGTCACGTAAGCGAGAAAATTAATAAAGTGAAGAAACTGCAGTGCTTGCATTTATCAAACTAACCTAACCCCACCCCTTCCCCTTGCCCCTTTTGAGCGCGTGAGCCCGCCTAAACTGACAACAAGGACTAGGACGGCATTTCCGTCCTGTGTCTGTGTATATGTTGATTGTAATGTACATATATACATACATAGTTATAAAAGAAACGGAGCTTGTTAGTGGTTCTTAGGAATAACGGTTGTTAGCAGGGTTCAGGAGATCTCTTAGTCGAGCAGCCTGGACCAGAGCACTCTGACTTGTTATAAATGCATTAAAGTACAATTAAATGATAGATATTAGGGATTATTACAATCTTTATTGTAAAAGATTAAATTACAAATGCAAATAGATTAAACATATACTATTTGCTTTTTATGAGTAAAAGAGGGATTGAATGGAATATGAACGAAGAGTGAGTATATATTGTAGTCGGGCAGTCCCGAAACAGTTTTCTTAATTGATGGTTCAGGCAGTAACTACTTCCTCATAGCAGTGTAAAACGTCATGTTGAATTTTTACAAAATTGTAGAATGTCCACTACTCCTTGAATATCAAGTTAAAATAATATATACTGAATATTGTCGAAAAATGAGCACGACTAGGGACGGGTCTTGCAGTTTGGATTATAGCAAAGAAGCCGTTTGGGACCGTAAATATTTAAAGGTAACTTTCATCATTGAATACAAAAGACCTACTCCTTTCCGCAAGTCTTCCACGTATGCATGAAAGTTTCGCTTTCGAATACTGTAAAGTTGAATTGAGCGTCCTCAAACGTAGAATTGAAATAAATAACAAATAGATTAGTTCAACTTAACTAACTTCACAAATAACTTTTATATAATGGATGCAAGCTACTAGTTTGTGCAGAATGCATTCCGAATTTTTCCTATTCGGATAATGCCGACTAGTTTATTCCTAATTAATATTAACTATATTTTTAACAAAATAGAAAAGGTGCAAGGAGTTGAATATAGAACAAGAATATGTTTTATACGAGAGACGTCTCTGCATCAATCATCTCGGCGTTTTTTTTTTCGTACATTCGGCTGTGACCCTGATTAAATGTATCCTGCTGTTGGTGACGTGCGAGGTTTGCATGCATTTAGTCTATATTAGCACAATTATTCCATTATCCCCGTACTTGCAGTACATCGAATTTATTGAGCTGGATGTTGGTGTTTATTTTACATCTGCGGTGCTCACGGTCTTAGTATTGGCCATTAACTTCAGTGAAAACATCATATCGCGTAACAAATGGATAGTATACGTATCTTCGGCAGTTGCCGCGGCACTAATAGTTATGGCGGGTTCGTATCGAGCTTCCTACTCAAGAAACACTAATCGCCTCCCTTTGTCATTTTACCCCCAGATGTAACTGTTTTTGTGTACCACTATCTTGTTCACAAGTGGAGCGTCCTACCGTTCTACGACGCATATGTTTTATATGTTATATATTTGTACTTTCCCATACCATCCTTCAAAGCTCCATTTTTACTAGCGTCTTCTGTGTCTATTACCTACCTTAGTATCATTTATATTTACACACGTGATAATGAATATATCACCTTCCAACAAGCCCCTTATATGATGGTGGAGATACTCCACATTACCTGCTCCCATTTGGTAGGTCTGTTCTATCGACTGCTAAATGAGATTACTGTGCGTTCATCGTTTCTTGATCGGCATCAGTATGTGATGGAGGAGATTTGGCTACGAGACGCACGTAAGCAGGAGAAAACATTGCTCCACGGAATTTTGCCGCCTGATATAGCACGGCCATTCGAGAAAGAAATACGTTTTCGCATCGGAAAGTCTGACAAGAAGAAGAGCGATTATCTGGGCAGTGGCTTAAAGGGAGGTATTATGGCCATTCAATTTCACCCAGATGTCACCATCCTATATGCAGATATTGTCAACTACACTCATCTGACGACAACCCTCACTGTTAAGTCGCTAGTATCCTTGCTGCATGATCTCTACGGTAGATTCGACGTTGCTGCCCACCACTTCAAAGTGCAGCGCATTAAATTCTTGGGGGACTGCTACTACTGTGTGGCGGGCTTGACGAGACCGGATCCCGATCATGCCAAATGCTGCGTACAGCTTGCCCACAGTATGATTGCACATATTCGGGAGGTTCGGTAAGTATAAATCAGGATGTCAGCTAAATGTGTAAATACCTAATATGATTAGATCAAATCGAGATTTGGATATCGATATGCGAATTGGTGTTCACTCCGGTTCCTTGACAGCCGGTGTTATGGGCGCAGCGAAGCTCCAATACGACGTTTGGGGTGAGCTTGACGTAAACAATCTTTATAAGTCAATAAGACTTTGACTTGTTTTTTAGGAGAAGATGTGATAATTGCAGGCATATTGGAGTCTACCGGACGGCCAGGCCACATTCACATAAGTGAAAGGACTCGAGGAATGTTAACCGATAATCCTTATGAGCTTCTTCCTGGCACAGAGAAGGCTCTCCATCATCCTTTTCTTGAAAGTAAAAATATTAAAACGTTTCTTATTTCGGCAATTGAATTAAAAATAGACTTGAAGCCTGATCTTTCCGCTCATGTTTTTCAAACTGCCAACGATATAGATCAGCAAGCAAAAGAAGGCCTCCGTATTGAGTTTGATAAGCTCCCGGCTGGATCTTTTCAGTAAGTTTATTCAGAACTAATCTACACGCTGAGCTTCAGTAAATCATTTCCCACAGCGTAAAGAAAATTAAAAATATTTTATCAAAAAAATCTGATAAACAGAGCTCAAAGCATGCAACTACACTTCCACAAATTGGTTTTCTATTCTTGAACTTTCGCGATTCCCGTATCGAGTTAAACTATATAAAGCAACCCGATTACATGCTAAGATACAGCGTTCTTTTGGCTTTGTTTGCTGGGATATTTTTGGTATACCTTCAAATTGTAAATGTTAGGAATGAAAATAATACCACACACTGGACTGATGATATCGTTGTTATGACGCTGCTGTCGACTCCGGTGATCATTTTGTGGTACAAGAAGATTTGCTATTGGCGATATGGCACGGTTCGGCGGCACTTTTCAAAATGCAGCTGCCTAATATTTCGAATAGCCGACTTCATGCAGTCTAGTCTCATCGTTCGAATGTGCATTTACTTAAATATGGTTATATGTTACTTTTGGATGATTTTTCGGGTCCTGGTAAGTACAGTATAATTACAAAATTCAATATATAACATCCCAAATGGATACGATTTTTATCCTAACACATCTTAAAACTGAAATTTATAGTCATTTTGGTAATCGCATTGAAAATAATTTTTAAAAAACTTTTAGCTTCAAGTGCAGTTAAGCTGGCTGATGAGTGCCAGTGCACGACAAAGTATGTCACTTTGTTAGAGTTGTGTATTATTATTTTAACATCATATTTTAATATAGGTCTCCGCTCAGCCGAAGGTTGCAGTGGGAATCATTATACCCTAAACCCATTAAAAATGGGAAATCAGGGTATAATGTTTTTGTTTAAATGTATGTAACAGGCAGAAGGAGGCGTGGCAGACCCCATAAAGTATATATATTCTTGATCAGGATGACAAGCCGAGTTGATATAGCCATGTCCGTCTGTCCGTCTGTCTGTCCGTATGTATGAACGCGTCGTTCTCAGAACCTATAAGAGCTAGAGACTTGAAATTTTTTATGTAGGTTCCTGTATAACACGAAAAGATCGAGTTTGTTAAAAAAAATCGATAACTGTCTTAATTTTAATGTTATCGATTAAAAACGAAATCGATGCTCAGTTATATAAATCTATATAATTCATCTTTATAGCTAGAGTCTTCAAATTTTGCACTTAGTGTTATGTGAGCCTTATACAATTTCGGTTTTTGTTAAATTTTGGATGGCACGCCCCCTTCGCCTCAAATTTGTAAGTCCCGTATTTCAAATACTAGAGACTTGTGCTTTGGCACACACATACATATGTATGACATGATCACGCCCAACAAGTTTGATCAAAATCGTTCGTCTAGAAAAAAAGTTATTAAACATTTAATTTCCCATAGCATCGCCATGCAAAGCAGCTAAAGAACAGCTGACGCTCCGACTTGCGCTTGTGTATGCGTGCGCCTGTGTATGTGTGTGTGTATGTTTTGCTTGTAATGAACGTACATATGCATGTGTATATAAAAGAAATGAAGAATGCTTGGAATAGCGGATCTTCGCAGGGTTCAGGGTATACCCTAGTCGAGCGGTCTCGACTAGAGTTTTCTTACTTGTTTTTTTTTTGAAGTTATAAATATGAATTGAATTATTAAGTCTTTGCAATTGTCTATGAACTTTCCATGATAGGCTGTCACAATGTTTATTGATCAGGACTTGACAAGGGATAAGGTAAGGTAGGAAGGGTAAAGAAGAGAGACAAATGACAACTAAGGCCTCTCTGTCAGCTCAACACAGTAGAGTTGTTACATACAGCGTGCCATATTTCTCATCATAGGCAGCCACAGTCGTAGGTAGCAATACGCCCCGACCATCTGGCAAGCTAGCATGACACGCAGACTAACCTGAGTTTACGAAGTAAATTTAATAATCTTATAGATTGGACAAACAAACGAATGGGATTCATTCAAAATTAGAGATCTTAGAGCTGAAATAATCTCACAATGCAGGTGCAAATAACAACACTTTACGTTTCAATAGATACACCGACACAGTTAATTTTTAAAATTTCAACTTCGAAAGTCCTAATCAGTTTTCAGAACAACTAAATAAATTTCAATTTACCTACTATCTAGAGTGTCTGCGATTACGAGGAATTCCAAATTCTGCTTATTGACAGTAAGCTATACCATTATGAAATGGATAAGTACGTATGTTTTCATCCTTGGGATCTCACAAACATGATGTCCCTCATGATTGCCTTGAGCATAATATTCACAAGAATTCCTTGGATGGTAAAAATTATAGTAAGCCTTGTTGAAGGGGTTACGTATATGATAATCATGTTCGTTCAATTCGAATATGTAATTACTCGAAGCAGTACTACCAATCCCCACTTTGGGCCACAATATGCACACGGCTTCAAGATTATGTGTACCTTAGGATGTCTCTACTTTATGGAACGACAGGCTGAATTTAATAACAGGGTCAATTATCAGTGAGTAACACATGTTAGCTTATCAACTTGACTCCCAAGCTACTTAAATGGATTTTACTTTTATATAGCTGGAAATTGGAGTTGCTGAACAAACAGAATGATGCGGTCATTACCAATAAATCGATAACAATTCTCCTGCAAAATATTTTACCTGGTCATGTTGGTAGGACTGTGCTGCAATAACTTATTTCTTACCTTAACTTTATATAGTTCATTTTCACAGTTAACATATATTTGACGTCAGTAAAAAAACACCAACTTTATGCTGAAAACTACAAAATGGTGGCGGTGATGTTCGCAAGCCTTCAAGACTTCAAAATGGATGTGCGCAACTTGCGCATTCTGAACGAGATAATAACTGAATTTGATCACATAGTAAGTGATACAAGTCGACTGGGATTTTGTAAGACTTTAAATTCGTTATCCCCTTTCTTTTGGTAGTTGTCCCTCTACAGGGAAGACTTTTTAGTGGAAAAGATCAAAATCGTTGGCTGTACATATATGGCAGCCTGTGGCTTGGACCCACGTTTCATGGGGCGTATTAACGATCGGTCAGGAAATAGGGCATCCGTAATCAAGGAGGGTAAGATGCGATATTTTTTCTTTCTTTTCATGTATAATTTATATTTGATGCCATTGCAATCTTTATGTTCCGAAGTGAGTCGTGCTCAGCGCTTTCTAGCGTCCTCAGTATCGGTTCCCAATCTTCACGCTGTACCCAATGAAGAAGTGGTGTTTGTTTTAACTACCTTCGCATTAGATCTACTGCGAACACTTTGGAAGTGGGGTAACGCCTTCAGAAATATATTAGATCGTGGCCAGTTCTCCGGCAATATGAGCATCGGCATATCCTGTGGCGAGGTAATGGCGGGAGTTGTC
The DNA here is from genome assembly GCA_961210405.1 of Drosophila mercatorum. NCBI lineage: Eukaryota > Metazoa > Arthropoda > Insecta > Diptera > Drosophilidae > Drosophila > Drosophila mercatorum. The sequence goes on along the minus strand of CAUIUS010000004.1, from coordinate 24,264,120 downwards.
GGCGCCTCCCAGGTTCACTACGATATTTGGGGCACACCCGTAAACATGGCTTCACGCATGGACTCAACCGGTGCTTCTGGGTATATACATGTATGCGAAGAAACTGCCTTTATATTGCGCAAATATGGAATTGAATGTGATTATCGTGGCTTGACATTTGTAAAGGGGCTCGGGATTTTACCAACCTATTTTGTTGGCGTTGACGAGAACTACGAGTTCAGAAATACTCCACTGCGCTATGATCAGAGCATGTTGAATATAATGCAGGTGCCAGATATTAAAAAAAAGGATTAACATTTGAAAATTTTGAATTGACAGCCTTAAGTATTATTAGTTTATTAGTGATTTGGCAGCCAATTATTAAAACGATCTGTTCTGTAATTGTAATTAAAAGAAATTCGCAGAATCATACAAATGTTCGAAGAAAATTCAAAGTCTGGTGCATGACGACCGCAGTTTTATGTTGGACATTATTTACTTAATAAAAAATAAATTTATAAATCCTATAAAATGGAGGGGGGGCGGGGAGAGTCAGGGGTAGAGCGAGAGAGGGAGAGAGAGAGAGAGAGAGAGAATAGGCATTAACTTAACCCATTGAAAATGGGAAATTATATCACTTTTTTTCCTCTGAACTCTCTCTTCCACTAATTAAATATTTGCTTTCAGCTTTTCTTAGGGAGTGCCTAATCATGATGGTGGATAAATTTGTTGTTAGGGCATATCTGCCACTTATCAATTAATATATTTATAATTTTTACATTTAATATAATATATATGTATATATATATTTTCAGTTAAGCTTCTTCAATTTTATTTTTAATTTTCCTTTAATGCTTTTATCATCAAGTTCTTTAGTTCAATAATATCACTGACCATGTAGGGCTGTGAATTGGGGCATAGTCGGCCGGACTGCCAAATAAAATCCGGGTATTTAGGTTATATTTTGAAATATTGACGTTTCTTTTAGGCCTTAAACAAATTTGTTTATTTTTTATTTTAAGTTGATTCCAGTTTTGTCAATTATATTTAATATATAAAATAAAATAATAAAAACAAACAAGCGGTCTTTAGTATTTGCTAGATGCGAGCAGTTCAATGTGTGTATGTGTGCACATGTATAGAAAAACTGTATGCTTAGCGGTGCTGGTCACATGGCCGATTGGCCGGCCAAACGTTTTGTTTAATAACTTCAGCGTTGCTTAATGGTTTTGAATAAAATTTTCAGCATATGATCAACATGTTTTATTAAATTGTCTTCCAATTTTAAAAAATTCAAACTCATTCATACATTGGCTTTATGTGCAACTTCAATAAAAATATTCGGAGAAATTTGGAGCCGGCATTCCAAATTAAACAAAAACCACAATTGCATAAAATGGACTACATTTCGACAACGTTTTAAATCAATAACATTAAAACGGATGTCGTTATCGTATTTTTTTTAAACAAACTCGATCTGCGCGGGCTATACACAAACATACATACATACATACAAAATTTCAAGTCTCTAGCTCTTAAGGTCCTGAGATCGGCGCGTTCATACATTCGGACAAACAGACGGACATGGCTATGTTACATACATTTCAACAAACCCATTATACTCTGATTTTCCGTGTTCAATGCGTTCAGGGTATAACAAGAACGAGAGCAGGACAATCTAAAAGGCATACAAGCTGCATAGATAGACAATAAGCTGACAGTGATGAGAATTGGATCAGAGCCAAAAACTCCTAGATGTATGAACTGTGAAAGCGAACTGAAAGAGCTCCGCTGTTCGCTCCCGCAGCTGGCTATCCGTCTATCAGTGTGGCATTGGGGTACCCGAGCACTTCTTCTCGGAATGCAGCAGTACAGTAATTGTGCTGATGATTTGGGGCCTTGGTGCATGTCTAACGGGATGCGACCGTCATTCCAGGCAAGAGGCGAGGTGGCGTCATTTTTGGCACCATTGGCTATTCATTTTGCCTTTTTTTTTTGGCTCATAAACTCTGCTTACGTGACAAGCTTTGCTTATTTCATAAGTTCGGCGACGCGTTTTGTGTTCTAGAAATAGTCGATAAATAGTAGACTGTATATCAACTACAGTATTTTAGTGGATTTTGAAAATCTTGCTATCAGTAGTAAAATCGAAATATATCGTAGATAATAATAATAATATGTAGTAATGAATTCTGAAATAAGTTTTGTGCAGATTAGAGGGATCTAAGTTTTTTCTATTTTGCAACAAATTAATTTAATTCACAATCATATTATGTAGTAAAAGTATTATTCTGAATCGATTTCAGAAGATACTTAGGAGCATTGATGTCACATATCTTATATAATGGCAATGGTCCTCTAACCTGTAACAGTCGGTAAACTCAATTTCATAAATCTTCTTATTTCGATGAGATTCATATACTTTGGCTCTACTTTGAAATCTATATCTGCATCTGTAACCCACGCTTTACGACCTTGATAATCGATTCCTAGCACACATCTGGGTCCTCAGAGTGTAAGCTGTTCGCATATAGGCGAAAAGAAGAGCAGAAGAGAAAACGGCTTAGACGTACGTATACGAGTAACCAAGATTTGTTATGACATAAAATTATTACGAAAAATGGTTATTACCACGTTTACGTTTGAGTGAACGTATTTGTACGTGTTAAAAATTTGTACTCTTAGATAATGTTGCAGCTGCAGCATCGAACGAGCCATCCCCAATATTAATGCCTCAAGCAAGTGTAAGGGAAAATTAGTATGAGTCCTGTAGCTCGCAGTCCACGACCACAAGATACCCTAAAGTCACTAGTAGTACTGACTTATATTATAACTAAGATCGGAGTTATTACATTAAGTTTCATCCTCGACAATTCGTCTCTAGCTCTTTAAGTTTTCAAGCTAAGTTCTAAAGTCCACTTTAATAATCGATATTAAGGACATTGATTGAGATATCCAAAGAGAGAACAGAAATACAAATGAACAGACATGACAACATTGTATATATTAGATGTATATATAATTATCAGTTAAATACAGAGTATATCTCCTATCAAGTCAAGTTCTAGGTGTTTATGTTATATACATAGAAAAAGGTAAAGAAAAAATAAGTCATCATCATGACGGAGCTTTGCTCTACTTTCCTTTGCTTTGTTGCGTTTCCAATGCTATGACGATTTTATAAAATTCGCTTTGGTATTACAAGGGTTAGCCACATAGTCGCACACCCACACACCCACCCACTTATCCACACACACCCACGCACACGCACACATTTACAGGGAGTGTGACAGTTGGTCTGTGCGTGTCACAAGCTTTTCATACCGATTGCCACTCCCCTATAGCGCGCCTCCACGTTGCCGTTGACATGTCGGAATTTTAAAATTCTTTTGTCGCATTTCGTTTGCATGCAAATAGACGAAGTTTAAGGACAATCGCCCTTTTGGTTTTCTTCGTTTTGCTCTTGATGCTAATGCCAACAGCTGTTGTCAGCGCTTATCTCCCGCAGATCCCCGACTCAGTCTCAATCTAGAATCCCGACCGCTTTCCAATTGCTCGCAACTGGCCGCCAATTTGGTTGTCACGCTGATTGTCACAATCAGTGGTATTTTCCTTTGACAAACGTAAGCTTCATTGTTTAAAGTTAGCTCATTTCCTTTTTTGAGTCTTTGTTAGCTTGGTGTTTGGTCAAATTTGGCTTTTACATTACACAAATTTTTATTATGGTTATGCAAACAGAAAGGATATATATATATATATATATATATATATATATATATATATATATATATATATATATATATATATATATATATATATATATATCACGCCTGTCGGTCTGCCTGTTACGCACACATTTACAAAACCACTACCCAGATTTCTCATTTTCAAAGTCATAAATACATATCATCAGCAATCTTCTCTAACCTTTTATTTTCCTTTTGCTGCACGATATTAGTGTGTCCTTCTTGAAGCTTACCGTACCCATGAAATGCCCATATTGGTAGACTGTCAGAGATGTATGTCAACTTGAAACATTTCTTGACTCTCGTATAGCACGTACCAAGTACTTTACAATATAATATAAGAGTATTTTAAATACTATATTTCCACTCATTTTCATATCAGAACCAATTAACTTTGCTAATAGAATTAAATTTAATCAGTTAAGTTATTCATGAACGCATTTCCCAGACTGTAAGACCACCGTAAAAGATTGTATGCATAAGAATATATAGATTCGACAATACTTCGACAATTGCCCAGTCTTCGACTTGATCCCACATGCTTGTCTTCCGGATGGCTAAATAACTGGGTCACATTTAACCTCGTTTTAACAAAAAGCTAAGCAACATTTTAACATTTATTCAAAATTTTAAAAATATAAAATTTAGTGTAGTACTTGAAAACTCTGGAAAAGGAATAAGGATCGACGGACTGAAACAATCGACAGTACGTTGAACGTCCAAAGCTCAAGACATTTGAGAGTCAACAGAGTTTCAAGGGGGATAACAAAACGACGCTAGCGTGTGTCTGTATACATATATGTTTGTATGTATATGTATGTGTATCCATGTTTATTTATATAAACTTGTAGTACATCTATATGTGGGTGGGTGTTGCGACCGCGAGAGCAGCAAATGTGCTTTCAGTTGATTAAATTAAATCGCTAAAGCTGCCAGAGCTGCAGCAATGAAAAATGCATTTTGCCCCTGGGGAGGCGCGTGGCCGCGACGCGTCTTGGAGCCAATATACTCAGCGCAATGGCGACGCAGACGCAGACGAGAACCGCAAAATATTTACCTATTTTCTTTTACTTATTCGCTTCTTCTTCTTTTGGCAGCATTCCCCAAACCCAATCCTTTTTCTTAAACAATAACTTATCGAGGAGAGTCCCATTTTCTGAAACTTAGGGGGTCGTTGCTCGGTGGCCTTCAAGTTTGTCTTCAGATTTCGCCTCACTGGCAACGTGGGATTAGAGATTTTTGTCAATGAAGGTAATTTGCGGAAGATTTTGTCTAGAATTTCAATTAGATAGACATTTTACTACAATGTTTGTTCCCTGCTCCAGTCATATGTGAGTAGGGAAGTGTGCCCAGAATTTTTAGTTAGCTTTCGTCTTCATATTTGCTACTTAAGTTTTATAATAATCATTCGAAAAGTCATAAGCTAAAAAAAATCACAATACTAAATATTAAATTTCGTTAAGCAAACTGGAAATAAATTAAATTAAGATTCAAGAAGGCGAATCTTACTATAATAACTAATACCTCATGCCTAAAATATTATGTCGTTAATGGAAGATAATTTGAGAATCTTAGCTAATATTTAATCTACATTGACCAAGTTAGTCCTCACATCAAAGCTTGCTGGGTTCACGAACGACTTAATCATAGTTTTAAGTAGACAAGGCAGTTGACTAGGCTGCTGCTGGCCTTGTGTCAAAGCTCTGAGCTACTGAGCCACTCAGCCACTGAGCCGCTGAGCCACTTAATACACGATGCATATGACTTTATTAGCTTTTCCCATAATGCAATCAACAACATGCAAATGCCAGCCGATAGAGCCCAGAATACCAAGTCCAGATCCTGGCCCAGCCACGGCTCTGGCATGCCCAATAGCCGGACTCTATCCATACACATGGCCAGCATGGGAGGCTGCCGACGACTGTGAAGGCGGAGGCAAGCAGAACGTGAATCGGCAAAGCGAGCGTAGTGACTCTTAATGCAATGCTTCCATAAGCCACAGGGATTATCAGTTGGCAAAATTAATGCTAATTACTTGAAAAATATATGAGCGACGTTTGTTGTGGCTGTTTGGTGTGCGGGGTTTCTGTGTCCAGTTGCTGGTGTGGCAATTTACAGTGTCGAGCAAACGTTTTGCTGCACATCCTCAAGAGCACCACTAGACCACAGAAGTATGCGTTAAATGTAGAACAAATGTAGTGCGGAACAGTGGGCTCAAGCACAAATAAATGGAGAGGGCAGAGTTTTACCCGAACTCTTCTCTAAAAATAAAACAAGTAAGAAAACTCTTGTAGGGCATCCCGACTAGAAGATACCCTGAACCCTGTCCTATCTGCGTTTTTTAAAATACTGCATAATTAGCATTTAGTATAAATGCTCAGAAAATTAGATTCAATTCATTTTCAATTGTTTAGCCAAAGCGCCCTCTATGTTTCGATAGAAATATATGTACACTAAAACTTGCGGTTGTTGAGTTCAATGTGTATGTGTGTATGTGTGCACATGTATAAGAAAACAGTTTGCTTTGCGCTGCTGGTCACATGTGTTTGCCGATTGGTCAAATGTTTTGTTTAATAACTTCTGCGCGAATTTATGAATTTGAATGAAATTCTCAGCTTATGTTCAACATATTTTATTAAATTTTTTCCAATTTTTTGAAATGCAACCCCATTAATTTATTATCGTTGAGGGCAACTAACCTCAGTTTATATATTTGGGGTAATTTGGAGCTGGTATCCAAAATCTAACAAAAATCAAAATTATATAAAATAAATATAAAACAAGTAAGAACGTTGCTGTCGGACGCAACCGACAGCGAAATACTATTTCACGACCCAGCAGCACACAGGGGCATCTATCACATTATATTTTTTAAAATTTAACCTTAAATCCCCACTTTCGCCGCTCAAATTAGCTGCAGACTAAAACTTTTCATTGGAGGTGGCCAGACAGTTTCAATTAGGATCGAACCCTTACCTTAGCAAAAACACGCACCTAAATCGAGAGAGATGGCATCTCTCAAAATGAGAGAGGTGGCAACTCTGAACATGTGATTTAAGTAGCGAGCGTAGAGGTGTGGGCTCGAACCCCGGTGCGGTCATGTTGATATTTTTGTTATATTTTCCTTAATTAGTTATTTTGTATTAATAAAATATGCTTTTCAAACATATGTATATAATTTAACAAATCAAAAGACAAGGTCAAAGGTCACAAAGTCATTATTTGGCGCGTTATTGGCTCAGAAGCTACACATGTTTCAGTTTTGATTTGCCACGCCCCTAGTGGCCGTAGACAAATAATTTTTGGCATGTGCATAGAGTGGGCGTTCAGGAATATAACTGTAAAGTTTGGATGCTTACATTCGAAAAATGCGAAAATTACAGGGTATTTTTCTGTATGTCACGCCCCTTTTGGGGCGTAACAATAATTTTTGGGGAATCGATAGAGGAGGCCTCCAGTAACTTAACATTTAATTTTGAAGCTTCTAGCACTAAAACTGTGGGAGATATAAGCTGATATTAGTTGCCACGCCCCCTGAAGGCGTAGATATATCCGCAATAGCTTTTCGATTGTGGGATGTTAACCCGAGTATATATACCAAGTCTCAAGTCTCTAGCATCAATAGTGCTCAAAATATAACGAAACTGGTAAAATCACTATGTCTTCAGATCCGATTTGCCACGCCCCTAGTAGGCAAGTAACCCACCTGCCAAATTTGGGCGTTCTAGCTTTAAAACTGTAGAAGATACAGTTTGACCCGATTTGCCACGCCCCCAATGGGCGTAGATATATCCGCCATAGCTTTTTGATTTTGGGATGTCGACATGAGTGTTCAGTTAAAATCTCAACTCTCTAGCTCTTCTAGAAGTAGTGTTTCTGAGATACAGGAAAATGCATTTTCCTATTTGCCACGCCCCTAGTGGGCGTATCGGGAAAATCTTGACACTTTATCAGACGAGGGTATACACGAGTATATATTTCAAATTTCAAGTCTCTAGCTTCAATAGCGTGGAAATGGTTTGCGTTCATACGGACAGACGGACAGACGGACGGACAGCATGACGGACATTGCACAAACCCAATATACTAGTTCACTACGTGAAATAGTATAATAAAACTAACGAACAAATTTGGGGACTCTAACTCAAAAGACGTGAGAGATATAATTTAATAACAAACATTCGATAACGTTTTTAATCGATAACATTAAAATTAAAATAGTTTTCGACTTTTTTTAACAAACTCGATTTTTTTGTGTTATTCACGGACCTACATAAAAAATTTCAGGGGACAGGGCTAAATCGACTCGGCTTCTCTCCCTGATCAAGAATATATATACTTTATGGGGTCTGCCACGCCTCCTTCTGCCTGTTACATACATTTTCACAAAACCATAATACCCTGATTTCCCATTTTCAATGGGTTCAGGGTATAAAAATATCAACATTACCGCGCCGCGGTGTGAACCCACACCTGTATACTGCCAAAGGTCATTTATCTCAGCTAATTTGGGCGTCGGCAGTGAGGATTTAAGATTATTTTAAGATATAATGGTAGATTCCACCCTGTGTTATGTCAAACTGTAACGCTCTTACTTGTTATACCCTTTTATGTAGTTTCGTGTAAAGCACGAAAAGATCGAGTTTGTTAAAAAAATCGATAACTGCTTCTGTTTTAATGTTATCGATTAAAAGCGAAATCGATACTTAGTAATATAAGTCTTTAAATTTTGTTTTTACTGTTATGTGAGCACTTTTTTAACAATTTTGATTTTTGTTTAAAAAATTTGCAAAACACGTATTTCGAGTACTAGTCTAGAAAATAAGGTATTTAACATGTAATATCTCATATTATCGGCGCTTGCAGACTGACCTCAGTTGCTGAGTCAAATTGCAGTTAGCAAAGTGTGTGTATGTGTGTTGCTTGCTACATGCATATAAAAGTAACTGAGAATTTTAGCGGTTCTTAGGATTAGCGGTTCTTCTCAGGGTTCAGGGTATCCCCTTATGAGCTAGGTCAATTATATTTTATATTTTTCATATTATATTTTAGAAAGTTCACTCATAGGGTTGATCAATAATAAACGATTATGAAAAAAAATATGTAAAAATGAATTATAATGTATATTTGTTCATTAAACATAAGAAAATATAGTTATTCTGTGATAATTACAAGTTTTTCAACGTTTCTATCAGCGCGTGTTACCCATGGTGTGCTCATAATGAATAATCATAAAAAATTGCATAAATTATGTGCTACGCCGTCTTGCTTAACGCCTCCGGTGAAAAACGGCAGACAGAACCAGCGAGTCCAGCACCCAAGTTGAGCCAAGCAGGGAGAGTGTTGGGGCGCGGCTAAGTGCGGGCGCTGAGCAAATGAAATGCAGAAATGTAAATCTAAAATAATTTACGCGTCTTTGTTGACTGCATTGCCGTTGCTGCGTTGTTGCGACTTCGCCATGGTCATAAAAACCTGCCGCTGCCTCGCTAGCAGCCACCTGCCCCTGCTCCTGCACTTGCCACTGTCGCTGCTGCTACACGGCTGCTTGGCACATTGCTCTATGGTCTTTTTTATGGCGTCCATAACTGTTGCTACTGTTGCAACAAAATGGCGTCATCGCATAGCTGTTGCAGGCAGTCTGGCGATGGGGAGTAGGAGTCACTGGGGCTTGGCACTTTGGTGAGTTGTCTGCCTGCTTAGCAAGAAGGGGACGGAATGCCCGGCGTTTGCTCCGCATTTACATTTATGACTTGGAATAATCCATTATCAGGCATTTTGCACGTTACCTAGGCGAATAATGCACACAGACAGTCCCACACCTCCGACCCATACATACACGAGCGTCAGCGTAGTTAAGTCCTTGGCTATAGTTTAAAAGTGGCCGGACTCGCCAGATTAATTTGCTGCAGCTATCCTGGTCAAGGATTAAAATATCTAAGCATGCAGCAGTCTTTCCCGGTGAAGATATGCGAGTACACCGCTCACATAACAGGACGATAGTCACAACAATAACACGTATTGTGCACTTTTATTGATCCTCTGATATCTCCAAGTTGCGTTGGTCTCGTTTTCTCGACGCATACAATTTCGAACGCTTATCTGTAAGCTCATCAGAATTAGAGTGTTAGTTAGTTCAGGGCAGCTCCGAGTCCATGCCAAATGAGATATAATTACATCATTCAAACTAAACAAGTAAGAACGTTGCAGTCGGACGCAACCGACAGCGAAATACTATTTCACGTCCCAGCAGCCCACAGGGGCCTCTATCACATTATATTTTTTTTTGAAATTAACCCTAAATCCCCACTGTCGCCGCTCAAATTAGCTGGAGATTAAAAGTTTTCATTGGAAGTGGCCAGACAGTTTCAATTAGGATCGAAGCTTAGAACCCTTACCTTAGCAAAAATACGCACCTAAATCGAGAGAGATGGCATCTCTCAAAATGAGAGAGGTGGCAACTCTGAACATGTGATTTAAGTAGCGAGCGTAGAGGTGTGGGCTCGAACCCCGGTGCGGTCATGTTGATATTTTTGTTATATTTTCCTTATTTACTTATTTTGTATTAATAAAATATTCTTTTCAAACATATATATATAATTTAACAAATCAAAAGACAAGGTCAAAGGTCACAAAGTCATTATTTGGCGCGTTATTGGCTCAGAAGCTGCAGATGTTTCAGTTTTGATTTGCCACGCCCCCAGTGGCCGTAGATAATTTTTGGCATGTGCATAGAGTGGGCGTTCAGGAATATAACTGTAAAGTTTGGATGCTTACATTCGAAAAATGCAAAAATTACAGGGTATATTTTGTACGGCATGCCCCTTTTGGGGCGTAATAATAATTTTTGGGGAATCGATAGAGGAGGCCCCCAGTAACTTAGCATCCAATTTTGAAGCTTCTAGCACTAAAACTGTGGAAGATTTAAGCTGATATAAGTGTCCATGGGCGATAAAGTTTGGCCCGATTGCCACGCCCCCAATGAACGTATACACATATTTTTTGGCATGCTCATAGAGTGGGCATTTAGGAATATAACTGTAAAATTTGGATGCTTTCACTCGAAAAATGCGAAAATTACAGGGTATTTTTTATACGGCATGCCCATTTTGGGGCGTAACAATAATTTTTAGGGAGTCGATAGAGGAGGCTCCAAGTAACTTAGCATCCAATTTTGAAGCTTCTAGCACTAAAACTGTAGGAGATATAAGCTAATATTAGTTGCCACGCCCCCTGTGGGTGTAGATATATCCGACATAGCTTTTTGATTTTGGGATGTCGACATGAGTGTTCAGTTAAAATCTCAACTCTCTAGCCCTTCTAGAAGTAGTGTTTCTGGGATACAGGAAAATTCATTTTCCGATTTGCCACGCCCCTAGTGGGCGTATCGGGAAAATCTTGACACTTTATCTGACGAGGGTATACACGAGTATATATTTCAAATTTCAAGTCTCTAGCTTTAATAGCGTGGAAATGGTTTGCGTTCATACGGACAGACGGACAAACTGATTTCGCACAAAACCAATATACTATATCACTACGTGAAATAGTATAAAAAGCCGAATGGATGGGAATGACAGTTGCTAAAGATATACTCTACAGCTGAAGCGTGTCAAATGAGAAAAAGCTTGTAAGCCGAAACAAGTTGTCTGTGAAATATATTGGCTGACATGTATATACATCTGGGACTAACAAAGCTCTAGTCGACGCCGCTCGACTAGGGGATACCCTGAACCCTGCAAAGCACCGCTATTTCTAAGAGCCGCTAACATTCTGTGTTTTTTCTATGTGTATATGTACATTATAATAATCATATACACATATACAGACGCACGCACAAGCAAGCGTTTTGCTAACAACGCAGACTGCGCTTGGAGTGCAAGACGGCTGTGTTATGTGAAATTAAATGATTGATAACTTTTTCGTAGACAAACGTTTTTGATCAAACTTTCAGAGCGTATGCATTTCATTCATTTGTATCTATGTGCCTAAGTACAAGATCTACTAAAACACGTGTTTTTCCTAATTTGAGGCGAAGGGCGTGGAATTCAAAATTTAACAAAAGTCAAAACTGTATTAAGCTGACATAAAACTAAATGCAAAATTTGAAGACTCTACCTATAAAGATGAATTAGAGTTTTATAACTGAATCTCGGATTTTACTTTATCGATCAAATTAAAAATAGAACAGTTATCGATTTTTTGAAACAAATTTGATCTGCGCGTGCTGTTCAGGGATCTCTAGCTCTTACAGGTTCTGTGATCGACACGTTCACATACGGACGGACGGGCGGATGGACGGTCGGACGGACAGACGGACAGACGGACAGGGCTAAATCGACTTAACTTGTCTCCCTGATCATGAATAAATATATACCTAATAGGGTCTGCCACGCCTTCTTCTGCCTGTTAGATACATTTTAACAAAACCATTATACACTGATTTTCAATGGGTTCAGGCTACAAAACTGAAAAAAAAACTGTTCATAAGCCAACGTATGAAAGTCTGATAAATAACTAAAGAAGGAAGTCAAGTACAAATAACATCACTCTGTATAGCAGCCGCCTCGAGATATATAAATGGAATCAGCGAACAGTCGAAGTAAGAATGTGGATAGAGAGTTTTATTATTTAAAAAGTGTAAGCAAATTAATCAAATAGAGTTACGTGTAAATAAAATTGAACTGTCCAATTAAATTTAATTTTATTATTATTATTAAAATTTAAGTTTGATGAATGTTTTAAATAGAAAACGTTCTTCAGCAGTGAAAGACAAATTTTAGGGAAATGTGCTGACAAAGACTGTGTCAATTAAAAGTTTAATTAATTCGCAATACACACAGCCTTACACACACGCACACAGATAAGCAAAACAGAACCAAAGTAAACCACATACAAACACATTCAGCAATATGTAGACAGTTAGGCAATCAAACAACCCAAATACAAGGGAAGAAAAAATTAAATATATCAAATATCACCGTATCGTATACCCTTTCATTGTTCCTAATTATTTAAGTTGATGCATTTACAGGTAAACCCAAGAGAGAACAAACCCAGAGTGACTGCCCACTAAGAAATAAATATATATATATATATATATATATATATATATATATATATATATATATATCGTCAACTTCATCGAAGAGTCGTAAATTCAGGAGACGAAAAAAAGATCTTCAATTCATATTGATTTTTGTATAACTCATAATTTGCGTCAAATTCTAAAAAATATTTACATGCAAATTACAAAGAGGAACAAAACACAAATCTCTTCGCTATCAAGATTCAAGGGACACTCACTCGCACACGAATAATCTTCATGCGCTGACCAACTTGATAATGTAGCCGATAAGCCCGCTACTGAGCGTGAATAATCCCACGCCAAAGTGAGACAAATCCCATGAGAGATGTACGTAATTATTTTAATTGTTTAATGTGATGCGGTCAGGTCAGGTGTGTGTGTGTGTGTGTGTGTGCGAGTGTCTAAAAAATCAGTGCATGGCGCGTTATGAGATACCTGTGCCATACCGTGGAGAGACACACAGACGGATAGGGCACACAAGCTGGACTGGCGATAAAACAAATTGCATTCAACTAGCGATTGTTTGTTTTTGTTTTTAATGATTAATGAGCCAGGTGACTGCCGCACCTATGAGTTGGGGAGCATTTTGTCTATGTAAGTTGATACTTAGGGTCCTTGTCTTCGGATGGGAGGACGACTAGCATAAATAGTTGAACAACTTTCAGACAACAAAAAACACCTCTAATGTGTTGTCATTAGCTAAATGCGAGCTGTGTATTCAGCTGAGCAGCGTTCGTTTAAGTGGTTGCGTCCTTTCCTTAAAGACCTGTTCAGGCTTTCGATCTCTGAGCTCATATGACTAATCACTGTAGAAGATTTTCCATGTATCAAACAGTCATAGCTTACAGTAAATAAACGAGTTTAAATCAACAGATCAATCTGAGAACCTATAAGAGCTATAGACTTCAAATTTTTTATGTAGGTCCCTGTACAGCACGCGCAGATCAAGTTTGTTTCCAAAATTCGACAACTGTTTCCCAAATATTTCAATTAAAGGAATGAAATTTAATACAAATTTCATTCAAATCCATTAAACATTACAGGAGTTATTAAAGAAAACGTTTGGCCAATCGGCAAACACATGTGACCAGCAGGGCTAAGCACACAAACACATAGATACTGTGAACTGCAAAACTGAATATAGCAAATTCTAAGAAACGCAAATTTTAGTGTACATTTGCATATTATCAGCTGCTCTATCGAATCGAAATTTGGATGGTGCTATTGGTTAAAAATTTTAGATTGAATTGAATTTAATTTTGTGGGAGTTTATACTAAATTCAAACTCTGCGGTATTTTGAAAAAAAAAGGCAGATAGCACGGGAGTATCAGGGTATCTCCTCAGGACGCCAGACTTGAGTTTTCTTATTTGTTACACAATAATGTAGTAGACAATATAATTTACGGTGCCAAGGCTTGTAATTGTCTATCGAACAAAATTTGAAGTACACATTTGATTCGATGTTTGGGGTATCCCCACGTCGGGTACCCCTGGAGCCGTCTTACTTGTTCTTTTTGCTTATTTATGAGACGTTTACTAATATATGAAGCATTGCAAATAACCAATTTTTGAAAACTCTCGCTTATTGTATAACTCATTCGAAATTCATATACAAATAAAAGAAACAAAGAGAAAACCCAACTTTAAATTAAATACTCAGCGTTGAAATTTTAATCATGTTTGAAACATTTTTATGCTACATACCAAGCCGAGCCATGGCCCACGACCTTGGCACGCTTTACGATGACTGAAAAATAAAAGAGACCCGCGCTTAATTGCGCTGTTAAGGATCATATTTGCACTCATTTGGCAGCGAAATTAATTATCAAAAACTCGTGGCATTTCGTGCAAAAACAAATACGAGTATATAAAGTTTCCTGGTTAAATGCTAAATATTTTCAGCATTCCACGTCGGAGAGCACACACGCACGCACACAGGCAGAAGAGGCACATGCGTTGGCATGTCCTTGACTAACTTTTTATGGCGGGTGCCAGGCTAGAGAAATTAGTCACAGAAGTGGGAGAAGTAGTTGCTTCCTGACTCGGCACGGGTTGTTGGCTTGTCAATCATGCAAAAACTGCAACCGCTGCATAACCACCGGTTTATAATAGCTTGCCGGCCAGGGACAGCGCCTGGGCCTGGGCCAGGACCAGGACCAGACCCAGACCCATAACCAGAACAGGGGCAGAAGCTGAAGAGTGAAAAGAGTGCTTGAGGAGTGGCATGGACAGTTTCTGTACATTGGCTGTTGCCTGGTTTCGGCAAAAGCTTTTCAAACTTTTTAATTATGCAGCAAACAGAAAACTTTGTGGTAATTTCGTTGCAACAGTTGGTCCAGCCGATAGGATGGAGCACCGATGGCAGCGTCAACGTCACGAGCAGCAGCAACATGCAGCAGCAGAAGCCTGCTCTAGTTGACTAATTGAGTTAAGCGTGAGGAAACAGGAATCGCGTTAGGTGTTCTTCTTTTACCTTTCACAAATAATAATTTGCCAACAACTTTAAAGTGCATCAATCATAATTAGAAGCCGCCACCTTTCCTATCTACTAGTGGACTGTCATTTGCATATGGCGTTGCCAGATGAAAATGATGTTTACCAATTCAATAGCATGGAAAGTGCAGCAAAATGAATTGGTAATAATTAGAAGAGCCTAGACTTGATCTTTGTAATATTCTAACTCACTGAGAAGGAACTATAACCGGGATTCAATTAATTAGTACCATGAAGCAAGCTAATAGGTCCTAACTGTGAAGCACGATTGAGTCACGCTTCTAATGTTTCAAGAACATATACAAATTATAATATATTTTTACATTTTTTCATAATCGTTTATCTTTGTTTAACCCTATGAGTGCATTTTTATACCCTGAGCCCATTGAAAATGGGAAATCAGGGTATAATGCTTTGTTGAAATGTATGTAACAGGGAGAAGGAGGCGTGGCAGACCCCATAAAGTATATATATTCTTGATCAGGGAGACAAGCCGAGTCGATTTAGCCCTGTCCGTCTGTCCGTCCGTCTGCCCGTCTGTCTGTCCGTATGTATGAACGAGTCGTTCTCAGAACCTATAAGAGCTAGAGACTTGAAATTTGTTATGTAGGTCCGTGAATAGCACGAAAAGATCGAGTTTGTTAAAAAAAGTCGATAACTATTTTAGTTTTAA
The DNA here is from genome assembly GCA_961210405.1 of Drosophila mercatorum. Lineage (NCBI taxonomy): Eukaryota > Metazoa > Arthropoda > Insecta > Diptera > Drosophilidae > Drosophila > Drosophila mercatorum. Next base: position 24,248,143 of record CAUIUS010000004.1, on the reverse strand, counting down.
TGTTATCGATTAAAAACATTATCGAATGTTCGTTATAAAATTATATCTCCCACGTCTTTATAGCTATAGTCCCCAAATTTTTTTGTTAGTTTTTTAATTATTTTATCTAATTTTGGTTTTTGTTAGATTTTGGATAACGGCTCCAAATTACCCCAAATATTTAAACTGAGGATTGTTGCCCTCAAAGCCATTAAATTAATGGGGTTGCATTTCAAAAAATTGAAAAAAAAAATATAATAAAATATGTTGAACATAAGCTAAAAATTTCATTCAAATCCATTAATTCACGAATTATTAACAAAACGTTATTAAACAAAACGTTTGGCCAATCGGCCAAACACATGACCAGCAACGCAAAGCAAATTGTTTTCCTATACATGTGCACACATACACACGTAGACATTGAGCTGCGTGCATCTAGCAAATTCTATGACCTGCAAGTTTTAGTGTACATATTTCCAATAGATGGCGCTATGATTAGCTAATTATCAGCTATTCAATAAATCGAAACGTGGATGGCGCTTTCTATCGAACCATAGATGGCGCTATTGGCTAAACAATTGAAATTGAATTGAATTTAATTTTCTGTGCGTTTATACGAAATGCTAATTATGCAGTATTTTAAAAAACGCAGATAGCACGGGGTTCAGGGTATCTCCTAGTCGGGACGCCCGACTAGATTTTTCTTAATTGTTTAAAATGTAATATGATATTGACTTAGCTCATTAAGAAATCAAGTAAGAAAACTCTAGTCGAGACCGCTTGACTGGGAGACCCCTTAAACCCTGCGAAGAAGGATCACAAAATTAAATATTCTTCTGATAAAGTGTTAAATTTTCCCGATATGCAAACTATGGACGTTTCTCAGAAACACTACTTCTAAACGGGTTAGAGAGTTGAGATTTGGAATGTACACTCTCGTCAACATCCCAAGATCAAGCAGTATGAGTGCTCTAGTCGAGACTGCTCGACTAGGAGATCCCCTGAACCCTGCGAAGAATTACTATTCCTAAGAATCGCTAAAATTGTCCGTTACGTTTACATACACATACACAGCCGCACGCACAAGCATTCACTCTGCTAACTGAGACTCAGTAACTGAGATCAGTCTGCTAGGCGCCGATAATATGAGATATTAAATGTTTGATACTTTATTTTCTACACATCCGATTTTGATCAAACCTGTTGGGTGTAATCATGTCATTCATAAAATTTAACAAAAACCGAAATTGCAGGAGGCTCAAATAACACAAAATGCAAATTTGAAGACTCTGGCTATAAAGATGAGTTAGATATAATTTTATAGCTCAATTTTTATTTTCGTTTTTAATCGATAACAATAAAATTAAAATAGATATGCGCGCCCGATACAGGGACGCAAAACAATTGAAGTCTCTAGCTATTGTAGGTTGTGAGATCGACGCGTTCATACACACGGACAGACAGACTGACAGGGTTAAATCGCCTCGGCTTGGCTCCCTGATCAAGAATATATATAATATATGGAGTCTGCCACGCCTCCTTCTGTCTGTTACGTACATTTCAACAAAACCATTCTACCCTGATAAATGCACTGTGGAACGAATATACACTTGAAGGGACAGAGAAATTAAGTTGCATCGACAGGCAGGACGAATCAAAAGTGAAAACAATTAAGTTATGAAGAAAAGCAATCCCAAGTATTGTTCTAGGTCAATAAGATGAAGCCGACTTTGATAAGACGGTAGAGGGAGAGACCAAAGAGAAGAGACTGCATTTGTATTCAATACGATACTGATACAATTTATGTTGCGGAGACCATATAATTAACCAATATTCTAATATAGGTCGTACCAACGAAATATAAAGGAGTTTGGTTACAAAGGGATCATTGAACTTTTGTGTCCACCGTTTATTGAAGTCAAGAACACTTTTGGCTTCATTTGTGATGGTAGAGATATGAGTATTGAACCGGAATTTTGAGTTGATGAGTACACCAAGATCTTTGACAGAAAAAATGGTTACAAGGAATTAATATAAATTGAATAATTAGCAAAATATGGAGTAGTAAGACAAAAGGTCATACATTTAGAGCCGATTGGCCAAGCATCAAAGTTGGAAGGAATAAAGGTCATCATGCAAACATTGATGATCGATAGAATGCGAATACGAAAGACAATCATCATCATCTGCATACAGAAAGATCCTTTAAAAATAAATACAACTGGGAAGGTCGTTTATATGTAACCGTCCAAGTGGTCCCTGAGGTACACCTGACAAGACAAGTTGATTGTAACAAATCTCCAAAAAGATGAGAGAAATGATGACCATGAATAATTCAATTAAGAAGATTGTCCTGAAAGGACAAGCGGATCCAAATCCAGCAGTATAGTTTCTCCAGTCGGAAGAGGTTTAGACCAATATTTATACCAATATTGAATATTGTATAGACGGAAACTAATGTCCACCGAACACCTTCTCGAGGGGGCGCTTATCATTTATCTTAAATATATTCCTAATTATTATATTTCAGATTTGAGCATTGAACTCAGAAAACTTGGGCAAAAAATGGTACAAAGGTTTTATATGACCGAGATTTCATATTCTGAGAACCCCTAGTTTGATGGATCTTGACATGATCGTCTCACTGTGTAAATGTGTAAGTGGCTGTCTTGCTAGATGACTTTAGCTGATTGATTTTCTCGAGATGCTTCTTAAGTATCGGGTGAAATAACCAAAACTCGATTCATTTGTGCTCTTTTGCGGTTGATGCTCAGATGCTGTTGCTTAATTGCCGTCGCCGTTCATTTCTTAATTGAGTTTTTAAGCATTAACGCAGCGAAGCGAACATCCCGCACATCCACATTCCGACGACAAGCCCTGGAGCTCCAAAAATTTCCAGCCTGTCAGCTGCTGAGCTGTGCTACGCAGGGTCAAACAGATGCAGATGCAGCGGCTGATGAAGAGACTGAGCGTCTTTACGACATGCTTATTGGCATTGGCAGTATTGCATAACGACGGAACACTCTGCGACAGACAGCCAAAAGCGTTTTGCAATCAACCGGAGTTCCGTCTTCCCCATCTACCCCACGCGTTTGCCCTGCAGCTCAAATGAGCGAGAAATCGCTTCATTTAGCAGACAACCATCCCTCCTTCGCCTGCCCCTTGCTGAGGGATGAGTGCGATACGTAACCACCTTATATAATAGTCTCATATCTCATATGACTATCCCATATTATCTGGGCTCTGCTGCCTTGGGTTGAATTTAAGCACAATTTGGTCACTCGGTAGACAGGCCGAAGCACCGTGGTATCCCTTCCTATTCATGCATATTGATAATCTGAAACGCTTGAATGCTCATTTAGTCAACTTGAAAGGAAGCCCAAGTATCCAAGCACTTCGACCCAGCTTGGACTTTTTAATCATGCGTGAGCGGTCAGTTCTAGGCTTGTCTCCGTTTTCATTTTCCCGTTTGATGTAGGGACGTGGCTTCACTTTATCCTCTTGGCCCCATTCATGCACTGTTCTGCTGTTCATTTTGGGGCTCGGACAAGGTTCGTTCCAAGCGCAGACACTTTTCCAATCAACTTGAGTGTGTGTCCTTTGCCAAGCTGCTGCTGGCCATTTTCCTGCTGACTTCGTGCCGATTTTATATCTTTCATTTGAAAAATATACATTTTTTAATGCCTTTTATTAAATCGGCTTAGATTTATTGTACACATGTATATCATCATATTTATGTGTGAGTGTCTGTGGGTGTGGGTCGTGTGTCTATATTATATTTGATGACGATACTATGTGCGTATGTATGTGGCAGCTAAGCCCTTTTCTTTGGGTCTTTGCTGCGATGGTAAAATACGTTTATGGATCTTAAGGCAAATTTTGTGCATATAATAAGATTTATTATTTTGTGGGGCGCATCAGTTAAACGGCAACGTTGAAGTTGAAGTCTTAGACAACATTTAATTTGGCAAGGGATGGCCGGCCTCTGGTTCGAGTTAATCTAATGAACAGTATAAGCTTATGGCATTGGAAAGGATCGTGCCCTGATTGTATGTATACGAATTACAGCCATGATACTCGAAAGGACTTTGGGGGCGGCCAACACACCTGCTCATGCTGCTAAGTCAATCTGTTGAACACATTGGAACTTAGTAGCAACTGGGAAGCCGCAGGTACATGTAAAACCCATTTGAGTTCCAGCGTAGGAGATGCTTACCGAAAACAGTAAGCTCAACGGCACGATTACATGGAAAAGTTTTGTAGTTTGGTGATGAGAACATGTAAAATCTTTTTGACTAAACACATTTATGTAATGCTGCTTTTCAAGTAAAAATCTACAGCATCCATAAAGAGCTCGGGCTCTTTATGAAGTCTCTAACATGCGCACATTAAGAAGCGCGCTCGGACCAAAATTTAACGCCAACATCAACAAGTTCCTGTCACATGAATACGTCAACCACCGACCAAGCAACCTAACCAAAGCAAACCATCCTGCATGCTTATGAGAAATTGCATTGAAAGGACGCAACCGAAGTTAAGCCAGACATGCGAATATTTTGTATTTGGGTTGTGCAAATAATTGTCCATGATTGGATATTGGCAGTCGGTCGAAGCACTATGGAATCCTTTGACCCACTACCTCCGCTCAGCGTTCGGCCAGCTGCGAGCAATTAAACGCATTGTATGGCTTTTCAACTTGATTAGATTGCAATTTTGCATTGCACATGCACGAAAAATGCATGGAAAATGTTTGTTTTTCTCCAGTCGACGAGTCGGCAAAGCACATTGACATTGCAGCAGCAGCAACTGCAGATAAAATAGAAGCGAATGTATGTGAGGCTTGGCTCTGACAAATCTACCAGATACATGTGTTCATATAGTTAAGTTTTGCGCTTATAACAGAAAAGCAAGCCGAAACCCAGCAGGAAGTGTTGTAATTCGCACTTCACCACACACTTTCACACACCCGCACACACACGCTCACACATACACACACACACACACTCTCACATGGATAAACACGCACAACCACATACCGTTTAGCATGTCGCATGCATGATTGCGGAATATTAAACGCCGGCCATGCTGGGGCTCGGCAGGGGCGGGTCTGTCTGCAGCGTTGTCTATACGCAAAATTTGTTTGGTTGCTTTGGATTTAATTATGGCTATCACTGTTGGCTCATAACTGCAAAACATGCAGGACCCAAACTCGTTTTTGGCCAGCCTTTGCCTCAGCTCTTATCGGGAAAAGTCGTGTAACTTCGCAAAATACTATAGAGCTGAACAAAATTTCTCTTTTTGTGGGCATTATGGAGAAGTATTGATAACTGCAATTCTTCGGAGTCTTTCCTATTCACAAGACAGTTCATTCCACAGTTAGCCATCATGGGTCAACGACGCTCCAGTCTCATCAAATAACACAAATTCAAGATATAAATAGTCTTAAGCAAACATATGCTGCAAAATATTAGCCAAAGAATCATTTACTGGAATTTCCCTAACGCTGCGGGCAGAGTCGACCCACTTGAAAGTAATTGCAAAAATTTCCTGCCTAAAGGTTAAAATACAAATAGTTTTAAGTTAAGTAAAGGCCTTTGCAAACAAAGCAAAACTCTCGAAGGAGACTTTTTACAATTTGGTCAAGAAGTTGTGTGCACGAGTTGTTTGTGTGTGGTTCCGAACGGCACAACCACACAGACCGCACGCAACCACACATAAAGTAATGAAAAGCTGACTTAAAAGGGAAACTAAATTAAATATTTGTGCAAGAAATATAAATTCAATGCGCATTCACAAACAAAACCGAGCAGCATCAAATTATTGATATGAACACACGCATGGAATATTCGAAAACAAGTAAGAAAACTCTAGTCGGGCGTCCCGACTTGGAGATCCCCTGAACCCCGCCATAAGACTGGATAACTTCGATTTTTTTTTAATACTGAAGAGTTTACATTTAGTAAAACCTGCACGAGATTAAATTAAATTTTAGCCAATAGTGCCATCAATGTTTCGATTCGATAGAGAAGCTCTTAATTCGCAAACCATTGCACAATCTAGTAGACATATAGACACATGTAGACATATGTACACTAAAACTAGAAGTTCTTAATATTTGCTACATGCACGCCGTTCAATGTGTGCTTGTGTATGTGTGCACAAGTATAGGAAAATTGTATGCTTAACTTAGTGACTTCTGTGCGACTTAGCGGACTTTAATGAAATTTTCAGTCTAATTAAAAAAAAAAAAAGCTTTAAAACTCAAAGCAAACGTTCATATATTGGCTTTAATTGCCACTACTTTCAATATAATATATATATTTGTGGGAAATTTGGAGCCGGTATCCAAAATTTAACACAAATCCAAAATGCATAAAATAAAAGTAACACAAAAATTTGAAGAATCTAGCTCTAATGACGTCGGAGATACAAGGCTACAAGGCTACATCGACTTTGCTTGTCTCCCTGATCAAGAATATATATACTTTAAGGGGTCTGTTATACCATTAAATCCTGATTTTCTATTTTCAATGGGTTTTGGGTGTAAAAAAAAACAATGCAAATAAGTAAACGATTCAATGAAATTATTGACTTTATTAGAAGATCCCAAAATTACTAGTGAAAAAGTCTCATTTTTTTTTATTTGAACACACATTTTTTTAGCTGTCAATGCTACGAGTAGGTTTGCGAGGTTGGTTTCTCAATTGTTTGACTTTTGAACTCTTTGCCCGCGTTGCTTGGAGCGTTCAAGGCAAAGTTTGTCAGCGAAGCAGACGGCGCGGCATCGCTCATTAAGCGTTAATTAGGTATTGAAGCAATTGACCTTTGCTTAACTTTCGCTAAGCATCGCCTGGGGCACAAAGCCAACACCTATTTGATGTTACCCGACTGAGTTTAGGCCTGGGAGATGAGTGAATCAAACTAATTGGCCACAATTTAATTAACGTTTGATGAATTCCTTGGCCATTTGTCAGTTTGACAAAAAGAGCTTTAAGCAGCCGATTTTTGGTAGTATCGAAGAAGAGAAAGTTCTAAGAAAATAATGCAAAAATACTCCGAAGCAATACTGAACTTTTTTAAAACAAAACGAAAAATCATGAGAAAAAGTTGTAAAAATTTGATAAGCTTGTCGCTAGGCAGGTGGGTTTCCACTTTTATGCCTACGCCACGGTGGAGACCAAAGCAACTTAAGGTGAATCGCTAGGAAAGTTGTGCCTAATGTTTATTGGCAAACTTTAGCATTTTTACAGCTTCTTGAAAGTTCTGCCACGGTATGTCTGGTCATTTGAAAGTTGAAATTATCGAGATATGCCAAGTTTTGTTTGTCTAAGAGGCTGCAATCCCACAATTGTCAGCACATTACGCCTGCAAGGAGGAGGCGCGTATTCACAATTCATAATAAAACTTTTCAGCCCCGTGGCCCCGTGGCAGTAGTCGCCGCTCTTAAATTTCAGCTATTAATTCGCTTATTTGCATAGAAATATTTTTCGTTATGTAAATATGTCTTAAGTGTATCCTACCCGACTCATTTACTTCTCACTTACGCGTTCCATGCTTTGCATCTCTGTCTGTCACTTACCTGAAAAGATAAAGAAAGCCAAATTAATAGAATTCAAAATCAATTTCAGTAGGCATTGATCCTAGCTTATGAACTATGTGTAAAACTGTCAGACCGACTTTTACACCAGCCATGAGCCTGTTTCTGTACAATGCACTTCTTTCCCATGCGATGCAGCGCGTAGTTTACGTCATAGAGGGTAAGATTAGTGAGAAGGTAGATTTGCAAATGAAACTAACTCGGTTCTAATCAGAACGCCACGATCACTCTTGCGCTTGGAACTATGTTCCCATAGTTTACTGCTTTAAGACGTCCGAAGAGCTGTCGGTCGAGGAATCGACTGAGCAAATCGAGTTCTCGGATATCATAGTGCACATAAATTACTTGATCAATGGCTTGGAGCTCATACCATATGTTATGCAGGTATGTCACTATTAATTGCCTTTTATAATCAGCTTTTATAATCGCCTGAGTTCTTTACAGCATCAGACGTTGAGGCTTCTTGCATTTTTCACTTTTGAATTGACTTTGATTTGGCCATTGTGGATACATGATACGAACTTCTTGATCCATGCTGTTATCATAAGTATCATTACGCTTATGAACACTATTCACTTGATGCTCATCTGCGGTTTGATAAAGATGCATCGCGGTTGTCTGCATGCCATCGTGCCTGAGCAGGGGAAGTACTAATCGCTGTCAAGGCGAGGGCGAAGGCGAGCACAACATGGCTGGGTCGTTTAACTAAGACACACACGCATACATAAATACAATCACAAGTAGGCCAGAGGAATGTGCTGTAACCTTGGGTTTACGAATACGAATACGAATACAGTGCAGCTACAACTAGAAACTCTAGGTCGGTTGGTTCAACTAATAAATATGCCAAAATACTCACACACGCACTGAGGGCCGCAGACATTTACAAATGAATCGCAGCTGAGGGCTGCTAGTCCCGAAATAAATCCATTAAATATTTGCGGTTAAACGCACCAAAAACAAACCGCAAAAGTAAATCATACCCAAAGTAGACACCGGACATGGCCAAGAATTTCTCTGTGCTTGTCCCATTTTTTTCTTCGTACGCAAAAATATTAGATTAGAAATTAGGACAACCATGCACAGCCAAGAGGCAGTCGGTCAGGCAGTAGAGCATAACGCCATTTACTTGATTGGAGATGGGTATTTGGGCCCTTCGGCCATAAGGGCAACGGTGGCGGAAGGCTTCTAACCATCGTCCAGCCAAAATTCTAAATGGTCCATGGTGAAACATAAATCATTGAAGCTGACATTTCGCCATTTTTACTGGACTTGTATATATGTATGTAGCTAAGGCTCTACATATTTGCTTAAAGACTATGCAACCTTTGCGGGGAATATCTTGATTTTCTACAAGGTGCTTGAAATGGAAATAACCTCGGGCGGAAGGTGTGTGCTAAACCATTAACTGAAGTTTTCGGGACAAACCTGCGCAATGACTTAAAGCAACGACACGTTGTTCCTTCTTTTCCCCCGATATCAGAAGCTTAGGTCTTCCAAGGCCAACTTATATAAATCATTCTGAAAATTGAATGTGGCACAGGCCACACACACATTGTGCGTTAGACACACTGAATTCGAAACGGGTGAGCAGCAAGGATTTGCGTCGAATTGTTCAAGAACGAGATGTGTATATCGGTGACTTGTGCGATTAAGTTGAAGCTGTTATTCCATTAGAAGAACTGATCAGTGTCAGCACTGACTATAGGTGTGCTGTTAGCTGATTATATGTTTTAAGTTTTCTGAGCAGAAGATATGAAATGCATTAATTTAAAATACTATTGAGCTCCATGTAATCTACGTAAGATATATGGGTTTACACACTTACATATATGCACTGTCAAAACTGTCTTATTTGACGAAGGATGAGTGAAGCTTCGCAAAGAGGACATAAAGCTTCCTCCGAACTAACTGATTAACACATGGTCTGTAGATTACGCACAATGATACGCATAATGCTAAGTGCAATCGACTATTATCAAGTTGGCAGCGCTTTTTGATTGTTTGTCCTGCTTTATTTACAGTAGTCAAGTTGGCATCTCCCAAGATTTATTGCTTCAAATTGTCAAGTTTTACTATTAAAAAATACCGAGTAATATAGAGAGGACGAAATGATGTTGTTCAAGGTACTGCGAAGCTCGGGTACAGCTCGTCCTGTGCTTCTCTTACGGTTTGCAGGCTCAATGAGAGCCGCAAGCAACTTCGACTACGATTTGGTGGTGCTGGGCGGTGGCTCTGGGGGACTGGCCTGCGCCAAGGAGGCCGTGGAATATGGCGCTCGTGTTCTTTGTTTCGATTATGTCAAGCCGACACCGGCTGGAACTAAATGGGGCGTGGGTGGGACATGTGTGAATGTGGGCTGCATTCCCAAGAAACTGATGCACCAGGCCTCGCTGCTGGGCGAAGCCGTGCACGAGGCCGTTGCCTATGGCTGGAATGTCAACGATCGGGACATTAAGCCCGACTGGAAAAAGCTTGTCAAGGTCGTGCAGAATCACATTAAGTCCGTTAATTGGGTGACCCGCGTGGACTTGCGCGACAAGAAAGTTGAGTATGTGAACTCAATTGGTAGCTTCGTGGATCCCCATACAATAAGGTACAAAGCAAAGCAGGGAGAGCAGAAGGAGCTGACTGCCAAGTATGTGGTGGTTGCAGTGGGTGGACGCCCGCGATATCCTCCAATAAAGGGGGCCGTCGAATTCGGCATCACCAGCGACGATATATTTAGCTACGAGAAAGAGCCAGGCCGCACTTTAGTCGTCGGTGCTGGCTACGTGGGTCTTGAGTGTGCTTGCTTCTTAAAGGGCCTCGGCTATGATCCCACAGTTATGGTGCGCTCAATCGTGCTGCGTGGCTTCGATCGTCAAATGGCCGAGTTTCTGGCAGCTATGATGACGGAACGCGGCATACCCTTCTTGAACACTACCATTCCCATGGAGGTAGAGCGTATGTCCGATGGCAAACTGCTCGTTAAGTATCATAACACGACTACCCTAACGGACGGTTGTGATGTCTTTGACACGGTTCTGTGGGCAATCGGACGTAAAGGTCTAATTGAGGATCTCAATCTTGGCGTCGCTGGCGTACGAACCCACAGCGATAAAGTCATTGTCGACCACACTGAGGCGACCAGTGTGCCGCATATCTTTGCAGTGGGCGACATCATCTATGGCCGGCCAGAGCTTACTCCAGTTGCTATTCTATCCGGCCGTCTGCTGGCACGACGCCTCTTCGCTGGTTCGACGCAGCTAATGGATTACACTGATGTGGCTACCACAGTGTTTACCCCACTGGAGTATTCTTGTGTTGGCATGTCCGAAGAGGTGGCAATAGAGAGGCTCGGGGCTGACAACATCGAGGTGTTTCATGGATATTACAAACCCACCGAGTTTTTCATACCGCAGAAGAGCGTTCGCCATTGCTACCTCAAGGCTGTGGCGGAGGTGTCCGGGGATCAGAAGATTCTCGGCTTACACTACATAGGTCCCGTAGCTGGTGAGGTCATTCAAGGATTTGCCGCTGCTTTGAAGTCGGGACTCACTGTTAAGACGTTACTGAACACTGTTGGCATTCACCCCACAACTGCAGAAGAGTTCACTCGACTATCGATAACGAAACGTTCTGGTGTAGACCCAACGCCGGCTTCGTGCTGTAGTTAAATGGACTAGTTTAGTTTTAGAAATACATTTCTCTTATTACACCTATGTACACTCTTATACACTGAGCGTTCGAATGAGGCGCCTGAAGCAATGGCACACAAATTCTTGGAATTGTGTCCCATTGGCATTAAGTTGCAACATTTCTATGCGGAACGTACTTTGGCATGTGAAGAGAACGCACACGTTCCGTTGATTTGACGTTTCAATATAAATGACGAGTTTCCGTTGTGCGACTATTTTTGGCATATGACGTCGTAATTTATGAAGTTCACGTTAAAAAAAAAAAAAAACAGAAGCGTCGTCAGAAGGGCCATCTACACAAGCTTTTTTCTTCGCTTCCTTTAGTTTCCGCTCGTTGCACGAGTATCTCTGACCCACAATCCTTGGCGTGCAATCTGGCTGCTGGCGCCGCAAAGTATGCCATGTTTTTCTAGGCCTGCCATTCACACACTACAACAACAATAGCAGCCACTGTTGGGGGAGTTACGCAAAGCGAAAAAGTTTGATTAATGTTTACTTCCGATTTGCATAAATCTTACTTTAGCATTTTGGGCAATTTTAGTTGCACGTTTTTCTGGCTGCCTCGAGACTCGCTTGCCTCGTGTCGCTTTGTTATAAATTATTTTTTTATTGGTCCGGTTTTTTGACCTGTTCTGTTCTCTTCTGTTCATACCGCATGCCTCATGCCTCATGCTCCATTCCATATCTCGTATGCTCTACTGAGGAGATTCGGTTTGGCCAACTCGGCTCCCAGATGGGAATGGGTCAGGGCAAATAAAGCGCATCAGCAGCATTTATGAGAAGGTTAGGTGGCATGGCGCAGGACGGATGCAGGTCAAGGCAGTTCATGGATGCAAAAACAGCTCAAGTGATTCACGAATTCTCCCATTTCTACGGCTGCGCCCATAACTCTTCGATTAGCTTTGCCAACTCATTTAATAAATGGTCTAGGTGACAGTAAGAAACTATAACAAATTTACCCAAGAAAACGAAAAACTGTTTTTAGTTTCCATTGCAACACCTTACAATCATAAATTGTAAGCACCCCTCTAATCCCCCAATCGAGTCGCTCCGCATGCGGCCCGCAGCTCGTGCTGCACAACTTTTACCCCCCCAAAAGTTTGGCAGTAAGTTAAAGCACCCGCGGGTAATTCGATAAAGCGTAAAATTTTGCACTTAAACTATTTTCTTTCTGGCATTTGGCAATTGCATTCGTTATTGCTGCCGTGGCACCTCCCGTTGTTTTCATTGTTGTTGTTCCTGCTGGTTTTGGGCGCCAACTGCTGTCAGTTGACCTGTGTAAGGGGTTTTGAATTACAATACAATGCAGCTGGAAAATTCGTGGCTGGCATTTGAAAGTTGAACTGATTGCGTGTTTCCAAGTGCACGAGTATATTGAGTCATTTTCTCGTGTCGGTACTACCAGCTGCCGAAGTAAACACCCAGAGAATGCTTAAGAGAATAGATGAAAAAGACTTAATCTGCAATTTATTAACGAACATAATAATGACAGTTCCTATTTGAATTAAATTTAGGACAATAATTAAGCTAAAATGCACTCGATATTAATAATTTTTTTGTTGGGTAAAAACTGTTTTACTCCATTCATTCCAGATCATTCCCGCTGATGAAGGACATCGCTCTCTAAATTGAACTCTTTCAAAGAGGAGGGGTGCTCTGGAGGGAAGTGCCGGACATGGATATAGTGGAAAACGTATACAACAGACAGATGGGACCGTTAAAAATGATATATATTCTTGATCAGGGCAACAAATTGAGGCGATCTTGACATGCCCGCTTGAAAGACTTAAATATTTTAAGTATGCATATATTTCTGCAGCACAACTAAAATCTCATTTGTTTGTATTATTTTGAATTGTATTATTTATTGGTACTTTTGGTGTTGAGTCCATTATATCATATTATTTCCGATATCAATTATGTCTTCTGAAGCGCAATCCGGTGTATTCCAAACTGGGTATAGAATGTAGGAAACTTCTGATCTTCATGCGCTTAATTGTTCACGAGTTAAATTTGTATATCTACTTCTAGCCTATAGCAAGACTTGATACAAATTTACGAAACTTAATTTTAATGCTCGACAGCGTGGCTAATGCCAAATATAGTCAAATTCGCAATTTAATTGTCTATTGAAATTTAAATTGTTATTCTGCCTCTTCTGGCCTTGAATTACAAAAGGCAACAAATGCTTTTATCGCATGGAACAGCTGTAAAAGCAATTAAATAATGACAATTAGCAATAGACAGCAATAAAATTGTTTGTCGCTGTCCATGCAGTCTTCGAGAAATTGAAGACAAAACATGACACTGCGTAAATACCTCAAATAATCAACACATTATCAACTTTTGCTTAATTACACATGCTGTGCAGATCCAGACACTGCAGTTGCTGCTGGAGATACAGATTCAGATGCAGCAATTGAATTGACTACAGAGCTTGGGCAAGTATAATATGATAGCAAACATCGTAGCTGACTCCTACCGTTGCAAGTGGAAAGTCCACAGACAAACACAATACTTACGCAGTGAAGGGCTGTCTAGAAGGTGGCGTCATTTGCCGAATGGTAATTGATATATTTAATAACTTAACTAAATAGAAAGCTTTTATTGTGGACCTTGATCTAGTTGAGGGGTATTTGCTTGTTTGTGTGGAAATTCAAAATTTAACTATTGAATCATTGAATGCCTGTTGTCTAGACAGTCTTGGGATGTGCCGAGACCAAAAGACCCAGACACATTTTACATCGACGCATCGGGCCAAGTCGTAGGTAAACAAATCAAGCACTGATTGCAAATTTAATGGGATTTAAAAATTTCAAATTGCTAAACAAGTTCTAAGCCTGCAAACAGTTTGTGCACACTGACAGGTGTACTTGTGCACAGGAGAGTAAGTGTGAGATGACACGCCCTCTGTCCACCACTCACAATTTTGTTATGGGCGGCAGCCGTGCAACCACAAGCTTCTGCGGCTGTTTGCCTAAAGTGGAATTGTTTGTAATGCGGCATCAACTTCCAAGGTGGAGGCTACTCGATAGTGGGTAGGAGTGGGAGTGGAAATTCATTTAAAATTTTGATTTACATTAGCTCAGTTTCCTTATTGTGTCATAAAGCAAAAAGTATTGCCATTAAGCATATACATATATGCTTGAGTTCATGGAGAAATCCAACTAAAAAATATTCGGATTCCCGCCAGGTAATCCTTAAATTTTAAAAGCAAAATAAGCAAACAGCTAATAAAATATTAATTTAATTTGTAACCTCTCATATCCAGTGTTTAAATACTTGAAGATCTTTTAAAGCAACCGCGATTGTGGCATCAGAGATGCGATTCTGAATGAATCTGTTCATGTTAACTATAGAAGAAATTTAATTTCGATGGATAATTTTTGAAAGATTGGCACTCTAACGAAAATATCATTTCCGCAATGGATGCAAATGAATGAAAAATGAATAATATCTAAATATATATATTTAGTCAAAGTTCATATCGAGTTAAGTCCATTGTGATGTATTATCGATTAATCGACTAGAACAAGTTTGTTACTGCGAAATTTTGTTTATCAAACTTGAAGAGAAAAGTTCTTTAGAAGGAACTCCTTTTCTTTGGAGCTGCAAAGCTATCGAGTGTCTCTCCACCCGATGATTTCTCTAATCGCTTGTATCGATACTATCGAGACTTACATCAATCGACTTAATAGGGATGCACTTCTTCGAGCGACCTCTCCCAAAAGACTAACATTTCAGAGTTAATCGATGACACTTAACATAACCACCCAATCTACAGATATATCTCTACATACTTTTTAAGTTAACACTTAAAAAATGAATACTGAATAAATAATATATACAATAAATAATGAAGTAGTCTTCAAAGACTCTACGGATAAACTGCATATCATAAGTTATAACATAAATCGATATTATCGGTGGCGCCACCATTTGTTTAACCCTTACTCTTTAGATGCAAATGCAGTGCTTTCTGGGTATAGTGACTACCCTATGTAGTCGACACCGATAAATAGTGATCACCCAAAATTTTTACGTGGAGTACTCTGAATAGTGGAAAATCAAAAACCTGTCAATAATGAACCGAATTTTTACAGCAATTTTCATACGAAAAACCAGCCAAAAGCAGAAAACGAAATTAAATATAAGAGGAGATATCCCTCATTTGTATTTTTGATTTAGAAAATTCAATTCGAGAGGAAATTCAGGTCTCTAATTCTGTAAAAACTACTGAAGCCATTGAATGTTTCAATAAAGTTAAAAGGACAACATTAATGAATATAGCGCTATACAAGTAATGCCTACTCTACGCGAAAAAGCGGTTCTAAAGTCGCTTTCTGACTGCAAGAAGCAGACGTAAATACGAAAATACTTTATAAAGCCAATATATAATACTGTGTTTTCTAATATTGTTAATGATTTTTGAATTTCAAATATAAAGTGCATAACCTCGATATAACCGACCAGGCCGTGCAATAATTAGTCCACTAAACCCAGACAGCACTGTATAACATTCTTGATTTGTTTCGCTCCTTGAGTGCTAGATTTTCAGCATTAATAAGTAAAGCGTTAATTGATATAGATGAAAAAACACAACTAACTAAATTTATGCTATTAGAAGAAATCCAATAAAATAGGCTTTCAATTTTTTTCTTCGCTTTTAATAATATTAGGTCAGCGTTATTTTATACTTGCTGTAAGTGGAGCATGTTAGTGAGTCTATTTGCCATGTTATCAGGCAGTGATATTTGGAAACACCGTCATTAGTGTTCACTAATATCTCACTCAAAAACTCAAAAAACTATACAAAATAGCTTCCAGCACTGACATAATCATCTATAAGACACGCAATCCTAATAATAAATATATCTCCGACACATGCATGTTTAAGTATGAATCAATATTTTAGTCAATATCTTTGACTAAACATTCACGAGAGTTTTTCTGATAATTTGAGTGGATTTGTCCGTTTCTTTCGTGGACTTGCAAATATTGTTTTTTTTTTAATCAACATTAACGCATTAAAGCGTCTCTCACCAGAAACTTCGAGAAGTATTCGTTTCAAGGATTCGTCAGGCTGTGCGGCTATAGTGCTGACTGCAGTATATGCAGCACCCGCTCCCCGCCAACTCAGCCATGGGAGTGTTTAAATATGTGTGCCGTAATTTAATTTCATAAAAGCAATTGTATTCCTGCCATGTGGCGACTAAGTTCGCCGGGGCTAGGGCATGCCCAGGCCGAGAGCCTCCACAAACTCCTCTGCCGTTTACTGGAATGACAAAATGACGTTGCTCCCAACTCTGAGCTGGAGCTGCCAGTGAGAGTGAGTACCGCATTTATTTTACTTTTTGTTAGTTTTTCTCTCCTTTTTTAATGCCAACTCCGAGAGTCAACGCAGACGATGAGCGTTTCCATTGTCTTGTCTGAAAACAGCTGCGTCGACGTCGACGTCGACTTCGGCGTCGAGTGTCGCATATTTGACATTGGACTTGTGTGCTCTGATAGCGCGCCAGCAAAAATATCACAATGGTTGGCAACACCGGACAGACGAGCACACACACATACATACACACTCTCTCACATACATTACGTATAATTCTGCATGTTGACTTTGTGTGTGCGTTAATATTTTTGTTGGGGCTCAGGCAACGCGACGTATGTGCAACGTGCGGCAAACACAATGAGCGAGGCAGCCTCGCACACACTCTAGTCATCATTTATGCACAAACGTTGCCAACTACTGCTTACGAATGCACCAAAGTCGCCGACTGGATTTTTGGTCGCCTGTGCCGTTAAGTTTTTCTGTCGCAGGCAGAGCCGCTGCCAAGGAACCGCTGACGCTCCCGTAGTTAGCGGGCGCAGACCGACCACGCTGAGGAATCCACCCAGACATAGACCCGTACACAAACCCGCCGTATGCAATAGCACAAAGAAGGAAAAATAAAATGCGAAGAAAGAAGCCGCGACTTAAGCATTTTCAAATTAAATTTAACTGTTGAAAACGGAAACTCAATCTCC
Source organism: Drosophila mercatorum (assembly GCA_961210405.1). Classification (NCBI taxonomy): domain Eukaryota; kingdom Metazoa; phylum Arthropoda; class Insecta; order Diptera; family Drosophilidae; genus Drosophila; species Drosophila mercatorum. The sequence continues at coordinate 24,230,860 of CAUIUS010000004.1, read as the reverse complement.
TCAGGCATCGCCTTTGTTTGAAGTTGAAGCCAACAGAAGCCGCCTTGAAAGTTATCAGAACTGAATTCTAAAGATGAGTTATTTGATTCGGATATATTTCATTGAGAGCCGTAAGAGTCAATAGCGCATATGCTTGCAACAGTAACTTAAAGATTTCCAAATCAATCCCTGGACTTGAGATGGTGACAAGAAAAGTGAGATTTTTTCTTCGTCCCTTATCTTTTCAAGTATGCAAAACTTACATTGATTATAAGGTGATTCTTCTTATTTCCTTGACTTATCCATTTCATTTGAAACTCAAAATGAGGGCAACTAAGTTACTTTTGCTCTCATCTATTGACATCATTCTTAGACTTATTTGGGCATAGTTTAAAAACCTTTGTATTCCAGATTTAATGACTAATTTTGAAGGATAATCAACATGATTATTAAGTCGAAAATTCGAAAGCTGAAAAACCATTAGAGCCTCTATTTCAAATTAAATATACAAAGTTCCGTGGCTCATTCACTGCTGTAAGCTACGAACGTTTTTTCGGATAGTTTTTTAGTAGTCTACCTGTCGAGTGTATAGTGTGGAGTGTAGAGCAGGATGCCTGTATTAGCCCAACCCGCATTATTACGGTCAGCGGCTGATCATTATCCGGTGGCAGCGCGGCTCCCTGGTTGCTCCCTTTTTTAGCTTTGCCCACTCTGGGGTCTGCGTGCAGCTATTGCTGTTGTTGTTTTGCACAGTCGATGTTTCCCATGCGGAAAATTGTCATTGTTGGTTTCGTTATTAATTAATTTGCTGCGGCTGCCTATCTTTCACTGTGAATGTGTGGGTGCATGAGTGCATTTCCTCTCTCTCTCTCTCTCTCTCTCTCTATCTGTGCGTGTGTGTGTATGGGCATCTGCTTTGTATGTGCCGCCGCTTTTTGGCCTGAGCGTCAGTCTGGGTAATAAAATATTTGCGCATGACTGAAATTGAATAGTTTGCTGCAGTTCTGCACAATTTCCAATTGCAATGGAATCATTTACTTAATTATGCACCGGCAATGAGCAGCCAATAGCGGTGGGCTGACCCTCCCAGCGATGCGGCAAAAGTCTTGGCTTTAATTCAGGAGGAAAAATCTTTTTCAGAACTGAAAAGAGAATACCCAAGGCACAAGAGCTTAAAATCACGTAGTCTCTCATCTAATTCTTCTAGGAAGCTCCAAATGGAGTGTGTCAGTATGACCTTTGTCTCTTGATTCAAAACATAGCTAAGGCGCAGCTATTTGCAGTCATTATGTAGACCAAGTGAAAATAGTCTTTGAACAGTCCTTAAAGAGGAGAACTGCTTAGCTTTTAGTTGAGGTGGAGTTTATTTCGATTTTTCGGTCAAACTACTATGTTCTTGAAGAAGATAAAAACTTAAGCATTGTAGTGCACTGAAGTCAGCACTCGCACGCAAGAACTTGAAGAGCTAGCAGGCAGAACATTAGCAAATTGAGAGCATGTCTGCCAGCTGGTATCCGTCAAGGTGAGCCCAGCTGTCGGCCTTCATTATCAAAGTCAACCTATTATGTCCCATGTAGCAGGCAGGCATAGCAAATGATGACTGTTGGCATAGGACTCACAATGCTGTTGCATGTGCATCATATGCGCCTTACTTGTCTCGCTGCTTCAGTCAAAGCCACAAAAATATCAAAGCATTTTCAAAGTTTAGCACGACCCCTTGTATCTCAATACCATAATGCGTCTATATGTGTGAGTGTGTGTGTGTGTGTGTGTGTGTGTGTGTGTGTGTGTGTGTGTGTGTGTGTATGTCCATTGGTTGTTTCTCTAACGAGTCTTTTGTTATGTGAGATTCGAGAACGAGAACGAGACCCAGAGCCAGGCCCAGACAGATGGTAAACATGTCAGATTGACAGTGTGCAGAGTGAAAGCGACGTTGGCCAAATGACAAAATCACTGACAGCCACGCCCGCTGCTTGATTTGCAAGCCCCACAGTCCCGCAGCCCTTCATTGTCAGCTTGTCCTAGCTTTTTCAGCATGCTTTCCTTTTTTATACCTCTTTTTTGCGCCTCGTTTGGCTGTAGGGTGTGAATTATTAAAAGCCATGGCGGCAGAGGCAGTCAACGTCTAAATTAGCTGAAGCCCAGCACGGAAGGGCAGCCGGGATGGCAGTCAGGGCCGAGCGACAGCTTGTGCATTGTTTCACTTTCGACGAGCGCAATCATCATTATCATCATTTTTATCATGATTATCATTAGCATAAGCATTGTCATTGGCCCCACAACTTTCTCTTCTGCAACTCAAACTCCAACTCCAGCTCTGGCTGCTGATGTTGCACTACGCGCTTTGGCACGTGTTCGGCTTGGCCGGGGCCGAGTCCATGTCCTTTCGCTTGTCACTCATTCGCATAAACAGTTAATTATGCATAATATGCATTTTACAGTCATGTTGCGCAATTTTTATCTACGCTCATCCCGTGCTCTCAGACATTTTTATTACTTTCGCCCTCTGCGTCTCTGCCTCCCCCCTATGTTCTTTGATAAACCCGCCATCGCCCGTCGCATTTATGATTTTTAATGCGCTCATTTGCTTGCGTAGGTCTGTGCACGAGTCTCCGCTCGCCTTTCACTCGCTAATTCGATGTCCGACCCAGAGGAAGGCTATATCGCAATATTGTGATTGCATTGCAAGTAGCAATATAATTCTATTATATTTCGCCACATATCGACAATCTGCTAGCCTCTATCAGGAAGGAATTGCATTTTCGAATTTGAGTTGTTTTCTTCGCATAGATCAGTTATGAAAAGTTTTTTAAATTGAAATAAGTAAAGCACATCAGTTTGACTTGTATCCACTTTTGCTACTCATTACATTAAGTCTCAGTCAACTTTAATTATATGTTTATAAATTCAGCGATCCTAAGATATGCGCATCGCCTGTTTCAACCATGAACCATTGACACTGCGCATCTTTGCAAGCGACAGATCAGACGCTGCTTATACCCTAAATTATTTGGCATTTAAAACTATGCAGCAAAAAGAGTCTGAAAATATGTAAGATTCAATGACTCGGCCATTTGGGTATAGCCAAACAGACAGGGAGCTTGGACGATGAAATTCAGTTTGGCATTTCCTGATAGCTGACTCTTGGCGTGGCCTGCTTTTGAACTACGCAAAGTGTTGCTGACAATTATTACATCCGCATAGCATTCACATATAAGCCACACACATATTACGTATATGATGCGAGCGAAAAGGAAGGCAAAGTGTAGAAAAATAGCATTTTAGTCGCACATGTGAAATCGAAGAGATTTTGGGCTTTCACACAAAAGGCCATGAGAGAGGCGGATAGAGAGGGAGGGAAAAACTTGACGCGGGAGGAAAGGCGAGGGCGAGTGGAACAAGCAAATTAAAAAAGAAAAGGAAACATATAAGAAATGCGACGATTGAATTTAAATGCCTCCCCATCTAAGCTTAGGAGAAGACTTCGCCTGCGACAGCCACTTCGATTTCCAGTTCGGACCCAAAGTCAGAGTCACTGGCTGAAATGTCAGTTGCGAGGGTGACGACGAGCAAAGCCCATTTCCTTTTTGGAACTGCTTTCGACAACGCCTGCCAATGTGCATTTGAGTAAGTCATGAGAGCCAGTTGCCAAGATTTGCCTGCTGCACGCTCCATATACGCCCGCCAAGGACCCATCGCATGCTAATGGGCGCTGGGCATTTGTGAAAGCCGTTCTGGTCAGTTAGCCGGGCAGGAGGACAGGGCGAGGAGTTGGCCTCCTGTGCCGTCTGGCATTATAAAAATAGGTTGTTAATATGCATGACCATATGCCAAGTGGGCCGACCAGAACGAAACGAATGCCAAGTTCGTCTCTCCATGCTAAGCAGCTTGGCAACTCGGACGCAGCTTTGTCTTTTATTGCCCCATACAAGACCGGCAAGATGCCTTGAGACAGTTTGTTAGTTTTGCAGCCCGGCAGCTTATGGCAGCGGAGCAGGATGAATGTGAACTTGATTGCGCCCAAGTTGGACTGCTGTAACTTTGGGTTAGTGTAGCAAAGAGAACTTACAGCTAACTGATTTCCCTCCTACTACAGAAGGGAGCAATTGAAGAGTCCTAAGATACTATATAGATATGCGGCGAATAATAATAACAAATATTCAGTTTATGAATTAGATAACCATTTCGAAGCCGACTATTTACGCCGGCATTCTATATTGAATATTATTATTAATTATTATCAAGTTGTTGAGAATCACACGAAAATCAACAAATTATCTGCCTATCGCTTCAACTGCAGATCGGGCGTAGACTTACTTATCGTGCGACTCTCGGAAATGAGTTCTGACTTGGCCCATTCACGAAGCCAGCCCAATTAAAAGTCTGTCAAGCCAAATATATTTCTGCATATTAAGTATTCGCCTTGGCCAAGCACTTCCACTTTCTGGCAGCCAATCAGGCAAACCGAGATTCAGTTCTTTTGGCGAAAGTGTCCTCCCCCAGCGACCCTCACCCCTATTTTGCAATTCATTAAGTGTCAAAAAGTTTTGCTTTTGGTCATTTCTTTGGCGCCAACAATTTGCATACATCGAAAAGTTGGGGGAGGCGTCTTTCACTCGCTTTGCCAGCTTTGAAAGCTCCACAAATAAGCATTGAATAGCCAAAGTCAGACTGCCGACGCTTGAATGGTTCGCATAGAAAGTTCCACCTTGCAGCCAACGAAATGCAGGACAATGCCAAACAACGTGTGCCGTTGTCCATTGTATGAATGAATGAAAGGACATTGAATTAAATTTATTTGAAACGCAGTGCACAGTCTGAAACTAAAGTTTGCGCCTTTCCCTTCACCCGCACTCATTTGTAAACACACACTGTGTGTGCGTGTGTGTGTGTGTGTGTGTGTGTGTGTGTGTGTGTGTATGTGTGAGTCTGTTCATGCGTATGTGTATTCCAAAAGGAACAGTGAAAAATGAGAGAGTATGGCTCTTAGCAGAGGATGAATATTTAGATATTTTACGCTTGCTTCAGTTGTTGTTGCTGCTACAGCTGCAACTGTAGCAGAATATTTGTTGTGCTTATTGCGCCGGCAGAATTAACTTTGGCAATTTTAATTAAATTTCTGGACATTTTGGTTTTGAGCTACATAGCAAAACTGTTTTGAAACAAAAAAAGTTGCTTTGGAATTTGATCTGGGCTGAAAGTGTAAGCCGGGGACGGCGCTAAAGCTAAAGCAAAGTTAAGGAGCTCATCTCCATTGGAAAACAGGAAGTTCTTTCTATTGAGCTGCCGTTTTTGACTTTTATTGGTCCGTTGGTGCTCTGTGAAGTAAGACTCACTTCAATAATCAGTCTAATTCCGTCTCAATAAAACATATGTAATTTAATTATGTGCGTGGCAAGGCAAAGCTCAAGGCAAATACCTCGGCACTTCGACTTATGCGTTAATACGTAATAAATATGTAAAGAGAGAATGTGGCGGCAGCGGCAAGGAGAGGTGCGAAAGCAGCTCGGAGCACGGAAATAAAATAAAAAATATGTTGCATAATTTTGAGCTTTGTTCCAGCTTAGTGCCTTTCCACACGTCCATAAGCCCACACGCTCACGCACATCCACACACACGCAGGCATTTACAAGTGCAGGTAGATCCTCAGATCCTTATACGTCAACTTAACAGCGTAGAAAATATCCAAGGCAACAATAAGAACAATAGTTCCCCGGGGAGAGTCGCCAGCGCCGACTGCCGCGTCCCCTTTTGGCAAAAAGGCAAATAGCTCACACACACACACACACTGTCAGGCAAACGTCCACACCTACATGTACACACACACGTACATTCACGCATGCAAATCCTTTGCTGGCGGCAGCTGCTGTTGCGGCGGCTGCCATTGCTGCTTTTTATTTTAACATTTTTATTTTATTTCCACAGCGCCTTTTGTAAGAATCTTTGGCCTCCACCACGGCTTGTCGGCTATGCCGCCAGCTTTTCAATTTTATTTTTCTTTTCTTCACACACACACACAGACACACACGAATATACAAGCACACACATATATACTTGCACGCGCAGAATGTGCGAAAGGATAAATTTTTACATATTTTTCTTACCTTTAAAAATAATTTCCAAGCTGCTTCCCCTCGGCGGCCCCCTGAACAACATTTTGTTGGCTTATTTTGTTGCACAGTTGCTGCTAACTTGAAACGGAATTCAAATGTATATTTAACTGTGTGCGTATGTGTGAGCCACTCACACACCCACACACATATATATACACAAAGCACATTTGCGTTGAATTTGCATTTGTTTTGCTTCTGACTAAGGCCTGACTAGAAGATACCCTCACCCAGTACTGAATGTGTGACATATAAATTGAGATGCGTGTAAAGGTTAATATAACTACATAAGCTGACTGTATAATATATATGTCTATCAATATTGTTTATTTCAATAGTTCCTTTGAGTAGATTGTCTTGTCGTTCACTTTGCAATTGCATTTCTTAGACTTTAGTAAATTGTTAAAATTATAAAGTCTGACTAGTTCGGTTTGAAAAATTATTATTGCATTCCGATCAGATCTTAATTTATCCTCACGGACACACATCATTTCTCTGTGTTTATAGGGTATTTGGCCGTCGAGCATATGTAACGAGACAATTAAGTTCTGTTGACGGCAGGCTGAGTGCAAGCAGCAAACAAAAGAAAGGCGAATCGAGCAACAGGGAGAGACAATCACTAGCGAAGCATCGCATTCCTGCACACATACACATATATTAACACATATCCACACACACACACACACACACACACACCTACATAATCACATAGTCTGTTTTTTATTTTTGTATACATACATAGATTCCAAGACAAACTAACCGGCAGCGACTTGATGATATTTTTCCCTATGCAAATCGCATGTGATTCGTGCCCGTTTTCGTGCCCTGCGTTATCCGGCTGCCTCTAGGCGTGCGTATGAATTCATCTTTTTATAAGCGCATCTATGTAGTAATGTATGTATACAATACATGCATGCGTGCATGCATGTGTGGTATATGTAATGTAAGGCGAGTGAAGTAGAAGTCAGCGCCCCACAATATATGCATCCACACATACACTCGCATATACAGCATACATGTGTATGTTATTTATGTATATTTCTAGGTGTATGTGAATAAATACATCCATAAATGAAATTGAAAAATTCCAAGAGACACAGTGCCTCGACTAGGCTGCCAGCACGAGTATGCAACGTTTATTATTGAATTCGAATGCGCTGTGGGAGACGGGCAAGAATTCGAAAGTGACGAGCAAACTCTCTGTAGAGTCCAACAAAAGCTAAGATACCTCGGGCAAAGTATGCTCAGAATATAGAACAATATAAACATAAGTTAAGGATAAATTCACACTAACGATTGTAGGAAGCTAATATGTTTGTATCGTTGGGAAGATATTTAGACTTACAATTTTATTTTTTCTCAATTATGAGTGTAAAATTATAAAATTTAAATTTTATTTCAACAACAACGTTTGCGCAACACAACATAATGATACAAATGTTATAAATACTTTTATTGGTTAGATAGACCACAGACTTACTGAGAGATACATAGACACTTAGGTGGAATATTTAATCTGTGCATAAAATTGAACGAGATTAATATATTTCCAACTTGTGTTCAAAATGTATCATATTATTTTCACATTAATACCCTGGACAATTTCAAAGTGGGAAATCAGGGTATTATGGCATTGTTCAAATGTATGTAACAGGCAGAAGGAGGCGTGGAAGACCGTAAAAAGGATATATGTATTCTTGATCTGGGGCGACGAGCTGAGTTGAGCCAATCTATCCGTTTGAGTGAACACGTCGATCTCAGAACATATATGAACTAGAGACTTGGAACTTTTGGGAGAACTAAAAAATGCGTAGTCCACAGTTTTTATCAAACTTCATACATACGGTATACTTTGACAATAAAGCGTATCAATTCTCAATTTTATATCTATTTTTTTCCTTTCTAATATATACTATTGGTAAAAGGGTGCATGGCATGATAACTATTCTCGATAAAAAGATCTATCGAGATTTGTTTATAAAAGTATAATTCGTATAACTTAGGAACTACAGTGTGCAAAGGTTGAATTTAGTTTCATGTATATTTTATACAATTTTGGAATTAATTATGTTTTGGATGTCACTCATCCAACCTCTTTCCCCAAGACTTTTAAAAAACGTCTTTTAAATACTAAAAACTTGTGCTTTAGCAAATACACATGTATCAATAAAGTAATCACGCTGAGACAGCTTAATATTTATGTAAAAAAAAAGGTAAACAGTTCTTAAAATATCGGCTCTCTGCAGGGTTACTCTTACACTCTTACTTGTTTAATATATGTTAGTTTTAAGCGGCTTTCCATTTCGTGGAATTGTCTATCTTTTAAAAGTTTTATATTCTGTTATTGTGTGGTGGATTCAGCTCTAAAGAGCTTCGGCCAATACATACATTATGTGCAGCATAGGTAGGTAGCCTGTACAATAAAATAAAATATGTAAATAGCATAGGAAATATTAAGGAAACTTGGGTTAGTTTGGGAACGAGAAGCCCGGCTATTTGCACATATTACTATATGTACGTACATAACATTTGAATTTATATAAGTCTGTGGGAATATTGATTAGCATATGTGATTATCACGTTTGGGGTCGAAGCCAAGCGTTTGACTACGGATGTTGAAAAGACTTTCTTAGCTATTCATATTAAATGATAACAAGTGAGAACGTTGCAGTCGGGCGCTACCGACTGCAGAATACTTATTCAAGCCACACCACCAATTTGCATCTATATATACAATTTTGGCTTATCAATTGAGAAGGTTAACAGTAACTTATTCATCAAGCTTTTGCCCAAAATATGACATAATTTAAAGATTCGCTATATAGTCAGATCCCATATGCCACTCGTCTGGTGGGCGTAACAGAAATGAACGTGTTCAAGATTGAGGTTCTGACACTAAGAATGTAGAAGATAGACTTTCAAACGATTTGATATATATCAACCATATCTTCTTGATCTGGTTATAAACGTGTTTGCGCCTAATTGGCGGATTTTGCACAAACCAATATACTCATTCCACTTTGTGAATAAATAATATGTATATAAAAAGAAAGAACGTTGGAGTCGGGCTCCAAAGATTGCGAAATTCTTCCGGTCCCGGTGCGGTCATGTCGATAATTCTGTTATATTTAATTTATTTACTTTTTTTGTGTTACTAAAATACTCTTTTGAATACATGTTTAAAATTTGGCAAATCAATAGGGAAGCTCAAAGGTCCCAAAGTCATTATGTGGCGTATTTATGGCTCAGAAACTGGAGATTTTTCCGTTTTGATTTGCCACGCCCCCAGTGGCCGTAGATATATTTAAATGATGTAATATAATTTTTGGCGTTTTCATAGAGTGGTGGTAAGTGGAGTAATTTTCAAGGAGTCGATAGAGGAGGTCATCAGTAACTTAACACCCCATTTTAAAGCATCCAGCATTATTAATATTAACCAGAGTATTTATACTAAGTCTCAAGTCTCTAGCATCAATAGCATTCAAAATATAACAGAATTAGTAAAATCACTATATATTTAGATTCGGTTTTACACGCAGGCATGGCTAAATATTTTTTTAGGCCATCTTTATAGAATCTTAACAGAAACTCATGTGCTAAATTTGGGCGTTCGATTTTTAAAATTGTAGAAGAAACGGTTTGACCCCATTTGTCATGCCCCAACGGGCATTGATATATCCGCCATAGCTTTCTGATCTTGGGAAGCCGACGTGAGTGTTCAGTCTAAATCTCAACTCTTTATCCCTTCTAAATTTGCCACGCGCCTGCCTAGTGGGCGTATCGAAAAAACTTTACTTGACATTCTATTAGACGAGGGTATACACGCGTATATATTCAAAATTTCTCAAGCTTCAATAGCGTGGAAATGGTTTGCGTTCATACGGACAGTTGGACAGACGGACGGGCAGACTGACGGACAATGCACAAAATCTATATATTCTTATTTCACTTCCTGAATAAGTATAAATATTAACATAAAAACATAACCTCTTTTTGATCCCACTTTGAAACATACTTTTTATTCATATATTCTGTTAAATAAAGTAAATTATAGGAGATGAAATATAAACTCAACTGTCTGCGAAGGAGGTATTGATTCAAGAAAAATCTTCTTACCTAATGTTTTCTTGTCTGTGTTGGGGTGGCAAGCCTGAATAGTCTGCGGCAATGTGCTGCTATGTATCTGTCATAATTGATGTAAATTGTTTATAAAATATTTTCTGGCAATTCTCGTATTTATTTCCAATAAATAACTCAGCAGGCGGAGCTCGCAGCTGCATTCATTTTGTGGTCGAGCAAGTGCGTTAAAAGCCTTCGTTCGAGTGTCTGGCGAGCTTGGTGAGTCAAATGTCTTATTCCAGAGATATGTCCGTTTGTGCAACAAGTGCGGGGTGCAATCGTCTATCACCATATGCATGCCTCATTCAGACAAATCAACTCTAAACCGATCTTAGGAAACTCATATTTCCTCAGTCACTTACCTTTTGGACAGTCAATTTCATCGTACATTAAGTTGGGTCATCCAACAGAGGAGCAAGCCCCGCAGCACAAACAACATGTTCATTCACTTTCAAACTATTAAGTAATCCCGCGTGGCCAAAAAAGTTAAGTTATAATAGCCTATGGTTGCTTCTTTCGAAAACAGTTGAGACTGGCTGTTCCTTGGTCCTTAGTCTGCATTCAATTCTAAATAGCGCTCGGGCTTAAAACAAGTAAATGGCTTCAACTATGGACAGCCGCTTGTTTTTGTGTGTTTGCTTGATAATTTAAATTTGGGGTTCATTCACGCATGCAGCCAACACGCTGACGGCTATTTAGGAAAGTTTCTGTTTCGTTTTAGTTCGAAGAGTTTTCTCGCGAATTATCAGAGTGGCAACTCGAATCGAATCGGCGCTAGTCAAATTTATTGCTCGCCTACGGCTGCTTATGTTAATGAAAGTGATGTGTGCTGAGCGACATAAGCATATATGAATTGCGGGAAAGGCAATCGGATTGTGTCTGCTAGTGAGTGTGACTAAAGCGTTAAAGTATTGGCCACAAAATATTTTCTAGTCTAATAAAATTACTCCTACTGCAGGCCATATTAGATATTACGCATTCGTGCGGAATCGGTATTGGAAGTGGTGCAACGCAAATGCAAAATGCATAAATTGATTCTTAGCACGACAGCTAGAAGACCTCAACGCCACAACTATCCGCTATCAGTGACAGCCCCAAGCATAGACACCGACACACGCACAGGCACGGGCTCAGGCACACTGTGCAGCTCGAAGGTATAAAGTGTTGAGAACGATAAGTCAACCGTGTTGCATGGGTGCATCAGAAAAAATTATGGTATTGTTCGGATGCTACGGCTACCAACTTGTTACTTGTTACACACGCACTTTAAGAGTTGAGTTTTTTTTGGCGCCAAATGGCATTTTGATTTAGCTCCTATGGACACTATGGTCAGCACAGACATTGTTCGTTTGCAACTGGCGTCGTATACTCAATATTCACAGAACTTGCAATTGGCCATTTGGACGGCATTTCGAAGCACGTCGTTTGAAAATGAACGCTAAACTGCAGTTAAGACTTGGCCGCAGCAACAAAAATTAATGCAAAATTGTATACACACGACACGAATATGACGACTTCGACTACGACTACGACAACGAGCACGACAGCGACCACGATGACGCTGACGACGACGCCAACGACGACGACGAGGACGCTGACGACAACGCCGACGACGAGGACGACAGCACAGAAGAGACGCAGCAGCAGAAACGACAGCAGCAGCAGCAGCAGCAGCAGCTCATTGTTGCGCTTGCCACATTGAATGCGATCCGTTATGGCGGCCTTAGCCTGATGCGACGATGCGACTACCGGCCACATTTCACATTTTAGCGCCAGCTTCGTCGTCTCGCACACACAGTCACACACACATGCACATCCAGAGATACATTCGGAGATGAGCAACAGTCGAGAGACAAGACTCGGTCCCGAGTGCTCTCGCTGTTGCTCTCAAAGCCGAAATCCGCCAGCTGTGCTCCACTGTCATCTGCACACAATAAAAGTTATGCAAAAGCCAAAATACCAGCGAGCGCCACTTAATAGCATGCAGCCCGAATGGCACGACTGCTCAATAGCTGTATGTGTGTGTGTATGTGTGCGTGTGTGTGCGTGCGCGAGAGTGTGAGCTGACAGGGGCCTCTAATAAGCAACAAACTTTGCAAATCGTTACACTTCGCCATTCGCAGAAAGCTTTTAGGGGCAAAAGCTTTCGTTCGAAAAGCTTTCGCAAAGCTGTCGAATTATTGGGCTTAGGGGCAGCTTCCCCTATGCTGTTTATGGCATCATTTAGAAAGCTTTAAGCTTGCGAAAAGCCTTTAAGACAAGTCCGTTAAGTAATTACATGAGTGAAGTCTGCCGAAATGCGCGATTGCCAACGTAGCCGTAATATTGTGCAAGAAATTAACTCGAAAAGATGGTTGGGTCTACTTTGGTTTTGCTTTAACGGAACATTCAAAAGCTTGCTCGGCTTCGACCTGCTATTATTTTAGCTTAACATTATTATAAGGAGAATGCTCCTTACAGCCCCTGTTATGTTATTTAACATTATCTAACTACCCCTGATACAGAAGGGGTAATTCAAAACTTGACGAAACTCCTGCAAAGCAGGAATATGGGAGAGTATGAAAGTAGGAGGCAAACGAAAGAGAGACAGAAAGGGAGGGAGAGAGAGAGAGAGAGAGAGAGAGAGAGAGCAAGAGCGCATCACAGCAAAGGAGAGCAGACAACCCCTGTTATTGAGCTAGCAGACAGAAAGCAACATTCAACAACGCGACAGGTCTGTTAGGAACTTTTGAGCAACGGAATTTCAAGCAGTAAGAGTCCAATTAGCATTATCCCTGGACTCCTGTAGAGAAACTATGTTATATACAGAGATATATATTTATTTTCACGCAGTCGAATTAATTCAAACTAGGTTTCTGTGCTCCAATGTTCCAATACGCATTAATAAAGTTATGTCATCCCTTGCCCGAACTCTGCTGTAAAACAGTTTTATGGCAGCAAACGCGAGCGAAATATAGTTGTGCAAAGCTCTGGAGTGAGTGAACTGTAACTATCTTCAAATTCTGCTTATAACAGCATCGCTGCCATAAACATGACTATAAATACGCTATAGAGTACGCTTGTTGGCAAAAGCCCTTCATTAACAACATGCTCCAAGTACATCGTAACGAGTTAATTCCAATTTGCTCACCTGCTCCTTAAAACCCATCATTAGGTCAAAATTTCGACTCTTTCGTCTCCCCTATCGCATGATTTTGTGCTTGCTTGGCACATTTTGCTCGACTTGCGTTCGACTGGCTCACTTTTTGCCTTCATTTTTTAGCATTGCTCGCCATTTTTATGATATTCATGAGACTTGTCTTACATGTGTGTGTGTGTGTGTGCATCACGTATAAATATTTTACGACGTCCTTCAGTCATTTACTTTTATTGCAATATTTGCTCACTCAACGTTTATGATGATCATTTTAAGCCATTTTTATGGCCAACTGCTGTGCGAATTGCATGAATCACGGACCTGCTACTCGCAAGCATCCCACATGTGAGTACCCGTGGTCCATGCTCCCTCCTCTATGCTCCTTTCTCAGTGCCCCAAGTACCCTTAGGTGTTTGTCTACCGCTCTCTCTCTCTCTCTCTCTCTCTCTGTCTGTGTCCCTCTAAAACACTTTCTGTCTCTGTCAGTTTCTCGGTATGCGGAATCTTGCTAAATATTTGGCCACCTTTGGCCACTTTGCTGCTTTTTATATAAATGGCAGCTCATTAAATTGCAGGCATCGTTTCCAGCTGCCGTAGGCGTCGTAAATTGGTCAGGTGTTTTGTGGCCCTGCCAGCTTAGGGCCCCCGCTCGGGCTGTTGAATACTTGCATGTACAAATTCTAATTTGGTTTGCAAGTTGTCACATCATTTGGCCTGCTGGCCACGTAATGAGCTGCAGCTCAACCGGAGCCAACTTTAACTGGGCAACACGACTCGAACTTTAGCTATAACTACAACTGGCACTCGCACGTGCTGGCTGGCTTTCAGGCAACTGGAAACTATGTCAACACAGAGTCGAGCGGAGCGTGAGGCATTGCCATGGCGGCCAAAAACTATGCTAAAGTTGATGCCACTTTTGGCTCAGTACTTAAAGGATACGCTCGATTGCTTTCCGGCCTGAGCTTGTGCTGTGCTGTGACTCTCTCTCCGATGTTCTCGATTGTGGAGCTGTCGAGCAGTTGAGCAGTTTTCGAGCGCAATCGGACCGAACAAAAAGTGCACTTCATTTGATTTAAATTGATACGATGTCAGTTTGAATTTAATTTAGAAAATGGCATGGCCCAAAAATTTACTAACCGCTACTTGAGCGACAGCGGGAGAGAGCGAGACAGTGAGACAACGAGAGAGAGAGAGAGAGAGATAGATAGAGAGGGAGAAAGAGTGGGGTTTGTAGAAGAGTTTTATAAGTTATAATGGCCTGACCACAATTTCCCACTTGACAGCGGCCAAAAGGCATGCTCAAGTGCTTGGACACTTAAAAGCAAAATGTATTTATGTGAATTGAAGATGAGATGCCAGATCAAGCAACGGCTTTGCGAGTCCGCACTTCACATTACCATTACAATTACAATTGAGTTTTGCCAAAAATTTCGGCAGACTCTCAGGCGCACTTGCCCAACAACTTACTTGGCTTATCAATAGGCATCTGTGGCTTACTGACTCGTATCAAACTTGTTTTTGCGCGGCTAAAAGTTGTGCCTGCCAGCCAGCCGCCTTTGTGGCACCTGCAGACCTAAGAGCCAGCTTCCATTTATATACTATCTCGGAAATAAAAAGTGCATCAAAGACCCATTTTGATTGTCTCGCAATCTGAGTTTTTATGTGTGTCAGGCGGTCGTAGGCGTTTCGTCGCGCTCCAGTGAACCAGCTCCGTTGGTTTGGCAGGTCACACTCGATTGGTCCAATCAGAGCCCGACGTAAGTTAGATTACGTGTTGTTTTCTTAGAAGTGTCCTTCATGCGTAACTCAGATTTGAATTCGAACTATTCATAACTACTGAAGTAATATTCTCGGAACAAGTACCCCAAAAATAGTTATGCATAGTTCGTTGTTTCCTCAGGGTAACTCAACAGAGCGTTTGGTCGTTATTCACTTGAGCATTGGCGCAAAATTAAACATGAGACTCCCCCAGTGCAGTCGCGCCTTCACAGTTGCATTGCCCGCTTCCGAGTGTCCAGACCCCACATCAGGATAAGCACGGGCACTGGACTCAGGAGTCAGCATTCCGCATGTTTCACTCTCCCCCTTATGCAAGAACAGTCCATTGCACACATATCGACAATGACAAGTACATGGGCATAATAAAGTCTTGGAATTTATTTTTATGTACATATAATAGAGGGCGGCTGACCCACCCGTGTGCCCCTTCGCACACAGCCCATATGCCCGAACGCCCAATCATGCAGGCCGCCCCCAAGAGAGGCATTTCATCTAAAAATACGGAAAATGCTATTTGCCTGAAATCCCGAAGCCTGAGAAGCGGGCGATGCCTCTCTGCAAATGCCCAAACCCAACAACAATAACAGTTACAAGGCAAAATAAACAGCTCTAAGCAGACAGACGAAGTCGACCCAAGGATCAGAAACCAGGACCATGACCATGACATGCATTGACTTACATCGAATCCAATGCATTGCACGGCTCGAAACGTCTGACAAAATGTCTGCAGCGAATTTTCGAATTTTGCCAATATTTGTGTAGTCATTCGGAGATTATCCTAATTGAGAATCTCGGCGTAAAACGGGGGTTTTCCGAGCCCTTAAGGTTCGCCACGCTTGACGGTCCGAAGACCTATGGCCATCGATAAGATATGTATACATGCAAGTCTAGCGGGCAAGGGGACATGAATCGAAGCCGAAGCATGAAATTGTCACAACTGAATTGAAATATTTTGTGCAAATCTACAATTTGAGCACGATTTGCCATTACGAATAGGAAAAACTTGTATACTCCAAGCAGAACAATAAATCTATTACGCAGTTCTGGATTCGACTCCTGCAAAAATGCAGCAAATGAAGAAAAAACAAAAGACAAGCAAAGATTGGCCAACTTTGGAGAGATTGCCTCATTAATGGGCCCATCCGTTCGTTTTGCCACTATTCATTACAGACACAAGCGTCGAAGGATAACGTCCTCTATATACTTTTCGATTTATGTTTCGTGACAAATGTACAAAAATGGTAAAGCCATCAACTTACCCCCGACGACAATAATTCTAGAAGCAAAATATTTGCACAGGCCCAGGTCTAGGCCCGAATGGTGCGCTCGGGCAAGTGAAGCTGACCTGCCGAGCAGGGAGCAGGGAGCAGGCTGGCGGAGCCAAAAAGGATTACTTATCGCATATTTTGACATAAGTTAAGTTCATCACTGAAATACGAGAGTCAATTGTCCATTGCCTGATTCGGTTGGGGGTGAAACGCAAGCCAATGGCCAGACGGATGGTCAGCCAGTTGCTCGAAGGGTGATGGGGGAATTGTGATAAGCCGAAGGCCCGTCAGGACAGCCTGGACAGCTTGAAGAGCCAGCAATGGGGTGAAGGGTCCACCATCGATTGCTCCTTTGTTTATAGGCTTTCTACGCCTTGTTTATTTGCATTCGCCTGTTTGTATTTGCACTGAAATCGAGGCAGGAGCTGGACGACGGCTCCGGGTTCGTTGCATGGGCAAAAGTCTGCAGACCAATTGACAACCAATCGTACTTGCAAAACAATTGATGGATATTATGGACATGTGTACGGAGCTTCGCTTTGATTTGTCTTCGTTATTTTAAATGCGAGTGCTAATAATGCTTTATTATGCCCGAAAAAGGGACGAAGGCAGGCAATTTAATTCCAGTTCGAATGTAGTTTTATTTTTGGGCTTCCGCTGACGAACCTTGCCTGAATGCGTGCAGCTTAAAAGGGTTCTAAGTCGCTTGGAATTCTTTTAATACTTTCCCCAACTTTTGATTGCGTAAAAAGCTTTTCCTTATTCCTGCTAAGGCAACAGAAAACAGAAAACAATTACCTACTTCTTTTTTTACTATCCACACAAGCTGCCCAGATTTCTCTTTAAATTCAACTTAGTTTTGTGACGTTTGACACCCTCTCATGCAGACAGCACTTTATATCCAGACCTCGTGCATATATGAATGTATGCCTCATAGTTGGCTTTGCGTTGTGCGTGCAGTCCACACATGCTGACAGTCTTGAGACTGGCTGTGTCTCTCATCCAATAGACAAGGCAAGACTAGAATGCCAGCTCAAGACCTGTGGATGCCCTATTAGACACTGAATCTTGAATTAAAAATCTGTTGATACTTAAATGTGTTAAGTAACGTAACATGGCTTCTCTTACAAGCAGCAAACCCTTAAACATACATACCCGTTTTACATTTCAATGCTAGTACAGGGTGTAGTAAACACAACAGAATAACAAAGGCGAGCATGGACTGGGGTCCAGACTGCAACTTGGTATTGAGACTGCTCTGACTACTCATCCACAGCCGCGCCTGGTTGTAAAGATATAAAATCAGACAACTGCAACAACAAACAACAAGCAAGCAACAAGAGCAACCAGGACTCTGTTGTGCCTGTCTAGTGGCCGACGTCTGGCTTCTTCTGGCTCCTCAGTGCTCTGTCAGCTGCAGCGGCGATTTGTAGCGCCACAAGGATAATCACACTTTTAATCGTGATTTAAGTTTATGGCGCTGGGCGCTCGTTTAGTTTCTAGCCAGCCCGACGCCTTGCTTGCAAGGATTTTCAATTTTTTCCATGGCTTCATCAGTAACGTGGCGAAGAGCAGCAGGATCGAGCGCCTTGTTAACTTGCCGCTTTCATTTTTATATATTTTTTAATGATTTTTATTGCATAACAGGCGGCGTGTTTGCCTCTCTTCCATTGTCCTGTGCGGCAATTGCACTTTGCCACATTTTATAGTCGCCCCAGCAGCCCCCAAATGATTTGTGGATAATGCAGCCAGCCGGCCAGCCAGACAGCCAGGCGAAGGGCAACTTTAGTTTGGCTTCTGAGCACGAGATTGTCAGCTTAAGATTACATGCAAGACTACTTCAGCTTTAGCTGAAAACGTATACATATTTGTGTGTGGTGTGTGTGTTTGATTGTCAGTGTCTGCAAGATTGCATCAGCCGAAGTTGAAATTCAATCAAATTAAGTAGTTAGTTTAACTGCTAGATTCCCAGCATGCTCTCCATTACTACGCTCGACCATCATGGAACAACAAGGCTCAGCAGCCACATAAATCTTGTCCACAATTTGCCACACCTTTGCCCAAGCGTTTTACCCTGTAATTTGTAGCTACTTTCTTCCCGCTACACAAACTGGCATTTCCCTCAAGCAGAGACTGAGAGCGTATCCCATCCGCCCTGCTCAACAAATTATGACCTCTCACATTAATTTCACGTTGGGTGCCAAGTTTGCCAACCGCCATCTGAAGCTGGGCTTGGGGCTGAGCGGTAAGCACATTTTTGTGCTGTAATTAGAAGGCAGTCGCAAGTCAAGGAAAAGCTAGTGGCCAACTTGAGCAATGAGAGGAGCTGCCTGCAGATCGAGGACGAGGACGAGAGCGAGGACGGGGGCGAGAGGTTGGCCACTTGAAATGCAAATTGCGTGCAAATTATGGAAAACTGCCAGCCAAGCAGGCAGGTGAGCAAGTTTTTTGATTTGTTGTGCTAGCCGAGGTAGGAATTATGCAAGACCGGAAATATTACTTAAGACTCGAAAGTTGTGTTTTTAATTGCTTGAGTCGCTTTTCAATTTGAGATGCGCCACTGCAGAGTACAACCTGGCAAGACCTAATCAAATTAAATCATAAACTTAAAGCGCGCTGTTCGGATGGCGGAAGCATAAGCTATCAATCTGTCGATGAAGGATGCAAATCTATACGTACCTTAGACTCCCATAGCCCAATTAGTAACATACGCTGGAAATTCAAATAAGTAAGAACGTTGCAGTCGGGCGCTATTGACGCGACAGCCCAGCTGGCCAGGTATACCACTGCATCAATTTTTTAATACATGTCTCAAATGAGCAGCTCAATAGTAACATGGCCGTTCAATTCTTAGTTCATAGCTGCACTCCCTCCAGTAAGCGTAGATCAGCCCGAGTAATGACAAATTTCAAGTCCCTAATTTCAATAGCGTCAAAAAGGGTTGTGTTCGCACGGACATACGGACAGCAAGAAGGACATTGCACAAAACCAATATACTCATTTAACTTATAAATGACTATAAACGAACATAAAGTGCGGCTGGCAAAACCACCACAGATCACAATCATTATCCACCACATACGAGTCGTAGGTGCTTGATTCAAATTGTCCTTTCACAGTTTTTTCGAATAGTCCTGCCATGAAGCCCATCTTTCAAGAACAAATATAACGTATATCGAAAACAATTGCTAAGAGGTAAAGTATAGATCCACAAGGATGTTCAATCGAAAATTGGTACACAAAGTAAAAGTGAAAGTGTCAGAAGCTTTCAATAAATCTTAAGTTAAACTCTACCTCTTAAGGTGTTTATCCTATAAACTGCAGTGTTTCGCCAGCTACAGTTCGCAGAAATAGAAACGTATTAGAAGAGGAGTTCCTTTTCAGTTGTGTTGTCTGGTAGATAATATATACCTTCCCCCAGCATGCCATATACACTGTGCACGATTAAAGGATAATCTTTTTTTATAATTTACCGTTATTATGAGTTAGAAATGTTTTGTCCGCCTCCGATGATGAGGATCCCTGTTGGTCGTTATTGGCATTCGACGAGGACGACGAGTTCGAGAAATCATACGGATGACTCAAGCTATTATTGCCGCCAGCAGCAGTGGCAGCCAGCGCCTTAAAGAGATGCGCGGTGCGTTGTAGTTGCTGTTGCTGTTGTTGTTGTTGCTGTTGCTGTTGTTGTTGTGAGTTGTAGGGATTGTTGTATATGTTGCGCGAGTCTGTCGCTGGCTGCAGCTGCTGCTGTTGCAAGCCGAACTGTTGCTGCTGAAGCGTGTTATTAGCACTCAAGCCGTTCACCGTAAAATGTCGTGATTTTCCTGGAAGACAAGACAATCAGAGAGAGAGAGAGGAAAGATTAGGAAAGGATGCCCCATGCTCTAAAAATATACCACCCATATTTTGTGGAGAGATAAAAAACGGAATCCGTCGAAAAGTTTGAACAAAAAATTAACTTTTTTGCCATGTCATGACAGTTGGCAGGCCCAACCACTTCTCGAAGGCGCCGGCGCCCCAAACCCCCTCAAACACGCTTAATTGCACGCATTGAAATATGTAAATGCCGAGGAGGGTGGCCGAGGGTTCGAGGAGGTGTGTGGGTGTGTGAAGCTCCAATTAAACCATTTTCAGTGCCATTGAAGAGGTTTGAGGTTATGTTTTTGCTTCGTTTGCCTTGCCACCTATTGTTGCGTTTCACATATGAATTATGCATGGCAATAATAACAACAACAACAACACAGCAAACTCCATGCGTTTGTGTGTGTATGTAGTTGTTGCTGTTTGCGGAAATGATGTTGACGCGGAAGCTGTAATAATGAAGCAGCAGCAGAACTGCAAAATGTCGTCTAACGATGCATCCCGCATACCCCCAAAATGTATGCTAACCCTTTCAATTTTCCAGCTTGGCCAAAAAGTTGTGCCCTTCTGCCTCTGCGCTTGCCTCTGCCCTCGCCTCTTGGCCCGTTGTTGCTGTTTTTTGCTTCTTTTGCATATTAATTATGCATGTGTTGTTGGTGTGAAGGCATCAACACATTGTTTGAGTTTCAAGCAACAAGCAGCAACAGTCTGCGCCCACCTACTGCCGGCTTTCTCTGAGCTCGTCAGTGCTCATTTTATGCCCAGCTGCACAATGGCGAATGCCACAAGTGAGTATGATCACGTCGAATGGAGTAAGAATAGAGATTGGCCAGCTCAACTTAAGATGCAGATGTTCCCATGTGATCCATTTCCTATGATTGGGGATAAGCCCAAACTGTGCATAATCTGATTGCAGGGTATCTCCCAGTTGGGCCTGCTCAGGTGTTGGTTTGGCTTTCGACTGATGCGGCGTCGCTATTCAGCAACCAACTGTATAAATATTAAGTGTGGCAGATAACGAGCTAATAACTCACTTACTTTTTGTGAGCTATTGTCTATGCGTGTGCTCGGGTGGCCGTGGCTGGGCTGGGCTGGACTGGGCTGCGTTGGGCTGGGCTGGGTTGGGTTGCCCAGTTGAAAGAGAGATAAGGAATACATGTGAACGAAAAGTCGAAAGACAATGGTTTAATCATTCAGTGTCCTCTTTGCCGGCCAATTAGTCGGCTAAGTACATAATCACATTAATTGCATCACTTTAAATATTATATATAAAAAGGCATTTCGAGCACAGCAACTAATTTATGGACATCAAGTGTGTGTAATTAGCTTAAAATGTTCGAGGGCGACAGTAAATTCAGTTGGGTGCGTGTGAAATTTAATTGATTTATGGCTTTATTCAAATGGCCAATAGGAATTCGTGCGGTCAATCGATCAATCGATGGCTCTCTCGTTTCCGTGCTGACCTAAAATAGCGCCATATAATTTACGTTCTGTAATTCATTAATAACTAAACGTATTATATATATAAATATTTGTATATATAAATTAACTGTTCTTTGTATATTTAAACCTACTTAAAATTCTCACTGAATGTACACTTAAAGTCGGGAACCGAAAAAAATAAAAACTTCTGTTTGGGGCTGGAAACTTGTTAATGGTTAATTGGCAGCATTTTAAGCATCGATTGTTAATTGCTAGGCCTCATTGCATTCGCCTCGAAGAGAAAAGTTTGAAGTACTTTCGTCTGGCAAAAGTTTTCAACAAAAAACAATAGAACAATGACAGTACAAGCTTACCATGGGCTATATATATATATAGGATTATTCTTAAAATACCTTCAAACAATTCACGCCTTTAGTTTCGTCGGCCAATCTAACAACTCCGACATATTTATGCCCCGATTCAGAAATTTCTGCAAAGTTGTATTTGCCCTCATGGCTGTGTTTACTACATGCATATGTACATATGTATATTCGAGGCTACTTTTGTATATTTTGCTTTTAACAAAATTTGCCAAATTTACACTTCACTAACACCCACTCACACACACACACACTCGCATACAACGGCATTTGAAAGCATAACAATAGGCAAGTGTGATTCATTTTTGGTTTTTCGCTCAGAGTTGGGGGTTTCAGTCGGAAAGTCGAAAAATAAATAAGGCAACATTCAATGCAAATTGGACTATTTACGCAAATTTTATTGCCAAGCACTTTTCTATTTATTTCCTTGTTGTGTGTTGTTATTTTTCTTTTCTTATTGTTGCTAGTTTGCCCAGCGACCACATGTGGCCAAGTACTATATATGTAGACATTTACACATATATGGATTTATATATGTGTGTGGGCATCCTTGGAGCATACTTTATTTCCTTGATGCTGAACTGGGAAATCGTTAGCCCCCAGTGACTAGTAAATCAGGCAATTTGAAAAGCGCTTCCTCGACTTTCATTTTTATATTCTTGTTGTTGTCTTTGTTGTCGCCGTTGTTGCTGTCGCTAACCCTTAGCTAACCTTTTGGGGTTGCTCGTTGCTCGGGGCTCGTCTGTTGCACAAATTATGCGATTTGATGTCATTATTTTGTCGCCAAACGGCGCGCGCCTCACTGGGCAATTGGCTGAGTTTTATGCTCGTATTTCGGGCCGATTTTCTCGACTGTGCGGTCTCCGTATAAAATGCGTTTGTCGACAAAATGCGTTCTTTATTGACATATGGAGGCGTCGCCGTTTTGCGCGTCGAGTCAACGAGTTGAATCGTGGCCTGAAGCTCCATCAAAAAGCCTAATCTCGTTTCAGTGGGGGCTTACCAATAAATTTATTCTAGTGAAAATTTATTGACATTGGTTTTTAAACCGCGACGCGTGTTGCCAAACGATTTTATGGCCTCTGATGTGTCGTCCGTTGACATTCAGCTTTGGCATAACTGACCTTTAGGAATCCAAAACGACTAGCACACAAAAGTCGATATGGCAAATTGAGCATATCAAAATGTTATCATGGCATGGAGTGAATGGTGGGCATACAAAATCAATCATGTCATATCAGACAATCGGTTCAAACCGCATTTTTGTATACCCTCCAAACATTGAGAAGCGGATACAGAAAGAGTTGGAGGCTTGCTTGATAAACTGAACAATGTTGTATAAGTATATCCTTAAACTTTATTCCGAATTAACAACTCTTAAATTATCTACGCTGTGGTTGAGTAAACTTCACTCTTCATTTTCCTCTCATTTCCATAAGAACTGTAAAAGAAAGTATTAACACCTAAAAGAAAGTGACTAACACCTAATTGACAAATTTCTGAACAGACACAACCATATTCTGAAAATAACGCGCGGAAACCCATTAAAAAGAATATATTTTGCTTATGACTATTGATAAAAACTTGTCTATTTTATTTCGAATGTTATTCTTTGACTTTGTTGCCTTATACATAATCTACTTTTGTGTTAAATTCAAGTATAATAATCACATCTCTTCAGTTAAGGGAGAAAGCCTTAATTCGCCTTTAAATGCAATGAGCCAATTGCAATACTATGTCCATTCGTGAAAGTGTGGCATATTTTAAGACATAACTAAAGAATTTGTTACGGTGTTAACAATAATAATAAAGCATAAACTGCACAATGCTCATTTCGCAAAGCTTATCGTTGAGTATGGAAGTATACCTATATAGATTTAGTAATAGTGATAGTTTAGTAAAAGTGATAGTAATAGTTATCTCGTCACAGCGTTAAGCACAGCTTGTTAATATTCAAGGATTTTTTAAATGCCTATCTAATATACCAGCATAGAAAAATACATTAACATAAGCCAATTTGTAATCTATGCAAGTTTACATAGACTCGGACTTCAGCCGTTTCAGTGATTTGAATGCCCAGATTTTGTGGCATATGTTGAAGAGCAAAGCGAGAAAGTTGAGTAGCAATATGTCCCGTAGGGTTCGATGCCCACAGGAGCTACCGCGGATACACCAGAAGCTGGAGTATGCCGGCAGCTACCCAGCGACATAATGAGTTACTTATCACACAAAAGATACCGCGGATGTGATGCCAGAAGGACACTGTCATTGCTTATCGGCGCGTTATCTACTGCTGCTACTGCCGCTGAGGGCGGTGCATGTGCTCAGCAAACCGCGAAATGGAATCCATAGATCAAGCGGGCAGTGAGAAAAAAAATGAGTAAATGAGAGGAGGAGAGCAGAGTGAATCGACTTGCATTGATAAATTAAAAGCAGCCCAAATGTTTGCCATTGCTTTGACATGTTTGACAACAATGCGGCCGTGGCACAGCAACTGTGCCCAGGCGGGGGTTGGAGTGTGGAAAGCGGAGCGCGACTTAAGCCGCTGACAAATGCGATTGCCTATTGAAATTGAAAAACCAGAACGAAACATAACACAACCCTTGAGGGTTGCCCGCTTGGCCCGTTTGGCATTTGCATTGATTTCAATTAATTTGCTTGCTGTTCTATCGCCGGCCGTTGTCCCTGAGCTGAAGTGGTCCGTGTTGTGTTCGGTTTGCGTGATTGTAATTGATATTTGGCTTGGGTCACTGGTGGGTTGCCTCTAACTTTGATTTTGGTTCTGGGTTCTGGGCGCTGGGCTCTGAACTCTGGGCTACGGGTTTCGGGTTCTGGGTGCTTGCCTTGACTCAAGTGCTGCTCCCAGATTCGGCCCCGCGTCCTGTCTGGGGAATTATGTAAATGCCAACGTGCATTAGAGACGCAACAGACTTTGGCAACTTCTTCCTCGACTCACCTCTAAGCCAGCCACACTTAGCATTCGTCGCATTCTATGGAATTATTCAGCCCACTAACAGCGTTCAGCTGTGCGAATTTCTGTCCAGAGGGTGCCAACAGCCAACTGTCATTGGCAGCCAGAGTGCTTAGATGCGAGTGCTAGATACAGCCACGCAAGGTGTTGGGCAATCCTCTTTGTCTTTTCAAGTTTCGCCTTTGCGGATTTGTTTGGTTGCGTCAACAGCGCAACTCGCTTTTAGTTTTGTGAATTTCAAATGCAAGAACATCTGTTCAAGTATCTCAATGCTAATGCGTTTTATGCGAATTTTCCGCTCAGCAGCGTCCTGCCCACCAGCTTGGAGAGCATCGCTTGTCGCACTAAGACACAGCGATTAGATGGCGCTTTAAGAAGTGCGTGATAATTAGAAGAGAAAGAGAGTCCTCTCTCCAACTCTTCAATTATTACACAAAATACAAATATTCTCGTTTTCCTCGCAAATGTTTCGTGTCGCTTCCAATGCTAATGACGACATTTGCCAGCCCCTGCGAATGAGAATGGCTTGTGCAGAGGGCGAAATTTGACATATTCGACTCATTAAACCAACATTGAAAGATGCCCAACAAAAAGTAGAGAGAGAAAGAGAGAGAGAGAGAGAGAGATCGCCGGCTGCGAGTGCGGATGTGTTTGCCAGGCTAATAATAAACACCCGACAAAAAGCGAGCTCAAAGGCAAATGTTGAATGCGAGTGCGAGAACAATGGCCACAATGGCAACAGGATCAAAAATCAGTAACAAGGACGAACGGCAAAAGAATCGTTGGAGGGTTCATTAAAACTACGTCGCGACCATTCACCGTAGTCCGTAGACCGGGGTGCAAACTACCCCTGGCTGGGCAGATCAAAGCAACTGCAACTGCCATTACCAAATTTTTTATGTGAACAGAGCGCACGCAGCCAGCAAAAGGAAAACTTATTACAAAGTTGACATTGTGTCAAACACGAAATAACGAGCCAAAGGCGAGGCGCACACACGTCCAGGACGAGGGACTTCGGCACACCTTTTCTGAGTCCCGTCGAGCGCCGTGCGGTTCGCAGTCGCAATTATTGCGTTTGAATTGTCAACACCCCGAATGTGCCGCGGCTGTGGTCAAAATCGAGTCGCTGCAGGCGATACCCAGTTCCCACCCTTTGCCATCGCCTCCCCCGCCCCCTCCGCCTCGTCCCTCAATCGAGAATCTGCTGCGCCCTGGTAATCATTTCTCGCATGTGTTTAACGCGTCGGGCGTTGATTGTTACAATAACGTTGCCCATAGCGCAGATTTACGCCTATAACGACTGAGCGAGCCTGATGGCTGTTGGCTGTTGGCTGATGGGTGATGGCTGATGATGATGTCGTCGGGGTACTGCCCACTGGACAGTCAGACAGCTTCGTGTATCCCAGTGTCAACCCCAGCGGCCTTTTATGTGCAGGTCTCGCGCTGATGATTCAATGGAGACGTGATAAATGTGTCATTATTTTCAACAATTTTTGTATGTTTGTGTGTGGCTTTTAGCACCTTCTGTAATTTATGACTTTGCTCTTGGCAATCGCAGAGGGACTTCGATAATAATTGGGGCTCGTACTTTGAAGTGGGTCGCCCTAAGGCATAGACATTGCTCTTGAATGATTAGCAGAAACATGAAGTGCACTGCTTGGCCGTATGGCGCGAGCGGCTCCTTAATGAGACACTAGTAACAGCCAATTAGTCATCGAGATTAGAGCTCTAAGCTCTGTTCCACTCATCGCCACTAGCACGCCATATGCCAGGGAGGCAGCTTGGCTGCAAATCGCGACACTTCATCATAATTCGAAAAGCCGTCGCTCCACTCGCAAATGAAGAAAGACTCCGACTGGCACTCAGATGAGTTCTGGCGGATGGCTGGCAGCCAATAAATCAGACTTATTGGTTTTCAAAACAGATTGACAGAGCAAAATACCAAACCACAATACGGGTAAAATGAAATGAGTCCACTTTCCTCCTTTTTTTTTTGTATTTTTGCCATGGGCAACCCATCACTATGGCTTTGGAGTGCTCCTTGTACCATATGGCTTGATTCGAGCACTCGAACTATTCGTGTGCTCGGCAAAATCCATCAGCAGAGCGGCAGGCCGGCGTTCTGCCTGCCGCATTGATGACACAAAGCGTGAAAGGATTAAGCGCGGGCAGGAACAATAAAAGTTCATCATTGCTGAGGATGATGCCCGGCCAGCCACAGGCTCTGGCAATTTGTCGCTCGTTTAGTTGTGTTGTGCGACAAAAATAGAATAAATGGTACAGATAATGAAAAAATGGACAGCTGGAGTCTAGAGCGCAAATCGTTGTCGAGGACTGCGGCCACGACCACGACCACGACCACATCCTCCCTTTGACACAACCCGGCCCAGCTACCCAGCGTGGCCGTTGGGCAGCTCCTGGTAATCCGGCGATTAATTAAAACGCTGTCTTTGCTGTAAAGGGCTTAAAATTGAAATTGATTGCAGAGGAGCACAGATCGCCTGGCTTATGCATAGTTTGAGCAATTTAAGCAAAGTTGTTTATGCGAAATATCGTTAATATAAATAACGATGCCCGAGTGCGGCGCCTCTGGCGAAAACAATCACATTTATTACTGGCGAAACTCCCCAGGGAGCGGAAATCATCAGCGTGCGCAGAGACCAAGCTCATCGTCGACATCATCAGCATCAGCACAAGCACCAACACCTGAAAGAAAGTCGCTTAACAAGCTCTTAGCTCCCCAGGGGCATATGCCAGAAATGAGCTACAGAAATAAAAATAAAGCGCCCCAAAAGTTGAGAGCGAAACAAAACGCAACAACAGAAGATCGTGAAAATTCATTTAGGCAAAGTTTACACGGCTGAAAAGTTATTCCACGAGAATATAAGAGGCGAATTTATGTTTTTATTTCTAATGAACTTTTTCCATTTGCAACCCCCTCACTGCAGCCCTTCCCACTTCCCACCCTACTCTTAACAACAACAAATTCGAGCCTGAATAGTCTTTGATTTGATTGGATTCTGGCCTGTTTGTTCCTCCTATTCGGCAACTGGCCTTTTAGTCTAATTTTGCGTGCTGCTGATTAACTGCATAAATATTGATGTTGTGGCATTGAATGAACTATATAAGAGTGTTGGTAGAGTTTGAGCTCAACCCAACATGCAAATGGCAAAAAAAAAAATAAACGGGAAAAGACGGATACGGTTTCCCAAATGGAAGCGTAGGCCGCGCGGTGCACACACATGAAATGAGGGTTCCAGGAAAACCAGAGCTTCAACCCCCAGCAAAAATACAATGAAAAGCCAAGTCACTTTCTCATATCAATTAGATACAAGTGAGTTCACTTGATTCATTAGCGTGATAATTAGCAACCAGCCGACGGACAAATACGACGATAAGGATGCTGCGGAGCTGAGAACTTGACATGCTTACAAAGTTTCCCACGCAGCCCGCTCAAAGGACAAGGAAAGCCAAAACTCTTGGTCACGATGAGGTCCAAAATAATGCAAACATTTTATACGCTGGCAAGCGAAAGTGCACAGTTAAATACGAAAGTCAGATGCCAAGCGAAAGTGGAAATAGAAATGGAAATGGGAATAGTATATAACAGAAAAGGGACGAGGAGAGATGTAGATGAAGATAAAGTCAAAGCTAACTGCTGCGACAACAAATTGCTGCCCAACGAACCATGAAACTCAATTCTCGGCCAGGTAGCACTGCAGAGCGCACTGCAAAAAATGTTGAAGGGACTACAACAATCAGCCAGAATTGCAATGGATCCGCCGACAAGCCCTTCTCCGCATTTAATTGGACAAAAAAGCCGAAAGAGATACGGCTGCTTCTTTAAAGCGCAAAATTGGACTGAATTTTACACAATAGGATTTTCGACCAATGTCTGTTGCCAAGACAATTGATTTCAACGGCTTACCCCTCTGCACATGTCTGTTCGCCTGTCGCATTCGCATCGATATGACGCACCTTTCCGACACGCGGTTCGCGCGATTCGCATTGATTTGTGTGAAATTGCAAATGCCAAGCTGCGAAATCGAGTTAGGAGGGGGGAACCACCCTAAAGTCATGTGCTTCTCATAATTTACTTGTATTTGCTCTTTGTTTGCGCTAATTGCAGTTTGTCTGTTCAATAAATTTGCCGAGCAGAGTTGTTGACTTGTTTGTTTTTGGGGCTTTTTGGCTCAAACCAGGGAGTTCGAGAGTTCGCCCTCGAGATGGAGATATCCGAGCTAAACTTAAATGGGAGAGCTTGCGGGGCGAATATCTGTTGGAGTGTTATGTTCTTAGTTTCCATGTAAGCTCTCATCTAACTGACCCACTGACTTTGGGCATCAATGTTCGCTTTACGTCTGACTAAAATGAAATACAATTATCTCATGACAATTTGTCCTGCAGCTAAGCAATTAAGTGCAATGCCCGATTCCATTCCATTGGCGCTCAATGTTTAATTTCCTTTCAATTTATGCTGGAAATCGGGCCGACGCATGTCAAAGACTCCGAGCCGAAGCTAAAGGCATCAACTGAAAGCCAATTTGCCAGTATGATTATGAAGAGCTATTGGTGGGAGATGCCAGCGTAGCAGCGTTTCGGAAAGCAAAAAGCGAGCGAAAGCGCAAACAAGTTCGCTCAGTGAGCACTTCACTGAAAAGAGCTGGAGGAACTGGAACTGGAACTGAAGCTGGAGCCGGAGCTGGAGCTGCAGCTGGAACTGAGGAGAAGATGAAGTGTCACCGGCATCGGTGGCTGTTGTCAAGTCAAGTGGCAGACGCATATCAATGGACGACAGCAAACAGCAAAGAGTGGAGAGCAAAAAATTTTACTTCAAGTGTCAATCAGTGACAAGACACACACACACACATACACACACACACACACACCCAGATGAGCGAAGCGGCACACACGTCCTCACATGTGACGCAGACGGCTGGAAGCTAATCGATTTATGTTGTAATATTCAAAAAGTTTCCCATAAGGAGGACGAGGACGAGGGAGGATGAGGATAAGGACGAGGACAGCCGACAGCGACCTAATCCAGTGGCACTCCCCCGTGTCCCATCGTTGCTATAATTTGTCCCCAGTCAACGAGACGAGGCTGCTGAGGCCACGGCCACGTGTTTGACTCTGATTCGAAGCACCCTGTCACTGGGTATATAGGGCCCGTAAACGAATACAAGGCGATTGGCCCATGGGCCAAGCACCAAGCGCCTGGGGACGTGTGTATGCATGTGTGTGCCAGAGTTGACTCTGCTCTCGGTGTAGGTGTCGGTGTCTGTTTATCTGCCTTCGTTTGTCGCATTAAAATTGAATAAAAAATCAATCTCAATTCTAGCATAATTTGATTCCTGGCTTCGATTATGTGTAGATGTGTAAGTGTACATAAGTGTGCGGGATCACAGTGTAGACGGCATCGGCTTTGAGGGCAAATGCAAAAAGTAAATAAATATTTAAATCATAATTTGTGTACTCGTCGAGATATGATAAAACGATTTCAGTTCTCTGGCGTTATACAGATCGCAAATCAAGCTATTATTCTTCTTCAAACAGTTGGAATGAAACTAAAGTAGCAGCGTGCTGGAGAAGGACATCCGAGCTATTGATCTGCTTGATATTTTATATTTACTTCCAACAGAGAAAAATGAATTCAATGAAGATATGATTAATATAATAATATCTTTAATCTCTGTAAATCCTTGTCTCATATTTTACTTTCTAATTCGTTATACATATGTACATATATAATCCCGACTAACATGAAATTCCTATTTATTCACTGCCAGCTAATTACTTAATTAGTTCCTTTTGGATATAGTTTTGTTTTGATTTCTTGCTACTACAAAATTGAATTTTGAAAGCTTTTAAAAGCGAAAGATAGATTATCTGATCTGTCGCTTTACTTTCAATTACCAAGTCTGACTAAATATATATCAAAGTTTTCTTTTCTGTATGCACATATTTAGGTTGGGTGGTTCAAAGGGAGCTCCTCACGGGGTCCTAAGTCCCCCATTTCTGACGAGAGCAGCTTCTCCTGCTAAGCCTACGTATTTATTAGACAACGCCGAGTTGATACCTTTTGTTTCCGTTTCAATTTGCATCTGATTAAGGCTAAGTGCAATAACTGAGAACAATCAAAGTCAGATTCCTTTCTGAGATACGTGCAATGGATACAAGGATTCGCTTTGAGATTCACTTCGCTGCAGGGCCAAATGAATAACCCACTGGGGCTTAACACCAAATTCACTTTTCGAGGAGAGTCGGCCAAAGTTTTTATCCGCAGAGCTTAGCCACATGTGAACAGAAGACAAATAGAACTCCTTCGGAGCAGTTTCTTTTGGTTGCGTTTATTCCAATGCATTTAATAAAGTGTTTATTTCTGTTGCAACAAATTTGCCAGCTCAATGCGGCGCGTACGAAAAACTAGACGACGAAAACAATCCGAGCTGAAACCTGAGCACGACACAAAGGAAAATTGCTTTTCCGCCACGCACACACACACACACACACACACACACGCTGCGAAGAACTGGCAAAATACCTAGCACGCTTCGCGGCGGCGGAAATATGTGGCCAACGCATCAGCAACCATACCCCCAACCCGATCCACCCCACCTTTCCCCAACTGAGAGACAGATTGGAGCTCTGGCTATAGCCCATCGAAGTTCGCCCGATGATGTTCATCGAGGGTGGCGGATTTGGTGGGCGTGTGGCTGCATTCCCTGCCAGTTTGGTATTATTTTGGGCGCCTGGCTTCCTCAGCACAGCCGTAGAAGCATAGTTTTATTTCGACTCACTTTTACATTTTACTTTTGTTTTCTATTTGTCTTTCGGTTCGGGTAGCTGGAATCGGGGCTGGACACGCTTGGCATTCGGCTTGAGTGGCACATTATTTGATGATGCTTTTCGCGATTTTTTCGCACTTGAGTGGCTGATTTTTATTAGTTGAATTCTTTACGATTCCGCCTGCGAAAGTTTCTTCAGTTTCTTGCTCCACGCTTTGTTTAGCTCTTCCCGCTTTCAATGCCACCGCACGTTCACTTACTTTTTGTTCGGCAAAACTTTTCCTTCCGTGGCTGGGCAAACAAAGATTTTGAAATATGGTGGCAAAAGTATGCGTTAGATGGCAAAAGTAATTCCTCTCCTGCCTGCAAGAACAATCTATTTCTATTTGATTGCAAGTGGAATGTTCTTAGCTTATTGCTCAGCTTGATATTCGGATATCATTTCTTGCTTATCGCTTAATTGTCAAGCTAAAGCTTTCACTTGCCAGGTGGGTGCGCCTCATCCTGATGAAGACGCGCGCCGGTAAAGCAAATAGACGGAAATGAAAGTTAATTTGAATACATTACCAATTCTAATTGCGATTTTTCAAGTGCAATAAAGAGGAGGGCGTCGTGAGCGGCAGCCGTGGGACAAAAGACAAACACGATGACGATGGCATGAATAAAATAATATTGGCAGGAGCCACCAAACAGTCAAGGCACCCTAGCTAAATGGGGTGTCGGCGGGAAAGCCACGAAGCATTAAAATTGGAATTCCAAAAAGCGAATGGACAACAAGGCTGCAGACCGACAGACGGACTGAGGGACCGACGGCCATGGGCAATAAGAATCAGAATGAAAACTGGAAATGGGATGCTGGCTGACCAAAAGATTAGCCCAAATGTGCCAAGAAACAGACGGGGAAGCAGCGCGGTTTTCACAGCCAGTGACAGGAAAATGGCGGTTGGCAACCACGAGCCGAATTTGAATAATTTCTTTCTCTTTCTTTTGCGACAGCATCTGCACAAGCGGCAAATGCATTAGAGAATGAGACGAGCCCAACTTGTAGGGATTCGCATTTCATTTTATTAAAAATTCAAATACTCTGCTTATCGCTTCAGATGCCAGCTTAAACCACCTGCAAGGAAGACGGAGGCAGGTTCCGCACACCCCAATTGACTTTTACTCCCCACATCACAGCGACTTTCGCTATTTGGAGCTC
Organism: Drosophila mercatorum; assembly: GCA_961210405.1. Taxonomy (NCBI): domain Eukaryota; kingdom Metazoa; phylum Arthropoda; class Insecta; order Diptera; family Drosophilidae; genus Drosophila; species Drosophila mercatorum. The sequence goes on along the minus strand of CAUIUS010000004.1, from coordinate 24,197,846 downwards.
GCTTATTATGCAGCATTTTTTTCGCTGCTTTTTCTATCCATGGCCAAGGTCTGGCTGCCATTTCATATGCCTCCTGCCACAGCAAAAAATTATAAATGAAAATTAAGTAAATATTATAATATATATGTTGCCACCTGGCTGGGGCTGATGCTGCCATTGGGGCTGGGTCAGCTTTTCCACAAGTTGTTGGCATTGAATCCATTTGGGTGCCGCCTTGGCAAATAAATGATAAGCATTACATTTGATATTCATTATTTGATAACGTATAATAAGAAATAAAAGTAAAACGCTAGCGGAAATGAAAATGTTGCCGAACAGAAGGCAGACGCCGATTCCAACCGTGCCTGTCGGCCTGCCAGGACTCATGTCCCAGGACAAGATGCAGGATTAAATGTTTGCTTAAGTGAAATATGTTAAATGATATGATATGTGCGGCCGATAGCTCTGCAGCTCGTATGCCGTCGCCTACGTGGTGTTGGCGCTTGATTTATGAGATTAAAGTGATGTTGTCTAGAATTGGAGATGAGTTTCTGCGGAATAATTCACAATCCTAGCAAGTGTTAGTGGTCTTCTGTGGTGCGCAAGTCCCTGCAGAATAATTACGAGTCCGAAGCATTTTTTGTGGCCCGCTTTTTGCGAGTTCATTGACACAGCTATTCATCACATTAGTGCGAAAAGCCAATTCATTTGAACGCCCAAGGCAAGCGATTGGGATCGGGCGTGCAAGGGACACTTTTTCGTCCAGTCTCCAACCGAATATCACAATGCAAAAAGACCGAGGCTAACCGAAAAACTCAAAGGAATGAAAAAAGAGCGGTTGAAGCAGAAATATCGCTAGAATACGTGGGATTGCTGTAAACCAGCGCTAAAATAGTCAGTTGAAGTTTAATGAAATTTAGTTTAAGCAACTGTAGAACTTCTCAAAGAACAGATCGTGAGGCATTTAATGGCAAGAAGTCGGCAATCGCAGCTGTCGAGCATTCAATATCTCCCTCAAGTTTGATTTAATTGAGGCGAGGTCTTCAGTAACTCAAAGCGAAAAGAAGCTAAGCCATTGGTGCAAATTGTGTCGACACACGCACACCAAAATCGGTGAGAACTCTTCACTTAAAGGCCACGAACGAGTGGCTGGCACAGGTGCCGCACGACGAGGGGGACTTGTGTGTGCGCAGAGCGTGAAATTATGAGCCCTTTAACAGCAACAGCAGCCGTGGGTAACGAGCACCTCAACGACAAGCTTAAGCTGCTTAAAACAAGCCATTGGCAAGGGGTAGGCAGCAGCTATGCGGAAAGGTGGAAAGCGAAAGTGTCAAGGATGCGGCTGGCGTTTCGTAGTCAAATTAAATTGCTCACTAAAACAGCGAGACGTGAAGTCGACGCTAAAGTAAAAGGATAATGTGAGCATAAAAACATTTTTAATGAAATCGAGACGACTTCCAACTGGGACAAACACGCAGACTGAAGACTGAAGCCTGTAGTCGAAGCCAGCGTCTAAAAATGTAACAAGTGAGTTTTAAATTAAACGCTGGCTCGACCGAGCAGAGCTGGGGTTTAGCACTTGAGGTGAGAGGTGTGGGCGGAGATATAGCTTGAGCTACAAGCTACACTGTTTTGCTGCCTGCTTGCCAGTGTAATTTCTTTCGGCTGCACATTATTTTCATATCCCGCTTAAAATTTTAATTAATTTTCAGCTTGATTGCGTTTTAAAGAGGCTGCTGGCTTCTGCTCCAGCCTCTACCTCCTGCTCCTGCTCCTACTCCTGCTCGTGTTCCACTCTTCTCCTTCGAAAGCGACCCGGGTCATGGGAATTTATAGTTATTGTGGTTGAGTGTGTGGGCTTCGCCTGGGTTACTGTGGTGCCCTTTGACTTTGTGTCGAGCAACAAATTTTGGTTTGCAATTATTTCGACAATTTGGGCTTAAGTGGGGCCTTTATAAATTTATGATTTCCATTGGACCAGCCAAATAAAGGAGGTGAGCTCAACCATCTTACCTTTAGTGGTATGCCTGTCCAAATTCGGATCTTTCAGGCCTGAAATGAGACGAAACAAAACATCCTATCAGCACACTTTAAGTAATTAAATTCATCTGCTAAGAGATTTAATTTTAGATTCAAGGGATAGGGGACTTAAATCAGATATGAAAAGTGAATCTGTCAGATCGAGTTTCGCAGTCACTTTAGGGACTTCAAATTCGTTACATATTAAATGATTTTAACTATCCAAATTAATTTGGCTGTAACCCAGAATTCAATTGTTCATTTTGATTACTATAAAGATGCAATTGAATTGATATCTATATCAAAATTTCGAAAACAAATTGTAAATTACAATAAATAAAATCAAATAATAAATTGTATTTAAGTCTTTAAACTCGATTTCAAACATAAAGAGTTCTATCTTTATTTACGATTAATATACATTCTTTTATGGGATATCATTTGAGAGTCTCCTATTGCCAAGGTGGATGTTATGTATATTACTTAAACTTAAGTTATTTGTCATTTGATATTTTGCTTTTTACCAACTACATATATTCCTGCTTTTCACAAATACCGAATAGAATTTTTAACGAGGTGATAGGGTAATGTACACTCTGGGGAAGTTAGTTCTCTTTTTGCGTTATTTAATCAGCATGCACTTAGTGTGCAATTGTAGTCATTTGTCACTGTCAGTTAGTAGAAACTTATGTGGGAATTTGTCTGTCGGGTGGACACAGTAGTCGCGGAGCCAAGCTCAAGGAAGGCGTACACGTATCTCAATGTTTCCCACTCTCATTTGTTAATTTTAATTAATTGCTACTAATTACACTACTACGTATCTTTGGAGCTATAATGAAGGTAAGTCACAAACACTTGCAGAACATTTCGAAGAACAGTTTGTGAGAGCTGATCTGTGAATTTTCCAAGCTAAGTGACTTTAAAAGAAAAAGCAAAAGCTCTGCATGCATATTTACATGTAAACCGCCTTTAAACAAAAAATTTATATAATTCTTTAATTTCTTATGATAAATCTGTGGTTTTTAAAAAAGGCAGTCATCAGCGACTGTTTGCGCTTCGTGTCGATATCTTTAAGAACCTCCTCATTAATAGCCATCTGTCTATTGATGATCCGCTCAAAAGAAAGATGGCGCTCCATATTGGGATCATTGTTTACTAAATTATTTCAGAATTGTCGTCCTAATTCCAATCCTTCTGTAATGCCACTCGCCATAAGCTCCATTCTTTCAGCAGAGGTTACCTCTAAAGATATGAATTTTCGTTTTAATGTTTTTCCTTAGCCAGTTAATTGAAAACTGAAGAATATATATTTTTTGTAAGCCTAAGAAGAACATCGACTAATAAAGTTTTTACATGGAGAATGAATTTCGTGTTGAAAGTGGACATTAGATCACAAAACAAGCAGGTAAACAGAAGTTCAAAATAATTATCGAGTTTCTATAGTCGTGTTAAATCGAAAAAATCGTGTTAAACAGGGGATGAGTGAAATTCAATTGCCGTGTTAATCCGAAATCTTGTTAAGCAAGCACCGTGTTAATGATAGGTGTATATAAAATAGAAAATTTGTCCAAGAACATTTTTCCAACTTTGAATGAATTTTCCTCAAACTATAGTCAACGTTGTTATTGACATTCGGGTGTAGTTAAAAAATGTGTTTTTTATACTTATTCACGAAGTGAAGTAAGTATATTAGTTTTGTGCAATGTCAGATAAAAATTCAAGATTTTCCAGATACGCCCACTAGGCACGTATAAAATATTCTTCTGAATATATATAAATATTCATATTTAAAATTTGGTAAATCAATCGAGAGGGTCAAAGGTCATAACGTCATTATGTGACGAGTTTATCCGCTATAGCTGTTCGGTCATGGATTGGTAACCCGAGTATCTAAGTTAACTGTGAGCGCCTAGCTACCCGAGAATGACCCCATGATAATCAATTATATACCATGTCTCAAGTCTCTAGCATCAATAGTGCTTCAAATATAACAGAATTCGTAAAATCACTGTATATTCAGATCCGATTCGCCACGCCCGTAGTAGGTGTAGAAATATAATTTTTTGGGCGATCTTTATAGGAAAGCAGCAGTAACTCACTCTTTAAAATTTTAGAAGAAACAGTTTGATCCGATTTCCCACGCCCCCAAGGGGCGTAGATATATCCGCCATAGCGTATACATTCCAAATTTCAACTCTCTAGCCCTTCTAGAAGTAGTGTTTCTGAGATGCAAAAAATGCATTTTCCGATTTGCAACGCTCTAGTGGGCCTATCGGGAAAATCTTGGCACTTTATCAGATGTGGAATACGCAGCAACTAAACTGCATGACGCGATAAAAGAAGCGGCGTATTTAGCCGCACCATCCTCCCGATCAACACAAAGTCCATCTTTATACAATACAGCCCTCACCCCGCATGCTCAAAATCTTCTTGAGTATAAAAGGTGGACAAGGAGCCGATGGATCCGTACCCGGACAGAAAGTAATAAGAGAAGATACAATGAAGCCACCCGACAGCTCAAAGAAGTCCTGGCCCAGCTGCAAAACAGGCGTATTAGTGAGGCACTAGAACGAGCGGATGCTGCCGGTGCAGAATTCCAGCTGTGGCGATATACACGCAATATTAAAAGGCAGCCACTACGTCGTCATCCTATTCGTAATGGTACTGGAGTGTGGCTAATGGGAGACGAAGCTCAAGCTGAGGCATTTGCTGACCACCTAGAGGAGCAATTCACACCGGTGATAACAACTGGTCCAGCAGAACTAGAAGACATACGAGAAATAGTGAGCTCTCCTATTGCAGATTCTCTAGCAATCGAGCCATGCACAAAGGAAGAAGTCGTCAACCTTATAAAAAAGGTAAAAGTTAAAAAAGCGCCGGGATATGACCGTATAGATGGCAAAGTACTTAGGGCCCTGCCAAGTTCAACCATTGACTTTTTCGTAGTTCTGTGCAACGCCATACTTCGCATTCAACACTTTCCAGCTTGCTGAAACGTGCTGAAATAGTCATGATTCCGAAACCTGGCAAACCCGAAAAGGAAATAACTTCCTATAGACCAATCAGCTTGCTACCGGTACTCTCCAAAATATTCGAAAGAATTTTGATGAGTAGACTGCTGAGCGAACTGAGAGAGAAAAACGCTATACCAGATCACCAATTTGGATTTAGGAGACAGCACGGCACGCCAGAACAAATACACCGAGTGGTCCAACACATTTTAGACGCGTTCGAAGAAAAGAAATACTGCAGTGCAGTATTTCTAGACATCAAGCAGGCATTCGACCGAGTTTGGCATCTGGGACTGTTAAAGAAAATAAAAGACACTCTACCCAGTTCCTCCTTCAAGATATTGGCTTCATATCTAGCAGAACGAACTTTTCAAGTGGTAAAAGAGCAAGCAACATCGTCGACTCGTTCCGTCAGAGCAGGTGTGCCTCAAGGCAGCGTACTTGGCCCTATATTGTACACTCTGTTCACCGCTGACATGCCGCTACCTCCATCCAATAATGGTATGCTGATCGCCACATATACCACATATACAGCTATTCTCAGTCGGAATAAGTCGCCACATGTTGCCTCCATTAAGATGCAAACGTACCTACACGAGCTCCATAGATGGCACAAACGCTGGAGCATCGCTGTGAACACTCAAAAATCAGTACACACCACGTTCACACTAAGAAAAGGTGACTGCCCAGACGTAGCACTCGGACATACAATACCGAGGGCTAATAAAGTTAACTATCTGGGAGTCACTCTGGACAAGAGACTGACGTACGGTGCCCACATAAGCCAGATGGTGAAGAGGTGCCAATTTAAATTAAAAAAACTTGATTGGATGCTAAGGAGCGAGAGTAAACTGTCTCTCTCAAGCAAAAGGATTATTTATAACGCGATTGTAGCACCAGTGTTCACATACGCTATACCACTATGGGGATCAGCTGCCCAAACGCACATTAAAAAAGTGCAAATTTTGCAGAATAAAGCTCTAAGAAGATGGACCGGAGCAGGATGGTTCGTAAGAAACGCAACGCTTCATACCGACCTTAAGATGCCGACAATAGCAGAGCTCATAGGCAGACATAGTGCAGGGTACACGGACAGATTGGAAGCGCACCCAAACCAACTGGCATCTAATCTGGTCAACAACCAATGTAGGAGAAGACTTAAAAGACTGCATCCCCTCGATCGTCAGGGAATTTTAATTTAAAAAAACAAAAAAAAAAAAAAAAACCACATATAAATTAGAATAATTATAACAAGCGTACCTGCCAAAAAACAAATGTTAAGGATAAAAGATAAATGCGCTATAGAGTCTCTGACAACAAGCAGCAAATAAATTCACAAATACGTCAAAAAAAAAAAACTTTATCTGACGGAGGTATACACAAGTATATATTCTAGTCTATGTCTTCAATAGCGTGGAAATGGTTTGCATTCATTCGGACAGACAGACGGACGGACAGCATGGCAGACATTGCACAAAACCAATATACTTATTTCAATTCGTGAATAAGTATAATTATTTCACTTCGTGAATAAGTATAAAAAGAAAGGACTCAAGGAAAGAGCAAGGCAACTGAATCCTTTTCTCATTGAATGCTATGATAAGGATGGACAAGTCAGTCCAGTCGCGTGTTTGTGCAACTTCTAATTAATTTTTCGTAAAATTCTATGCTCGAGCGGAAATGAACTTAAACTTTTAGTGCAGGCGGAAGTGGAAAGTCGCTGCCAGAGTTGCATTTGCTGCAGTTGTTTCGCTTTGTGCTTCCGCCCATTTTGTCCAAGAGGCGGAGTTTCGCTTTGTATTTGCCGACTTGCTGGGTCGCATGTATTGTTAGGCCTTCTCGATGAATGCACAAAAAATAAATACAGAGGAAGCATGCGTCAAACGTTATGAAAGCCACAGTTGGATCCCCAAAAGAACCTATAGGGCTAGTCGACTGGTTTCACTCTTCAAGGGGGTTGCATTGCATGGCATATCCGAATTTATATCTTTAAGTCGTTCGAGCCATTATTAATAGACGTTGTGCCGCACCACTTGATAGCAGCCCTCGAGTTTGCGGTTTTATTTTAATTTAATTCGGCGTTTAATTAATTCCCAGTTATCGCCGCAGACCAGTCAACAGCTCGACGCCCAGCCTCCTGTGGCATTCGTTGCCAGAGCTCTAATGGCGTCTAGCCGGTCAAAGAAAACTGCGCAAATGAAAGGTCTTTCGGGCAATGCTTCCACATACCGCAGACATATCGCGACGAGAGCTTCAGCTTACCCCATAAACAGAGCGATAAGCAGTGGGAGAATGAGATAATGCGGTCTGCGTTCCAGTCTGACACTGTTTAGCTGGCAGTTTTTGGGCAACAAAGACTGAATCCAGCCAGAGACTAAAGCATTAATTGTGCCTGAGCCAGAGCTTTAACATTTCCCGTATTCAAGTTACCCTTATCTTCTAGCTTCGATCATAAACTATTGAAATTAATCTCAGTGGTTTATCTGACAGGAATTCATAAACTTTTATTGACTAGAGTATTGGGGAGCAGTTTGTGTCGAAGCTCTATTCATATAGCACCCATTAAAACCGTTGCCGACTTCAGTTTATATTGGCCTACAGCTGCCTCCCTCTACCTCCCACTCCCTCGGTACATAACAAGCCGCGCATAATTATGGCAGAGACATCATCAAGTTTGATGTTTGCATCTTGTAAACTGTCTCTGATTTGAGCAAGGGAGCCTGCAAATAGCTAACTAGCCGTGGTTAACGCTGGCTCTATAGGCAGTTAGGTAAATTATCACGTCATGCTCGCTGCGAGCTGCATGCAAATGTGATGAGGCGAATCGTCTCTCGCATAGTAGATCCGACACATTTTATGTCATCTACGTGCTCATAACTTTCCATGCATTTCTTTTTGCTTTGCTTTCCGGACTGTGCAGTGTGAGAAAATAATTTGATCAGTTTGCGTCTGAATCCAGCTAAGGGTTGTATATATGTATGTAGTATATATATGGATATATATATATAGATACAAATATACATACGTGTGTTTGTGTGCTTGTCGTTTCGAGTTGATTAAGTTGATTTAACTAATTTGCTGCTTGTTTAATTAGAAAAGTTGAAAATGGCTTTCTTGAACGAGCCAGCGGCGACGAGTCACTGACCTGAATGACGCCTGGACCTTTTGGGTGTGGATGTTCAGGCTTAGGGTGCAGTGGAGGAGGTGCAATTAAAGCTGGACATATTCTTGGACAACTCCTTTAGATTGCTGCTCATTGATCAGCTCACTGCGGCCCACTATTTATCATTCGTGCAATCAATATCCAATTAATGTCCTTTTATTCTAGCGACTTGCGCATATAATTAATTAAAATAGCCTCCACGTGCCGTATGGCAACATATTTTTATGCCACATCAGCATGCGGCACTGCAGTGCAGTGCAACGCAGTGCAGTGCGCTGTCCACTGGGAAAAGCAAACCATATTCTATGCCTGGCTCACACCCCTCTCCGAGTCTCTGAGTGGACCCACGGCAGCGCTATGCACACTCATTAACGCAACAATAAAATATGCCCCGCCCACCCAGGCCGACGCCCGCCCACTTGGCACGGACAATTAATGTGACTGACACACATGGAAATTTTGCATCGGCTGCGTTGTCATATTTGATTTACAGTTGCAATTTGCACACTTGCGAGGCGGCTCACAGCAAACGGAGGCGGGTCTGCTAGCCGCGCAGCCAGTAGCCGCACAGCAGCCAGTGTCTGTTTGATGTTGTTAATTGATTTTCAAAGTCAACTTGCTGGTCCGGTAAACGTGCTCCGACCCCTGGCACTGGATCCCTGTTGTTCAGTTGCCCGAGTTTGGTTTCGCTTTTACTTCGCATTGCCCAACGTATCGCTCAGAGATTAGCAGGGCAGTAAAATGCGTCTCCATTCGAGCGCAAGCGACATAAAACCAATCCCTTAATCCCCCACGTCCCCAATCGTTAATTCTCCAATACCCAATACCCTATACCGAATACTCAATACCGAATACCCAATCCGCATCCACATCCGCATCGACAATTTACACATGGAGCTGAAGCCGGGATGCGTGTAAGTGCAGCGGAGCGCATTTGCAGCTGCAATTGCAAGTGGATTTGGATGTGGCCAGGACACTGCCAGGACGTGGTCTGTTTGTTTTATGTGCGGCCATTGTAGTGCACCAGTTGTTGTTGCCTGCATGGCATGCGGTTCAATCAAAGCGATTTTCAATGTCCACAAAATTACGCAAAAGGACAGTTTGGTAATTTGACAACGACGACGGACGCACAGCATACAGAACACATTCGCCTGTTGTTGGTAATGAGTTTGGTTTTACTGTTTAAATTTAAACATGCATCAGCCAGCCGAATGTAACTGGAGCAAGAGCAGGAGCAGGAGCCGGAACGGGAGCGGAAGCGGGAGCAGAAGCAGGAGGCCATTTCCTGATGCGGTCGGCTACAATTCTAAAGTGTATTTGCATTAAACGCTTCATGGGCGAGGAAGGAGGATGGGGAACACAAAACATGACAGTTGCATTAATTCTGATTGCGTAAATATTTTAAGCATGCGGATTGCTGAAGTATGCGCAAAAATGTTTAGTCTGGAATGAGCTCAATGATTTAAGTAGCGTGTGTGATGGAAATAGTAGATGTCCATGAACAAAAAGTCTTACTACAACTCTCTAATAGGAAACTCAAAATTCGAAACTTTGTTATTGTTTAAGCCCATGTCTTCCTTATTTATAGCCCCAAAATGCTGATCTCTTGATCTCCGCCACAGATATATGCATATATATGTATATATAAGTACATGTTCCGTCCAATAGGCTAGAGTCCGGAATTATTGATTCTTGGAATAAATTTAAATAATTCTGAATAGTATATTACGCAGTCGGTTGTACTCGACTGCAATGTTTTTACTTGCTTTAAAATGTATTTACATTTACAAACTGCAATCTTGCAACCAGTGTACGTATTCACTGTCACAGTCGACCTGTGCGAACAGAATGCCGGAGCCGGCCTTAAACTGCATTTCCTTAATGGAATGCGTTTCCTACTATTGCCAGCTCTGATCAAATCGACAAGTAGTCTATTTAGATATATCGAAGTATAACGAATACTTCAGTTGCTAGCCTATTTTATACTTCCCTTCCTACTGTAACTGAAAATTATAAAGAGGAAACAGAAACAGAGGGAACAGAAGAATCAAGTAGAATACAGAAGAAACGAGAAGGAAAGAGAAAATAAGAGATAAAATGGGAGAAGAAAAATATAAGAAAATAGAGCGAAAGATATAAAAGGGCAAACGAAAATAGTGAATGAGAAGAAATGGGGAGAAAAGGTAAGGCAAGCGAAGCCAATAGAAGAAAGGAGAGGTAAAAAAATAAATAGAACGAAAATACGAGAGCAGAAAAAACAAGTAAGAACGTTGCTGTCGGGCGCAACCGACAGCGAAATACTATTTCACGACCCAGCAGCACACAGGGGCATCTATCACATTATATTTTTTAAAATTTAACCTTAAATCCCCACTTTCGCCGCTCAAATTAGCTGCAGACTAAAACTTTTCATTGGAGGTGGCCAGACAGTTTCAATTAGGATCGAACCCTTACCTTAGCAAAAACACGCACCTAAATCGAGAGAGATGGCATCTCTCAAAATGAGAGATGTGGCAACTCTGAACATGTGATTTAAGTAGCGAGCGTAGAGGTGTGGGCTCGAACCCCGGTGCGGTCATGTTGATATTTTTGTTATATTTTCCTTAATTAGTTATTTTGTATTAATAAAATATTCTTTTCAAACATATATATATAATTTAACAAATCAAAAGACAAGGTCAAAGGTCACAAAGTCATTATTTGGCGCGTTATTGGCTCAGAAGCTGCACATTTTTCAGTTTTGATTTGCCACGCCCCCAGTGGCCGTAGACAAATAATTTTTGGCATGTGCATAGAGTGGGCGTTCAGGAATATAACTGTAAAGTTTGGATGCTTACATTCGAAAAATGCGAAAATTACAGGGTATTTTTCTGTATGTCACGCCCCTTTGGGGCGTAACAATAATTTTTGGGGAATCGATAGAGGAGGCCTCCAGTAACTTAACATTCAATTTTGAAGCTTCTAGCACTAAAACTGTGGGAGATATAAGCTGATATTAGTTGCCACGCCCCTGAAGGCGTAGATATATCCGCCATAGCTTTTCGATTGTGGGATGTTAACCCGAGTATATATACCAACTCTCAAGTCTCTAGCATCAATAGTGCTCAAAATATAACGAAACTAGTAAAATCACTATATCTTCAGATCCGATTTGCCACGCCCCTAGTAGGCGTGGCCGTAAAATTTTGGGCGATCCTAATAGAATCGTAACAGTAACCCACGTGCCAAATTTGGGCGTTCTAGCTTTAAAACTGTAGAAGATACAGTTTGACCCGATTTGCCACGCCCCCAATGGGCGTAGATATATCCGCCATAGCTTTTTGATTTTGGGATGTCGACATGAGTGTTCAGTTAAAATCTCAACTCTCTAGCTCTTCTAGAAGTAGTGTTTCTGAGATACAGGAAAATGCATTTTCCGATTTGCCACGCCCCTAGTGGGCGTATCGGGAAAATCTTGACACTTTATCAGACGAGGGTATACACGAGTATATATTTCAAATTTCAAGTCTCTAGCTTCAATAGCGTGGAAATGGTTTGCGTTCATACGGACAGACGGACAGACGGACAGACGGACGGACAGCATGACGGACATTGCACAAAACCAATATACTAGTTCACTACGTGAAATAGTATAAAAACAGAGAAACATGAAAAAGAATTATTCAAGCTCTGCTTAAGAAACTATCGCAGAATGTAGACCGATATTAAACTAGAAAAATACAAAATCTGTAAGTTATATTTTATTTATTAGGATCGGAGATCGGAATTCGGAAATACTTTTGTTCGGTTTGTAATTTGTCTTCTATGCTTCAAAAATAGTCCAATATTTAATATTTTCTATAGCTTTTATCGGTAGATGAAATTGCATTGAGTATATTGGTTTTCTTTAATTTTTTTTTTTTTTGGTATTAAGTTAGGTAATTGCATTTTTTACCTCATCGCTTAATATGTACTTTTCTTTATTAAATTATTTGAAGAGATCAATTTCTGATATTATATAATCAGAAGATGGCTTATTATACGTTAAATTTGATTTTAATATTTCCGTGAGTGAGTTCGTAGCCCAACTAATAGACAATAAATACTCTATCTTTTGTTAAAGCAGCGCACGTCTACATTTGGGAATATTAGTCGAGTTTTGTCTCAATTCAATTCTATTGACAGATGCAACCATTCCTAACTAAAGCTTAGGTCTAAGCAAAGATCTTATCTCTGTAATGATTCCTTACTCCCAAGTTGAAGTATTTACTATGACTTATAAGTCGTGTTATAGTGGCACTCTGCATTTAAAAATTGTTTCCATACTTTTAATGAATTCCACTCTCAATAAAGCATTTTAAATACGTCGACATTCGTTGTCTTTGAGTCTCGACGAAAGCAAACAGAAGGCAAAGACAAACAACAACAAAAACTCACTTAAAAGTAGAAGCGGAAAAATGCTTTTCAATATACAAACTCACAAACACACACACACACACACATATATATATATATATATATATATATATATATATATATATATAGTCTGTTGACTTTCGATTGATATTGATGCAACGTCAATCAGAGTGGATGGGGAGTCTTGCTCTAATTTTGCTGCAGTTGCGCTCATTTGATGCAAATGGTTGTCGCATTCGACAGAGAAAAGTTTTGATTTCATTTCGGATTGAAAGCGCAGTTTTATTAACACAGTTTTAATTCAATATTTTACGAACAAATTGTTGCTGATCGACATACACACACACACACACTTATATATATAAATATATATATTCAATATTTATTTACCCGTTTTTAATCAATAAACTCTGTCCAAGATTTATGACCATTTGATTGCAGCATATTTCAAAATGTTGACCTTGTTACGAATTCCCAGTACACGCTCTCAGTGGCAGCGGGCTGCCCATTGGTTTTTAGTTATGCAGAAATCATGTTGTGGAGCCTCAGTTCGTATACTTGATATTTGATAGCCAGCCCAGCTGAAAGCCGAACAAAGAAAGCTGTCCGCTGCTCCGCTGTCCGGCTTTTACAGTCTTCATCATGTTTTGCATATTGTTTATATTTTTGTGCAGTCTTGTTTATGCAGTCGGTACACGGAAGCATCCTCGACTCGATTGGTCTGTTGTCCCCTTGCTTGTTGTCCTCTGCACTTTGCACTTTGCCCCCGATACATGGCATATCAGATTTATTTTACAGTTACAATATTTAATTTGCTCTTACGCAAATTGCTCGCATTTTCCGTTCTGCTCGATGCAAATTTCTTGCCCTGGGGTCAGCTGCTCCTGCTGAATGGCTGAGGGACCTTGTTCTCACTAAATTTATTTCGAATCGAGCATTTATATGTATAAATTGAGCAAATTGATTTATACAGACGATGGCATGCAGCTGGGATTCCCATTCAATCGCTTCAAAATGCACTCTTAAACTGCGAGCGTTAATCGAGACATTGAAGCTTGCTTATTTATGGCAGTGTTTGCAAATTGTTTAAACACTGTCTAACATCGCAGCACAATTTTAAAACTTGATCCGCAACTTCCGTGGCGAACGCGGCAAACATGCGTCATGCGTCATGCGCCATGTTTTACACGGCAAAGTGCTGCCAAACTATTTGAATGCGGAAACCATAGATAGTAGAAGCAGTATTTACTGAGCCGGCAGCGTTGTTGGCCCTGTGTTGGAAACTACGTATCAACCGGTGTCGACTTAATTTCAGCCAGCAGACAGCGCCAAGAAGCCAAGCTGAATCTTTGGGCAGCGCCAACAACGATCAATTGTCAGATAGTTGTCGTCGTTGTTGTTATTGTTCCTCCGTTGTCGGTACTGTTGTTATGCTTGTTGTTGTTGTTGCGGGGAGGAAGCGTGTGCGCTTAAAAGTTTAAACAACAGTTATGTGGGCTGTGAGCACCCAATTGGCCAGGTATGCAGCATATTGCGCAGGTGGAAAATTTATAATTTGCAAAATTGCCACGCATGTTGGCAACATGTTAAATGGCCAGGCAGTTAGCCGGTCTCGCAGGCTGTCGTTAGAGCCGCTTCGGTGGCGGCTTGATATATGTTAACCTCAAACGAGACGGCACTCCTGCAGCCCGGCAGCCGGCAGCCGGCAGCCCAGCAGCTACCTGCCGTGTCCTGGCCTAGTCGAGCCCTGGCCTCCGGCATAGCTATAACAATCCTGAACGACCCGAGTCGTGTACAAAGTTCGATTTAAGGCCTCGTTTATTTAGCTATCCAAGCAGAGGGCAGTGAGTCGAGTCGAGTCGTCTGGTTCGTTTTACATGTTGCAAAAGTTGTTGCCGTTGCACAACCGCATGCCACAACATGCACCTACTCGCTCTCTTTCTCTCTCTATCCCTTTCTCTCTCTCTCTCTCTCTCTTTCTCTCTATCTTCCTGCCTGGCCTGTATGCGTCGGTGTGTGTGGAGGTGAGGGCCTCGCATGTGGTCCTGACATGCCCCACTTGGCAATTGCCGAAACTATTTGTTTACATATTTAGACCATGCGAAAGAGGCAGACATGTTGTCAAGTCATGTTTACTGTAAAATATGTGCATATAAATGCTAGAGGGCAGCCCACTTTCACGCCTACAGTGGCTTGGGCAGAAGTGAATGCACGGATGCCCGGCATGAAATCAAAATTGAGTTTCGCTCGCAAAATAATTTTACAAAAATAATTCTTCTAAATAATCGTTTTCCAATCAATAAATTTGTTCAGATTCAGAATCCTCAAAATGAAAGGATATCGAGACGTAAGCTCCCTTTGATTTCAGTTGACTACCGAAGACCGAAGCTGAGCAGTCGATCAATTTGGAATAAAGGTCTACATGCTGTAACATCAGATTGGCATACAAATGTTATGCAACCACGCCAAGCTCATTCTTAGGGCGGGCTTATGTTCTGCTCTTATTTTGGGACCCACAGGCTTACTACAAATGGGTAGAAATAGAAAACTCTAAGTGCTGATCCCATTATTACCAGCTACATAAACCGCAACCTTCTTTGATTGGTGCTCTTCGAGACCAAGCCTGAACTTGATCACTATTGCAAAGACATGGTTGAAGATGAAAGAGACCTTTTGGTATGATTATATTCACTATATTCACATAGAGGAAATTACTTGAATAACATTTTGCTTATGTTTATGTTTATGGTGAACTTAGAGCTTTATCTTTAAGGCACATGCTGCTATTGTTGTCAAGCCATCTAATCCATGTCAAAAAGACCGATATAGCCAAATTTTAATTAAATTTATAGCTTGTAAATTGTAAATTATAAGGAATTCTTTATTTGAAATTAGTTTTGGAAATCAGATTAGTAGTTTGATTAGATTTTATACACTTTTAATATCATATCTTTTTCTTTTGCTCTCAATTGCGCCTCGGATGGGAAGCTATGAGCACCGATAATGCCATTTTGCCACATTTTCTTTTCGCTAAATTAAAGCTATTATATGACTCAATATTGCTATAATGACCGTCAGAACGGCTAAACTGAGGGAAAATGGCCAAACTGGCAACACTGTAGACAGATTGAAATTGTTGCGCATTTCAAAATCAATCTTTCTCAAATTTCCGCTCGGGTCGAGCAACGGCTTGAGTTTTACCTTACAAAAGTCGAGATCAAAGTTGGCTCTTCAGACGTAATTAAGCCATTTGCAGCACGTTTTGCCAATTCAAAAAATATACTTTGACCTCCTGCCCTGTGTGCTCTTATCGCAGAACGAGCGGCGCGCCCAAAGGCAAAGACTCATTTGAATTGTTGAAGATGAAGATAAAAAAAATTCCGCCAAGCTCGTAACAAGTCAAAATTTGAGCAACCCCTCCAACCAACGCGACGGGCGTTTGTGCCCGTTGGGTGAAAATTCGTAGGAAAATCACGCGCGCTTATCTCAACCTTAACCAAACCCACGCAATTAACGCCCATTGCGCTGTCACTGTGAAAAATGAGGCCGAGTAATTGGTGGATGGGGAGAAGAGAGGAGGGTGGTATACATAGATTGGAGGGGAGCAGCGAAAGTAGTCGTCCCCAAACCCATTCCAATGCTGGGCAATTGCGAAATGATTTGCAAACGATGCGCAATCGAAATCGAATTGGAACTCCCCATTGTAGTCGCCATTTACCAATAGCTACAAATTTTAATTGCCGTTGCGATAGCGCCCTGCATCTGGCAGCAGCCCGAGGAGCGGTGTCTGCTTCTTCACAATAAGTAAGTCGAATTGATAAGAGAGTCACGTTTCACGGAAGCCAGCTGAAGTGTTCCACCATCAGCAGGGAGGCGTTCCCCAAAGACAATGTTCCGGGTGTCTCCATTATCAATGACAGCCGAACGGAAACAATGGTTACTCTTTTATTGCCACGACCAGGACCAGGACCAGCACCAGCAGTGGAAGACAGGCCGAGCAGACGCAAGAGGAGGCTGTGCCAGGCAGCTGCTGCTGCCTTTGTGAGTAAAATTGATAAGATGCCGAAAATGACTTGGAAAACAATAAACGTGGCCATGAAATGAATAAAGGCTGTGCATTTAGCACCCGAAATGAATAGAGCGCCACTTCAATGGAGAGAAACGCAAACGTAATTTCGGTGCATAAACAGAACGTTTGCGCATTTTAATGAGGGTATTACTTATGCCTCCTCCCAGCTGAAAATTGAAGTAAAAAACTGGATATTGCAGCTGTGGAAGCGTTGCGAGGCGTTGCCAGAAATGAAGAAATGAATGGAAGCTGTCATATATACGTACGTTATCGATTGTCGCTTATGTGCTCTGTGATCAATGCATCACGTTTGAGTACTTCATTAATCCACTAAAATGGTTAAAGCTTTATTATCATCAGCTGACTTAAGGAAACGGACATCAGCCGCTGATTCGAGGACAAACTTTTGGTCTCTTTTAATAGAATTTCTTTCGGGGAGACAACAAAAGTCGAGTTCATTCCGTATTGCAACTTATTCTGATGCGCAACAAAATTTTATGAAATACTTGAGAGCAAATTTTATGTGTTGGCGCAGCATAAAATTTTAGCGCTAGCAAAAGTGCCCCGTCTCAGACCGTTGGCGGTTTCGGCTCTTCCAGACTCAGACCTGCCCTCAGCCTTGGCTTGGCTAATAATATCAAGCATTTACACCTTTATGGGCGTACTTAGAGCGTTTATTTATGCTAATGGCTGGGCAGGACAAGCGTGGCCCACTGTTGCTGTATCTCAACGTTAAGCCACCAAAAGTGGCGTCGGGGCGAGCTTTACACTAATACTACCCCGAAGCGCTGTAAAAGCATAAAAGAGCATTACAACAGCAACAATAACAACGACAACGAGAACAACAGCAACTGGAGGAGCTAGAACAACAAACAGAACATCGGATAGTCAGCTTAAGACTAGAGCAGGTAAACTTAGTGCGAGTCCATTTCATCACATAAGACAAAAGTTCGTGTCGCCACCCTCAGCTCTTGACCTCCCCATGCAACGCTAGAGGCAGTGGCAGTGGCAGCGGCAGTAGCAGTGGCAGTGGCATTGGAAAAGTACTGAGGCAGCCCACAGCCTTGTCACGAATGTGTTTGTAATTTCCCCAGAGTGTGTTTGACTTTGACGACTTAAGTTGTAAACTTTAACATTATCATTTTCACTACAAGACGAAGCAAGCAGCTTCCTTGGCCTTCGGCTACCGGCAGCCGAGAGGAGCTGACAGACATGGCCTGCTGCTTGGAGCGGCTGCAGGCCATGTAAAATCTGGCATGTAGCATGTGTGTTTGTCCTGCCCGCAAGTTTGGCCAGACATTTTGATGATGTTGACCTTCGCTACTTTTACTTTTCACAAAGTATCTTTGCTTCTTTACATTTTCTAGCGACCTCCCGACACTGTTGACATATCGAATTACACTCGAACACACAGCAGAGGATAGCTTGATCTTCCCATATATATTTTTGCGCCCCAAAGTTGAAGCCACAGCGTGATTTCTGCCTGCGCTCGATGGTGGCTCGAATTTCCGAACTCCCGAATTGATTTCCTTTGCTACATGTGTCAATTAGTTAAATCAGAACACGAGAACCGTCAACCACATGTGTGACAATCCACCCCATCCCACCTCTGTCCCCGTCCCCGCCACCGCCGCTGTCACCACCCTGAGAGCCACGCACCCCTTCCTGAAGAGCACGACAGTGGCGCATTGAATGTCACCTCCAATACTTTTTTCACTCGTGCCTGCCATTTTTCACAAAATACGGAATAAAAACTCCGTTCGACACAATGCCCTCCAAAGCATTTAGCGCGTTGATTTATTAAAAGTATATTATATAACATTAATAATTTGTAGCATTTGTTCATAACTCACATTCACTTCAATGCTTTGATTTGATACTCTTTGCAGCACCACAGCACATTCCGCATCAAGACTTCTTAGCAACAGGACATGCATATGTAAGAATACGCAAAAAGCATCGCTTTCAAGCTTCGGTCGAGCCGATCATAACCTATCGTGCTATCTTGGCCCCTCATGGCAATTAAGAGCTGAACGTCCCCTTGACCCCCTTAGTTATAGTAACTATTGGCAGCATAAATATTTCCATTTTAATCATATAACTCTATAATTATAGTTACGACATTTTAACAGTCGAATCGAATTATGTACTTATTACAAGCGATTTGCAGATTGTTCATGCATGAGGATTGAATCCCTAACTATAAGACACTACTCCGTCTTTTCACCGAATACAAAAATGTAAATGTTAATGTTGGGATAATATTATTATTGTATTATTGTCCAATATTGATTGAAAGTAAACACATCCCGTTCAAAAGAAAACTGAAATTTATACATATACTCTAAACCCAAAACGTTTGTTATATCATAAGCAATAAGCTATCTCCACGCGTACAACTAAATATTTTATATTCTCCGACACATTTGTAAGAATATTATTTTAAATATATTTTTCTTCAAATGAGACTTAAATATAAAATTCATTAAATTGCAAATTTTATAATCCATGTACAGTGAAATCAATTATAAAGTATTATTGTACTGAATGAATTATATATATATTATATATATATATATATATATATATATATATATATATATATATATATATATATATATATATATATATATATATATATATATATATATATATATATATATATATAATCCTTCATGTTAAATAACTCTTGAAAACGGTTCTCATGGAAATCAATTATTGTTTCGCATATGATTGCTATTGCGAATGGTGTGAACCTGATATTTAGGAGAGCGAGCTTATCGCAAATGAGGTGGGCGCAACGTGCGCCATAAATTAGAGTCAAATCGAGGGAGTCAAGCTGATTTATGCATTTCCCATAACCAATGCATCTTGTATAACAACAGATAAGCGCTGGGAACAACTCCAGTTTCAGACTATGGAAAATCCAAAAGGTAAACAGTCGGCCGTGGGCTGGACCACCCTTTGACACGCGACCAAGTCCTGCCTGCTGCACCAATCACAAAGACATAATCAGCTCGATTTCGTAAATCTCGACAAGCTGCTTATCTGATGAAATGTGAGCGGAGTTCTAAGGATCTCGCTCATTTGATAAACATCTCACACGTTCGGCTGACAGACTTCCGGCATTGGGGGCTGTCAAAGTGACAGCTTAGGCCGGGCGAGGGCGAATACTTAGTACAGTAAAGCTTGACGCGTGCGGCTGTCAGAAGCGGCCTGCCTCGCTGTCGTGCGCTCTTCATTTTTTTGCTCTCTGATTGGCATCGGAAATTGAAGTGCTTTTATTAATTTCAATTGGACATTTGCGCGCTGACTTCCAAAAGTGCGATTATTTCATTACGCGTCTTCATTTGAGCCAAGTCGGCGTATACCATCTTCATTTCCTGTTCATCTTCATTTCCCTTTGTTTCTTTTCCATAGTTCTTGTTTGGGACAATATTAAAATTCATTGATCCAGTTCGACAGATTGGTTACGCAATTTGATTGACAGCCAAATGCGATTGATGCTTATTGAATTGCGCAAAACTGGAAGAGGGCTCCCGGTGTCCTCCCCCTATCTGTCCTCAAGTGGAACATTAAAAGTATGTTTGGTATGAACAATCCGTAAAGTAGGCCTTCCCTTCCGAGAACTCGAATCTCTTATTTACTCGAATTTCCACACAAAACATTTTAGGTTAAGGCAATATTTTAGTACTAGGGCTGTTACGCTATTCAAAAATATTTCATTTGGCAAATGGCACCCAATCATCGGCAAATTTCGCCTCTCCTGAAGCTCGTTCGCGACTTTCTTCTGGGGCGTAAGCATGTGACCAACAATCGCTACGCAGATACAGTAAGTGCTCGTAGCCACACCCCACCCACTATTCCCGAAGGATCTCCAACGCAACTATTAGGTAATCAGTATTATCTGAGAGATCCACGGCGTCAGATAAAGCCGCCCATTGACCTAGTTCAGCAAAAGCAAAAAGAACTAGCCGCTGCTAAAGCTACCGAAGCTGCTGCTAAGGCTGCTCCTACAGATGCTAAGACGCCTTCGGCTGGCCCGGCTCCAGCACCAGCACCATCTCCAGCTCCGCCTCCAGCTCCGGCTCCGGCTGCCCAGGCGAAAGCGAACCCCAATAAAGGTGGAAAGCAGAAAGGTGAATCTGCGCTTCCCATTCCGGGAAAGCTGCACCATTGGGATTAAGAGCAAGTCGCAGATTTATTTCTCTTAAATTTAAATTGATAAACAGTCATTGAAGCTCAGGATGCACCATATTAAACTTCGTTGTTCTCATCACTTACCCAGCTATTCAGCAATTCAGTAATTCAGTTATTCAGTTATTTACTCGTCGCCGAATTGTTCAGCTGAGCGGACATAATTGCAGCCTTAGGCACTTGACACAATGGCTGGCAATGCCAGTCAGTCAATGGTCAATGGCTATGGGAGAGGTGGCGATGGGGGTAGTAAAAACGGAAATCTAATTAGACATCGGAGGCGAAAATCACTTATTACACCTGCATGAAAATTTAATTAAGCGCACAATTAACAGGGCTGATACCTTTACGGCGGACGGCAGAGGCTTATGTATGCGCTTTATAATATTTAATGCCATCAAAATTTATTTGCAATTTAAAACGAGGCAATTTTCGCAGCAAGCTCACCGCTGTTGAGTGGATTATGCCAATTGTTGATGATGATTGGAGGTCGATTGTTAATTGTCTGTTGTAGTAATTTATGTTAATGACTTTTCACATCGATTTATTGATTGCAGCAATGGCATCAGCACATAAAACCCACCCTAACCCTGTTCAAATGAATAAAAAAGAAATATAATCTGATTTGGAGCTATGCAAAAATTCCCATATACATACAGCCAGATATTGTGGCAAGCGGTGCGGGAGGTGTGGACGGCCTCAAATTTATTGAAATTGCCCTTATAAGCCATAAACCCATCGAGGGTTGACTCCAGCTTGAAGTGCCTTCTGCCAGAGTGCAAAAGGGTGTCAATTGCTTGGAAATTTCACTCTCCGTCTGTCAAGTCAACATGTTGCCAATGCTGACTCCCATTTTGCAGCTGCCAGAAAATATGAATTTCGAAACGGAACTGTATCACTTTCTTCCTCAGATTTGTTGTTCTGCGTTTATTTGCAGCTCGCATGGATTCATCGACACTTCTGCTTATTGCCTGGCCCTCTTTTTATGTAGGAATTCCACTTGGGCAAGCGATTTATTTATTAAGTTGTTTACTGCCTTCCACAATAATATGCTACATACTTGTCCCTAATCAATGCTAATTCTAGGCAACACGTGTTCTCAAGTATCCGAGCACAGAAGGGCTTATGCAGTCAATCTGAGCTCAAATGAGCTCAGAAATCCTATGTGGAAAGACGAGCTCTCGTTTGAGTTGAAAAAATATCTTGAGGAATATGCACACATAGAATACACTCCTTGGACCATCATAATAATTAATGTATGTTTAAGAAATTTTCCCTTTTCAACGCAATCCAAATGTCAATTTCGGGTAACCCAAAATTGCGGGCTTCGGGCGACAGCTGGGCGCAATTGTCAACGCGTTGCACACTCTCCACGCTCTCTGGGCTGCCGTCGTCAAATGTTACTCCAATCAGAAAAGCGTAATTAAAATATGTACAAACATGCCGGAAAGCTGCCAAGCTCGCGTCCTCTAAGGCGCGCGGAGGGCCAACGTTTGTTTACTTTGCGTGTTTTCCTATAAAACCAAAAATAACAAAATCCGCCGCAGCAGCAGCGGCGCAAGCAATAACAACAAGAATAGCATTTGCATAAAGCAACAAACAGAGCACAGGCTCAGGAGTGTGGGTTGAGTGTAGACTGTCGAGTGTCGAGTGTGGGAGTTGGCTTAGTGGGCGCCCTCAAACGGAAGTTAATGAGCGGCGGAGTGGGACAGTGGGACAGAAAGAATATCCAGAAATTCAATCCCCCGGACGAAGGCGAAATCACTTCATTAATGCGTCATTTGTAAGGGAGCATGGCCGAGTCTATAGTCGCTACATGGCCATATGCGGGCGACTATGGCCCGAGGCAAGTGCTCCTGCCAAATACGGAAGCTATCTCCACGCCGAACACGAAAGTTTGCGCGAAACTTGCCACCAGGCTGGAACAACGTGTGACAGTTGCCTCGAAAAGTTGATTATTTTTTACACGCAGTGCTTCCTCGGTCGCATCGGAGGCGGCGGGGCCTGCAGTCAGCTTCTAGTACACTGAATAATGACTTTTACTGTTGCGACGCATACTCGTAGTCAGCACTGCCTTCGGGCCAAGTTTACGAGCTTTTTATCAGACCTGTGTCCCACTGTCCCGTCCTTTAAAGAACGGCAGGCAGACTTTTACTCTCAGCGCTGGGCCAGAGTTATGCAGGCTCATTAAGTTGTTATACAGTTTAAGAGAGAAAATTGTCAGCTTGCTTAATTTTGTGGAGCATAGAATAGAGCAGGGGTTGCGGGTGCGGAAAGTGGGAGGGAGGGCGGCAAATGAGAAACGGACAGCGGGGTGGGCCTGGGACCGGAGCACAGGCGCATAAACAAAAGATTTCCGTGGCTGGCCCTCAGCTTTTGTGTTCATGTCGCAAGCTCATGGAAATTGTTTAATGAAATGAATTTTAAGAGAATATTTATTATATGCCTAAAATGAAATGAAAAGTGAAGTCCCCCAATTTATTTTTCAATCTATGGGAAACGAAGGTCCGGATGTATATTTTAGGTATAATTAAACCTAGGCCTTTAACTGAACTGGCTGAGGCACAACAGTGTAGCCTGTGCTCGTCGATGTAAAGTCCAATCCTACCGGGGGATGGAACTCCCAAATTTAAGTGCAACAAGCTGCAGGTCGATGAGTGAAGGCTGAACTGGAGTTGACACCGTCTTTGCCACAGAGTGATCCCATCTATTAGTGTCGCAAGCTCCAATTCCTATGTATGCTCTTGATATCTCCGCCCTTCACTAAGAGCTGCATGACCACATCAACTTTTCTTTTCCACAATTTCACCTTCAATTAAACTTGAGTTAATTGACAGCGAGGGAAGGAAATGCTACACAAAGCACTGAGCCACGGCAACAGCAGCAGCAGCAGCAGCAAAACACCCAGGTGCACAAACACACATTTGGGGCTCTCGCCAGAGATAAATGGCGACGCCTTAAACTGATTGTGTGGATTAAATTGCCATATTGGCGAAATTGGCAGCGATGGTGGAGTGAAGTGGAGACAGCAAGGGCTTCAGCGGCTACCAAACTCCAGAAAGGGAGCAGAGTATCGAAAACTTATTTTTGATAAGCGCAATTATAATTGGATTTGGGAGAAGTTGCTCCAGAGGCAGGTAGCTTATTAGGTGGAGGCAGAAGTCGAGCCAACCCAATGATTAATCTACCTCTGGAGTATTTAAAAAGAAAGATGCGCCTCGAGGGCAAGGGGCGCACGAAGCAACCAAGACGAGCGAGTCAATGGGAAAATTGGAAATTGTTGTGTTTGCCTGCGATAAAGACGTGTTTCTTCTCTGTCCCCGACTGCGTATTTTTGTAAATGTTTGCTGTCAAGATAAGCACTACACAGCATGTGGCTTTATTTACTCTGACTCGACGACTCAGCAGACCTTGGTGGAGATATAGAGAGAGTTTCGAATGCCAGCTTGTCGCAGGACTTAACAAAGACAAATGAAGCTGTTAGCGATTGACAGAGTCCTGTAGTCTCGGCTCTCTTATCGGCTGCTCGTCTGATTGCCGTTGCAATGCAACACTTTTAACGTGCAGCTGACTGGTCACACACTCATTAATTCGGCTTAATTATTGGGTCTGATAGATAATAGAGCTCCAAATATGTATTAAAATTTTAATTCGCATTGTTGGCAACACCTGCAGAGATTTCAGCTATTTACTTCCTGCTATGTACTCTCTTCCTCCTGATCCTTTCCATCCATCCACTTTTGCATACATGGTAAGAGCTATGTCAATAGCTCATTAAAAGCCCAAAAGTCGACTGGACCAGATAACCCAAGTGAAAGACACTTATACGCGCCCATAATTAAGCGCAGGCAATGAGGGTTGCCCCAACAAGACACACGCTCCGTGCCTTGTCAAATCTTTCGGCTTGGCAACAATTTATAAATGCAAATGGGGTTCACTTGTCCTCTCCACGTTTTCACCGCAAAGTCAAGGCATAAATTCGAAATTGTCGGCCGCCTGGCCGCAGGCATAAGAGCTCCCAACAAATTATTGACTATTTTTGGCTCGTTTACTCCCATTCGCACATGTGTGCAGCACGCTCAAGGACTTGCTTGAAGTTTTCTGATTGCGTATTTATTTTCGAAAATTGAAAAACAACAGTCCAAATAGTCGGCAATTTTCCCAAAATCTTAAAACCATTTTCCCAACATAACAATTAAACTGTGTCGCAGAAGTTGCGGGGGACTTCATTAGCCCCCATCCATCTAGCTTTAGCTTGGCCCCTTTTCCACAGGCTGCGGCCTTCCACGCCTTTTGTTACGCATGCAAATTAATGATGGCAATGATTCGTGGCCAGTCCTCAGGCGCCTTATAGTGAGGTCTTATTTATTTTCTTCCCAGAAATTTGATTGTTCCCAAGTTTTAATTGCACTTTTCATAGGCTGGGGCGTGACAGGGGTGCTGATCAATTATGTATAGGCAAACCTATATAAGCAAATTTGGATACATCCGCATCTATCGAATTGAAGAAGAATTATCAAAGAAAAGTTATCGAATGATACTTAAACAAGTAAGAGTACTCTAGTCGGGACTTCTCGATTAGGAGATCCCCTGAACCCTGCGAAGGACCGATATTTCTAAGAACCTATAACATTCACCGTTTCTTTTATATGTATATATGAACATTGTAATCAACATATATACACACATACATACATACATATACACACGATCTGCTAATAACTCAGATTGCGCTGCGAGTTGACTCTGGTTGTCGTCCAGATAATGAATATATATACTTTATGGGGTCTGTCACGCCTCCATCTGCGATTCAACAAACCCATTATACCCAGATTTCCCATTTTTAATGGGTTCAGTGTATGAAAATTAAAATAAATAATAAAGATATGTCTAATATTCAATCAACATACTTCAATGACTAGGATCACTATTAGATTAGAAATGAAAGCCTCAATTGAATTTATGAACCAAATGGTGGAGGTTATGTGATTGCCGTGCTTCACAAGTATCATATTTTCGTTCAAATGATTCCGACCGTGGAACTTATCCATTTCGCTGAGAGGTTATTAATGTATGAGTCAGAGAGTGATCAAATTATTATAATTGTAATTTTTCGATGTTTTTTTTTCTGCATAAGCGTTAATGCTTTAACTGGGAAGAACCTTATAAATCACGAGGTCAGCTTTTAAATTTTTACTAATTGCCAGCAAAGTTTTGGCCGCCCATCAATCCAGCGAGGGCTACATGAAAGTTGCACACTGCGCTTTTATGCAGATAAATTGTCGGATATTTTCAACCCAGCTCCCTCCTCTCTGGAGCCGTTGGTCTGGTCCTAGTCTTCGTCGTTCTGCAGCTCCTGCTGCTGGTCCTGGTTGATGCTGTTCCGTTTCGTTTGGCTGGCTTTGCAGACGCCGCGTCAGTTGTTTGGGCAGGCCGAGGCGAGGACGCAGAGTGAATCCCAACGGAACTAACCGGAGTGTCGGGGCTGCTCGGCTGATTGTTTCACAAAAGTTTTCCTGGAGCCGCCCAACCAACTATTGTTGTTGTGATTTTGCAAATTAATTTGCTTATAATTTTTACGCTTAGTTAAACACAATTTTGAGTGATTTTCACACAGAAAATGCTCGCTGTTAAAAAGTTGTGCCCTCTACAGGCGGCCGGCTGTGCACAGTGGAGCCAACTGATTGAAATTACAAAATTTCGTACAAATAATTCACATTTCATAAGCAGCATTAGAGAAACTTCAATTTTGAATATTTTTCAT
The DNA here is from genome assembly GCA_961210405.1 of Drosophila mercatorum. NCBI lineage: Eukaryota > Metazoa > Arthropoda > Insecta > Diptera > Drosophilidae > Drosophila > Drosophila mercatorum. Next base: position 24,171,249 of record CAUIUS010000004.1, on the reverse strand, counting down.
ATCATTTTACAAATTGAATCTGCGCTCTCTAATGGCGCCGACATTTTGCCCAATCTAAAATCTATTGTTGAACAGATTTGCTTAAATTTGCGACGGTTAAAGCGAGCAGCTGCGCTTAAATGATTTCGCTCAGATTCCCCAGTGGCATCTCCATTGGCTTCGTTAGCTGCAACTGGCGATGGCCGCGCAGCGGAAAATAAAATAAAAAATATATATGCATTTAAATGTTATTTGCATCACTCTGACGTTTGTTGGCGCCCCCTGACGCTCAACATTTGAAGCCTATCGGCGTGTTTCATATTTTTATAAATTGCTATAAATTGAGATATTAATACGATAGCCGACAGAAGTCACAGCCAATGGAACGTGCTATTGTTGTTGTTGTCAATGTTGTTGCTGTTGTTGGCCGGTTCGCTGATTTCAACATGTGGCAAAAAGTGTCGAGACATTAAAAAATGTTGCGCAAGTGTTGCGCAAACATAATGTGCAGTTATTTGTATAAAATGCGACAAGCGACAACTTTTTCGGAACAACATTTGGCCCGAGCCGGTGCCCCGATAATGAAGTTGTTGTTGCTAACGACCGAGTCGGGCTTTAAGCTGAAATTTAAACACTGACTGCGCCAGTGGTAGTCAATGTCCTGCTGCAGGACTTCAGTCAGGCAGTTTAAATATTCCGTGCACATCGAAACACACACACATACACACGTTTTGTCAGTTGCTTCAATTGGACTGATTTAATTGAATCACTGTGCTCCTCCATCGACTCTACTGTACTCTGCCCTCTACCGAACACGTCTACCATTTCTGTCTTCGGTCTTTCAATTTACTACGCAGGCTGTTGCTGTTGCTATTGTTGTTGCTGCAGCTGCAGAGTGTCTGTAGTTTTGGGTCTACGTTTTTCGCACACGTTTGCGAGCTATGCATGGCATAAAAATTTGACACAAAAGCCGTTGCATACAATTGGGCATACACATACCCACACACACACACGCAGTCATCTGTAAGTGTGTGTGTGTGTGTGCATGCAGTTGCCGCGGTCCATGGCATTTGTTTGAGTGTGGCCAGACAAGGCATAGGGCTACCAACAGGCGACGTGTTGAGGTCGTTGTCATACACTGATTTTGTATGCAGCAGAAACAACCATTTTAATACATGCTCTTTATACCCTATTCTCCATTCGAAATGGGTAACAAGGCAAGCTATGCTCGAATTGCAAATGTGAATGTAACAGGTGGAGGGGAGCCGCAGTGACTCAGCAGAACACATATCTATTACTCAGCTTATTCAACTTATTCTGTAGTAAATTAGGGTATCTGCGAGTCTTAAGTAAAACTACCCAAAACTGACCATATTTAATTGTTTCCCATTTCAATTTGTATATCTCGAAGTTACGACCCATCATTTATTTTTATACCCTGAACCCATTGCAAATGAGAAATCAGGGTATACTCTTTTTATACCCTCAACCCATTGAAAATGGGAAATCAGGGTATAATGTTTTTGTTGATATGTATGTAACAGGGAGAAGGAGGCGTGGCAGACCCCATAAAGTGTACATATTCTTGATCAGGAAGACAAGCCGTGTCGATTTAGCCCTGTCCGTCTGTCCGTCTGTCCATCCGTCCGTCTGTCTGTCCGTATGTATGAACTCGTCGTTCTCAGAACCTATAAGAGCTAGAGACTTGAATTTTTTTATGTAGGTCCGTGAATAGCACGAAAAGATCGAGTTTGTTAAAAAAAAATCGATAACTGTCTTAATTTTAATGTTATCGATTAAAAACGAAATCTATGCTCAGTTATGTAATTCTATATAATTCATCTTTATAGCTAGAGTTTCCAAATTTTGCATTTAGTGTTATGTAAGCCTTACGCAATTTCGGTTTTTGTTAAATTTTGGATGCCACGCCCTCTTCGCTTAAAATTTGTAAGTCCCGTATATCAAATACTAGAGACTTGTGCTTTGGCACAAACATACATATGGATGACACGCCCAACAAGTTTAATCAAAATCATTGCTCTAGAAAAAAATTTTTTAAACATTTAATTTACCATATCATTGGCATGCAAATAGCAGCCAAAGAACAGCAGCGTCTTGCGCTTGTGTATGCGTTCGCCTGTGTATGTGTGTGTATATGTTTTGCTTGTAATAAACATACATATACATATGAATTTAAAAGAAACGGAGAATACAATAGCGGTTCGTCGGAAGGTTCAGGGTATACCCTAGTTGAGCGGTCTCGACTAGAGTTTTCTTACTTGTTTTTAAATGTTTGTGAAAGGCTTCTGCCTGCAGACCCCATAGAGTATATATATTCATGATCAGGGAGACAAGCCGAGTCGATTTAGCCCTGCCCATTTGTCCGTCCGTCCGTGTGTCCGTCTGTCCATATGTATGAACGCGTCAATATCACAACCTATGAGACTTCAAAAAATTTTGGAGTTATATAATTCTATATATAACAGCTAGAGTCTTCAAATTTTGCATTTAGTGTTATGTGAGATGCTACGCCCCCTCAGCCTTAAATTTGCAACAGACGTACATTCATATGAAACATAAGATCACGAACTGAAAGTTTGATCAAGAACGATGGTCTACAAAAAAAGTTTTTAAACATTTAATTTCCCATAACATTGGCATACATTTAGCAGTCCAAGCACAGCTGACACAGCGACTTTCGCTTGTGTGTGCGTGCGCCTGTGCGTGTATATATATATAATGGAGAATGCTCGGAATAGCGGTTCTTCGCAGGGTTCAGGGTATCCCCTAGTCGAGCGATCTCGACTAGAGCAATTGAAGAAAAAAAATTGAATAAAATTTATTGATCATTTGCTGAAAATTTCATTCAAATCCATTTAGTCGCACAGCAGCGCTAAGCACACAGTTTTACAATACGTCTGCACAGATAGACACACACAAATTCTAAGGAACGAAAGTATATATCCACTAGATGGCTCTACGGTCGAATCGAAACATAGATGGCGCGTTGGCTAAAAATTTTAATTGAATTGTATTTAATTCTGAATCCCAATTTCGCATGTGGTTTTCTTGCTTTTAACTCTAACAAAATAATATATAATAAAGACAACATAAAATTCTTATTTGAGACTTAAAATTTTAAAAAATTAACAAACTTTAGTATTTGAAAAAGATTTTTTAAGCAAAATAATAATAAAATTGTAACATAATTAGAACAAAACAAGTAAGAAAACTCTAGTCGGGCGTCCCGACTAGGAGATACCCTGAGCCCCGTGCTATCTGCGTTTTAAAAATACTGCATAATTAGCATTTCGTATGAACGCCCAGAAAATTAAATTTAATTCTTTTTCAATTGTTTAGCCAATAGCGCCATCTATGGTTCGATAGAATAGCGCCATCCATGTTTCGATTTATTGAACAGCTGATAATTAGCAAATCATAGCGCCATCTATTGGAAATATGTACCATAAAACTTGCGGGTTTTAAAATTTGCTAGATGCACGCAGCTCAATGTGTATGTGTGTATGTGTGCACATGTATAGGAAAACAATTTGTTTTGCGTTGCTGGTCACGTGTTTGGCCGATTGGCCAAATGTTTTGTTTAATAACTTCTGCGCGAATTAATGGATTTGAATGAAATTTTCAGCTTATGTTCATCATATTTTATTACATTTTTTCCGATTTTTAAAAATGTAAACCCATTCATTTACTGGCTTTGAGCGCAACTAACCTCAATTTAAATATTTGGGGAAATTTGGAGCCGGTATCCAAAATTTAACAAAAATCAAAATTAGATAAAATAAATATAAAACTTACAAAGAAAGAAAGTCTCTAGCTCTTATAGGTTCTGAGAACGACGCGTTCATACATACGGACAGACGGACGGGCAGACGGACGGACAGACGGACAGACGGACATGGCTATATCAACTCGGCTTGTCACCCTGATCACGAATATATATACTTTATGGGGTCTGCCACGCCTCCTTCTGCCTGTTACATACATTCACATTTCAACAAAAACATTATACCCTGAATTCCCATTTTCAATGGGTTCAGGGTATAAAAAAAAACATTTATATAGTTTAAGCATCTATTGTAATTATATTTGATTATGCTCCCAGATATTAATTTCTTGAAGCGCTATTCACACCTTCTCGAATGCAACTATCCCAGGGAGCTAGTCCTTTCCTCAGTATTTATGGTCGATTAGGAATATCTGTATTAATGGCCTGCATATAAAACTCCCTGACAACGGCTTGCCCACCCATTTTATTTATTCGGCTACTTGTAATATTTAATAAGAATATCTCAATTGGTTAGGAGATACACACACATACACAGAGAATGCCTATGTGCTCCTAAATTCAGGCAATCACAACTTATATTTTCTTTTGCAGCCAAAACTCTGCGTTCCCTCCTGCTTCTGGTCCACACGTGCGTTGCCCTCTCGACACGAACTACATAAATAAGCGAACGACAAAAGACGCTCGTGGGGGCCCCCGCATCCGATGCGGTACGGAAGGGATTGGAGGCGCAGAAACTTTTCCAATTTTCCCCTTTTTATCGTAAATTACGCACAATTCAATATTTGGCCTTTTTACTGTCGATGGTTTTGTGTCCCCGTCGCCCTTTTTCTGCTTGACTAGCTCCCAAGTATGGCTGGGGCTGCTGATAGTAATGTTGCGGGAGTGAGGTATTTGTGTGCAATTTCTTTTCTTGTTTTTGCCATTTTGATATTTTTTGTGTGTCTCTTTATCGTAAATAAGAAATCTCATACGTGCGTATTCGGCCTAGACCTTTCATATATTAGACCAGTCCCAGTCCCACTCCCACCTCTACTACTTTCACAGTAGCCCGCCGTCTCGTCTGTATATGAATGGTTAAGTAAAAGTTTGTTTTCCTTTTGTTTCTTTAATCGAAATTGGCCAGTTCGTCCACCAACAGTAATGATTGTTTTGCTATTCGCCTTAATTTATATTTAGCATTATTCAGATTGGAATGCGACTAGCGACAAGTATCCACCACTTATTGCGTTCCTTGGGCTGGCAAGTGAGTAGCTTAATTCGAGAGCCGCTTGAACTGATTGCTAATGTAGGTGACCATGAGAAGGTTACTCTTCGTCCTAACAATAGACAGATATACGTATCGATCAATCTCCTCACATTCCTCTGCCATCCAATCATAGTATATATAAGTCATAGGTCCATAGAATCAATAATCTATAATCAAATATATCTAATTGAAATGGAAATCTTTCATTCATGCTTTGCTTCTTCCTGCTGTCGTCCACTTATTGCCAAGTGATATGGTCACCAACACCACCTATGTATATCTATCAATTTGATTTTTAACTTTAATTTCATCAACGAAACCTCTCCATCGATGCCATGAAAATTGTATTTAATGCATCAGCTGCAGCTAGTAATACTATTAAAGCACATTGTCGTTGGTCCTTTACGACAGGCGCCGCCACTTTTGGAACGCCCTCGCGCTGCATGGCCGTAAAAACATTTATGTAATTGCTGTTATCGACAAGCGCCCACCCAAATTGCCTCGTTGTGCCGGGTGTAAACGGGCCTTTAATACACTTTTGATTGGATTGTCGCACAAGTTAATTGAACGCCGCGGCGCAGCGAGAGCCGAGGTCTAAGCCACTGGAGCCGCCATTTTGGATCCGTATGTCGGCAGTTATATGCGAAACTAGTTGGCAGCAGCCTAAAAGCCCTAACAAGCGCTCCCCGGCTCAATGGAGCGCATCAACGAATCGCAGATTCATGCAAGCTCATTAGGCTGAAGTTCGCATGGGACAAGCCCCATACCCCTAAATTCCGTTTGGTGAGCTGGCCATCGATCCATTCTTGTATTAGTCCATATACTCAACATATTCGACAGATTCCGAAGTGGACAACAGTATAAGTCGTGCTACATCGTGTCTGCTGGGCAAGTCTTGCCTTAATGCTTCAACGCACTTTTATCTTTTGTTGTCTAATGCGCTAGCAAATTGTTTGCGAATGACCCGCGTAAATTTCATTTCTACTTGATTTACTGTAAATTGTATTGCAGAAAACACACAGAAGAGGAAAAGATAAACCGAGCATGCCATATAAATGGATGGCAAATGCGGCAGACTTTTATAAATTGTTTGGGGCCAACTAATATTTTGATTCGCTATGCATTCGATGCTCACTTCGATAGGATTTTCTAAATGGCAGTTGATTTGTCTGATTTGCAAAGGCTCGCAGTTCAGCTCTGAGGACCTGACTCAAAAAACGTAATTTGCTTACGTCATACACAGGAAGGTGGATTACTTAAGGGTCTTGCTACTTACCCTTCTGATAGCTCATGATTTCAAAACTGTACTATGCGCATGAATCAAAGGTGAGTTTTGCTCAAACCAAGATCTGTAAAGATAAATTGAGATCAGAAATAGAAATATACCATCAACAACTAGCAGATTTCTTATAGCTATTACTGAAACACTGTCTAACGTTCATGATATTGATTTTTGTACCTTGATTATTTAACTTTCAGTTGTCGGGCAATAATTGTGTGTACTTTAAACGGAACCCGCATCAAGTTGCGTTTACAGAAATTGGAACAAGCGAAGGCTCGTCCGCTGCTTCGTGTAAACAAGTTCAAGTTTTACCGTTGTTAGCTTTGTTAATTGCAGCCTGCAACATTTTCTTTAAGTCGAGTCGAGCACTTCACACGATACGCGTAGCCAGAACAACTAGTTAAGAAATGAAGTCGTTCAAAACGTTTTATTAGGATTAATTGATAATGGAGCTAATTTACCAACATCGAGAGGAAGGTGCTTCAGCTGCCTAATTAAGTTTTGCTCGATTAAGTTTTTCAATACTTTAGGTACACATTTTAAAGTTATACAAAAAGTATATATTACTACAATAAATAAAATAATATTATAGGATTATAAGTCGATTATAAATAGAATTGAATTGTGTTTGAATTATCAGCTGCTACTCTTGTTTCGGATTTGCTATTCACATCTTGAGGAGTACAATGCCGGGGCCAATAGAAACGAAATGTCTTCAGGTTCAATTCACTGCGAAGCGTCCAGTTGACACCTCTCCCCTTTAAAGTCTTGAAGAATTCTGTCATGTGACGCAAATTTTGAAAGTAGCTTACTTTATTTTTTTTTTAAATTTATTTTTAAATCTTTTATTAGACAAGCATGAAGTGGCGTTGTTCGTTGGGATGATACGTAGACGTAAATATAGAATTCTGATGCTGTAATGTCGGTTTTTGTTTTATTTACTTACATTTAAATTAATTTTGTTTAAGTTTATGATAGATACAAGCAGTGGAGTGCATTACAAATGCTTAAGCTTGCCTCATTAAAAAATCTTAAATGTTTTTGTTTAATGGCGACCACACATTAGGTCGAAGCTGTCATTGCATGCATTAATCTTTACAAGTTTCGCAGAAGCAGACAAATAATATGCGTCACTCGCTCAAAGACCTTTTGCTTCATTTCAGTCAGACTGCGTGTAAATACTTGAAAAGAAACAAGTAAGAAAACTCTAGTCGGGCGTCCCGACTAGGAGATACCCTGAGCCCCGTGCTATCTGCGTTTTAAAAATACTGCATAATTAGCATTTCGTATGAACGCCCAGAAAATTAAATTTAATTCTTTTTCAATTGTTTAGCCAATAGCGCCATCTATGGTTCGATAGAACAGCGCCATCCATGTTTCGATTTATTGAACAGCTGATAATTAGTCAATCATAGCGCCATCTATTGGAAACATGTACACTAAAACTTGCGGGTTTTAGAATTTGCTAGATGCACGCAGCTCAATGTGTATGTGTGTATGTGTGCACATGTATAGGAAAACAATTTGTTTTGCGTTGCTGGTCACGTGCTTGCCGATTGGCCATATATTTTATTTAATAACTTCTGCGCTAAATAATGAATTTGATTGAAATTTTCAGCTTATGTTCAACATTTTTTATTACATTTTTTTCAATTTTAAAAAATGAAACCTCGACTTTGAGTGCAACTAACCTCAATTTAAATATTTGGGGAAATTTTCAACCGATATCCAAAATTTACCAAAAATCAAAATTACATAAAATAAATATAAAACTAACAAAAAAATGTAGGGACTCTAGAAACAAAGACGTGAGAGCTATAATTTAATAACTAGCATTCGATAACGTTTTTAATCGATAACATTAAAATTAAAATAGTTATCGATTTTTTTAACAAACTCGATCTTTTCGTGCTATTCACGGACCTACATAGGTTCTGAAATCGACGCGTTCATACATACGGACAGACGGACGGACAGACGGACGGACAGGCGGACAGGGCTATATCAACTCGGTTGTCACCCTGATCAAGAATATATATACTTTATGGGGTTTGCCACGCCTCCTTCTGCCTGCTACATACATTTCAACAAAAACATTATACCCTGATTTCCCTTTTGCAATGGGTCCAGGGTCGATGATTCCTTTCGCTTGCGAGTGCCTTTGTCAAATACTCAGTCAAGAGTCTTATTCGAAGACGACGCTAAATACTAATATTTAATATAAAATGCTTCACATGCTAACAAGTCAGTTTTATTCCCATAACTATTAGAGCTGATAAATAGACCGATGGAACCATCTATTATTATAAGGCCTAGCCATCAAAGATAAAGTAAGCGGATATTTAATATATTTTAAGCTATGGCCCAGTCTAGTACGTTTTGTGGGTATTGGAGTCTGAGTCTGAGTCCCCTAGAACCTGCTAACTATTCTCAAATATTATGAGTCTGTAGTTAATGATCCCGCACCTCGGCTAGCTTCATAAGTCGCGCACAAAGACAAGACAGCCAGATAGTATTCGGCTTATTTGCACGCAGAGCTCTGCACAATTTCGGGTGCCCAAATGCTAGAGAGTTTATAAAATTAACGTTGTCATAGCATTCAAGAAGCCAGCTTTGCCCTTGCCGTTGCCCATTGGCACTCACTGCAACCAACCCCCCCCCCTCCCTTTGTCACCACTTGTCATGCTCCAAAACATCCTTTGAGCTGTCGCTGTGCATTTGTATGCGTTTTGCCTGATTTATGTGTAAGTGTGCCAATGTGTGTGTCTGTGTGTGTTTACGTCTCTGTCGTGTTGGCATTTGTCGTTACAAACTTAATTAATGTTATGCTGCCACCGCCACAGAGCTGCCCTTGTCCTCCAGGCTCTTGACTTTTGTTGAGCGCCGCAAAAACTGCAGCCGGTTGACACTGCGCCACTGTCAGTTTCAGCTGACGTTTGGTGTTTCTATTCCCTCCTCGTTCCGGTCCGACGTTTTGCATGTGATTAGGCGAAGTCTGTGTGGGAGTTTCAGTTGAGTCCTGCTCTTTATGTGTGTGTATGGGTGTGTGTGGTGGTGTGCGGGGATGTGTGGGTGTGATGGTTACAAAAATGATGCTCAGCTTTTGGAAAATTGTGTGTTTCTGTTGACATTTGGCAAAATCGCATTGGCAGCATTATCCTTATTGGCATAATCAGCGTTTGGCTTTGAGTTTGTTTGCTCTAAGGTTTTGGCTGCTTATTTGCTTAGTCGGTGGCTGCTGGCGGAGCTCGATGATTAGCGATTCGTCCTCTCTAGCTCAACTGAGGCCCAACAGTTAGCCCAACTCCATATTAAATTGTCTGCGAGCTGCGCGCTGCTTAAATTTGCACAAATACGTGCTGCATTTTTCTATTCATGGACGAGTCGAGAGCTTTCGCATTTGTGGTATAGTTGGTGGCGGGGCAAAGGGATCCAGACAAATGCCGACTTTACTTTGTGCAGCAGTGCGTGAATCGGGAGGGGTGAAGCGGAGGGAAAAATGCAACGTCTGAGCAGAAGGCCCACAAAAAAACCAACAAAAAGTGAACCTGAGCTGCAGGAACACTTTATTTGTTTATAGCGCAAATGGCGGCACAAAAAGTGCAACGCAGCTCCCGGCTAAAAGGCAGCGGCAGTGGCAGCGAATGCAGCCAAAGAGCAAGAGCCTCCTGCCAGAATTCTTATGTGTAGGATGCATTGTCAATACTCCTGTATAGAAAGGGGGCGTCCAGAGGCTTGCCAAGGCAGCCAACGCAGCGTATGTGATGTGACTTGTAAAGGTGTGCTTGTGTGTGTGTGCATTTGTGTGTGAGTGAGAGTGTGCACACATGTAAGTATGGTCTATTGTCTGTCTGTCATGTGTTCAGCTCGTGCAGTCGTAATCAGTTTGCCCTGCCGTAAATTGTGTAAAAAGTGAAAAGGATTTGTTGCGCTTTGTCCTGCCCAGGAGGAAAACGGCATGTAATAAAGGTAAGCATCTTTTGCACACATCATATTATGGTATCGCGTATCACATCCTAAGCACCGTGACAAGTTTTACAGTTTTAATGACTGCTCGATTTAATGCAACTGCTCAAAGAAGATCTAGGTTCTTATCACAAATCATGTCAGCTGAGTTTACTGATCAGGCATGTGTTAAAGAGAGTCCTAAATCTTATTCTAGACAGCATTGTGTAGGGCAAAGACAGGAAACTGTACATGGATAGAGTGAATGGAGTGAATGTGAAATTTAAGTACATGTTGCATAGCTATACTTATATCTACATCCAAAATACGTATTATGTGTTTGGTATACATCTATATCTATAATAAATATTATGTATATTGCGATTGGGTATCATAAAGATAGAGAATCAACTCAGAATTCAAATATTTAACGGCATAAAATGTTTCAATTGCCATCAAATGTACTCGTCATTGGGAAAGCCTCTCGTCTGTTGCACTTCACAATGAAATACACACTTTCTATATTCCACACACACACATACACTAACTCTCAGAGACATACTCACGTGATGTGCCCTCTCAGCATCTGTCCCTGCAGGTGCCCCCATACAGGCGCTGAATCTGAGCATCGGCCGCATCGGCAACATAATTTAAATGCCAACTTTAAAATGTTTACCAAACGCTTCATCCTAGTTGTAACGCAAATTTACGGGCCAGCAGCTAAACAAACACGGAAACACACTTTCACAAACATCCACACACAGACACAAACACACTCTCACACTCACAGAGCTGCAGTGTATGTGTGGGCGCCTGTGGTTCGTCTGTGCTTTCTATTTGCGCTTAATCCATGGACAGCCGCGCTAAAAAGCATGCTACACTTCTTCTGTTTTCTTTTTTGTGCTTGCATCTCCGGGCGCGAATATCTATGCACCGAAAAAAAGATTCTGTTCGGGCGACTTGCTCATTACGGTGGCAATTTTTTCTGTTTTCGCGGCAGTTCGGAGCGCTTCATTATGTTGGATTTTAATTAAAATTAATTACATTAAGTGCAGCAAGCAAACATCAGGCTACGCACTCTACGGCACGGTAGACCAAAACCGAGCGGGCATCAGCAATCGGCAGTCGAGCACGAGCAGGAATCACTCTAAGCACAAAGGGGCACCTAGATGCAGCCATCTGTAGGCAAAGAGCGCGATTCAGTGCACTTTAAGCTCAGGCGCTTTCATGCAAAGCAGGGCAACAAGCAAGAAAAGTTCTTTCAATAATACTTTTCCAAAATATTTACTTCCTTATTTAATTATTTAGCCGATGAAAATGAACTTTCTGCCCACTTAAAGTATAGCTTCTACCTACTTAAAGCCAATACAAGAAGAGGAAGTATAAGTGCTCTGGTCGAGAATACTCGCCAGGGATCTGCTTCTACCATTGAAGATGTGAAATCAAGATATAATGGTTTTGTTAAAATGTATGTAACAGGCAGAAGGAGGCGTGGCAGACCCCACAAAGTATATATATTCTTGATCAGGGTGACAAGTCAAGACGATTTAGGCCTGTCCGTCTGTCTGTCTGTCCTTCTGTCTGTCCATAAGTATGAACGCGTCGATCTCAAAGAGAGCTAGAGACTTCAAACTTGTAATGTAGCTCCCTGTATAGAGCGCGCATATCGAGTTTGTTTCAGAAAATCACTAACTATTTTTTTTTAATTTTAATGGTATTGGTTAAAAAGGAAAACCGCAATTCAATAAAATTTAAAATTCTATATAATTCGTCTTTCTAGCTCGAGCTTTCAAATTTTGCTTTTAGTGTTAAGGGAGCCTTCCACAATTTCGTTTTTTTTTAATTTTGGGTGTCATGCGCCCTGCGGCTTAAATTTGCAAAGCACTTATTTAAAATACTAGAGATGCATAAGGCATTGGGAAATACACACATTTGAAATTTTGTAAATTTTAGCCATACTATCTGCGCGAGATACTAATCCAACACCACACCCCTTCCACTATACCATCACAAAGTCAGGGCATAAGCAGTTGTTCATATGTGAGTGAGTACTAAAGCATAGATATGATCTGATAGAGTTAAGTTGCAAACAAGCACTCGAGTCGATTAGACGTTTTCTCTTTATTTGAGAATTTTCTTTGATTATTAAATTTGGAGTAAAAATAGTGCTTTTTTTCAATCGTTCTTGTCCTTTGCGCCCACTTGCCCGTAATAGATGACAAAAACTTTTCGACTTCAACTCGATGACAATAACATTTTAAATACTGCAAATTGTTGAAGTGTTCAGCAGACCCTCAAAATGCAGTTTATGGGATACTTTAAGCACATAATAAAATACAACAGCTCACAATACTTTATCGTTTTTTCTACTTTATTTATATATACATATACATATATATTTTTTTGTATTTTTAAAAGTATTTTTCTGAGCAATTAAATGTTGCCAGTTGGGCAAAAAGTTGAACACAGAAAAGTTCGAAAGCGAAAAGTTGAGGCGGAAATTGTACTAAAAATTGTCAAGCCAGAAATTGGGCAAAAAAGCAAATGCCACAATCGAAAGGCAACACTCTGCAAATAAACTCTACTGCTGATATAACAATAACAGCCACAACAACAACAACAACATGAACTGGAAATAAATTGAAACCAAGGAAAAACATTTTGTAATACCAGCGTGGAAAATCATAAATAAAACGCATGTAATCCACAATTGAGTGCTTAAGTTGGTTTCCAAAGGGGGTCGACGGCGCTGGGAAGGCTTTCCCCACACACAAACACAAACCTATATACGCACAAGCAGACAGTTTATTTACATTTTGGCACACGTTATAGCTGCTGCCATATAAAAGTCACTGTCTCTATATTGAAAAGTCATCAATCATGAGTAAGCTGAGAAGTTAGCAGACCGCGAAATTTGTCAGCGTGGCAGAATTTGACGAGGAGCTTGGATAAATCGTGACATGAAAGTTGGTAGAGCCTAAGTACTGCATGCCCTGCCTGCCTTATGCGACTCAATTTGGACGGGCTTTGGCTTTAAGCAGCTTTAACTGCGCGTTGTGAGCCAGCACAGAACAAAACATAACGAACAAGGCCCAAATGAATGGCTGAATAGATAGCAACACAAGTTGAAGTGCGGCCAGGGCCAAGAGTGCACAAAGCAAAGAAGACGGGCAAAAAGTAGCCAAGCCAGGCAAAAGTTTACATAACATTAAACAAAGCGCACAATGCGCCCGACTAAGTTCGGTGTGAGTCTGACTGTGACTGTGACTGTGGGTGTGACTGCGAATGTGAGTGTGAGTGTAAGTGTTAGTGTAAGTCTGAGTGGGCAGGGTTAGACTTGTGAGTCCCTTTGATGAGTGCGAATGGACAGTGGCGGGCTCCGAGGCAATAAAACACAAGTTAAGTGCAACCCAGAGAACCAAAGACATAGCAGCCAGACACAGAATTTGTTTAGACTTTTTGCTGGCCCAAGTCAAACAAAACGAGTTGCGCATAATTGAAGCAAGGCACAAAGCATTGCGGCTCTACTCGCCCTGAAGTGGCCATTCGGAATACCTTGTTTGCCTCCTTTCTTATTGCAGGTAAGTAAAATCTATGCCAAATAATCAGCCGCAGCTGCAGAGGCTAAATGAACTGAATTGTCGAGTTTCACTTTCTTGGTTTCAGTCGGCATCCCTACCCCCACCCACACCGACTTCGACACACACCCAAAAAGTTTCCGTCCGTTATAAGAAATTATTTCATTAACAACTTCAATTGGTGGTCGTTAGGTCTGGGAGTGAGTGCTCCGGCTGGCTCTAGCATGCTGCACTTTGCCATAGTTGTTCGCCAAGTTTTATTTCACTAAATGTTATAATCGTGTTAGTAACCAAAGTTGTGGATAAATGTTTACCAATGGGTGAGTAAGTGCTTCGGGATGAAGTACATGGCTCTAATTGTAAATGAAGTTTACCATTGTGGCAATTAAGAGGCAAGCCAAAAGAGCTCCGCACGGTGAAACTTTTGTGGCAGGAAGCGAAGTCCTGAAATTCAACTGTGAGGCATTATCTCACTGACCTAACATTAAACACTTTAAAACCCCAATTTGCATATAAGCAAGAAGCACAAAAGTATGCCAGACACTCATCCACACACGCATCCACACCCACACCCCACACGCACACACAGCCACAGGCAACTAATACAACTACTTAATTCCTCTTTATGGCCGCTCGGGCCATAAACTGCGCACTTAAAATGAAACATGCTTAAATGTGATTCAACATCGTCCATAAATAAATTATGAAAAACGCTTAACTACTTTCGACAGCTTATAAACGCCTACAAAATGGCCGTCCCGCAACTATTTCTCTCTCTCTCTCTCTCTCTCTCTCTATGTGTGTGTGTGTGTGTGTGTGTGTGTGTGTGTTGGTGTGGATGGGTGTGTATATGGTGTTGATTTACAGTTGCACATTTCTTAAGCGTATCCCGTCGACGCTCCAACCTTCTGGGACTGCGGTGGCCGTAAAGCAATTCATTTCCCTTATGCATTTTGTAACAGGTAAAGGCAATGGCAACGGCAAAGGCAGCGGCAACGGCAACGGCAACGGCGATGGCAACAGCAACGCCGTGATAAAGGCAGCACAGTGGCAGCAAGCAGGTGGAAGCAGAGCTACTTGTGTACCTGCTAGACCGACCCGAATGGCCCGCCCGCCTGGCCACGAAATGGCGCAACGGAAGCGCTTTTCAATGAAATTTATGACGCATGGAAACATTAGACGATCGTTGACGTTTACAAGTCCACGTCGCGTAGCGGTCTTTCCTTTCGCTGCCTCAAAGTATGCTAATGTCCTGACACTCACGATTTATGAGCCCCGCAAAAGTTGTGTGTCCTGTCTGTTTTTTTGGCGTATGTTCTCTAAGTTTTTTTTTAATCGTTGATCCTTGAAGCGCCTCGAAAAAGAATTTCAATTAATTAAAATTTATGGGACCAAAAGTTGTTCGCAAGCCCAGATTAAGGCTATGAGTTAGATGAAAAACTTCCTTTCGAAGCATTGAAAAAAATCGAAAATACTTGGATAAAACTTTCCTTTTCATTAAATGGTAAGTTCAAGGATCTCTATGAAATATTTCCCAAATATCATTATAAAATTTCAGTAGGTGAATTTAATATAGTAGCAATGGTATCTTGAAGAAAGCAGAGAAATTTAACATCAAACTCTCCCGACCCCTATGCTTGGCTTACCTGTCTAGTCTAAGTGCCCGGTAAAACTCTGAAAGCCTATGTATAATCAGCTGCTTTGGATAACGCAGGTAGATCACGGAATTTAAAATGTCGCTTAGCTTTTTGTATGTCACACGTCGAATTTAAGAATGGCGGGCAGCGCTTCGACTCGCATGTGCAGCGCCTAAAAGTATGCACTGCCCACGTCGTTTGTTGCTCGTTAGTAATTTTTAGCTGAGCACAAAAAATAACAACACCAAAAAAAAAAAAAAAAGAAAAGAAAAAAAAAAAAAAAAAAAAAACGAAATAAAAAATAAAATAAAACACAGAAAAAGAAAAAGAAATATGGGCTGCCCTTTTTCTGGGATATCTCTTGTGATTTTTGCCAACGCCGTCGCGCATGGAGCGCTTTGTTTCTGCAGCCGTTTACCAGCTGCCACGCCCCGGCAGTCCCGCGATGTTGGGCTGGTGGAGAGCAGTCGCTGGTCGTGTAAGCAGCCAAGCAGCGGAAATGATTCGTCGTAATTTTCCTTTGTGTAATCAACTCCTTTGTAGGGAATATTTTGTATGTTCATATGGCTTGCCGACTACGCCGACGCTTTTGACTCCAACTCCAACTCCTACTCCATCTCCGACTCCGGCTCCGAGCCCTAGTCTTGGCTTCGACTCCAACTTTCCTGCGGGACTGAGGACTGAGTTGAGTTGAGCTAGGAGCAGCTGCCACGCCAACTTCAGCGCACTTTTAGACTGTTCATCGTATACAGTTGAATTTCCCATAGTATGGCTGTGCGGAAACTTTAATTCGCTCATTTATGCCTCTTAAGTCTGTCTATATTTTAATTAAATTCTTTAAGCGAACAAATAATTATGTAAATTTGATAGGACAAGAAATATTCCAATTTATGAGAGGCAATCTCTCAATTTCCTATTCCACTTTAAGACGTTGTCTACAGGTGCCGCCAACCCCTGTCAAAGCGATGGATATTGCAGGTACTGCGGCCAGGTGTTTTTTGCCATCCGCGTCACGGTTAACTTATTACCACGTTATCACCGTCGTCTCTGCCTCGACATGATTATTATGAAGTTTGCCCATCAACGAGAGCAAAATCCACTTAATTTCGAAGCCACTGGAATAGCTGGCGAGCCCCCACTCACTGGCTGTCTTATCAGTTACCAGAGGCGAAGTTTACCACCATCCATTGATCATTATTCAATGTTTAAGTTCTGATGGCGTAATGGCGTTAATATTGCCAAATATATTTGACTGAGAGTGCTCGACTAGCAGACACACTGTATCGAAGTGGAAGTTGTCTATTATAGCATTGAATCGAAATATAATAAAGTTTAACTTAGCAAATTCTTTAAACTAAATTGAATACATTTTTTGCTACTTTTCTTAACTTTTTTTAACTGTTTGCTACCGTGTGGTCTACGCGATTACAAGATACTCTAACCGTTTTAACCGTTCCGCTTTTATCTGTATAAGCCCCTGGTCGCCTCAGCATAGTTTTGCCTATAACTGATAAATTCCCGAAGCCAGTATTCGATTTCGCTCAGTACATAGCAATTGTAAATCTGTTGAGGTTGCCTAACCCAATTGAAGGAAGTGCACTGCTTTGTATAAAGTATTTTCGACAAATTAATTAAACGCACTAGGGAGTCATATAGATTAAATCGCACTCTGACTCACCTGTATTAATAAGCTAGACACTGTGTTGAAAGTGTTACACGCATCGAGTAATTAAAAGCAACTGTAAAATCTATTAGCATACGCCTCGTTCTCTTTTAACCGTCTATTACATTTACAAGGAACACCCATTACGCTACAAATTGAACGCTGCAAAAAAGTTAGCAATAGGAGAAGTGGAAAAAATAAAGGCCAGCTGCAGATTGCAGGGCAGAGTCCGAACATCAAAGCGTTGTGCAAACATTTAAAGATCAAAAAGCCAAAGGCCCATTTGACCCGCTGGGCCAAATGGTCAAAAAGGACACACATACAGTTGCTACATATGTATGCACACACACAAAGCCACACACACTAACACACAGAGACACATATTTCAACATTCCAGCCATTTCGCACACACACATTCACGCAGCTGCCATCGCCCGCTGCTGCGGCTGACGCTGATAGACATAGCAGAGAAAGGAAGCCGGCAGAAAAATAACTGACCATTCACTAACACCCTAAGCCCCCACTCAGCCTTGGTTGGCTGCATTAATAAAAATTGTTCACCATATTGGTAAATCCATTATGAATATTACGGGAGAGTAAAAGGCAGCTCGGCAGCTCATAGCGATGAGTCCAAGCGAACGCAGGCCCAACCGGTGGGCGGGGGACCGGTTGTAAAAAGATTAAAATTGGAAATTCTGCTGCTGCAGTCGGATAGCAAATGGTGGCCCTCCTCTCGCACGGTTCGACTGCAGTTGGTCGTCATAATTGTGTGCAAAAAGCAAAGCAAATGTTTACGTAATAAATTTACGTGATTGAAATATGTCGAGTTGCCAACAAAATGGCCACCAACTGCCCCCTACGCCTCGCTGAATACGCTGCTCGCCCGTGTCTGGCTAACGAATTGGAGCTCTGGGCTCTGGGCTCTGGGCTATGGGCTGGTCCAGACGCCGTAGCTACGCCCTACCGAGCACTCCTATCGGTAGCCTTTCCGCCTTTTCGGACGTGGTGTAAATTTTTACACATGTGCAACGCGCTCAGTTTTTATTAGTTGCCAAACGCTTTGGCGTCCAAATCTGTTGATGTTGCCAGCCCGCGTTATTGTTGCTTCTGTCGCCCGCCGATGCCCATGCCGATGCAGAAAAGCCGCAATTTGCGCAAAAATTATAAAACGAGACTTTAGGCAAACAAAAGCAACGCTCGAGTAAGTTTCATGCATTTCAATGAGTCTGCTGCTTGTGTTGAGCGGAAAAGAGTTGCGTAACTGAAGCTTGTGGAAATGACTTTCCATGATGCAAATGGCTAAGAGGACCCATGCATAGATGGGCTATCTTCCCTTGTTCACAAAATAAGTCACGAGAGAGTGCATTTAAAAAGACTTTTATAATTATCGGTCATATAACTATGCGACTTTTCAACTCAAAGCTGACACATTTATTTTAAACGTCATTCGGATATAAAGTATTCCTATAAGATATATAAAAACCAGCAAAGACTTTTCAAGAGTCTATAACAGTAAATAAACAATTAAGAACGTGGCAGTCACGCGCTACGAACTACTATGACATGCCTATATTAGTATACAAATGTGCCAACAGTATGTTATTTGTTATATCCTGAAGCCATTGAAATTGGGAAAATATAATGATTTTGTGAAAAAGTATATAACAGACAGAAGGAGCCGTGGTAGACCCCATAAAATATTCTTGATTAGGGAAACTAACTGAGTCGACTTAACCCTATCAGTCTGTCTGTCCGTCAGTCCGTCCGTTCCTCCGACCGACCGTCCGTATGTATGAATGCGTCGATTTCAGAACCCATAAGAGTTATTTTATGTAAAGCTCTCTATAGCACGCACAGATCGAATTTGCTTAAAAAACTCAATAACTGCTTCCGTTTTATTGTTATCGATTAAAACGTTATCGAAATTTAGTTATTAGAGTTAGAGTTTAGTTATTAGAGTTAGAGTCTGAAAATGTGTTGTTAGTTTCATGTCTATTTTTTGCAGCTTTGGTTTTTGTAAAATTTTGGATACCGGCTCCAAATTTCTCCAAATATTTAAATTGAAAACAGTTGCAAATCAAGCCAATATATGAATGAGCTTGTATGTTTTTAATTGACAAAAAAGTGTAATAAAATGTGTTGATCATATGCTGAAAATTTCTTTTAAGTCCATTAAGCATTACGGAAGTTAATAAACAAAATGTTTGGCCAATCGGCAAACACATGTGACCCGCAGCGCTAAGCACACAGTTTTTCAATACATGTGCACAGTTACATGAAACAAGTAAAACTGATCTACTCGATACTGCTCGACTCGGAGATACCCTATACTGCAAACATGCTATGCTCATTCAGACTCACATACGCATAAGTATGTATTTAAACTACGATTTTTCCAAATTTAGGGTGAAGTGGACGTGACACCAAAAATATAACAAAATTTTAAAACTGTATAAAAAACATATATGAGTATATTCAAAATTTCGATAACAGTTTAATCGATAACATTCAAACGGGAATAGTTATCGAATAAACTCGATTTGGGCGTGCTCTTGTTGACGCTGAGGTCGACGCGTTCATACATACGGAAAGACAGATGGATGGACATGGCTATATCAACTCTGATCATCGCCTTGATCAGGTAAACGTATACTAAATTTGGATTAGATTCGATTTCATTAAGGTGGGAAGAGCTATCCAGTATCTAACCAAACTTCATATTATGTAAATGCCTACACAATGAATTTCGCTCGACTAACTTCAAAGATCGACAAGACCTATAAATGTATACACATATACGGGGTTCCGAATATATATGGCAAGACAGACATATTTTCCCCCGCTATTAAATGTGCAGCAATCTCTTATAATATAAATATAACAATATGTCATCAGTGCGTCTGTATAACCTGGTGTTCCATTTCTAGGATCTTGGTTTTTGTCGAACGTTGCTTAATATTAATATATACTTTAATTTTCTTCATTTTGGCCAAATAGAGCTCACATATTATACTATTAAGAGCAAAAAGTATACAATATGCTTTCTTCTCTCTCATGATAGCTGCACTTATAAAGCACTTATAAAGCCTTTTTAAGCTCTTAAATAGCCTATCTCACTTCCTTAGTGATAAGCAGTAATAAATATTTAATTTTCAGAATTTGGAACAGTACACCGTTAGCGCACAGATTAGAAATTTGTTTGTTTGTTCTGAAAGTTCAGCAAGTTTGGGAATCAATTTGAGTGTTGGATATCGCTTAACCCTGTCACGACTTCGGCAAAGTTGCCTTGCAGTGCGCGAGTCGCATTTAGTTAGGGCTCGGCTTATATATGTATTCGCACCTTGTCAATGAATGACAACTATGAAAGAAAAATCTAACCACGCGCAATTTGTCTGCTGCATGTGGAAATTGATCCGTGCGACTTGTACGACAGTCCTGAGCAGCGTCTCCCATCGTCGACCATCGGGACATGTCTAAAAAGTATTTACGGCATCGTCAGTCATTCAATTTATCGCATTTCTTGGCCGAGCGCAAACTGGGAAAACGTCAGTCGCCTTTGCCGCTGACGTGGCTTTGGCTTTGGCTTCAGCCTGGCGACAAGTTCATACGTCTTATGACTTCCCGTTGACGGAAGTGTGTGTACGTAAGTAAGTGTGCGTGTGTGTGGGAGCGCGTGTGTGTTTGGGTCTCATGTCTGCTTGGGACGTGTAGCTTACAGCAAAATCACTTTTATAATTGGCACGCAGCCAGCCAAAAGAAGCTGCATGAGGATAAAAAAGAAACAGAAAAAGAAGTTAAAAAAAAAAAGAAAGAAAGAAAAAAAGTTTTTCGTCTGTGGGGTTTTCAGTTAACTTATTGCCTGGCTGGTCGCGTCTCGACTCGCCTTTAGATCCTTAGCGATGTCTGCAGATACGATTTGTCAGATATGACATTATATTAATTGAAATCATACGCCAGCGTGGAATCGTCCCTTTAAAACTGTAATAAAACCGCTCGATTGCAAAGTCAATTAAAGTCATCAAAAGTGTCGCCAATAGTGAATTACGCAACCTGACCAGACCAGACCAGCCCAACCAGTCCAACCCAGCCCGAACAGAACAGAATGAAAATTGAAACCCTAATTGAATTGGTAAATATTTAAATAAATATAACCGCAGATAATTAAAACAACAAAGCCAAACGAGGCAGCAACCAGTGGCAAATTTCAATGGACGACACGTCTAAATTAAAAGCTCCACAAATATGAATGCATGCTAGCAATAAAAAAGACAATAAGAAAAAAAAATGTCCCTGGTCCAGGTAAATGTCCAGGTGAAAGGCAAAGTGTAAAGGGTAAAGGGCAGAGGTGGCACTCGCAGCACATTTCGACCACAAAAGCAATTAAATTTCCAATTAAATTGCATTCAATGAACGTTACAAACGCTGCGCGATTTATTTAAATTGTTAATTAGGAAACGCAATTCCAATTGCAAAATTGACAAATTAAACAAATTTACTGATCACAAATGTCAAATATATTGACGTCCAAAGCATTTCATAAAATCCGAATATATTTAAAGTCAATTCGCATTCGTTACATTCTTTCAACCACTAACTTGAATCAGCCAAATGAGCTCGCGGCTAACTGAGAAACTTTAACGAAGCCAGCTGCAGTTGAGACTCGTCCAAAAACAAGTCATCAGACGAATTAAGAAGGAGAACAGGATATAATTTTTCGTAAACGTTTTTATCGTGTTGTCATGTACGATTTATTGCGACTCATTAAACTTTATATGGCGGCAGAAGCTTAAACGATTTCCGCTGCAATTCGTTTCCCCATTCGAAAATATTTCAACGTTTCTCCGCCCTATGTGATTAAGCAATAGTTGGATAAATTATGCCTGAAGTATTAAAAATATATTTTTGGCCAATTCAATATCGAGTCTTTTTCAGAGAGAGTCTTTAAGCACTTTGGTGGACTTGATGGAGTAAATACAAAAATAGGTATTGAAATACTTCTCGCTCACAGTTAAACGGAAGATAAGTTTACTCATTGTAACATAGTTGAGTTCCATATATTGTGGTGCATTTATTTAAAGAAGAAGTCGACACTGATCTGCAAAACTTGGCAGTCGTGGCTTCAAAAGTGACTACTGTACAATTTATACTGTTTATATAATTTATGATCAATTACATAAAAAACACTTGCTACATTTCAGGGGTACGATGATTTTCCGATTATCTAAATGTCTATACTATACTACTAAATGTCTATACTATGCTTGCAATATTCAGCGGCAGGAGTATATTTTTTTAATGCAAAAATGATTCTTTCTGGGACCCGTAGAGTATGCATACGAGACATCTTAACTTATAAAGAGGGAAACAAATTGTAATATATACATTATATCCTTATCCTTATATCCTTGCTATGCGGTCAAACAAGGAGAGGGGCATCG
Organism: Drosophila mercatorum; assembly: GCA_961210405.1. Classification (NCBI taxonomy): domain Eukaryota; kingdom Metazoa; phylum Arthropoda; class Insecta; order Diptera; family Drosophilidae; genus Drosophila; species Drosophila mercatorum. Next base: position 24,148,673 of record CAUIUS010000004.1, on the reverse strand, counting down.
AATACATTCAATACTCTGTCATATACATGTAGACAGCAGATAACAAATAAAATGAACAAATGAATTTATTTCAGATTGAAACTCTCATCTAATTATAGTCAACCAACCGGAACATTAAATTTGTAGCCTGCATAACATACTTTCCAACTTAATATAATAATATATAAGGTTTCTATTAGGTTAATTCTCAGTTTTTACTTTTTAGCCTCCCTTCTTTTAGCAGTTTTCTATCAAATTGACAGTAGTAAATACTTCCGTTTGAATAACTTTTCAAAAAACAATCTTCACTTACAGAGGGGCTTTCAAGAAAAAGGTACCTCTTTTAGAGCTGTATCGTTAAAAAAAATTTTTATTAATTATTAATTAATAATTATTAATTATTGATAATACTTTCAGCCTTTCTATAGAGCAAAGGTGTTGCAATACCATTGATAACTATAGAATTTCACTCAAGCGTCCGAAATGTTGTTGGATTTATTTAATACACAATTTCGAGTTTTTTTTTTTTATTTTCGTTCCACGTATTTGTATCATTTTTTACATTTTCTGAAACCTAGGTAAAGCACATACATTTTAAAATCAAATACAAGAAAATGTATCAGTTTTTATAAGTTTGTCTGTTTTCAAATATTTGCAACATAAAGCTTTGAATAAGAAATAACTTAAATTTGTATGTATATTTTTGGTTATGAAATCAAAATAATAATTTAATATATATATATATATATATGGTATAAAAATACATTTCTATACTACAGTTTTGATATTCTGATTATTATCAGAGAACAATTAGATGACAAACCGAATCTGATTCTAGAAATGTCAATACCTAAAGCTTTATATATGGTTTTAAGATATACACCTTGATTTATTGCCCAAACAATAAAACAATAATAAAATCATTTTGAAAATTTACATAAAATAAAAAAATACATATTTATGAGCAAAACAGTTTAAAGATGAGTTTAGCTTAAATTTACAAATATTTTTGTACTTTTTATCAGTCATCGAAACGGAACAGTCTAAGTGTCGTAAAATAAACAGAAATATGTAGCTTTTGCGAATAATGGATGAAAGGGATGCCATCTAAGCCGAGACCAAAATAAATTTAAATAAACAAATCAACCAACTGCTGGCTTTAAATTAAAATATCAACTTACGAGCCGTGAAAATACTTTGTAGATACATATACTATGCAAGGATATATACCCTGTAAAAATATATATAGAATCCGGTGTTCAATAAAAGCTTGAAATAATATTTAAATAAATTAATAAGTTTTTACTATCGAATCCACTGCGCTACGATCTCTTACAATTTCCTTCATGTTTGACGAAAAACCGAACTTACCATTTAAGTAATTCGAAAGGTTGCCGGGTATTAAAACAAAGTATCCTTTCAATGGCACAATGTCTATGCGAATGGTAATTGCTGGGCCTCTGCTGGCGATATTTATTTGCGAGGATGCCTATGGCAATGTTGCGACAATTGCAAATCGAAAAAAGCAAGTTCATTTTCGTTGCAATTTTTGTTTTTCTTTATTTTTTTTGAAATGTTTTTCAAATCAAATATCGACAACTGCGGCCAGACTGAGGAGCGAAACGACATGGCTTGATTGCCTTTGACTGCATATTTATTTGTATGGGCAAGCGAATTTTTTCCTTTTCAATCTTTTTATTGTTAGCTGCTGCCGCTGCTGTTGCTGTTGCTGTTGCTTTCGCTGTTGTCGTTGTGTTGTGTTTTTGTGTTGTTGCATGTTGTGGGATTTTTCATTTTGCACAGTATTGAGCTGTTCGAGCTATTTTTACGCTTTTTGTCAACATTTTGTTGTGTGAGACTTGTTTGCTTTATAAACTGGACCCTCGTCTCTCTGCGAGCCGTTGGCTTTTAATGCAATGCTTTGATTATGTACTCTGGCAGGCAGTACTGCCAGAGATCCTTTGTAACATTTAGCCATAGAGCATTGTCTTTGCAGACTCAATTAAGGGCAGCATATCGAATACAACTGCACTTCAAACTACCTGCACAACCTGAAATATTTGCGAGATGCGTTTTAGTCGCCAACTGTAGGCCCATAAATTGACTCAATGACTCGGCTAAGCTCGCAGCAATTGAAAATGCATGTCATTTAGTGTGACTCGAACTTGAGCACACTCGAGCCGTTTGCTCATTCATGCAGTTCACTTCATCTGTCGACGATTTGGACGGCAATGCCAAAGTCCCTTGCTGCAAACTAGTTGCAGCCAGCTGCAGATGGCACATCTGCTGACGTTTCAATTGTAGGCCAAAAGCATTTCTGTCAAATTTTAATTGAAACTGAAGTGTCAAGAGGCGCACAGCAAATCAATAATAGCGCAACAAACCGACTCAAGACACGTAATGGTTTCTACATAAATTACTTGAAGTATTTTCAAAATTAACTAAGAGTGAAAACTGAGCCGAATAAAAGATTTCAGGTTATTACATCAAACTGATAAGTTGTTAAATCAGTTGCTTTTGCTGCGAACCTTTAACAAATAATCAGAACAACTTATATAATCATAAACATACTCATCTTATTTGTATAAAAACACCTATTTTATATCAAATATGCAGATATAACTGTGGTCAACAAAGAGTTAAAACTAATAACAGACACTATGGTGTCAGTTTGTACAAAGATGGTGTATCACAATAATATCATTAACACGTTAAGGGTTTTCTATTATCCCGACTCCAGTCAGCGATATTTTCGGAAGTATGATATATAAGATGATCGTATAAAATCAATTATATGATGTATGTATATAGTATTAAAGGTTTGTAGTATGTTAAAATGCTTACCATTAGCGCACTCTATTTGCAATATATCATACGAGTTTTCAAATTAATTGTAATTAAGCATACTTTCACTTTTTTAAACACTTTCCGACTAGAGAAGCTTTCGGGGTATTTAATAGACTGTTTATTCACACATTTGCTTAGATATTACACTTCTAACTTCAAGTAGTCTGAGCCTTAATCAAAATTCCATTAGTTTCTAGCATTGAGTATTGACATAGATATGCTTGTAAGACGACTAAATACATTTATATTCATCGATTTGTGAGCGAATGAAAATCTACAGATTGACTTCGAATGGGAAATATGGATGGTTCTATTTAGCTAAGACGTAGAGTTAAAATATCTTAGAAGAATCTCGCGCTGTCACTTCTCGTATATTTTCACAACCATAATCAGTTAAGCGAGCGATTCAATAAATTTCGAGTTTATTTGAAAAAATAGTTCAAGAACTGTTTAGATTCATTCGAAAATAAATCTAATTCAGATACAAATGATATATCTTATAGGAATAGTTATGTATACATATATATTATATGGTATGTATCGTATATTTATATATTAGTATGAACTAGTTTACTTAATGTATGTATTTGTCAGTGTTTGCGTTTTTTAAGTCAACGTTGTTTCTCCAAAGATTCTTAAGCCAGTCTCATATGTACTTTCTACTCCAAAACTATATATGTCTTCACAAATTTTCGTACCAAAGATATGCAATAGCCTTTTCGATGGAAACTCTAAGTGTGTCCTAGGTCAGTTATAGTACGGAGAACCTTGGCTTAGGTCAGTTCTCAGTTTACTTGGAGGTGTCAATTTACATTTGCACAGTCTCGCGTCAAAGTTCTCCACTGCACGAAAACACACTCACATATAGAGGCCAGAAGCACAAAGAAAGATAGAGAAATGTTTGGTCAGACGCCGGTTCTTTGTCGTCAGCAACCTTTCGTAACCGTATTTCGCGTAAAACTGATCCTTAACGCATTCCGAAAAAATCTGCTGCTTTGGCATCGAGTGTGGCGAATGTGCAACGAGCACGAAACCAACCAAATGCACGAGGACACGAGGCGATACAGCCGACAGCACGACGAAAAGGAAATGTCGGCACACGACGCGCCACAACGAACCGGCAAATGGACGACGGCGAAGTCGTAGGGGCCGCTAGATAACGGCTTTTGTTGCCAGCAACAACAACTACATGCTTGTTCTTACTGCTTTTTGGCCAAGTGCAAGTCTCGGCAAATAACGACTAGCTACCGACGAGTGCACCCAGCCGACGTGGCTTGGACCAATTATGAAGATGTGTTGCATTCACACAACGTGCAACATGTCCCAACTGAGAGGAACAACTTACCAGCTGAATTCAATGTGATTCAATATCCTTTTACATTTTTGTTTATTATTTATAACTACTCAACCTGCGCTTTAGAACTGACTTTTTTCAATTTTATTTGCCTAATCTTTGTTTATTATTCGAAATCTGCTTTGATGATTTCCAATGGGCTTTGTCTCACTACTTCAAAAACACATTGAAGAGCCAAGCTCGAACATGTTGCCTGGTTGAATTCGCCGCAACTTAAGCTCTCCTCCAGGACACAAGTAACGGCAACAAGTGCAAACATCCCCAAAACAAATTCTACACGCTCCCAGTAACCTATCAGCAGTTCGCTTAAAAGCTCTGATTTTGCCGTACTCAGTGCACTGAAATAAATGTCCATCAAATGGAAATGTGCAAATATCTGTTTCCGCAATAATTAAATTAATCATAATTATAAATCTAAATGAGCTTATCGCAATGATCGGCTAGCTTTAGCGTAAAAGCACTTGGCTCACAGAATTAGGCGAATTTTCATCAAGTTCACCTAGTTTGTAGCAGTGTACAAAAGCTGTTGAGCTGATGTGGGATGCGCCGAATTGAAATGTGGTTCGCGGAGACTTTCCGTAGTATCTCTTAAACTGTAAATATTTAGAGAGAGCGAGACAGAAAAATCTAAGAGAACTTTTGAGGGTTGAAACACGGATATGAACATAACGGCTTAACTAATCGAATGGCAAAAAAAAGTAAAAATAAATAAATAAAATTAAGGAAAATTAAAAAGTAATAAAAGCTCAAATAACTGCAATTCGAAAGCCCTTTCTAGATCTGTGAAAGGTGATGTATCAGTATTTAATTGAATTGATAGAGCAAGGCAGTACCTGGTTCTTAAATCAGAGCAACACAAACAATACTCCAATAGTATTCCAATGCAATTAGAATCGAAATGTAGCCAAATGCAAAAATGTAAACAAAACCACCACCACTTGAGCTGAGATGGACTCTCCAACAGTTTTTCACCACGCGCCTAGCTTTAATCGCTCACAGAAATATACATACGCATACAGACCCTCATATATACTTACATTTATATATCAGACAACAGCCAGCCAGACAGCGCAAAAAGGGATAAATAAACTCTAGTAGAGTTCAGAGCAGCTCTTACTATTTGCTGAGCAAGTCCCTAAGGCTCTCTCGCTCTCGCTCTCTCTCTCTCTCTCCTGTCGCATGCGCACTGGAAGTTGCCCTTAAGCCGAACTCCACCAATCAGCTGCGCTGCTGCAAGCTTTATGAGCACAATTCGTGCAGACCAATCAGAGCATTGCACATTTCCAGGCAGTCGAGAAACGTGCTGCACTGTTGCCCCTACAAATGCACCGAGCCTGTCCTGGAGGTAATCAGCCACCCCGAAGAGCGCGCAGTCGCAGCGTCAAGCTGCGGCAACTGTTTGCCTCGATGGGCGCCGCCCAAGTGTCGATTACAATAGCAACAACTTGCATTCGTTGCATATCTGTAGGCTCAATTTCATGCATACACACACACACACACACTTACATTCACATACTCACACACATGTTTGTACAGTGGCATTCGCATTGCTCTGGCACTGGCTCTGGCTCCGGTGGCTAGGTGACAAATTTTCATGCCAACGCCTGTAAATATGTACTAATTTTTAGCTACAAGCCCTTTTCGCATTGAAAAACGAGGGTAATTGAGGTCGACTCGCAATAGTCGTCCTTATGCTGTCTCCTTTTTGCTGTGTTGATTTTTCGCATTGCATATTTCTAGGCTCTGATTACGAGCCTCCTGCAGCTTGGGCATTATTATGACGTCTTCTTTGGCGCGCACGAGTGCCTTTCTTCCCCTATTTTCATCTCGTTGATTCTTCTTCTGCTTCAGCCTCCGCTTCTTCCTCTTGTTTATTTTGGGGTCATCATGTTTACCAGCAAAATATTTTTACCAGTGCCATAGAGCCAAGTGTGAAAACAATTTCTATGGTTGCACTTCTGATTGCCGTTCGAAATTGGAGTGTTGCAAAAAGTGAAAAAGCAAAGATCACAAAACAGTGCAATCTATTGGAGAGGCCGTCCTCATCCCCTCTGCCAGTCAAGAATGTGGTCAAAACTGTTGACGAGGCATTTTTATTTTCGAATCATGGGGGCAATCAGAGAATGGCAAGCTCTTAAAAATTCAGTTGCCTCAATAATCAATTAAATTTACTTCAACTGGTCGTTAGCTCAAATCACATTCATAATTTAACATATTAAAAAAGAATATATCTATTAAGACTCACAGTCCGCACAGTGTTTCTGTAAAGCCTTTCACCTTTGATTGAACTACAATAGCTATTGAAAAAGACAGTCAAATATTATTAATATAATTATATCCTTTTCCTTCCCTTATACATATTCAAGGGCTTTAAGTCCTCTGGCTCTAAGATAAATTTGTATCTCTTATGGCCACTTTTCCGCTACCTACAATTTGAACTAAGGTCATATAAGATACAGCTTAAAACTGTAAATGATGGTCACGGATTATGTTGGAGGCTGACAGCTGCAAGCGCTGTGCCTATTTGCACAGCACAAAGGGGGCAGAGCACGTAAATGCATGTGCAAATAGATATGAAGGAGCAATGCACACCTCTGCACTGGCTCACGCACACATTCACATAGCCGTAAGCACCTGGTGGAACGAGAGCTGCATGCTCGAAAGGGAATTGAGTTAGGGCCTAAGAGCTTTAAATCAGAAGTCAACCAAGCAGTCAGCTAGCCAACCAGTCGACCAGCCGACTAGCCGACCAGCCAACCAGCCAACCAGGCAGGCAGCAGGCAGTCAGCCAGACCTATGTAAATAAATGCAATATGCAGGCGCAGAGTGAAAGCAAAGCAAAGCCAAAACAAAAATACCAAACAGGACACTTTTTTTTGGTCACTCGGAGACAACGAACGTCCTGGCAACTACAATTGAAAATGGCGCCTTAGTTTTACTCTGCCGATTCTGATTAAGGCCAGAGGTCGTCATGTCTGTCAGCTCAACTCAGTGCCTGACCGTCTGTCTGACCATCAGACAACCCTAACCGCAGATAAAAAAAGTCCTAAAAAATACGTTGGTGGGAACCGTGCTCTGTTGCAATGTTACGAAGTAAGCAGAATTACGTGCATTTGTTCTCTGCAGTGCGGCTCGTGCACATAAATACGAGATGCGACTTCGACGTACTACGCCAAGTAAACAAAGTCACGTTGACTGCATTTCGGATGAGCCATCCCACCCATAGGCTGACAGACTGACTGACTGACTGTCTCTCTGTTTTCTGCTCTCCGCTCTATCTGCGTCGCTGAGCAAATAAACGCTGAATACTTGCAAGCGCGCTTTATTGTGATGCTTGCGACTGAGCTTTAAAGCCTAGAACAAGTCCATGGCCATACGCGCCTTTAACAGCTCATAACACGAACGCACGATATCTGTAAAATTGTAATTCAGATAGTCGAAACAAGATTACCTCTTCTTTCCTCACACTTAAAGAGATTCGAGCTCGCATCTCCGTAAACAATAAAACAACCGTAATTATTGAGGAAATTCTATATACAATACATATAAATTTGTATACTTTCAAGAAGTGAAATAAGTATATTGATTTTGTGCAATGTCCGACTGTCCGTCTGTCAGTCTGTCCGTATGAACGCAAACCATTTCCACGCTATTGAACCCATATATATATATATACTCTTGTATACCCTCGTCTGATAAAGTGTCAAGATTTTCCCGTTACGCTCACTAGGGGCGTGGTAAATCGGAAAATGCATTTTCCTGTATCTCAGAAACACTACTTCTAAAAAGGGCTAAAGAGATTTGAGGGTGTGGCAACGCTCGAATTCGGCACTTGTGGTACTGTTACGATCCCATAAAGATAGCTTATAAAATTTTATTGCCACGCCTACTAGGAGCGTAGCAAATTGGATCTGAATATTTAGTGATTTTACTAATTGTGTTATATTTTGAGCACTATTGATGCTAGAGACTTTAGACCTGGTGTATATACTCGAGCGCAACATCGAAAAGTCATGCCCGACATATCTACGCCCACAGGGGGCGTGGCAACTAATATCAGCTTATGTCTCCCACAGTTTTAATTGGATGCTAAGTTACTGGGGTCCTCCTCTATCGATTAAAAAATTTAAAAATACTGTTACGTCCCAAAAAGGGCGTGACTTACAAAAAAAATACCCTGAAATTATCGCATTTTCTGAATGTAAGGATGCATACTTTACATTTTTATATCGGAACCCACTCTATTAAAAAGCCAAAAATTATATGTCTACGGTCACTGGGGGCGTGGCAAATCCAAACTGAAAAATCTGCAGCTTCTGAACCAATAACTCGCCACATAATGACGTTGTGACCTTTGACCTTGTCTTTTTATTTGCCAAATTTTATATATTTATTGAAAAGAATATTTTATTAACACAAAATAAATAAATAAATTAAGTACCAAAAATATCGACATGACCGCACAGGGGTTAGAGCCCACACCTCTACGCTCGCCAACGAACTTCCATCTCATTTTTGGAGTTGGCACCTCTCATTTTGAGAGGTGCCATCTCTCTCAATTTGGTGCGTGTTTTTGCTAAGGTAAGGCTCTAAGCTTCGATCCAAATTGCAACTGTCTGGCCATCTCCAATAAACATTTTGAATCGGCAGCAAATTAAAGCGGCGCCAGTGGGAATTTAAGATTAATTTTAAAATATAATGTGATAGATGCCCCTGTGGGCTGCTGGTACGTGAAAAAGTGTTCTTAATTGTTATTGTTTTTTTTTTTTTATGTTAGTTTAATGCAATTTTCATGTTTGTTAAATTTTGGATACCTGCTCCTAATGTCCCCAAATATTTAAGTTGAAGGTTGTTGCAAATAAAGCGAATATGGTTTTGTTTTTTTTTTTAAATGGAAGGAATTTAATAAAATGTCTTGATTACATACTGAAGATTTCATTAAAATCCATTAATTTGCAGAGAACTTATTAAACAAATTATTAAGCAAAGCAGCGCTAAGCATGCAGGTTTCCTATACGTACGTACACCCACACACACACACATACACATTAAACAGCATACATCCAGCTAATTCTATGAAACGAAAGTTTTAGTGTACATATTTTCACTAGACGGCACTAGGATTTGCGAATTATCAGCTGCTCTATCGAATCGCAACATGGATGGCGCTATTGGCTAAAAATTTGTAATTGAATTGAATTTGATGTTGTGTGCGTTTAAATCAAATTCAAACTTTGCAGTATTTGGAGTATTTCAGGGGATCTCCTAATCGGGACGCCCGACTACAGTTTTCGTACTTGTTGTTGCTGTTATGCAAATTTTACTGACAGACAAAAGGAATTTCGAATTTCAGGAAGATCGGAAAATCTTTATAATGAAAAGAAAGTTATTGGTTATTACCAAAATTAGAGCAAATGCTATGCGTACATTTTCTTGATCAGAAACAACAGTTAAGATGATTATGGATATTATGTATTTTGACTGTCAGTCCATAAGGATAATTGCTTGGATCTCTGAATTTACAAAGATTCGAAACTTTTACATAAGTCCGCCATATGAGAGCGCAATTTCAGTTTGCTTCAAATATTCGATAACTTTTCCCATTTCGACTAAAAAGATTATCAAACTTTATTTATGAAACTATATATTATACGGTATTAGAACTATAGTCTCGAAACTTTTGCATTTGGTTTCCTGTATGTTTTATACAATTTGCTTTCTTTTTTGTATTTTAAATAACAACTCCAATTGCGAAATTCGAGGCTGACTCTATAGGCTGACTCTATAGACAATATATAAGAAAGACTTAGATATTAGGTAAGTACATCGAATCCTGAATTTCATTCAAATCCGTTAAGAAATGCAATAGTTATTAGTGTATCATTTTCTAAATTTTTTCTTATATCTTTCTAACTATTTTGCTCTAATAATTATAGTATCTATCAATCCTGTGCTTACAACTGTGTGTATGCGTGTGTTGTGAATGTATGTATGTAATACATACTATGTATGTATGTATACATACTATGTATAGATGTTAGCTATGCGGTATATTTTAAAACAGATATCTGTCTGTACTACGGGTAGCTCCAATTCGGATACTACTAGCTAGAGCTTTCTTACGTGGTTTTTGTTGTGGTTTTTGTGAATAATTACTTTAACAACATCCAATTATTCCCCCAGTTGGCCAACAAAATAGCCCCACACACCATTTTAAATGTTGCTATTTTTGTATCAAAAGTATCTGGGAAGAGAGAGCAAGCATAAAAGATGTATTTTGTACCAATGCTTCTAATTGTCTTCGGCTGTGTTCCGTACGCAAACCCGGTTAGCATAAATATGTTTTTTTTTTTAAATAAGTTTTTTTTTTATTTTTTTATTTCTAGAAGTTGCAGTTTACAGTTCTAAAATCTCCACTATGTGACAAATTCAATCGAAACTATTTACGAAATTTATCTGTGGAGTTCCACAATAACAAGTTGGACGTTGATGTGAACTTGGTCAGACCACTTCAGTCAGGATTACGCTTACACATGGATTTCTCTATACGCAGACTTCGGTCAACAGTTTTTACTAATTTTTATCAATGCTCCATGAATATGTGCAATATGTTGTCCACGCGGAAAAACAATATTTTCAAAAGGTGGTTTACCACATTTTTTGCTTACGGAAATATGCAAAGAACGTGCCCAGTTACACCAAATTACTACTATTTAAAAGACTATAAGATTAACGAGCTTGAGATTCCGCCATTCCTCTTTGCTGGCCATTTCCACTTAGAATTTCAAATGACCCAAACTAATGGTAAAATTAAGACGAAAGACTTTGTATTTGGCTGTGAGGTAGAGGTGGAGATTAAGTAAAACAAAGTCCTTGAGTCCGCCTGTCTTGTGGACAAACCGGCATTAAATGATTAATGTAACAATTATAAGAATCTAATATTGAAGACTCAAGTAGCTCCACTTGGAGTACCTCAAAAGGAAAAGCTTTTCCGAATTTAAACACACAATCAAGAACGTAACCAAAAATAAGATATAGACAGAGCTTTTTGATGTATATAGCTTCTGTTTTCTGAACAACATGTCAAATTGAGCAATAAATTTCCTTGGTGGCCTATCTATTATCTAAAATCGTTTTATATTTATTTCGTAGCGCACAGAATTTATGTTTCACGCCCAAACGATTCGCTTTGAATTTTATATATAGAAATAGAGATATTAAAATGCATAATTAGTTTCAAACACGAATTATTTCAAGTTGTTCCCAATTACAAAAAATGTATACAAAATACCTGATTGTGGATCGGAAGTTTTAGCCAAAAATATCGCTGAACCGAAAGTTTTGAGTATTTACATAAACTTTAATAGATGGGCTGATAAATTCGATAAAAATTATAATAAAACTTTGCTACATCTCTCGAAATATATCCATATATTCCATTTCAAATCATTTATATTTATTGTTTAATGCTTAATTACTTTTATTACTGCAATTATTCCCTTAGAATGACCTCAAAATTGACCCAAACAGAATTGAGGCACTCGACGCGACGCTTCAGTGATCGTTTTTAGTGAATTCATTTCCTGTGGCTAAAGTATCTTACTGTAGAGAGGAAGCATGAACAATGCTTTCATGGAAAATATTTATCATTTTCTTTGGTTTCATTCAGTATTCAAATATGGTAATTGTAATGAAATAGAAAATATATATAAATTATTTAAAAATATATCACATGTAAATTTCCAATTATTTGTAGAAATTAACATTTGTTGTTGTGAAAGCGCCAACTTGTGACAAGTACAATCGGAATTACTTCAGCAACTTATCTGTGGTGTTTCAAAACAATAAGCTAAGCGTAAATGTAGACGTAGTTAAGGCCTTGCTCCCGGGATTCCGAATGAATATGGATTTCCTCACACGCAAGTCAGAATCAGCAAGTTTTTCTAGTTTCTATCAGCATTCTTTGGATGTGTGCCGTATGTTGCAAATGCGAAAAAACAACATATTTAAAAGGTGGTATTAAAATTTTTTACAAAATGGAAATTTCCAAAAATTTTGTCCAGTTCAACCAAACAATTACTATATAAAAGACTTTAAGGTCTTTGAGCTCGATGTTCCGACATTCCTGTTCACTGGCTATTATCGGCTAACTTTGCGAGCAACTCAAAGTTATAGTCAATCTAAAATAAAAGACTTTATCATTGCCTGCGAGGTAGAAGCCGAAATTAAATAAAAACAATTTAGAACGTTTCAGTGTCGCGCCTTCGCTTGTTAATACTCGTTCAGTGCCCAGAAGCTAACAAAAAAGAATTCAAGTATTTCTAGACCGTCTCGGCCTCGCTTTATACGTTTATTATATATACAATACTTATATGATGAGGCTTGTTTGTTTAAAAAGTGTTCATCCTAGTTAAAGAATTTTACACAATAAACTTTTTTTTTTAATTCTTTAACGAGTATATTCGCTTAGCTTGTTGTGATTAATCTTCCATTTGCCATTGCTTTTACGATTGCTTTTATAATTATTTTTCAATCAGAAAAAGCTTAGCAAAATAAATAATTACTTTCAGCTGAAATGTAGCATTTCAAAGTTATTTGGATATTGGCGTCGTCATGAGAGTGTGCGTTCAGCGTATAATCATCATTTTATTAACTTGCATCTGCAAGGTGCAAGTAGTGAAAAGCGTGAGTTCTGCTTTAAAACTAGAGTCTTTCAGTTGCGTATATTCCCCCATTACAGTCCAGCGTGACTTTCCAATCTGCGGAGTGCAAGTACAATCCCGAGTTTTTCCACAACTTCACCATTCAAGTTGTCAACAACACGGTCAATATGGAAATGATCACCAAGAAGCGCTTTGATCGTGGCTTTAATGTCCACGTCGACTTCTCCATCAGATTGGGCAAAACGAATCGATATAAGCGAGTTTTTGCCCACACCATGGATGCTTGTGCTGTTACAACAGCCTTAAAGAGAAATATTTTCAAGGCCTGGTTCCAGACCATGTTGGATCATGGCAACTTCATATACCATTGCCCAGTTCCCGTGGGTCATTATTTTCTACGAAATTGGAAGGTGGACTCCCAGCTCGTACCCCAGTATTTGTATGCCGGCAACTATCGTGCCACTGGCCACTTTTTCTATGGCAAGCTTAAGTCAAAGCACGAGGAAACTGTTTTAGACATCATTGTTTTTGGAATAATAAAAACCAATTAACTCTCCTTCAATAAGAAAGAAGGCTTTATACCTTCTATCAGTCAAAAAAAGTTTAAGATCTCTTCCCTTCATTTAAGCGTTTTATTTTCTTTTTTTTTGCAACTAATGCAAAGACATTAATGCATCTACACAGCAAATTCTGTGCCTTCGTTAATTTTGTATCAACAGTGGAAAATTAAATTACAAATATACAAAAACAAATAAGCATGGTTTAGTCGAGACTGCCCGATAAGGAGGTCCCCTGGTCCTGCGAAACCGAAGATCTGATACTCAAAAACATTCTCAGCTCAGCAAACTGCGTTTAAATATGTTTTTTGCAAATTTTTGGTTAGGGGGGACTCAGAGATAAACTCGTACTGCCCGTTGTACGATAAACCCGAATTAACATTTCGAATTTGATCTATCTCTTGATCTTTAGCTTTTGTAGCTTATGAGATCAGACGGACAGAAAAGCAGTCGCACGGAAGCCGACTTAACCCGTCTCTCCTGATCAAGAATACACTTTATGGAGTCTCCTTTTTCCAGTTACATACATTTAACAAAACCTATAAACTCTGATATCCCATTCGCACAGGTTCAGCGTGAAAAGAACTTTAGTTGCGTACAGAATACACGAAAAAAAATAGATTCCTATGTTCAAGTAGGTAGCTTTTGCCGTGGGGCGATCACAACATTCTTACTTTATTATTCTACACATGGAGCCGTAAAACGCTATGAACATATATAAAGATTATCAGTTGGCAAAACGTGGCATATATCGGTGCATTCATCCATGATCATAATGAACCAAACGTGAGAGTTGAGCCCCTCATTCAGTGAAGGAGATAAGAAATCGATTTTAAAATTATTGAAACCATTACGCTCGTGAGCCTAATTGATTTTCAAAATGTTTAAATACATGAGGGCAACACTCATTACTGAATAATTTCAGTAAAATTTATAATTGTTGGGAAGTGGTGAGGTACGTGTCGAAATGTTTTCGCAGCCCGTCTATTGTTGTCCAACTATTTTGATAATTGGATCAATTCTGTGTGTGAATGTGTTTCCCAGTCAAGCGGTAAGTCTCGTATGCCCTCTCTGCTCTGATAAGTATCTGAGTTCTGTATTCCCCACAGGAGCGCCGAGTTGAGTTTGTGTCCAGCAACTCTACTTTCAATCCTAAATATTTTAAGAGCTTTTCGCTGTCAGTTTCGAATCGAACGATGAATATGGATATGGAGTTACTGCTGCCCATTCAGCGCGGCTTCAAGGCTCACGTCGACTACCAATTGCGGATGGCGAATGCCAAAATTTTTCAAACTATTTTTAGCCACCATGTTGATGTGTGTTCCACGGTGAACAATGTCAAAGGTGGGCTGTTTAAGAGCTGGTTCAAGAGCATGACTGAAAAGGGGAACTTCATGCTCAACTGCCCAGTGGAGGTGGGCACCTACTATCTGCATGACTGGGAAATGGGCTCCAGCTTAACGCATCAGTTTCTACACCCCGGCGAGTATCGTGGCAAGATCTACTTTTTCTACGGAAAGTACAAGGCCAAAAATGAGAACCGAGTGCTCGCCTTTACCATTGACTCCATTTTGTATAACTGAGCTAGCCAGCAATAAATGGGCAAACGTGCGATATCTACGGCTTTAAGCACACAAGCATGCGGCTCGTCCTTTTATTTTTTTTTTGCCAGCTAAATTGCATGAAAAATAATAGCCTCCTGTACACGGCTGCAACATGTGGCACGCAGCGCCGTTGATTATCGACAGCAGCAGCAGAATGCGAACAAAATGAAATCGAAGATAAAACATTCAATTTAGCGACAATGTTCTCGATGTCGTCAACCTCGCGCTCCTTCGCTTGGCAGCTGTCGCATGCAGCAAAAGGAGCTGCTCTGATGCTGCTTACGGCTTCTTTACTGCATTTTCCTCCTTGTCCCAGCTACTTCCGTCCGCCTCGTCCCAATTGTGTGTGTACTTTTTACCTTATCGCTTTCTAATTGCCACCCACCTGCATTTGTCACCGCCTCTCACCAGGCGGTCCAGTCTGGCATAATTTTCCCAGCGGCTCGCTTTAGGTTCTGTGTAAATGTGTGTGTGTGTGTGGCATGATTCCCGCCGGAATAATTACAGCATGTGTAATGATATCTTCTCCCTGTCATTGCCTGCGGCCATCCCAGCTGCCCGCTCGGTTAGTGCTAATGACTGATTTAGGCGAGCTTTGCTCAATTAGTTTAATGCATGCTGCGGCAAATAATTGGTCTGCTACGGTTCGATATATGCCTAAATATCAATTTGTGCCAAGTCTAGAGAAAGAGATTGACAGACAGACACATATGTATACATTCTTCTCTTCTCTTCAATCCACAATACAATCGCAAGTTGAAACCATTCAGTTGAGGTATTTTGATACATTTCTATGCCACAAGATGAAATGAAAGTTATATGGAATCATAAAGTTTCCTGCTTATACGATTATAAGATGTACGCAATTTGTTAATATAATAGATATATATTTGGTTTATACGTGTAGTGTTTGCCCAGCTGAAATATGTGAGAAGAGAAGAACGGCGGAACGCTTCCCAGAGTAAATCAATTTCACGCCAAACAAACGCTAAACGTTATTTAGCACAGAGCACGAGAACAATAATGATGGCAATTTCCTTGAGTACCCGGTGCCACTACCAATATTATTTTGTCTCAAAGATGTTCCGATGAGAGCCCCGCACTGCATTCGCTGAGGTCCTAGACGCTGCCAGCATTTGTCGATGGCGACAAATACAAGAAATGATGCTTTGATTCTGCCTTGATTTTGAGCGGAAGTGCAATGATAGTGCGAAACGAACCAACGAGGGCAAGGGAAACGAGAGTACAGCAAAGCGAAAGAAGCTACTAAAAACGTTGCGTACTTACCAGCGCGTGCGAACGTGTCGAGTGCGGGAGTCATGGAGTCGTCTTGGAGTCCTGGAGTCTACGAGTCTTGAAGTCCTGGTGCCTGATGCAGGCTGCAGAGTCGAGGGAGCACGACTCGTGAGCCGGGTAAACTTGTCGAGTTGTTAAGGGAAATACTTTGGCCAACTGTTATTGTCAGTGTTTAAATTATTTTGCGCTTAGTTTGCCATTCGCATAAATTGCAGCAATGCCAACAACTGCTGCTCTTGTCCGCCATTCGATTGCGTGTTCATGTCCTTCTTTGTGTCCGTGTCCATGTCTATGCCCTTGTCCGTGTCCGTGTCCGTGTCCGTTATCCTATCCTTGTCCAGAGGAAGCGCGAGCGTATGTCGCGTGCGAACAAATCCAGCCTTGCCGACCAGGTTGAGGCTGATTAATTTATTTATGCGAAGTGCACGTGCAACGATTTGCTCAATCGGAAGTGAAAAATTGTGTTAGCGATCGCTCAGAGGCGTTAGGTTTCGGGCTATAAAGGATTCATGAGGCTGAACTATTGCAAATTAGGTAGACAACACGTCTGCGTGGAGATTCATTTCATTTTAATGTCCACAAACATTGAAGTATTCGTTAGCATATCGTTGCTCCAGTCCCGCATGTAAAACAAGGCATCAATGCGAAAGTGTCCCGTCATTATGAAGGCGGGTATGCTGTCCTTATCGGGTCGCAGGTCTTTCCAGTAATACTTGCCCTGCGAATACGCAATTGACTCGATTGACCAGTCAGCCTAAGGAGATTCCTACTCACCTCGGCTATGGGACAGCTTCGCGGCATGTTTGTATACCTGTAAATGTTCTGCACCCAAATATGGAAGACATTCATGCCTTTGCCCTTGCCGATCAAGCTACATAGGTTCATATTGTAGGCGAATATATTGCGATAGCTATACTTAGGTCCCCTTTGCCCAATGCTCACTTTCGCCCAAAGGTCCACAGTAAGAGGCGTAATTATGTCCAACGTTATATTAATTGTCAATTGATCTGGGCTAATCTGTGCGTCGTAGCTTGAGGCGTACTTCCGTCCAAACTTGGTGGAGACCCTGCGAAAGTGCAACGAATTAAAGGCCTTTGGACCAAATTAATCAAATATAATTTGAAACTTGTCTCTACCAAATTTACCTTCCGGCCAACAGCAGAGCTGAAAAGAGAAACTATTATAAGTGTGAGTAAAATAACTCCAGCTGCACGAGCCATATTCGATTCTACTGTAATATGACTTGAATATTTGTTTGTAAATTTGGCAATGTTGCCACTCAAATCAAGTTCAATCTATTTTAAATAATCAGCGCACACAAGTTATGTCAACGTCAATGTTGTCATAGATCATTAGCTAATCAAGTTATAATGAGTGATGCATTAGTGCTTGGCTGACAAGAGCTCAGTGGATAATGCTAAAATTATAACAAGGTTCACATTACGCACGTACATACATGCAGGGAGGTTGAACCACGTAACCTCGTGTAACTTATACTATCTAGTCGTAGTTCCCTTTTAAAAGGGACCATAGACAAACCAAAGAATTTTACTCTCGTTACTTTTAATGTTAAATACAATAGTTGTCTCACTGTAGCACTTGAAATCCAAGGGACAGATGTCGCGCGACCAAAAGCAAAAATAATATACTAGCTAATATTTAGTAGATTACCATCATAATATGGCTAGCGTTAAGACCGCTAGCCATTCAACACAGTTTTTGTGTTGAAAAAATGTGTTCTATAATAAATATCCTATATGCATATATCTTGTACGATAAGTGTTAGACCTGGCGATGCATGATCGCTGTCCGTGTGTTCGTCTGTCCGTATGTATGACCGCATCGATCTCAGAACCTATAATAGTTAGAGACTTGAAAATTTTTTTGTGAGTCCGTGAATAGCACGAAAAGATCGAGTTTGTTAAAAAATCGATAACTGTCTTAATTTTAATGTTATCGATTAAAAACGAAATCGATACTAAGTTACATAATTCTATCTAATTCTATGTGAATCTTATACAATTTCGGTTTTTATTAAATTTTGGATACCACGCCCCCTTCGCCTCAAATTTGCAAAGCACGTATTTCAAGTACTAGAGACTAGTGCTTTGGCACATGCATACATTTGAATGACATGATTACACCCTGCGTTAAAATTTGGTTAAAATCGTTCGCCTACAAAAAAGTTAATAAACATTTAATTTCTCATAACATTGACACACAAATAGCAGGCAAAGCACAGCTGACGCAGCGACTTGCGCTTGTGTGTGCGTGCGCCTATGTGTGTGTGTGTTTGTTGTTTGTATTGTACATATGTACATATACATGTGTATATAAAAGTAACGGTTCTTCGCAGGGTTCAGGGTATCCCCTAGTCGAGCAGTCTCGACTAGAGTTTTCTCAGTTGGTATAATGGTTTTGCTGAAATGTGTTTAACAGGCAAAGGGATGCGTGGCAGACCCATAAAAATATATATTCTTTATCAGCTCGATGAGCAGAATTGATTTAGCTATCTCTGTCTGTCCGTAAGTGTGAATGCGTCGATCTCAGAACCTATAAGACTTGAAATTTTTGATGTAGATCCCTTTATAGCACGAAACGATCGAGTTTGTTAAAAAAATCGATTACTTTACCTCTTTTAATGTTACAGATTAAACGTTATCGAAAGTTAGTTATTCAATTATATCTCCCACGTTTTTAGAGCAAGAGTTCCCAAATTTTTGTTAGTTTTATGTTTATTTTAAGCAATTATGATTTTTGGTATATTTTGGATACCGGCTCCAAATTTTCCCAAATATTTAAATTAAAGACAATTGCAATTAAAGCCAATTAATAAATGAGTTGTTTTTCGTTTTTTAAATTGGAACAAATTATTAATATGCGGAGATCATATGCTGAAAATTTTATAAAAATCCATTAGGCCACACAGAAGTTATTGAACAAAATGTTTGGCCTGTCGGCAAACACATGTGTCCAGCCGCACTAAGCATAAAGTTTTCCTGCACGTGTGCACTCGCACCCCCACATCGAACTGCGTGCATCTAGCAAATTCTACGAATCGCAAGTTTCAGTGTACATATTTTCACTAAATGGTGTTATGGCTTGCGAATTATCAGCTGCTCTATCGAATCGTAACATGGATGGCGCTACTGGCTTCAAATTTAAAAACTCTACAGAATTATGAAAAGCGCAGAACGCACGGGGTTCAGGGGATATCCTAGTCGGGACGCCCGACTAGAGTTTTTATACTTGTTGTCATATGGGAATTTGTGCCATTTTACTTATAAAAGCTGGAATATTAAGTTAAGTTTCCTTCGACGTATACTTAATTTAAACATAATAGATAATAAAACACTGTACAATGAGAACTATAATTATTCCTTATTCAGTGTTGCTATTTTGACTTTTCGAGCGTGAAAAATTGAAAAGAAATTGAGCAAATAATTGCTCACTTATTCGCTGTGAATGAGAATGGCGTGAACATTTTAATAGCCGGAAAATCACAGCAGGAATTTCTGAACGCGTAATAAAACTGAAAATGCTGTGATAATGGAATACGGAACAAAATATCGCTATTAACGTGTTACAAGATAACTGAAACGAGTTGAACAGAAGTTTGGTGATAAATCTCTTGGTCGTCACAAATTTATGTGATTTATTGGGTAACTGCAAATAAAATGTAGCATAGTTCGAAACGTTCCGATAAGGCGGACAGAGAATCGACTGGAGAGGAAAATGGAACTGTCAATAGCAAAGAAGAATTCATTGACAGCTGCAATTTGGAAAACTTTCCTCCTGGAAAAGGGGCCAGGGACACTATGAACTGTGTGACTGTGCAGTGCCTTGATCGTATCGTGCGGCAATTAGCATTTTGTGGCAATGTTGCACAATAATTTAACAAGCCACCAGCCAGCCGGAGCTACGCAGCGGGGGCCTTCAGAATGAAGCCACAAAAAAGATGCCTGCAATTGTGCGAAAGGCGGCAAGACGATGAGCATAAAAAAAATTATTTGATTATCCTGCGGCCATGCGCTGTCACAATTTCGCAGACTGCCCGCCGAGTGTGTCCGCGTCCGTGTCCCTGTCCGGGCGTACTTCGTGTCCCGTACTTCCCTCGTGTCCTTGCCCAGCAGCGGCGGCAGCAGCACGAAAACTGCCACATCAGCAAAAGTCTGTTAACTTCCGGTTTATGGTTGCAGCAGCTTATGGAGTCATTTCCGCTGGCTCGTCTTGCCCATTCATTCGGCTCAACCAACCAGCTGGCGGTGCCCGCAGACCATTCTATTAAATCATCATTTCATTTTGTACTCGCTTCTATATTCTTCTTCTTTTTTCCTCCCCTGCAACTTGGTCGTAGCACACCGCACTGCGCTTGCGGTAATTTTTTCCAAGTGCTTCCTTAGATTTATAATTAAGATTTGGTTAGCAGCAATAGCGGCTCTTTTTGAATTTATGTGCCGGCAAATGTTGCCTGTCTGCTGCTGCGGCAACGACTTCATCTCTGCTGGCTGCTGGGTTGCTGGGCTGCCGAGCTAGTGGGCTACTGCAGGCGCCTCTAAAAGCGGCAATTTATCATATTTCCACCGCCCGGCTGCAGCAAACTGCGCCTGGAGTGAACAAACTACAAGGTAAACTTTACCTACGCAATTTAATTACGCTGATAGGTACTTACCTGTGCAGAGTGAAAAGATAGGATCCTTAAACGAAACTATTACGGTAGATCGACATAGCTACTCCATTCGATACTCGCACATTTTCTCAACTAACTGTCTATCAACTGAATCAAAATATATAAAATAGTTTAGCCAGCAGTTCTTCTACCTCTCGCTATTCTCACTATTCCTATAATACCGGAAGAGCTTTTTCCGATTTATCACATCGTTACTGGGCATATCGGAGTATAATATCTCAAGTATTTTATGGTCTAATAGATATCCCCTGTTACTTCAAACACTATAAAATTGAATAGTCGCCGAAATTTACCTGGAATAGCGTCTTTCAACCTGTCACACGAAGTAAGGTTATATTCAGGTAAAGTATAAACTTTATTTTTAGTACTTGGCGAGTTCGTTCGATATTTCAGCTGAAGTTTAAAAGAGAAGTTTATCTTAGAGGAGAAAATACTTTCCAGTATATTTCTAACAGACATGTCCAACATTGTAAGTGAGCTATAGCAATCTACCCGAAGAGCTGCGTCGATTATGTAGCGTTTTTATCGAAAAGGGACATTCTCTTTTCATATGAACACCCCTTCGGGGTCTGATATAATAAGAGAGTCTTCTGACGGCGCCACTGCCCTTTGCAAAATGAATTCTCTTATTCAGCAGTTGCATTTGAAGTAAATACAGTTGATATGTCAGAAACCCATTAATTCATGAACTTTTGGCATGTGTTTCCTGTAATGAATAATTTATTTAAGACCAGTAAGAAAACTCGAGTCGGGCGTCCCGACTAGGAGATCCCCTGAACACAGTGCGGAGTTTGCATTTAGTATAAACGTACACAGTATTACTTTTTTTATTTATTTGTTTATTTCACTCTCTGTTATAATGAATGTTTTTATGAATGGTATCGCACAATATATTAAGAGTTTAGACTAAGTACTATGCCTTTTCTGCTTAGATATTTATTTACAATCGTGACATATGGTGTATACAATGACATAACAATTAAGCGGAAACCCAAAGAAATTTATTACAATCTAAATTAAACACTAAGTAAGTCTAAAACTATAACTAAATGACTATGCCAGATTATATATGTGAATATGTTGATTCATGGCCCTTGGTAATGAAATTTTGTGATAGTTGCGATAACCTAATTCTTACCAGTTCAGTATTGGTTCGACAATGTAGGTCGAACGTAGAAAGATGCAACGGAAGACTTAATGCAAGCTTTAATACTTTATTTTGGCTGATTTGTAACTGACTTATGTGAAATTTGGCTATATCTGACCTTACTGGTGCACCTGTAAAAAGTTACTGCTTGGAAAACTAATCTAAACAAAAACATTTTGTTTTCTATATTTATTGTATTTGTTATATGGTCCTCGAATGTAAGTCCTTTGTCCAGTGTAATACCCAAATATCTGACATTTGGTTCCCATTTTTTAATATATTCTGAGCCCAAACTTATATATGTATGTTGTTGGTATGTAGATGTTCTTTCGATTTTTTTGTGAAAAATTTTGCTTTGGTCTTTTCTGGGCAGACTAAAATTTTCGATTGAGAGAAATATGTATCTAGAGGCTTATATGCTGCTTGGAGGTTTCTAGCTATATCTGCTGAAAGAACTCCCCCACAAAGGATTGCTGAGTTATCCACAAAAACAGAGGTGGTACACTTGGGTATAGGCGATAGGCAAGAGCCTTGAGGGCAGCCTGCTGAAATATTAACTGCTGTGGATGAAGCATTTCCCAAATATACGACGTAGGATCTGTTTTCGAGATAACTTTGTACTATCTTCATCTGCGGTCATCGCAGAAAAAAAATTAAGACATATCATTTTGTGAATCAGGACAGCATGCCATACTGAGTCAAATGTGGCTTTGATATCTAGCAGAACCATTCCAGGTTACATAGAACTGAGAAAATTTTCTTTAATTATTTTCTTAATTCTACAAAGGGGTTGAACAGTATTGTGTTCGCTTCTAAAGCCAAACTGATGACTCGGGAGGATATTATTAGTTTCAACAAACTGATTAAGTTTCTCTTTAATAACAGTCTTAAGGATTTCGCTGACCGCCGACAACAGACTGATAGGCCAGTAGGAGGAAAGCAATTTGACAGAGGGAAAGTCACGCCCCTAGAGAGCGTATCGGCAAAATCTTGACACTTTATCAGGCGAGGGTAAACGCGAGTATATATTCCAAATTTCAAGTATCTAGCTTCAATAGCATGGAAATAGTTTGCGTTCATTCGGACAGGCAGCATGACGCCCATTGGACAAAATCAATATACTTATTTCACTTAGTGAATAAGTAAAAAAAGCGACTTTCACTTAAGTGCACTTAAATTAAAACTCGAGTATTTTGCTGTCTATTAAAATCAGTTTGAAGATTGGCTTTTCGTGAGTAGATAAATACGTTTGGAATATATTAAGATTGCAAAAGAAAATATCAAACAATTCCACATTAAAAGAGTTGCGTTTATCTCCGCTGCTATTCCCACTCCCAGTATTCAGCTGGCGCTCAGCAAGTTAATGAGGAACAACAGCGGCGTCACGCTTACGTGGGTAAAGTGAAGAAAAGTTTTGCCCAAGTGGCATTTTTCCGTTTTCCACATGCAGGCGCCGCGTTTTAACTCGCAGCGACAGCAGCTGCCTCTGCTGCTGGAATAACGACGATGATTTCGTTGATTTGAATTGTGATTAAAATGCAGTGTATAATTTTTTGGCACGCCTTGGCTGTCGGAGACGCCTGGAATGTGCGGCCCAAGAAGTTTTTGCTTCGTTTCACACTTTGTCTGGCTCTGCTAAAATACCGGCAAGGATCGGGTAGCCAGGGGAAGCCAAAGAAAAATTGCAAACCGCAACTCGTGTCGACTTGCCGCTCCAGCTCGACTTGATGTTCGAATAATGAAGAGGCAAAACTTTTGCGCTAGGCATGTAATTTTTCGATGTGACAGCCGGCAGTGGTGCTAGCACCACCCACCCACCGACACCTAACCACACCACACCCACCTACCCAGCGGAAACTGTAGTTGTCATTCTTTCTCTGCATTTGTTACAAAGTTACAGCCAAAAGTAAAAAAGAAGGAAAACACACCCGCAACAGCATAAAAACTTCTGTTGTGCAAGATCTCGAGCGGCTCATGCATTTCCGTAACGCCATCCCTCGACTAGCTTCCAACTAGGCCTAACACTTGCAGCGACACAACCTTCCGTCTGGACTTCAGTTCCAGTATTCCCCACATCGCCGCATAAATCACGGCGTAGGCCGCGTTATAAATGCGAACAATGACACAATTGATTGGCCAATTACGTGCGCTTCGGGGTGATTATGACGTTACGTACCGTTAGCCAGCCCACGCGTCCACTCCTCTGCTCAGTGGCTGTGTACGCCTGGTCGCCGGAGGAGCTGAACAGGGCTCCCAATTGGGGTGACCAGCCGGCGTGCATGTCATGCCTGGCTAAATTTACACAATTAAATGCGTGAAATTCGTTTGAATAATTGAGCAATTTTTCTGTGCATGGAAAGGGCGTATAAGCCCTAAAAGGCATATAAACCCTAAAAGTCTGTTTGTTTTAAAGATCTACATGAATTGTTAAGCTACATTTTTAAAAGAAAACAAAATGCACTAATTCATTTTCTTCAGCACTTTGCTTGTACTGCGATAAAAAGAGTTATCATTAAAATTTTTCGTTACTCCACCAGGGGCGTGATAAATCGAGTAATACTATATCGGGTCTAATAGAATTACTATGATTTGAAGAGCTAAGGATTTGAATCCAAATCTAGAAAACTTTAGCGAGAATCATTTTCCGTTTCTTTTACATGTATTTTACATTAGAAACAAGATATAAACACATACGCACACTCAACTGCGCAGTTGACGCAGCGACTGCCAATGTTACGGGAAATTCAACTGTTTTTTTGGAAATGGACTTTCTTAATTAAACAGAGGCGTGATAATATCACTCATACGTGTGTATTTTCCGAAGCACAAGTCTTTAGTATTTGAATTTGTGGCGAAGGGGGCAAAGGGGGCGTGCCATCAAAAATTTAACAATTGAATAAAACACAGATGAAATTAAAAACAAAATTTTAAGACTAGCTACAAAGATGAATTAGATAGAATCTTATAGATTTCAATTTTTAGTTGATAACATTAAAACTCGATCTGCGATCTCTTTACAGGGATCTACATACAAAATTGTAAGTCAAACATATGGACTGCCGGATAGGGCTTAATCGAGTCACCTCGTCTCCCTCTTCAAGAATATATAGACTTTATGATATGTGACTATTACTCATATTTTAATAAATCCATTAAACTCTGCTTTCCCATTTCCAATGGGTGGAACCCAACGCGGGTTCAGATTCGCTATTTATATCCACGCTCATAAAAAACCTTTGCTTCTAAATATAAGTATAAGTATAAACGCCCACGAACATGGCGAATCACAAAGAGGCGATTCCTTACAAATTGATGAGCTCAAACTCTATGCAGTCAACCGATATAGTTCGGTATATCTGTTCTTCCGATTGCATCATTTTTACTTATTTAAAATTGGAATATTTTCTTATATATAAATAGAATAGAATGCATATAGAGCTGGCTCAGCAAATAAAATACTTATTTTTATACCCTGAACCCATTGAAAATGGGAATTCAGGGTATAATGTTTTTGTTGAAATGTATGTAACAGGCAGAAGGAGGCGTGGCAGACCCCATAAAGTATATATATTCTTGATCAGGGAGACAAGCCGAGTTGATATAGCAATGTCCGTCTGTCCGTCCGTCTGCCTGTCCGTATGTATGAACGCGTCGTCCTCAGAACCTATAAGAGCTAGAGACTTGAAATTTATACATGTGCACACATAGACACATACACATTGAGCTGCGTGCATCTAGCAAATTCTAAAACCCGCAAGTCTTAGTGTACATATTTCCAATAGATGGCGCTATGATTTGCTAATTATCAGCTGTTCAATAAATCGAAACATGGATGGCGCTATTCTATCGAACCATAGATGGCATTATTGGCTAAACACTTGAAAATGAATTAAATTTAGTTTTCTGTGCGTTTATACGAAATGCTAATTATGCAGTATTTAAAAAACGCAGATAGCGCGGGGTTCAGGGTATCTCCTAGTCGGGACCCCCGACTAGAGTTTTCTTACTTGTTTTTTATTATTTCAATATTGATCAATATATTATTATCTGTCCAACTGCGATCAACATTTACATTCGGTTCCTTACTTGAGTTGCAGTAGTCATGCAGAGTTGAGATGCAGCTGATACTAAGCTACATATGCTTTGTGATTGGAAATCACTTTGAACGAAAACTTATAAATCCGATAAATGATTTATTTATATGAATGAAGAGCAAAATGCTCTGTTAAATGCAGGATTATACTTTGACCCATCACTAAGTGGGGCATATGGGAGATATGATGTCGACATCATCTGTTGTGTGTATTATAAATCTCAATAGTGACCACGCTGCGAAAGTACTAAAGGCTTCGCCAATCGTTTGTGTTTTTAATGGGCCAGGAGGATAGAGTTACGTTAAAGCTTAGTACGGTCAGCGGAATGGCTGGGGAGAAGAGGAATTTACCCCTCTTTATTGCCAGTGGTCGGGGCGAGGCGAAGCCACAGCTAATTTATTTGCAGGCTCGGCCGACTATGCGACACAGCAGAGAACAGTATCCTGGCGGGCACTTCATTGTGCAGTGGCTCGTTTAAAATGCTGATTCAGTTTCATCATTAACCAGATTAATATGGCCCGGCGCTACCACTGACAGGCGCAATATGGCAGCTCGGCAGCCCGGAGACCGAGGCCAAGAGCCGCATCTGCAGCCGGCTCTCAAATTGGTAATCGATGTCCACGCCGGGCATGTTCTAGTCATTGCCAGTCGCTGCCAATGGCCATGTGGTCATTCTCGTTGCAACCATTATCGTTGTCGTCATGGCAGACACTTCAAGTTTATCGCATT
Source organism: Drosophila mercatorum (assembly GCA_961210405.1). Lineage (NCBI taxonomy): Eukaryota > Metazoa > Arthropoda > Insecta > Diptera > Drosophilidae > Drosophila > Drosophila mercatorum. The sequence goes on along the minus strand of CAUIUS010000004.1, from coordinate 24,121,713 downwards.
GCAGTTTGTCGAGCGTCACGGGGCATATGCGAAATATTTGGCCAATGAATTTTTATCTGAGCCGTGTACAGAACGTGGAGATTTAGATGATTATGGAATTTAGTTCCAGCTAATGGAACCTGCTCATTATTTACGTTGGACAGATTTACTAAATACTCGATTCATCTTCTGAGAACATCTTTCTCGCTATTATGAAGCATCAGTTATTGTATTGATACCCACCCGCCCGCCTCTAAGCCAATTCAAGTTTTTTGATTGTGATTTCAAGCATCGCCGTCGACTTCTCGTTCTCGCTCTGTGCCTTATGGTTTACTTAGTATCTCTGGCATCAGCCGCTTGGAATTGTGATAATATTTACCCGAAGAAGTATTTACATTTTACTCAAAGTTGCTTGCTGGGAAAGTCTCTTACGACAGCCCGCACGACCGTTCGAGCTGTCTGAGGTATGGGACGCTCGGTGAAGGCGGTGCAATCACAGTTTTCGACATTTCACGAAATTGTATCGGCGTCAAAGTTTTTCTTTACTTATTTGTTTGACTACTGTTTGGGTTTTACTCTTTTTTCGCTAAGCGTGAAATAAGAAAACTTTTTTTATTTAAACAAATTTTTAGCGTTGGCATGCGTGGCACTTCGCTGAAAGTTTGCCTACCAGTCGACAGCAGCCTTTACGTAAGCTTTTCAATATGAGCCATTCATTAGTGCAAAGATTGAAATAATTCCATGTGGATTAGAAACTTGGGCTTTACATGACAAGCAAGACTGAATATAATCATATTCAATTGATACTTAAAAATTCTAAATTGGTTCAGTTTCAAATCGCACATGTAGATAAGGCAACAATTTCTTCAGAATTATAATTTTTATGTCACATATTATTTCATAAGAAATCAAGTAAGAAAACTCTAGTCGGGCGTACCGACTAGGGGATACCCTGAGATATTAAAATTAATTAGTGGAAATATGTACACAAAAACTTGCGTTTCAAAGAATGTGCTGAATTCGCGCAGTTCAATGTGTGTGTGTGTGTGTGTGTGTGTGTATGTGTGCACACGTATAGGAAAACTGTATGCTTAGGGCTGGTGGTCATATGTGTTTGCCGATTGACCAAACGTTTTGTTTAATAACTTCTGTGTGGCTTAATGGATTTGAATGAAATGTTCAGCATATGATTAAAATATAAATTATCCAAAATTTAACTATAATCAAAACTGACTAAAACTGATATAACATGAACAAAACAAGTAAGAAAACTTTAGTCGATACCGCTCGACTTGGAGATACCCTCAACCCTGCGAAGAACCGCTATTCCGTGTGTTCTCCGTTTCTTTTATATACATATATATATATATATATATATATATATATATATATATATATATATATATATATATATATATATTGATATATATGTACATTACAAACAACACATACGCACACACACACAGCCGCACGCACACACAAGCGCAAGTCGCTGCGTTAGCTGTGCTTTGCCTACTATTTGTGTGCCAATGTAATGGGAAATTAAATGTTTAATAGCTTTTTTGTGGCATCCAAAATTTGACAAAAATCAAAATTGTATAAGGGTCACATAACACTAAAAGCAAAATTTGAAGACTCTAGCTACAAAGATGAATTACATAGAATTATATAAATGAGTACCGATTTCGTTTTAAATCGATAAATTAAAATTAAGATCGCTATCGATTTTTTTTAACAAACTCGATATTTTCGTGCTATACAGGAATATATATACTTTATGGGGTCTGCCACGCCTCCTCCTCCCTGTTCGTGGTATAGAAATGTTTAATAGATAACATTAAAACGGGAACAGTTATCGATTGTTTTAAACGAACTCGATAGGATCTGAGATTGACGCATTCATACATACGGACAGACAGACGGATATATCAGCTCGGCTTGTCTCTCTGATCAAGAATATATGTACTTTATGGGATCTGCCAAGCCTATTTCTGTCTATTACATATATTTTCAAATGAGAAAAGCAAGCCATCGATCAGTGTAAGAAGCTTATCGCAATCTAGAAAAGTTCTCCAAACGTAATTTTAATCGGACCTAAATTTGATCTAATAAATATACAGTCAAATGTACAATGACCGAACAGTAAGCACCACTCCATCCACTCCACAGACCAACAGTCTGACAGACGAGAGATTGCCAGAGCGACAGACAGCGATACAGAATGACAGATTTATTTGGCTGGAATCGACCAATTAAATTTCACCCGCATCAATAACCATGAAAGCAAAAATTTATAAGGCGTCTGTCATCTGTATGCCTAGGAAAAAGTTAAGGACGTGCACATCCGGTCGGAAAACCTGCAAAATGCCACATAAAATGTAAGCGCGAAATTAATAGGCACGTGGTGGATGCGACGTCGCGTTAGACTCGAAGTCGACAAGCGTGTAAATGATATAAATTCAATTTAATAAAATTGTTAAAATTGCAGCGAGCGAACTGTGAAAATGCTTTGCGCCCAGGTGAGGTGAAAGTATCAGAGAATAAGTTTCACTAAGGACCACTCGTCCTACTATTATTTCTGTCTCTCAACTCTGTAGAGAAGCAGGAATGGGAAATACCTGAGCAAATTCCAAGACACAAAGTAAGGTGTCTGCTGACTAGTGGAAAGGACCCGTGTCGTCGACACCTTGTTATTGTCACGTCTACTCGACAATAGGTATGTACAGACGAAGGGGTGTATTCTCATGATAATTGCACGGCTCTAAAGACTAGCTAAAAGGACTGAGCGTAATTGAATTGCTCCCGCTTACGGACAATGGTTTTACCTGATAATACATTAGTTATCGCGAAAGGGTATTGCTAAATGGTCTTTCGTAGCATACACGTGACTAACAATGCTAATTTGACGGGAAACGGTGTTCAGAGAGAGAGAGATTATTAGGTTTAAGGTTGTGCACCAAAGGCTGTGGAGGCTTTTGTCGGACAACGAGGGTATGACCATGTGTAGTGATTCCTGTATTGGGCTTCGATAATTGTACCTTCAACCCATCGAAAATGGGAAAAAGGGTAATGTTTTTGGAAACATGTATGTAGCAGGCAGAAGGAGGCGTGGCAGACCCCATAAAGCATATATTCCTGATCTGGGAGAGAAGCCTAGTTGATATAGTCATGTCCGTCTCTCCGTCTGTCCGTCCGTCCGTCCGTCAGTCCGTCAGTCCCTCCGTCTGTCCGTCCGTCTGTCAATATGTTTGAACGCGTTGATCTAAGAACATAAGAGCTAGGACTTCAAATTTTTGGGTTCGTGGGTTGAAAATGGGAAATCAGGGTACAATGCTTTTGTTGAAATGTATGTAACAGACAGAAGGAGGCGTGGCAGACCTCATAAAGTATATATATTCTTGATCAGGGAGACAAACCGAGTGGATTTAGCCCTGTCCGTCTGTCTGTCTGTCCGTCTGTCTGTCCGTATATATGAACGCGTCGATCTCAGAACCTACAACAGCTAGAGACTTCAATTTTTTGTAGGTCCCTCTATAGGGCGCGCATATCAAGTTTGTTTCAGAAATTCTGTTAATAACTGTTATCGTTTTATTGATATCGATTAAAAATCAAAATTTAAATTCAGCTAAAAAATTAATCTTCTTCTATCTAATTCATCTTTCTATAGTCTTCAAATTTTGCATTTAGTGTTATTTGGGCCTTACGCAATTTCGGTTTTCATTAAATTTTGGATGCCGCGCCCCCTTCGCCTCAAATTTGTAACTCCCGTATATCAAATACTAGAGACTTGTGCTCTGGCATATAGATACATATGGATGACATGATCAAAGCCCAACAAGTTTGATCAAAATCGTTGCTCTAGAAAAAAAGTATTAAACATTTAATTTCCCATAACATTGGCTGCATGCCAATAACAGCCAAAGCATAGGTGACGCACCGACTGGCGTTTGTGTGTGCGTTCGCCTGTGTATGTATGTATGTGTGTATGTTTTGCTTGTAATGAACATACATATACATATGTATTATAAAAGAAACGGAGAATGCACGGAATAGCGGTTCTTCGCAGGGTTCAGGGTATACCCGAGTCGAGCGGTCTCGACTAGAGTTTTCTTACTTGTTTCCACTTTCGATGGGTTCAGGGTATAAAAATAAATGTGTAGAGATTGCCTGAAATGGATGGTGAAACAACCTTTTCTGCCTGATTTTCAGAATAAAGCCTCTAGTTAGTACTCAACAATCCAACTCATCTTTTACTCGATACAAAAAGCAGGACCCACAATTGTGATGCTGAACTGTTGCCCCGCTGTCCACCAGCAGAGTAGTCGGCTGTTGTGGCTGCCTTCATGTCTAATTTAGCGACATTTTATTGTAGTTTTCGCCGCAATCGCTTTCCATTGTTGAAATACAATTTTCTTGTCGCATTTTAGTCAAGTTATTTTATTTTATTGTAGTTGGCCACAAAATGTTTTTGGTCGAGCACTGCTCGCCGCCTAAAAGCAGACAACATGCATAGACTGCTGTTCTTCTTCCTCCGTTTCTGCCTCGTTCAGTGTTGTCTGTCGTTTGCACATTTTGGTAAATTTTGTGTGTTCTTTGCGGACACACTTGGTGAACTCGCGATGGCATGAGTGTGTGGCAGAGATAGCGACAGCGACTACGGGTTTGTATGCACTTCTTTCATGAGGTCTGCTAAGATAGTGGAAGAATTATTGGCAAGCAATGCGGCTGCTGCGCCTCGAGTGGCTTCTACATGATTCCGTATGAGTGCCGCATATGTTTTATTAAAATGAGCTCCAATTTCGCTTTCAATTTGCAGACACTTTTCCAGCATTTGGCACAAAGCAGCACGCAGTCATCGCCAGCTGTTGATTTCGGCCTTACTTCTTCCTTATTTGTTGTTGAAGTCGCTTTCATTAATAATGCGTGAACTTGACAAAAAGTTGTGAAGAACATTCGACTGTCATAAGTAAAACACAAGCAGCTTCAATTATTTCCCCCTATGCACCAAGTCGCATACATTTTTTATATGCCCTAAAAGTATTCTTCAAATTAAAATGGTGATACAAGTGTCATTATAAATATGCGATGCAGAGCAGAATGTAACAGCCCATGCGCTTTTAGCAAATGTATTGTTTATTAGTAACATTGAATGATTCATTGACCCGCCTCATGTATTGAAACAGTCATATAGAGATGATGATAAGATTATTAAATAAATATTTGTATATATTCCCTTGGCCAATTACAAATTACAGCAACTGCTAATCGAAGTGAGTTTTAACTGCTTTGGTTTTGATTCAAGCTGTCGAACTTGAGAAATTATGCAAAGTAAATTGATGGAGATAAATGTTGCCTTAACGAGCAGTTCATTAATATTTATAACAGCGCACCAACACCTGTGTGTGAGACTCACTGAATGTGTGTGTGTGTGTGTATAGGTGTATGGGTGTGTGTAGGAGCATCTGGGACGGTAACGAACAAAGGGGCCAAATTAATTTAACGCCAACGCCATCAGTTGCAACTAGCAGAGGGAAACAATAGGGGGGAAAGAAATCAACTGAGGTCAGAGATAAAGAACCGAAAAAACAAACTTTTCTTTCTCTCTTAATTTCAACAGCTAGACAAAATGGCGTTGAGCATACCAATGGCAGCAGAACCAACAAAACCAACGGCAACAGCAAGAGCAACGGTAACAGCAATGGGCATAGGCCAGCCCTCCGCCTGTCTGTCTAAAGCCGAGCACAATGCGCAATAGTGCACATTGGCACACTTGATTGATTTCATTTTATATACGATTTTCCAATTACAGAAGCGCTAAAATCAGCAGAAAATCAGTTGAGGCACAGTGGGTAAAACACAGCCCATAAGCGACAAAATACTCTGATAAATGTATGTAAAGATTTCAATGCGAATATATGAATCCTGTTTACAAATATATGAAATATTTTGAAGCACACTGGACTATGGATTGCCGACCCACATATTGATCAAAATAATATAAAATACAACTTTTATTTTAATTACAAGCAAAGGAATCGTGAAGATTTTAGCTTTAATATTGAGTCAGAATTAGTTGAACCGTTCTTCATCCAGACAGAGCTCCCACTGTACGCGACTCCAAAGGCAAGAAGAAACCCCCTAGTATAATCCAACTTGAGCTCTGCGTGTGTTCGTTTGGGTCTCCATTCTCAACAGCACAAAGCATCGAGCCTAATTGCGGAAGCAATGCGCCGGAGAATAAGTTTTCTATAGCCGACCACAAGTACTGACCAGAGCAAGTCGTATACGCAACACGGAAATACGGAACACGGAACATCTTGGCTTGGCGCAGACTGTAAAACGCCATTACAAAGGCAATTACCTTGCCGGACACTAAGCAACCAGAGGCCGTGGCAGTTGGCATTGAGAGTAGGCGTTGCATTAATGAATAAACATGACCAGCTAAGTTTGGACAAATGGACTTATACGTGTCCTTTCAGCCAATCAATCGCAGTAAGCAGTCAAAGAAGCTTCACGTGGTTGGCAAGGGGAGGCGCGCAATTAGTTCCGCTCTACACTGCGCGGCACTGCATTCAGTTGCAGCGCTACCCAATTTGCGCGAATCAGAAGCCGTTAAATTGTAAGTCGCACAACAAATTGGTTTTTTGTCAGGTCAAACATGTGCTTCAGACAATTCTCAGCATACGCAGACAATCCTTTCCCGGCCCAAAAGTAATACTCACCCACACACTCACCAGCAAAACCTCCTCCACCGACACCACCCTATAAAACAGCCAAGACAGCCGCAACCAACGTCGTTAAATGCTGTTGTTGTTGTCGCTGATGTTGCTAGCAGCATTGTTAATGTCATTTAGCTGGAGCTGCTGCTCTAACCGGAGTCGGTGGCAGTGTCTGCTTGATATATTGTTATCATTTTAACAATGAAAATTATTTCATTACATTGTTTTTAGCGCCCTTTTATTATGTTAGACACGGTCCCTGTCAGGGGATCCATGGCCAAAGGAGCTCTTTGTTGAGGAAAGGGGCAACGAGAAAGTATGTGTCCTGAAACTTGGTTGAGGATAAGAGTATTATACATTTTCTATAGCAACAACAATTGATTGGATAGACTATTCTATGCTAAGCTCGCAGAAATAAATCCATTTCTATTGCCCTTTCCCGAGTATTAAAAACTTTCACTGACTAAACAAATGCTTGCGAGTTGAATAAGTCCCTCTAAAACGCTTTGAAGTTCCTTTCCTTCAGCTGAAAGCAGAGGAGAACACAGGTTTGCCTCGATAAATGCGTATTTACTTCATTTGCATTTCAAATGAAATGAAAATCAGACCAGCATAAAAAGAGGAGGAAATCTGAGCACAGATATGGCAGAGTGTACATATATATTATAATATTTGGACATCATTAAAAATGATACATTTGAATGAGCGTGAAGCAGCAGGCCACAGTACGCCCAGTACAGCTGCTCCTGCAGCTTGTGGTCGTCCGGCTCGCTGATGAAGGCAATGCTGTCGGTTCGCCTTTTGCTTGATATGCATAAATGTCAAAGTGATTACAATGCAGGCTGGGGGCGGCGCCTACCCTCCTGTCCGCAATGTGTTTATCGTTTTGTCAAATGCCTCAGTGCATTCGACGGCAGTATTCAGTTCAAAAAAGGACAGCGCCAGGACACGAGCTGCAAGCGCTGTTAGCTGAGCTGTGAGCCGTGAGCTGTGAGCTGTGAGTGTGACAACGCCCATTCATTCGCTCACTCGTTGCTTACACGCCCATCGAGCACGACAAGACGACTGAACGAGTGGGCGACTGGCGCATCGACCATCGTCTTGATGTACGCAGGTGTGGTTATTGCCGCTCGGCTGCACTTCGTTTGAAGGCAAGCCGAAAATCTCGACAGCAGATCAAAGCCAAGTTCCTGGCCCAAGTCCTCCTCGAGTGCCCCCAGTCCCTTGCAGGCCTTCTGTTACGACTTCTTCTCAAGCTATCTTCGCCTTTTGCCTGGGCTTCTGTGAGCACTTGGCCACAAATGAAAAGCAACGTTTTAATAATTTTTCCCCCGAAATCCTTTCTGAGCGCATTTCATGCCAAACAATTTCCGGTCACATTTGCGTGACAAGTGCCCCCACAGCAATTCCTTCGGGCTCTCGTTTAGTGGTTGGTGATTTGCAACTACTGCGGTGCTTTTGACTGTAACTCACTCACTATTTTGGTATCTACTTATATAGTTTGAGCTATGGATTGATAGCTTTAAATCTACCAGGCGTTCTACTTCATGCATCAACTTAAAATAACTGCGCTATTTATCTCTAAAGCCGTGTGCAAACCTCGCTGCCTATTGAAGCACTGCACCCAGCTAGCAGCTACGTTCCCACTGCACACAGGTCGCGCCTGAAAACACTTTGAACTTTTTAAATTTTTAATGAATCAGAAATGTTTTCACACTTTGGCTCACCTTTTTTCACGTGCGCCACATTCTACACACATGTGCTGTGTGTGCGAGAGAAAGAGAAAGAATTGGTGAGTAGATGCGAGGTGTCTGCTATGCCCACGCCGTGTTCTCTATTCCGTTCATTACCATTCCCGTCCAAAAAAGAATAAAAATGTATGTGTAGCTCGTCAGCAGCCGTTTAGCCCCTGACTGGAGTTCAACAGAGACTGGAAAATGTAATTGAACTTAATTCGATTTGAAACGAGACAAGTTTTTTGACAGCTGTTCACGTTCTCAAAGGCCTTCGCATTGCAATTGCTTGAAGTACAGTAAGGGGGAGGACGGGGCTTAAAGTGGGATGCACCCACTTATATATAAAGAAAATAATTAATGACAACAATTCTGACATTTCTTCGTAATTGTTTGATATAACAAAGAAGCTTCGGTAACAAGTGAAGGTGCTTCTACTTCATATATCAGCAAATTTATTAAACAAATTCATATAAAAACAAGTAAAAACTTTGCGACTGCGAAATACTTATTAACGTCCCATCACCCCACAGGGGCATCTATCACATTATATTTTAAACTAATATTAAATCCGACGCTCAAACTAACTGCCCATTCAAAATTTCCATTGGAGGTGGCCATCGAAGTTTGAATTTAGATCTAAGTTTAGAACCTTAGCAAAGACACAAACCGATAAAAATGGAAAGTGTAGAAGTGTGAACCCCAGCGCGGTCATGTCTATATTTTTACATTTTTTTAGACCTGTTGAAAATGGAAAAAAGGATATGTTTTTGTGAAAATGTATGTAGCAGGCAGAAGGAGGGGTGGCAGACCCCATAAAGTGTATATATTCTTGATCAGGGAGAGAAGCCGAGTCGATTTAGCCTTTCCGTCCGTCTTTCCGTCCGTCCGTCTGTCCGTATGTATGAACGCATCGCTCTCAGAACCTATAAGCGTGACCTGTGTGCAGTGATAACTGTCTTAATTTTAATGATATCGATTAAAAACAAAATCGATACTCACTTATATAATTCAATCCAATTCATCTTTATAGCTAGAATCTTCAAATTTAGCTTATAGTATTATGTCAGCCTTATACAATTTCGGTACTATAGAGTTGGGCTTTGGCACACACATACATTTGAATAACATAATCTACAAAAAAAGTTATCAAGCATTGAATTTCTCATATTATAGGCGCCTTGCAGCAGATTGTGTGCTTGTGCGTGCATCTATGTGTGTTTGTGTTGCTTGCTACAAACATATAAAAGTAACGGAGAATGTTAGCTGTTCTTAGGAATCGCAGTTCTTCGCAGGGTTCAGTGGATCTCTTAGTCGAGCAGTCTCGACTAGAGCATTCATACTGTTAATCTTGCAATGTCGACGTGAGTGTTCATTACAAATCTCAACTCTATAGCCCTTCCAGAAGTAGTATTTCTCAGATACAAGAAAATGCATGTTCCGATTTGATTAGTGAGCTTATCGGGAAAATCTTGACACTTTATCTGACGACACGAGTATAAATTCCAAATTTCAAGTCTCTTACTTCGACAGCGTTGAAATGGTTTGCGTTCATACGGACACACGGGAAGACGGACGGACAGCGTGACAGACATTGCACAAAACGAATATACTTATTTCACTTCGTGAACAAGCATAATTATTTCACTTCATTAATAAGTATAGCAAGTAAGAAAACTCCAATCGGGCGTCCCGACTAAGAGAACTCCTGAGCCCCGTGCGATTTTGTTTTTCAAAATACTGCAGAGCTTGCATTTAGTGCATACGCACACAAAATTTAATTCAATTACATCTTAAATTTTTAGCCAATAGCGCCATTCATGTTTCGGTTCGATAGAGCTTACACGAACCTACATAAAACTCTCTAGTTCTTAGATTGACGCGTTCATAAATACGGACTGACAGACGGACATGGCTACATCAACTCGGCTTCCTCCCTGATCAAGAATATATATACTTTATGGGGTCTGCCACCCCTCCTTCTGCCTGTCACATACATTTTCACAAAAACATTATACAGTGTTTTCCCATTTTTAATTGGTTCAGGGTATAATATCGCACACAATTTATACTATATATTTTATCTAAGATAGAAGCAGAAAATTCCGAACTGTCGTATTATTTGAGGTGTTAAAACCATCGATAGTATCGGCTGAGAATAATTTCTGCAGGAGATCGATTGATTTTGCTCGATGTTGATGCTTCGTTCTCTTTACTTACAATACGTATGAGAATAGATTAACACTTCTTACTCTCCTGTTTAATTTTTCGAAGTGGTGCTCGTGCGAACAGTCGAATCCAGTATCTAACGAGCTCACACAAACACGAGTAAGATAGAAATATTTTATGTTTCGACGAACACGGTCGACTCTTGTATATCGGATTGCAAAATTTAATCATTAGACACTTCATTAACTAGCGATTTCTCATATTTGATGAAAGCTTAGAAAGCTAAGTCGAGGAATTTCTGCTAGGAAGCTGTTGCTCTTGTTTACGAGAGCACACAATATATGTACATTGGTCGGACACATACCTATGCAAGTGCCGACGGTTAAAAGTACAAGTCGTGGTCAATTTTTGCGCATATGTTGCCATGAAGTGGGCTCGAGTGCTTGCGCAGCAGCAGCTTGCGATTCGCACACCACCACAAACACAGTAGAAGCACAAATTTTCCATTTGCCATGAAAAGCACTTGAGCAAGCAGCAAAAAAAACCGGAAGAAAATAAAAGTTTTCTGTGAAAAGTCGAATCTCAAATGCACTGAGTTGTTATTGAATATATAAATATATATATATATATATATATATATATATATATTAATATATATATATATATTAAGTGCAAATGTTCTTTATGCCATACTAATTGACATGTGAGTCGTGGAGTATGATTTAACATCTGGTCTAACTATTAAAAGATACAATCATTGGTACGAATCTCGCTTAAAAATTATTGTACTGTTCGCCATGGTACGATAAGTCTCTCAACTGCGCACCCCAAGGCAATTTGTGTGTTGTGCGGCCAACAAGTTTATTTTTCTGCCATTCAGAAACACAACGGTCACAGAGTTCGGCCAAACTCAACAAATAAATATGTTGAGAGTGGATGAAATATGATTTCTAAATTACTGCAACTTGATTGCATTGCATTGTATGGCAATTGCGAAGGGATTTTAATTGGTCTAGCTGCGAGCAAACGGGATAAGAAATCTCATTTGAAACAGCTCTCTTACCCCTGCTGCAATGACAGCCACTGACACTGCGGCTCAGTCCCATCTGAAACATTTTCCAATTCATCGACGGAGCTTTACTCAAACACACAATAACCATAAATCTTTGGGTGCTGCACTTAACTTGCGCCGAAGTGCATATAATTTTCATTTAAATACCTATAGAATTTGTTGCTCCTCTGCTCCTTTGTCTGCTTCGTCTGGCCTGCCGAAGAAAGTAGAATATAAGTATAGGAGCCCAAAATGTCCTTGCTGCCTGCGACAACGTGACTAGCTGAAAGCCTCAGCAATATTTTTGCATTTTGCAATATTTTTGAGAGCGTTGTTAATTTCATGGCTGAACGGTTAGTGTTTTCAGCGATTTCCTTTCTTGAAAGGTGCCCTGCCAGCTGCCTTACGAGTGCTAGTTTGGCATGGCAGAATGTTTTATTTTCATTCTTATAATACTCATTTAATAAGGAGAGAAGAGTACATTGGCTCTGCACAACGCTGGGGTGTGTCCACTCTTCTGATACATACAAGCTATATATTTAGGCGCTACTGAAGATGGACACTATGAATATATATTAGTTGCTTTAAAACGGGGACATTTCACAGCATGCTATCCAAGTTTGTAAAGCCGACTTGTTCTTGACATCATCTAAACTATAAATATATGCAAAAAATGATGGTGTTATAAAGCAGAAAAACTATTTCCATCCACAATATTTAAGTCTAATCTCCAAAGATTGAGATTCTGTCAACACGCTTTGAAGGCTGGTCAGAAATGATGAAACCTTAAGCTTCAGCTTCCGCCGCCTGTAGACCATTAGGACTAAGCAAATGAATTTCTATTCATAGAGTGTGCAGCCGGTCATTATTTCTCTTTGGTCTTTGTTTTCTGGGTCTATGCAAACAACAAATGCAATTAAATTTACGTATAACTTTGAATTTCTAATCGGTTTGCAGAACTTTTTTAATCACTTCCACACCTATTCAAAGCTATGCGGAGAGCTGATAATAAGCTCTGCTTAAATTAAAAACTTTTCACCCTCCGAAACTTATTTTCATCTCTTATTATTCCAGCTGGGTTTCCACTAGATGCTGCAATTTCCCAACGCTAATTGCAATAAATTTGCGTTAATAAACTGAAACCGTGGCAAATTGCCAGCAGCAATTGCCAAGTGGACCAGCTCCGGCCAACTGGCAAATTCGGCGTATGATAGTCTTGCACGGGGAATGATCGGCAGCCTTGTCAAGTTGAGTTTTTCTTTTCTACATTATAATTCAAGGAAATTAAATGAAAACAATCACTGGACTTTTTCAATTATCAAGTTTTTTGTACTATTGAAGAAAACAGTATCGATAAAGAATATGTGTGATTAACTTGACTAACAAACTCTATATCAGCTTGACTGCCTACCGATGAACAAATATTTGTAACAGGCCGAATCAGGCATATAATAATCTTTCATTATTATTATTTATTATTAATCTTTTTACCTGCGTCCATCTGTCTATCTCACAGAAAATAGCTTTTCTCTTGTGTTTATTTAATTAATCAGAAATGAGCTTATTCTCAATTAATCAGCCTTTTATATATAAATCTTCATCTTAATCTCTGCTAGGGTATGCAATGTTCGATTTGTCAGAGTTCAGCGAATTCAGTTGTTATTACATATTTGGCCAAGAGTTGTAAGCATAATTTTCGGTCCTGATTAAGCCAACTTAATGAATAGATATATCTGAATTTAAAAGTATGCAAAATTTTTATAAATCTTAGATTAGATGGAAACATTATGTGGACTTTATCTGATTATAAGCCTTCTGTTTCCATCACTCAATTATATTAATTGCAGCTCTTGAGCTTTTCGGCTTGGACTACGCCCACAGCAATTAGCCTGAACCACTAGTTGGTTGACTTTTTCGTCGACGCTTTCAGAGTGATTAAAATCGCACAATGGACACTCCTACCCTAGATCCAGCCCCACCCACACGCCCTAGCAACACAAGATGACCAGCGCGATGGCTCCTTCCTTCCATTTTTGGTTTCTTCCGGCTAAACCACACAATGCCTCACATTTGCATACACTTTGAACTATTTCAACAGCTTCGAATGGGACCCCTACCACCCTTGCAGCCTGAGGTAGCAGTCAGCTACTCGTTGACTCGACAATTTTGCGAAATTAACCTCAGTCTCGACGGCGGCCTCAGGTCACGTTGCAATTTGCCAGCGTTCACGTAAGCCACTTGGGTCAACGCCAGCCCATTGTCCGCATCATTGGGGCTGCTGACGTTGCGGCATTGGCATAAATTTAAAGTGACTCGAAGGAAGAAGAGAGCGAGCACTGACAATAGCCGCAACTGTAGCGTCGTCAGCTAACTAATGATGCCCTAAATTGAATCTAATCATCATTAACAATTACACAGCAGCGGCGCTGGCTCGTGTGATTACCCCCAGTCAGAGTAGCTCACTCGACCATTAAGTCTAATCATATGCAAATAATTAAGCGCACTGACACAACCAACACGGACCAGACACCCGGTCAGCCAATGAAATATTTCCCTTAGGTCCCATCGTGCAGTTGTCGCCAATACTTTTGTGCTCTCTGCTCCCAGCTCCCCGTTTCCAGGACCCAGCTCACTCTGCTCTCTGGCCTCCCTGCATTAACGTCAATGTGCGTGCCAGATAGACAGGCAGTCTGGATATGCCACTACCCTGCCCTCCTGCCTTGGCCTCCTGCTACATGTAAATTGTCGTCGTCAACGCTGTCGAGTGCCTGCTGATAATGCACACACTCGGTTCATAGGTGGCTAATAAATTTGAATATTAATTGTCAGGGTCTGTACCTCTGCCTGTGCATGAACCTCTGCCTGTGCCTGTGCCCATGACTGTGGTTGCACTCGGAGATTAAAATGCGCCGCTACAGGGAAAAGTCGGTGAGTTCCTTTAAGCTGGGGCAGTTTTCAAGGGTTCTAATTGCTTTGATTACTAAATTAGGTAATAGACCCTGAGTTCTGTATGAAAATGTGATTTCATAGTGTCACACGTTCACTTAGATTACGCTTTGTATGCCTTTATACAATATATGTACTCTGATTGATTGGAAATAATCAGATTCAGATTAATAACATGCTAACGGAATATGTATAGGTTTGATATGATATAGGACTGTTTCTGACTGAGTATGAATGCTCATTATGCATTTCCTATTCAGCTTCATCAAATGTTCAAGATTTTTCAAACATCGACAAAACTTCTTTAATTATCGTAGGCTCTTAGACATATGACTAATGCATATCGTGATTCGCTTCCTAGAAAAGGGCAATTATAAAGCGAGGCATTTGCCAATATACTTGCATTTTATATATGTTGAGCATGTTACTACCGTTAATAAGTAACCAACTTGCTCCTTGATATACGTACGATTTCAGTACGTTTTTATGGGTTTATGGTTTATGGGTTCGGAGCCCCATTAATAATGGGAAATACGACTATAATGGTTTTCTGAAGATGTACGCAATATTTTTGATCAGATCGACGAGATGAGTCGATATTATGTCCGTCCCTCCGCATGGATGCAACGATCCAATTAATCACAACACCTAGAGATCTGAAACTTGGAAAGTCACTCGTGTAAACCATACGCAGTACGTATTTCTCTATTTTTCAATCACTCCACTTGTTTATTTATAAACTGTATACCGTTGAAGTTAAAGGTTTTAAATTTACTGTGTGTGTCCGTGTTGTGAGTACAAAGATTTTGCCATTCTATCATTTTGGAAGGGAATATAGACCCATTGCAGGGTACAGGGGATCTCCTAGTTGAACAGTCTCGACTAGAGCAGGGCTATGTCATAGTTCTTAGTAATAAATTTAATCATAACTCATTTCAATACGGAAATACAGATGCGTTTCTTCTCCTTCTTCACAAGCTGCGAAAATAAATATTTTTGTAGTTTTTTGAAATATTCCAGATGTCTATCTTTTAAGAATTCTCCAAGGAAATCTCCCCAAGATCATTGCAATGCACATCCCACAATTTTCAGTCAAATTAATGGTAAACCTCTAAAGAAATATCTCTGGCAGACCTTTCACCTGCCCATAGCTGGAGTCTGCTTGCGATTTCCATAAGATCAGAAATCCGATTACCTGATGAGTCAAAACATTGAGTTTTTTCTTCGAAAATTAAACAATCTAAATATGCCACGAAAATAAATTACAGACGCGCTCTTATACGGTAACGGCAAATGTTCACCACTAAAATCTCCCTGATGAATGCAATTTTCGGCCGAAATTAATGTCTGCTTAAGTTAATAATTTAAATACGGATGTTACCCAAAGGGAAAGCGCAAACCGAAGCAAAAAAGCGTCAAATAGTTGAGATTGCTTGGCTGAAAGATACTCTGTAGTCAGCAATGGGCGAGAATACAATAGAGAGAATACATTTACGAAAATGTGGAATATAAATGTGAAATTGTCTGTTCAGATCTGCCTGATCGAACTGCACTTCACAGCTGAATTTTACCCACTTGTTCACCCATTTTTCAATTAGTTGCATTTTCCCCATTTTGCAGTTAGAGAGATTACAAAATTGAAAAATATGCTGCATTGCAATCAAAAGAACAGCCTCTTCAAGCATTCATATCCGATAAACTGACAAATAAAAGTAGAAAACCTGGCATGCAAACCAGGGTAGAGCTGTTGCCTTGCCAGCGCTCTATGGCTGGGAAGCTGCCACGATTAATTTAACGCTCCACTGTGTCAAGCTGTTGCGGAACACTCGCGAACACTGCCCAAAATGAAAGAGCCGCAGCCCGCACTCGGGTTTACTGCATTGGGCGGGTTTCGGGGCAATGCCTTTCGCTGCCTGACCAATAGAACATTTTCCGTTTCCGTTGCGTTGCAAAAATGCTTCCTCGCCTTCACCCCGGCTCTCAGCCACCAAACATTCTTGTGGGCACTTGCTTGCCAGCAGCAAGTGGGCGAATGGGCATGGGATTGCCTCTCCACAGAAGTGCATATGAGGTCTTCAAGGCTTGAGCCCTGTGAGGACTGCTGGACTACAGTCGAGAATCGATTCGATGACTGCGAATTGCCGCTGCGGCGCTGCCAAATAAAAATGCGATTTAATAGCTAAATTACGCCCCAATATGTGTGTAATCTGTATCTGTATCTGTCTGTCGACATTTCTGCTGCGTTAGGCAACTTTATGAGTCCCACAAACTTCCTGCGCTCCTCCACATGTCCCGTCTACCTATCTACCCCGTTCACCGGGCTGATTGCACTGGACAGTGGCCACTGGGCACAGGGCGCTGGGCAAGTGCAAGTATGGGCTGGAAAGCTGCACATGCAGCAGAATTGTAAGCCACGTGGCCATCGTTGGATGACCCAACGCTTTTGACTTTTAATTGCATTACACGATAGTCATATATTAATTGCATAATTGAATGCAGTCAACGTGCAAGGGACGAAAATTTTCTGCCTGGTTGCACACTTTTGTTGCAAATAGCAATATAAATGAGGCTTCCATCGCTGCACGCAGAATCGAATGACGCCAATAAATAAATAGATTTAAGTCTCTTCCAAATATCTCTTATATACGGAAGAAACATCAGTATGCCGACTCTCATCTATGTGAACAAAACTTTTCACTCAACCACAGATCGCCTATGACGCACTCAAAAGGGGATAACTCATCCCATTTCCTTATTATAGATCAGAATCGATTAGGCTACTTCATTTTTGAGACGGGGGTTAAATACCGCAGAGGATGGAAACATCAAATTTACTGTGATTGCTCGTTTAATCAGTGAAAAGATGTTGTATTTTTGTTTTCATTTGAACTGACAATAGCAAAAGGGGTTCAGTCTATCATTATGCACTATGTCATACTCATGTGTGTTGTCTAGCCGATATTATTTGGAAGCAGAAAAATATAAATTATAATAGTTTAATTGTATATATTTTCCTTCTGCCACGTAGTCCCCTGCAAATTGTTTCGCTTTAAAGTTATATAGTACAGTTTTCAACTGTATTTGAAGTCTCAGATCTGTGCGAATATTATATACTGTTTCAGATGAGAGACCCTTGTGGATAATTTGTAAGAAGCATCACTAAAATGATAATTTTTCTTGCCTGAATAGATTATGTAATAATTGAAATAATATTTCAGAGAAACTTATTCGCTGGTGTGTGCACTTTTGACACAAATTTAAGCATTAATCGTCGCTATAAGTGATAGTATATTGCATATTTCCACTCGCGTTATCGCAGCTCTAAAACAAGCACGTCATTCCGCCCAGAAAAACAATCTGCACAATACTTGTAAAAGTTGACAGGCGTGCAGCGGACAAGTTTTACGGGCGAGCCAGCCTCCTGGTGCGCTACACATTTTAGAGTGGAGCAGCTGCCGCCCACCGCAGCAGGGCAACAGCAGCTTCGATGGACACTTTGCAGCTCCTGCTCGTTCGGAGCCCAGCCTTCCAGCGATACACAAACATTTACAATTTATTGCACATTTGCCTACGAAATATCGTCCAATTCAGCGCAGCTCAGACGTTTAATGGAGTATGCAGATGGGTGGCTGTTCCATGCCACGTCGCTTCGCACTTTGATACGTGCCTGGGAGTGCTAGTGGGTGGGTGGGGTGTTCGGCTGCCTGGCTGCGGTGGGTGTGACATTACAGCATGTTCCATTGCACATTTGATGAATTTATTGCAGTTTAGAATTTTTTGCCCAATGTGCAGCAGTTGCAATTTCCCAAAGACACATGAAACAGAATGAAAAAAAAAATAAAAGCAAAAAAAGGCAAACTGCAATACGTTCCCATGTTACCAAAATAAAACAAAAAGATATTGAGCCTGCGTACAAAATGACGAATATTAGATACCCTGCTACGTCCATCTTTCCATGTTCTTGTCAATTTAGTAACTAGTTCAATAAGTTCAGTCCCCAAATTATCGACTGCTTATTTATTACAAATGGATTGACCGCATCGCTAATGAGTGATTAAGAAAACTAGATATTTTGTGAGCGATGCACTGTATCTTGCAAGATCACTGAACTATGCAAAATTCGCAATATCATAGAGGATGTCGGATAAGAATGCTTCTCTTGCACGTTTCGTATGGATGAAACTGTCAAAATGAACACTTATTTATAGTTTGGCGTACACAACTTTCGAAGTCAGTGCCAAAAACTTGGCCGTTTGCAGGCGAGTGTGTGGGAGCATGAAATGAAGTTGAAGCAATATAGATAAGGATTATAAAGAATGGTTGAAGTGTCATATGGTGGCTGAGCGCAGCTGTCAACTCGAGTTAGCAGCCCACAGATTTAATTGGGTGATGTGAGTGCAAGCCCTTTAAAATAAGGACTCACAGTGTGCATTCCCCTCTCTCTCTCTCTCTCTCTCTCTCTCTCTCTCTCTTTCTCTCTCTCACCATATCTTACTCCCTCTTCCATTCAGTCTGATTAAATTGTCTTTTACAGTTGCAAGGTGCCTGGCTGAATCACCTGAGCGCTCTAGCACGCCGTCGTCTGGTTAATTACCCACTGATTACAGCTAGCTGCAGTCGTTGGCGCTGGCCACTTGCTTTATAGTTGGCTAAGTGGTATTTACGTTTTAATTTAACGCTTCTTTTGGGGTGTAAGGTGTTGGTGAATGAGAGCCTGGGCAATGCGCTTTCGGTTTCAAGAAATGCAATACAAAGGCGAAAAGCAAAAGCCAAAAAGCAAGCCGGATACCGAGGCTTAAAAAACTTTAAGGCGCAACTAAAGAAGCTTCTTTCCTGGACCACAGCTAAAGGGGCTAGACATTACCGTCTGTAATTGCTGCGGCTGCGGGCAAATCCCGGACGGAGAGGCAGCCGGTCAGGCAACTGTTGCCTTTGCCGTTCCCCAGTCGCAGTTGCCGACGTCGTCGCCCATTCAAGTGGTTTTTGATGACAAAATGAAAGGTAATTTTGCGCAAATTCTCGCCACGATTTTCCCACAGCAGCAGGGTGTCCAGAGCAAATGACAAGTTATGCCCGAAGCAGACGCCGAGTGTGAGCCCCCAAATAGGCTTTGTGATGATCGTTAATGCAAAAAAATTGGCTAGCCAACAATTGGCTAACAAAAGGACCTTAAAAATGTGCAAAATGATAATGAAAACGCTTTTCGGCAACCGGAAATTGTGGTTGCATTAAAGATAAGTGCTTCAATGATGACATGAAATGTGGCGAGAAATAGTTAGCTCTGCTTAGCTCGTCTTAGCTCCTAGAAGAGCAGCTGACTTTGCGTTGTCAAACAGCTTTAATCAATCCGAATCCCCATTAAAGCACAGGCAGGGCGAAACAATGGCCAATGGAATGCCTAACTGGGCATATAAACGACGGGGGGAGTCTCTGTAACTGTAACTGCATCTGTATCTGTATTTCTATATCTAGCTGTAGCTGTAGCTATAGCTATATCTGTATCTGTCTAACTGTTGATGTGTCTGTGTGTGGCGGTAAATCTTTATAAGCGCGAATAATTGGTTTCCTCATTTAATGCGAATGGTTCATGAACCATGCCAGGAGAGATGTAACAGTGAGGCAGCAGGCAGGAGACAGCAGGCAGCCGGCAGCAGGCTGGCGTTGCAATCGTTGTGCCGGCGTCAAAGAAAATGCTTCACAATAAACATCAGCTTTTTTCTGCTCTGGCCCCGGCCATGGCTGCCCGGTTGACTGTCAGAGCAAACAGCGGGAGTCATAATATTGCAACAGCATCGGGATCACGGTCGAAGCTGGAGTCAGAGTTGGAGCTGCTGTCGGCTGTGACTTGGGGGAGCAAAAAGAAATTGCTAGAAAAAATTAATTGCATTTTCATTATGTTGACTGGCTGAGTTAGACCGAGTCAAAGGGAGAGCGACAGCCAGCACCAGCCAGCAGACAGACAAATGACGGGGATATAGGCACTTACACATCTATGCCATGGGGCGCGTGCTTCCTCTGATGCATATTCCTTCTGACAGAGCAAAATAAATAAAAATAAATAATTATGCCAATAAATCATAAAGTAATATCTATTGACAAACACTATGCATTACTCAGGTGCATAGTCCACAAGATCGCCCGTTACACAAGCACCCACTTTTAATAGAGACAAACACCCAAAACCACGCGCATTTCAAGTGGATTTCCTTATCACAGCGTTATAAATTGATCTATAAAAATAAGTGAGGTCGAGCAATAAGAAACTTTTCTTATCTCTCCATATGAGCAGCAGAAAACTGCCTGAAGCGTGCTTATATAAGCTTGACTAACTCAAAATAATGAATCGATCGATAAGATCATTTATATATCACATGTGTATAAGTATGTATTTATTTGTATAATATAATATATAGATATATCTATATATGATGATTTGTTTTTTAATTTCAAAGTCGAATAATGTCTAAAGAAAGTAAAGTTCGCATCCTGTTTTATTTAATAATCTAACTGAATTATATCCCAATCTCTGATACCAACCCCTTTTAGCAATGCAGCCACGCCCATTTAGATTACTATCATACGAAATGCATGAGTCAAGCGCTTCGCCGATATGAAGCGAATGCCGCAAAAGATAAATATTTTTTCGTTATATTGACATAAGATACTTCTGGCGAGTGGTTTAAATATTGTAGATTGCGTGCCTTACTGTGCGATATGTGGGTATGGCATCTTTGTTGAACAGTGTGCGAAAACGACGCTGACTGGTGCTTGTCGAAAGTAGAATAGAAGAATCTCACACTAGGTCAAATGGAACATGTGATAAGCCTGCTATTCTACTTGCCAATCCACACCGACTGAAATGTCGAGACAACACATTTTGTACGAAATCAAAAACTTAACTCGCGACACTAATTTGATCGACGTCCAAAGCAATCAGAGGTGACAATCTATATCAAAATATATATATTCGTGTCAATCGATTTAATAATATACATATATTTATGTATATGGCACACAACAGGAAATCGAAACACGGCGCAGAACTAAACACTTCGGAGTTCAATAACGAAATAATGACATATTTTCATAGATATCGCTTTTTATATGATATGCCTTATCTGGCGACGGCATTTTATTTACTTTACCTTTTACTCAGGCAATATCTTTCAGGCAATGCGTGAGTGTGTTCGTGTGTGTGTGTGTGCGTGTGGTACGAGCAGATAACTGGATTTGGATTGGTAGCTCTTATCGATAGTAGGAAACGTCGACACATACCGACAGAGATATAACGACCTCATGACGAATATGCCATGAATAAATAGCGCCAAGTGTATAAAGCTGAGGCTCCAAATATATATATATGTATATATGACGAATCGGGCCAACAGGTTATACATAAAGGGAGTTTCTGTACCTGGCTAGCGGATAAGGTGAATTTCACGAAAATTGGTGGCTCTCTTCATCGATTACATATCAACCAAAGACTGTATCGTGGTCATTGAGCAAACACCAGTTGAGAGCGGCGTGAAATGCTTCAAGCATATTGTTGATAAGCAGGAAAGAAAAAACCCCAAAATCGAGCTATATCATTCTCCACATACATGTGTGCACATACACACTATTATATATACAGGTAGACGACTATATATACAATTTGGTTTGATATCAATAAATGCTTCTACTGCGGCAGTTACCATCAAGCTAAGGGCGATAAGATAAGGACATTACTTTTGATAAATGACAATCAGGTGAAGATTTTAAGAAGTTGGAAACAATGTTCACTGCCTGGGATAATCAAATATTGTAAATTCTAAATTA
Source organism: Drosophila mercatorum (assembly GCA_961210405.1). Lineage (NCBI taxonomy): Eukaryota > Metazoa > Arthropoda > Insecta > Diptera > Drosophilidae > Drosophila > Drosophila mercatorum. Next base: position 24,099,298 of record CAUIUS010000004.1, on the reverse strand, counting down.
ATATTGATCGGGTTACCTATCCACAATGGCAATGTGGCTAAGAGACCTATTTCTATCAGATAAGACAACAAAACTGATTGTGGGCTTAGATTGCCGGCAGTCCAAGTACATTTGTAGAGTTTTCTATGCGAGTGCCTCACTGGGGTATACTCTATATCTCCTGGGCTGCGAATCAACAAAAGTCGACTTACCGATACTCTTTCCATAGTCGAATTCCTCACTGAAGTAATGAGAAGAAAGAAGAGTTATCACTATTCCCCATATATATATATTTACCTAAACAAATTTGCTCGACAAACAATGCTTTCATATTTTATATGTTTGTCAGTCTGCATACATAAGACGATTGTGAGCCATGTGTTACAAGAATGATAACTGCTATTTGCACTGAGTTTGTTCGGTATATCTACCTAATCTAACTAACAGCAGCCTTCGAACTGTTCTCAGATATCCGACCGACTAGCTTACATAAAAAAAGATAAATGGGGCGAGTCAAGCTTCAAGACACAAAGCCCATTGATTAGTAAAATAGGTATGTTTGTCAGCCTCAATTATTTGTGTGAAAGAACTTGATAAAAAAAAAAACTGAGTTATTTGTAAAGTGAACCGAAAGAGCGACATTGTATATTTCAACGAAATGCTCAAATGTTGCAAAACGGGCCTTAGAAACATAAACCTCATTTCTTGTCTTATCGGTTTTATGTTGAGCTGTGTATTTCCGCCAGCGCCTTCGAAGAGCCAAACTGACATTTTTCGATATTATATAACGCAACTCGACTAGCCCGAGCGTTACAAACTCAAGTCGAAGTATACCAAATTGTTGCGTCGCCGCAAAAAATAATTCGATTTATCTTATCTTGCGGCAAGGTAAAAATATTTATTGATATGTATTACTTTGAGATTTGGTATACCTGCCGAACGGCAAACAAGCTAAAAGTTTGAGTATATCTTTAGCGGGTGACTTATAGTACCATTGACTTCAAAAACTTCTTGTTCCACTCAGTTTCACCGCTTTATTCAGAATCTTACTGAAAGTAGAATGATTTAGTGTATTTTTAAGATTAAGAATGCAAATATAAAGTTCCCTGAAAGTTAAAAAATAAAATAATTCGAATAGATATAGATATCAACACAGAATCCGTCGATCAATTCTATTATTTGTATACATATTTATTATTCATTACAATTTTTATTCCCCCAAAAGCCATTATTCGGTTAAAAATATTACCTTTGCGAGAATTTATTTATGTAAACTGTGAATTGTGGCGCCAGTCTAAGATATACTGATACCGATTGAGAATTTGTTATATAAAGCAACACGTATTCCATTCGTCATACAATGATAAGAAGCATATTATATGAACTAACATATTTTGGATTGTAAAGCCTTGCAAATACGCTTGAAGTTAATGGTCAGCCTTGGACATTCCCGCATTCTATACCATGGCCGGAGCTGATTTCAAATGTGCCTCAAGAGACCCAAGTGATTTCGGAGAACTTTCAGTTTAAATTATATTACTAGAATTTTGCAATCAATAATGCAAAACTGAGCGAGTCTAAGAAATAAATTTGAATTCCACAAAGGACACGCTACTGACTCGCTCAAGCATGCCTGTCCTTCAGGGCCTTGCGGCAGACCAGCATATTCGCACGTAAGATTGATTAAAAAATACGTGTTGTGATTGCATAATGAATGCACAAATTTCGTTGTAAACGCAGCGGAGTTTGATTGGGTTTCGGACAATTCATTCATGTTCAAAGTGGGGTGAAAGGGGAAGTTCAAGCCTAGGGAAGGTGGCTCAGAAAGCCAAGCAAACTTTCCAGAGAAGTTTGGCAGGTGAGGCGGCAATTGTTGAAAATCCAGTGATAAAGAAATAATAATTTCCGCTCTTGCCGCCCACCAATGCACACAGTTTAAGATGATTTTCAATTTCCGGACTCATTCAAGCCTAAGAAAAAAAATCCAGTTGCTGCAGTTTAAGGTACAGTCGCACGCCGTGCCATAAGGTCGAAGACCGCTAAATGTCAAACCGGGCGATGGTGTGATGGGACCACGTGGGCCCCAGCCTAGGCAGATAACACCTGCGGCAGCCTGCAGCCTGCAATGAAAAATCGTTTAATGGCACCTTTCACACACCCTGGCACACAGGCAGGGCCGTACTGGGCGGGGCGGTTCGGGCAACCTTTCGCAGTCATTTCGACTGTCAGACTGTTTTGTCAGCCGGCCGGCAGGGCATCATTTCTAGCTGCAGGCAGCAATTGCAACATTTCGCAGCCGCCATCTAAAATGGGAGCAACCTGCAGCAATCCTTTTGTATAGAGCAGTCACATAGCCAACATCATTTGTCAAGCTCTCTCTGGCAATTAGATTTGCCCCATGACGATTTCTATTTCAATGGGCACTCTGTTCTCTCAAATACTACAATAGGGCTTGCCCGACTCTAAATACCCTACAAACACATCTGGTTTCCTTAGAATTTTTACTTGCTCCCCAAGTAAAAAGAGCTAATTGGCTTTACAGTGATTGCCACGAGAGATATTCAAATTGTTCCTCGTGGCGATTCGGGGTATGACCAATCAGTAGTCTACATTGCAATAATTATTGTTGTTCTTAGACTGCGAACAAGTACTGTGCAGTTGGGCGCCAGGGCACCGTTCTCACTTGTTCGATAGAGCCCATCCGTCATACAAACATTCATAATAATAGAACTCAGCTCCGCTCTTTATCAGACGTATTTTATCCAATAATCATTTCATTTATCCATCAATTATAATTGTTCCGAACCCATAATATGTCCATACTCCCTCTTGCCCACTAAGTTTCAGCAACTATTCTTAAGCAAACACCTGGGTCACTTGACTGGGACTGTACGTCGTGTACTTTAAAGACGGCGGCCCACATTTATATACCTTTTCCATTTATATTATATGCATTTGTTGACGAAGTTAGTTTAATATTGAGACATTTATAGCCCTGATAAGATATATATCACTGCCACTAAGTATATATATCATTCTGCTGCCGAACATAAGCATATATGCTTATATATAAATATATGCGTATGTACATACATGTGTATGTGTATTGGTGTGTGAGTGTGCCACTTTGAACAAGTGATTTCGACTTGTGATTAGAATTTGAACATTGGTAAACAGCTTACGCAGCAAAGATAGTACAACGTCAATGGAGTTCTTTCTAGGACTTCTAGCGAGCGCATGTAGTTCATGGGAAATCGCACTTCAGTTGAAGCGTAGACATCATAAATATTTATATATAGTTTTCATTCCATTTAGTTAAGTCTATTCTTTAATAGTTCCCCTTACGAGCAATGTCTACGATTGCTAATTACCACTGCATCTGATGGCGTTCGTTTCCATCAACCAGCGCACGAATGGCAAAGTTTTAATCAATAGCCAAAACCGCAGCAAAGTCAACCAACCGCCACTGCAGCTAATAGGCCATGGCCACAACCACAGCCACACCCACACCCACACCCACATAGGGGACTTCCGCAGCAGGGACACCTTCGCATGCCGCAGCACGTAGAGCTCGTTAGACATTTTCTTAAGCTAATATTTTCGCAGTGCACGGTCAACATGGACACGGACACGGGCTGCTGCCAGAAGGAGATTATTCAAATGATTGGAAATTATCATGTCCTTGCATCCATTTTTGGCTGCCAGTTGGCCATTGCCCATTGCTCATCACCCATCGCCCATCGCCCGTTGCCTATTGCCAGTTAACAGTGCAGCAGCTACCGTGTGCAAACAACAAATTGCATTTGTCATCTGCTGCATAAATAACGAGATAATACCGTAACATAATAACTGTCAAGGGGGGTCGCCAAGGCTGGCCGAGAACTGCTTCGTAGGTAATCCACCTTTCATTTGGTCTGGGTTGCACGTGTCTCCCGCTTGAGGTTTGCATTGGAAATGGTAATGCCAATGTGTGTGTCTGCATGTATGTATATGTGTATGAGTGTATGAGTGTGCGTGTGTGCAGTAGGTGTATGCGAAATGCGAAATTTGTATCGTCGATTTGCATATTTAATCAAAATTAACATGACCGATAAAATCAATTACACATCCACACATACAACAGGAGAAGACAAGTAGCAGTTGTCTGCAAGATACTCACACGCATCACTCTCACAGACACACACACACATATATATATATATATATATATATATATATATATATGTATATATATATATATATATATATATATATATATATATATATATATATATATATATATATATAAGAGAGAGAGAGAGAGAGAGAGAGAGAGAGAGTCTCGCAACTTGTCGAAAAACAATTGCATTAGAAAATGTCGCCATTCTCATTGTCATCCTGCTCGCTCTCATCTTTCCTGTATAGAGGACTTGTACAATTTTCGGTTCGTTTGGCTCTGAAATCCTTTTTGCAAAATCTACGACCATGTCGCTCCCAAACTGTGTAAGCTGCAGTGCCATCCATGCAGCCACGCATACATATGTAAAGCCCCGTGAATGAATGTATGTGTGTGTATTACTGCATTGTTTTAGACACTAATACGGCCAAGGGTTTATCCTGTCCAATGTGCTTAAATTGTTTCTTCCTGTCACACTGATTTTCTACCCGCTTTATCCACGGCGCCTTTGCCTTTGTCGCTTCCGCTTCCGCCTCTGCTCTTTGCAATCGAAGTTTTATTATGCAGGCCTTAAATCGAAATAAATATGCAACTGCACCAATCTGATACACAAATGTGTAATCTATTTAATTGTATTTACATACATTGAATTGCGCCAGTAGCTGCGGACTCGGTATTATTTACGCACTATGAGAGTCATTCACTTGAGTGAAGGACACAACTTTGAGCTTCTGAAACTCACAGCAATTATTAAGTTGAAGTCTACTCATAAGCTCAGGTAAAGCTCATTAAGTACCATGAGGTATATATATATATATATATATATATATATATATATATATTCAAAAATCAAACAGTTTTATTTAGCTTTAAATACCTTTAAATTGCTTCCAATTACCAAACTAGAACTAGTCGTTGGAACTCAAACTCCAAAGTGAGTGCACGATAAAGGCTTTTCGCGTGCATTACTCTTGCTAACTCATTAGTGAGTCCTAACAGCTCCTCAGTAAAACTCTAGAACTTGGAATTAGAGCTGTCGAATTTTCCAAATATTTCACTGAAACTGTACTTAAACTAGGTATAAAAGCGATTTTATTGTTTATAGTGCGCAAGTAAGTGCAAAGAAGTTTGACCGCCGGTTAGAAAACATTTTTTAAAAATATATTTTCTAATTAATGAACCAAATAGGCAGACTTATTTAATAATTTATTTAATAAGTCTGATAAATTAAGTATTGAGATTTGGCTGATCTCTGTTCTCTTCATTTCCATTCCATTTTAGACTGCGTGGCTCTACAACCAGAGCCAGCTTGAGCTTGAGCTGATCTGCGATTCGTCACTCTGAATGTTTACGAAGTACTCCTTTAAATACATACTATCGACTATATTCCCTTGAAATCGACAATATTCACTTGAAACATAATGAGCATGGCTATCTGAAAGATTCAAAATATGCAACGCCCTGTCAGAGTGAGTCCCGCCTCTTGAAGCGAAGGAAATTCCTTAAATGTAATTATGCTTTTATTGCCTCTGCTAGAAACGGGTGGCTTTGTGCGAACACATTAAAGAATATTGCCAATGAATTGAATGTGAAGGTAAAGTTGATTTTTCCATTTAATATTTTCTCGCAGGCAAATTAACACCAATTGCTGAAGGATTCAGAGGAGTCACCGACCGACCGACCGACCGGCAAACTGCTTAACTGTCAGGGGCTGCCCGAAAGGGATATTTGTGGGGAGGGAAGGGCAGGGCTGGGGTAAACGGACTTCATAAATTCGCATTGATTGCGTTCAATTAAAATTCAGTTATGCTCCGGCGGCGTTTGCCAGTTACAGGAATATTTTAATTAATTTTCACGCGTTCAGCACAAAATTTTCGATAGATGCCAAAGTACATTTCGTACGATTCTCAATCCTGTTGTTGTTGAATGCGGTTGTTGTTGCCGTTGCTGCTGCTGCTCCTGTTCAATATTTCCATTTAGCATTTATGCGAATTTAAGCTGCTGACTGCAAAAATACATTGACTTTTTTCAATCATTCCATTTTCTGTCACAAAAACTTTAATTATGACAGCTTTTGCCCAAATCAGCATATTTTCCAGCTGTAAATGTAGCTTAATTATTTATGTGAAGCTTTGAGTGAATCGCATTCATATCGAATTGCAGCTCTGGATCACAGTAGACTAACACAAGTTGCTCCTTTGATTCATTACAAACAATAAGCTGAATGTATTTTTTGATAAGTCAATCAAATAATCTAAAGAGACTAAAATTAATTTCTCCGAATTGTATATTAATAGCAATACTCGAAAACGAGTCTTAGAGGGCTTTAAATTCATTCTGAGTTCTAGGTAGATCTGGGCATATATCTTAATTTAGTCCATGCAGCTGTCGCCTTCGAGACTTGAAGTGCTTTACCTTTATCAGAATCGAATAAGAGTGCAACGTATTCAAAAGCGCAAATCCTCATCCTTTAAAGCCACAAAATACGATAGCCTTTAAGTGTCAGCCTCTCGATACAGTCGTCTGTGTGTCGTCTATGCCCTCCATCAAACTGTGCACAAACATCAGCATTAACATCATCATCATTATCATCATCATCATCTTGTGGGTCTATAGATACTTTGTCTAGCATTTCAATTGACAAACATACTTCAGCTGGGAAGCTACAGGAGCTTTGGAGTAAAAAAGCCGCACACGCTGCGATAAATAAACAACAAGCAAGCGGCTTCCCTACCCCTGAACTATGAACCTGGCCCACACTCAGCGCTACGCAACGCCAATGGCAAAAGCCTTTCATCTACTTCAGTGCTCAAGTAGCAACAAAGTACACAAACAACTGCCACGACAACAACAGCAATAACAATAACAGCGACGGAGAATTCAAGTGTGATTTTCGAAAATGGCAAAAGTATGTTTTCCAAATCTGACTTTAGCGTCAAATATTCAAGGCTAAACACGAGACACTGGAGAAAAAGAAGAAGATGAAGATACGTGCGACGTCACATTGCAGTCTACTTTTTGGCTTCTTCGCTATATAAACGGCGAGACACTGCGTCTGAATTCCAATGTTTATTTTCCAAATTATTTACCAAGGCTTTCAAAATGATGATGGACCCACACTTCCATGCCCTCCACCCCCCTTTGGCCAACTGGCGTTGATGACTTGGTTGGGTTGTTTGCCTGCAAATATGCACCAAATGGCTCCACCCTCTCGCCAGCTTTCTCAGCTCGCTTTGCAAATCGGCCTCTGCTGCTTATCTCAAACTTTGCCCAGTTCGCTCTACACGAACTTATAGTTCGGCAGCCTAGGCTTGACGGTGTTGTATATCATGCAACTAATAGGTTTTCTTTGCATGGACTTTGTGTTTCTAGCTGTTGTCTTACTAGTTGCCTTGACAATGCAGATGTTATTGTGAATTTTCCTACAGCTATTTATACTTTTGCTGCCTCCTCTTATTTACGTTGGCTCTCTTTTTCGTGTCTCCACATAAACAACCTTCAAAATTTTTTGTTGCCTTATTTGCTATTAGTGCAATAAAAGGAATTAATTTTTGTTTATACTCTACGATCTTCGTCTTTCATTAATGAGTATGAATCTAATGGATGACCGAAGAGTAAGAATATGCAATAATTGCACTTCCAGCATTTATATTTATATTTACACATATTTATATGCCTCTACAGCGTGATTGAAAACAGTGTACGAATCCGAACCGAAAAAAAATTAAAAGCAATATGAATCTATTAAAAACCCAAAGATATTTTCGGTGTCTCATTTTATCAGCTTTAATGCAATTTTCTTCCTTGACTCGTAGATTATTAGTACTACATATAAGGAGATCATTCATTAATGTAAAGAGAGACAGCTCGACTATTCCGAGCATTATCCGTTTCTGTATACATATTCCGGCTCCAAATTTCCCCAAATATTTAAATTTAGGCTAGTTGCACTCAAAGCCAATATATGAATGAGTTAACATTTTTTAAATTGGAAAAAAGTTAATAAAATATGTTAATCATAAGCTGAAAATTTATTAAACAAAACATTTGGCCAATCGGCCAAACACGTGACTTATTTATTTATTTATTTATTAGATATAATTGACAAAAAGCGAAACACAAACTAAACAATTTTGATTAAAGCCTAAGAGCAAACAGACCAAATGTTCAAAAAATAACATCAACCAACTATGCCCCAGTTCACAGCCTCATATGGTCGTCATATTATTGAACTAAAGAAAATTGATGATAGAGGCATTCAAGGGAAATTACAAATAATATAAAGAGAAGCTTGACTGTAAATATGTATATATATAATAAATAATGTAATGGCAGATATACCTTAACAACCAATTAATTTACCGTCATGATTGGGTACTTTGATGGATATCTTTAAGAAAAGCTGAAAGCAAGGATTTGATTTGAGGAAGAGAGAGCTCAGAGGAAAAAACGTGATATAATTTATTATAATTCGCACATAATACATGAAATGCACTGTGCAACGAGTAACCCGATATGAGCAGTGGTAAATGCAACGGACGAAAGTGTCTAGATGTTCTTGAAGGACCCGAGAAATTGAGTTTCATTAACAAGAAGGACAATTCAATATTACTTACAATCAAAAAAGCAATCACAAGGATTGTTCGACGATTTATTAATGAAGGAAGATCAATAAGAAGGAGACGACTATGATAAGACGGTAGACGGAGATTAGAGCAAAGAGCAGGAACTGTTTTTGTAACAGTATTCTAAAATAGGTCATAATAGCGAAACATAAATGAGTTTGGTTACAAAAAGATCATTGAACTCTTTTGCCCAACGTTTAATGAAGCCGAGAACATTTTTGGCTTCATTTATAATGGTTGAGATATGAGTGTTGAAGCTAAGTTTTGAATCTAAAAGTAGACCAAGATCTTTGAAGAGACTCGCTATTAATTGAATAATTAGCAATGTATGGAGTAGTACGACAGAAGGTCATTGTCATACATTTAGAACCATTTAAACGCAACCTATTGGCCAAGCACCAAAGTTGGAAGGAATTAAGATCATCTTGATCAGCATTGATGATTGAGTGTGTTAGAATAAGAATGGAAAAGTTTTACGTCATCAGCATACATGAAGATCTTTGAATAAGAAATGTAACTGGGAAGGTCGTTGATAAATAATGTAAAAAGTAAAGGCCCTAGATGACTACCCTGAGGTACACCTGAAAGAACGAAGATTTGTTTCGAAAAATATGTTTTCAATACAACTCTTTGAGCTCTACCCCATGAGATCTATGTTATGAAGTAATACTTCATGGTGAACTGAATCAAATGCTTTGCTGAAATCTGAATATATAACATCAGTTTGCATTTTATTTAAAAAACTTTCGTTTACTAGGGAAGTAAATTCTAGCAGATTAGTCGAGGTTGATCGATTAAGAACAACGCCATGTTGGAATGGCGAAATAATTGATTTACAAAAATGTTGTAAGGTTGAAGTTATTATTTTTTTAAATAACTTCGGAATAGCCGATAGTTTGTCAATACCCCTGAAATTAGAAATGTCAGACCTCCCACCTTTGAAGCGTTAAAAATATTTGTAGAAGAGATATAATAATGGTAAGAAGTTTTATAGGGGTCAACAGATGAGTAAGTTGATTGGAAGAAATCAGCAAAAAGATCAGAGGAATCATAATCATTGCAAGAATTGTTAGACTCAAGAAAAAATGTGGAAGGTAAACTAGAGAACTTACGTTACAAGTTCATTAACATCAACGGAATCATATAACGTAGACCAATCTGTTGCACTAATAAGTTGATTAAGCAAAGCAAAATTGCACTTATTATAACAACGTCGTTTGGATGGAGTAGATTCACAAATTGGAGGAGTACTTAGGGACAGAGATACCTCCAATGTAGGATGATAAGTATCCTCAGGTAAACAAAAAGGGGATGATCTAGAAACATTAATGCATGAGTCATCATTAATAATAATTAGTAAGAAAACTCCAGTCGGGCGTCCCGACTAGGAGATACCCCGTGCTATCTGCGTTTTTCAAAATACTGCATAATTAGCATTAAGTATAAACGCACACACAATTAGACTCAACTCATTTTCAATTGTTTAGCCAACAATTGAAAATGAAATTAATTTTATTTTGTGTGCGTTTATACTAAATGCTAATTATGCAGTATTTTTAAAAGCGCGGATAGCACTGGGTTCAGGGTATCTCCTTGTCGGGACGCTCGATTAGAGTTTCCTTATAAGTTTTTTTTTTTTTTTTTGGTTTTTTATATATTTTTGTGCAATTTTGATTTTCGTTAAATTTTGGATACCGGATCCAAATTTCCCCAAATATTTAAATTGAAGATAATGGCAACTGAAGTTAATATATGAACGAGTTTGTTTTTTTTTTTTTAACTTAAACAAAAAAAGTAAAATGTATAGATCATAAGCTGAAAATTTCATTTAAATCCATTAAGTATTGCAGAAGTTATTAAGCAAAACATTTCGCCAATCAGCAAACACATGTGCGTTAAGCACACAAGTTTCCTATACGTGTGCACTCATACACACACACACATTGAACTGCGTGCATCTAGAAAATTCTAAGAACCGCAAGCTTTAATGTATGTTTACTAGATGGCGCTCTGGTTTGCGAATTATCAGCTGCTCTATTATAGATTACGCTATTAGCTAAAAATTTAAAACTAAATCGAATTGAATTTTGCGGTATTCTTAAAAACGCAGATAAGACGGGGCTCAGAAGATCTCCGAGTCGGGACGCCCGACTAAAGTTTTCTTACTTGTTTTTTATTAATGTATCACTCATATGGGACAGCGCACAAGAAGTTGTGTAGTTTCAATGAGTAGTTTCAATTAAAAAGTATTTTTCGGGAATTGGAGCTGGCGACAGTTCATTAATGTCAAAATTGTATGTCGTAACAAATTGCGGAAGAGTAAATCTTTTTAGAGGCCAATCTGGCCATTAATTAAGATCTTTCGTTCCGCGGGAAGAGCAGCCGCTAATTAAAATAGCCCAAAAGTATGCAACGCTCCACTGCTGCAGTAACTGCACTGCTCTTTGTTGGAGAGGGGGTGGGTAGGGTGTGGAGGGGTGCTGGCAGGCTTTTACGCTGTGACTAATTCATGCAAAGTTGGCTTTCAACTGCAGTTGAAAAAGCGCCACAAAAGCTGTTATGAAATTCATTTAAAGTTGAAGTTAAAAAGTCACCAAAAAAAATGGAGATGAAAAAAAATGGAAAACGGGAAACAAAAGTTTTGTTCTCGTAACAAGGCAGAGGCAGCCAAAGTTGGCCGTTGATGAACTGCGACATGGACGTGGACACATATAGACAGCTGCCCTGTTCCGTTCATGCCCTCTGCCCTACCCTCCATACCAGTCAATTTAAGCGGCTTAGAAGCCGGCCCTTGGTCAGTATAGAAATTGTGAATACGCTGCGTATGCACTATATTTGTGAATTTATTTTTGTTTTGGCGTGTAATCAAATTTACATATTTGGGCCACTGAAATTAATTATAATACCGCCACACACATACATACACAGAACCCGCATGGAGATATAAGAGAGCGAGAGGCTGCCAACTTGGATGCAAATAGTGTGAGTGAGTGAGAGAAATGCTATGAATACGAATTGCTGTGCAGATTTTGGCTTTGGCTTTAGCTCTGGCTTCGGCTTTGGCTTTGCGGCTCCGAGCCATCTCCGCCTCATTCTCTGACTGAATGTGTTGGTAATTTCATTTGGCCATTCCGCTTACCTCCCCCGCACACCCCTCGCACACTCACACACATGGCAAAACTCATTTCATGGGTCACAGGGTACAATCATATGAGAGGGCAACTGAGCAACAGAAAAAACCTGGCCAAAAATTGAATATGGTGAAGGCTGCAACGCCCGAGGGAAGTAGATGGCAGACCGAGGAACTATCATCAAAATCCTATTAGTTGGCCTTGCACAAGGAATAGAATAGAGCTTTGTCCTTGTCCAGTTGCCTGCGTTTTGTCAGCGTTTATTTGCCAAATTAATTCCCAAAAAGGTAAGCCAAACTTGCGATTTGAAACAATCAGCGCTGTCAAGGTTGAAGCTCTCTGCTCACACCCTTTTCACAGCCCTTTGCCTTCGCAACCAAGCATACATACACACGCATACAAAAGAAAAGTCCTTTTGTCCTTTTTGGTTTGCTGCTGTTGCAACTGTTGTTTGCCCAGCGGGCAGAAGACGCCACCTGGGCTACGGCTCACAATTTGTGACAATTCCTTTTTGTGGATTAATATTTGCTCTGGTTTCGTCCCTGGCCAACGCCAATGCCCGGCCGGGCGAGCTCTCTGTCCCTTTTGTAGCTGCCATCGCTGTTCGGTTAACTTCACTCGAACATCCTGACCGGTTGCGCTTTTCCTATCCTCTGCTCGTTTCGTTAGTTTCTATTTGTTTCCACACTTTATTTAAATTAACATTCGCATATTTTTTAATAGTCCTGCCGGCAAATGTGGCTAGAAATTTGTAGATCTCCAGAAGGCGCCTCAAAAAGGATGTTTTGAACAAAGGGTTGCTATTGTGATTTGAGTCCCAAGATAATTATTTTTAATGCTGCACTCATTGTTTTACAAATTCATAATGTTTAAGGCTCTGATGCTCAGCGCTGTCAAATTACAGTTAAAATTGGCAAAATGTGGCCAACTTTTTCTGGACAAAACCCCAAAGTCTTTGTAAACTTTATGAACCTTTTGTCACTTACAGTGATTCGGGCTGAGCAGCATAATTGGAACTGAGTCGACATAGCTATGGCTATGAACGCAGCTATGGCAGAAGGAGGCGTGGCAGAACCCACAAAATATACACATCTTGATCAGGGAGATAAGCCGAGTCGATTTAGCCCTGTCTGTCTGTCCATCCGTCAGTCCGCATGTGTGAACGCGTCGATCTTAGAACCTATAACCTATAATGTTATCAATTAAAAGCGTTCTCAAAATTGAATATTTCATTAAAATCCATTAAACCACACAAAAGTTATTAAACAAAACGTTTTACCAATCGGCAAACACATGTGACAAATAGCACTAAGCACACAGTTTTCTTATACATGAACACACACACACATTGAACTGCGTGCATCGAGCAAATTTGGTGAGCGTTTATACTAAATGCTAGCTTGGCAGTATTTTGAAAAACGAAGATCGCACGGGGTTCAGAGGATTTCCTAGTTGGAACGCCCAATTAGGGGTTTCTTACTTGTTTGAATATTGGTTTTTCTCAGGGTTCAGAGTATCCCTTAGGCGAGCAGCCTCAAAGCCCAAATCTTGCTGTTGTTCCTTGAACCTAATAAAAAAAGGGGAAAACAGGTTTTGTTAAAATGTATGTAACAGGCAGAAGGAGGCGTGGCAGACAGATAAATTATTGATCTAAATAAGATGTAAAAGTACATAAAGATACATATTATTATACTTTTTCACGAAGTGGAAAAAGTATATTGGTATCGTGCAATGTCCGTCATGCTGTCCGTCCGTCTCTCCGTATGAACGCAAACCATTTCCACGCTATTGAGGCTAGAGACTTGAAATCAGAGCTCGCAAATAACAGTTGAGCATTTTGCGTGGTCTTCGAATAACAGTTTTCACTGAGTATTTGACGAAAATGCTCGCGAGCGAGCGAAAACAAAGGGTCTTCGCTCAGTTCGCTCGCGCTCGGACTACAACCGTTTTTTTCGTTTCTCATTTGTTTCGGTCAGACCGCGAGCGAACGCTTGAGTAAAATTCAGAAAAAGGTCTTTGGGCGACTGATGCATGTTCATGTGCGATGCAAACGTACTTTGTGTATGGTATTAATCAAAGTACGCAAAATATTCTTGCGTCGCAAGTTTGTATCTTACATTTACTAAATATTTTAATTTTTTAATGCTATTAAGCTTAAACTGCCACATTTAAATGCGCTTGCACAGGTAGTTCTAACAAGCAACTTGCTTTTAGCCCTGCATTTCATATTAAATGAACGGCGAAGTTCAATAAGCGCAGACAATTTAAATGTATAATTAGTTATTTAACTTAACAATATGCAGTATAAGTTTAGTACTAGTTAAATAACATCTTAATACCAAAAAAAATCAATTTTTTCCAACAAGGCAAATTATTGTAAGAGTGTCAAAAGACCTTTTTCATTGACTTTTTCGGTCATTTGCTCACTTGCTGAGGCTCAGCTAGCGAACAAAAAATTTTCCGCTCGCGAACAGATGTTCAGCAATAACGATCGACGCAAAAAACCCAAAAAACAACCCTCATGCGAAGACCGATTCAGACAAGAAAAAATCGCTCTTGCTCAGAGCGAGAGCGGAATATTTTCTGTTTTTCGCTCCTGCTCTGACTTCGAGCGTGAAGAAAAAACGCTCAACTGTTATTTGCAAGCTCTGCTTGAAATTTGAAATATATACTAGTGTATACCCTCGTCCAGAGCTCGCAAATAACTGTTGAGCATTTTGCATGGTCGTTGAATAACAGTTTTCACTGAGTATTTGACGAAAATGCTCGCGAGCGACCGAAAAAAAAACGGATCTTCGCTCAGATCGCTCGCTCTCGGACTACAACCGTTTTCTTTGTTTCTCATTTGTTTCGGTCAGACCGTGAGCGAGCGCTTGAGTAAAATTAAGAAAGAGGTCTTTGAGCGACTGATGCATGTTCATGTACGATGCAAACGTATTATGTGTATGGTGTTACTCAAAGTACGCTAAATATTCTTTTACTAAATATTTTAATTTTTCAATAATATCAAGCTTCTGCGCTTGCACAGGTAGTTCTAACTAAACTAGGAACTCATTTCATGTATAATTAGTTATTTAACTGAACAATAGGCAATATAAGTTTAGTACCAGTTAAATAAATTCTTAATACCAAAACAAGTAAGAAAACTCTAGTCGAGACCGCTCGACTAGGGTATACCCTATGTTCATTAGAAGCAACACATACACACACACGCACAGGCGCACGCACACACAAGCGCAAATCGCTGCGTCAGCTATTCTTTGGATGCTATTTGTGTGCCAATGTTATGGGAAACTAAATGCTTAATAACTTTTTTTCTAGAGCAACGATTTTGATCAAACTTGTTGGGCGTGATCATGTCATCCATACGTATGTATGTGCCAAAGCACAAGTCTTAACTATTTGATATACGGGACTTACAAATTTGAGGCGAAAGGGGCGTGGCATCCAAAACTTAACAAAAACCGAAATTGCGTAAGGCTCACATAACTAAATGCAAAATTTGAAAACTCTAGCTAGAAAGATGAATTAGATAGAATCTTATAGCTTAATTTAGATTTTCGTTTTTAATCGATAACAATAAAGCGATAACAGTTATCGAATTTCTGAAACAAACTCGATCTTTTCGTGCTATACTGGAACCTACATAAAAAATTCTCTAGCTCTTATAGATTCTGAGATCGACGAGTTCATACATACGGACAGACGGATGGACAGACGGACATACATACACATTTTAACAAAAACATTATACCCTGAATTCCCATTTTTAATGGGTTCAGGGTATAACAAGTAAGAAAACTCTAGTCGAGACCGCTCGACTGGGGTATACCCTGAACCCTGCGAAGAAGCGCTATTCCAAGCATTCTTCGTTTCTTTTATATACACATGCATATTTACGTTCATTACAAGCAAAACATACACACACACACATACACAGGCGCAAGCACACACAAGCGCAAGTCGGTGCGTCAGCTGTTGTTTGGCTGCTTTGCATGGCAATGCTATGGGAAATTAAATGTTTAATAACTTTTTTTCTAGACCAATGATTTTGATCAAACTTGTTGGGCGTGGTCATGTCATCCATATGTATGTATGTGCCAAAGCACAAGTCTCTAGTATTTGATATACGGGAGTTACAAATTTGAGACGAAGGGGGCGTGGCACCCAAAATTTAACAAAAACCCAAATTGCGCAAGGCTTACATAACACTAAATGCAAAATTTGAAGACTCTAGCTAAAAAGATGAATTAGATAGAATTTTATAGCTGAATTAAGATTTTCGTTTTTAATCGATAACAATAAAACGATAACAGTTATCGAATTTCTGAAACAAATTCGATATGCGCGCCCTATACAGTTCTGAGATCGACGCGTTCATACATACGGACAGACGGACAGACAGACAGACAGACAGACAGACGGACAGGGCTAAATCGACTCGGCTTCTCTCCCTGATCAAGAATATATATACTTTATGGGGTCTGCCACGCCTCCTTCTGCCTGTTACATACATTCACATTTCAACAAAAACATTATACCCTGAATTCCCATTTTCAATGGGTTCAGGGTATAAAAAGAAACATTTTTTTCCAACAAGGCAAATTAATGTAAGAGTGCCTTTTGCATTGACTTTTTCAGTCATTTGCTCACTTACTAAGGCTCAGTTCGCGAACAGATGTTCAGCAATAAAGATCGACGCAAAAAACCCAAAAAACAACCCTTATGCGAAGACCGATTCAGACAAGAAAAAATCGCTTTTGCTCAGAGCGAGATCAGAATACTTTCTCCTTTTCGCTCCTGTTCTGACTTTGAGCGTGAAGAAAAAACGCTCAACTTATTTGCAAGCTCTGCCCTCGTCAGATAAAATGTCAAGATTTTCCCGATACGCCCACTAGGGGCTTGGCAAATCGGAAAATGCATTTTCCTGTGTCTCAGAAAAACTATTTCTAGAAGGGATAGAGAGTTGAGATTTTAACTGAACACTCACGTCGACATCTCAAAATCAAAAGGCTGTGACGGATATATCCACGCCCATTGGAGGCGTGGAAAATCGGGTCAAACTATATCTTCTACTGTTTTAAAGCTAGAACGCCCAAACGTGGGTTACTGTTACGATCCTATAAAGATCGCCCAAAAAATTGTTTAGCCGCGCCTACTAGGGGCGTGGCAAATCGGATCTGAATACAGAGTGATTTTACTAATTGTGTGATATTTTGAGCACTATTGATGCTAGAGACATGAGACTTGGTATATATATTCGGGCTAACATCCCACAATCGAAAAGCTATGGCGGATATATCTACGCCCTCAGGGGGCGTGGCAACTAATATCAGCTAATATCTCCCACAGTTTTAGTGCTAGAAGCGTCAAAATTGGATGTTAAGTTACTGGGGGCCTCCTCTACCAATTCCCAAAAAAAATAGCAAAGCTTTACAGTTATATTCCTGAACGCCCACTCTATGCACATGCCAAAAAATTATTTGTCTACGGCCACTGGGGGCGAGGCAAATCAAAACTGAAACATCTGCAGCTTCTGAGCCAATAACGCGTCACATAATGACTTTATGACCTTTGACCTTGTCTTTTGATTTGCCAAATAATATATTGAAAAGAATGTTTTAATAATACAAAATAAGTAAATATTGAAAATATAACATAAACATCAACATGACCGCACCGGGGTTCGTGTCCACACCTCTACGCTCGCCAACGTACTTCTCTCACTTTCAGAGTTGCCACCTCTCTCATTTTGAGAGATGCCATCTCTCTCAATTTAGGTGCGTGTTTTTGCTAAGGTAAGGGTTCTAAGCTTCTAACCAAATTGAAACTGTCTGGCCACCTCCAATGAAAAGTTTTAGTCTGCATTTAAGGGTTAATTTTAAAAAATATGTGGTAATTGCCCCTGTGGGCTGCTGGGACGTGAAAAAGTATTTCGCTGTCGGTTGCGTCCGACTGCAGCGTTCTTACTTGTTTATATTACATTGCCCTCGACATACTTTTCTTATAGGACTAACGTTACCTCTATAACACAAAGAGAACTTCGCTATGCCCTGTTAACTTTGCTGCAGCGTACGGAGTAGGAAAAAGCAGTATAATTATTGAACGAATTTACTATTGCAATTCGTGAGAAACATTTAAATAAAAATATTAAATATATATATATATATATATATATATATATATATATATATGTATATGTATATATATATATCTATATATATATGCATACATACATATATAAATATGTTTCATGAAGCATTAACTTATTGAATCTGCAGCGATTCACTCTGGCAAATTATTTAATTTTCGTAATTGGGCCCAAAATAAATGTGCTCTCCACTTTGGGGTAATTGAAAAGTGCGCTTAGTAGCGAGCGCAATAAGAAATGCTTAAGCAGGACAAATGTGGGTGGTGGCATGGGTGTATATCCTTTGAAAAGTACATAGAGTACGAGCGACGCAGTCAAAGATAAGAGATACCAAAATTTTGCTTTACCCGAGTGCAGAAAACTTGAGACAGTCAAGACCACGAATATTTCGCGGACTGGAAAGTCGGAGCTACTTCCACTCTGAAGACTTATAGCTAAAAGATAAAAAATAAATTACTTTTTACTCTTTCGCCCTAACAAGTCCTGCAAGTGGCACAAGCGGCACAAGTATGGTCGATTAGGTGAGGTCTGGTGGCTATGACATCTATCCTGATATATGGCGGAGCATACATGAAACTCCTTTTTGTGTACATCGCACAATGTCTGACAAAGTTGGCGTCGTTTGTTTTTCGACCGCCTTGCGCTGCCTTGTGGTCAGCTTGGCCAGTGCATGCACTAAATCGCCACTTGAAGGACACTAATGCGCCTACGGTACAACTGGAAGGATTTTTGCTTTAAACAGTCGCATCTCCTTGCTTTAAGTCTGTACTACAGTAGCAGTCGTCGGTATATAGTATCTACAGTGAAAAAACATTACAAATTAGTATGAGCACATTCTACTCTGCCAAGTGCACAATCTTCGCACCGACTGCGATTCGGCTGCATCATGCCTCCGTTATTGATGAAATGTTTAATAACTTTTTTGTAGTTTTTTTTTTTTTTTAAACAAGCATAAACAGAATAGACGGACGGACAGGCAGACTGACAGACAATTATTAAAGAGCAGGGAAGGCACGAAACAAAATAAATAATATTTAATATTATTTTTCTGAATTCCTGTATTTATACATATAAGTTTGTGTTAACCCACATTTTTAGTTGGTGGCTCGAAGCCATGCTTAAAATTTAAAATAATTGGTCAAGACAGTTTGTAAAGCAAATACACGGATAATACGGGCAACCGCCAGCATAACAAATTAATTAATATACGAAAATCACCTTGTGATGCTCTTGTTAATCACAGATAGACTATGTATTCTTTCTGATGTGCAGTCATTGAACTTAATCAAACGTCGTCGGATCGGTGACTCAGTGCAGCAACATATGAGCGACTCATATATTGTCGCTGTACCTCGTGATCGGGATGACAGCTCGAAGAGAGGAAGCAATTGCCTAGCTTGGTCTCCAGCTCCTCCTGGGCGGCTACACGTGCACAGGCCCTGGCAATCTTATAGAGATGCTCATACTTTTGTTGTATAGTAAGTAAATTGGACTTTCCAGGTCCTTCGTAGAAATCTTTGGGCGTGAATTTGCAAAAGTCGATTAGCCCCAGTAGACCTGAAATGTAATCCGCATTCACTTTGCCCTCCCCATCGACTGCTGAACCAGCAGCCTGGTCAGTGTTACTACTTATTTTCTCATCCTCAGTTTCAATATCTATACCGACAGCGTCTCCGTTAAACGCGTCCAGATCGTGAAACTTGATGAACATTTCAATCAAGTTGAAGCGCTCAGCCTCAGTAAGTCTGCCCTCTACAACCTCAATATAGGACTTGAACACATCTGTGCCAAACTGGTAAATGGCAGAGTGGTTGAGCACTCTTCTTGCGTGATGCTTAAGGTCGCGGGAAATCTGCTCGATCAACGTCGCGCTGTTCAGTGTGTGCGCGCACTGAAAGAGACGCAGCAGCTCATCTGTGTCGAACATGTCCTTGCGGTACAGAAGTTGTTGGACACAGTCCTCCTTGATGGACTCCACGAGATACTTGTTGCCGAACTCGGCTAGTTTCACAAGTGTGTCGAAGTCGTACATCTGAAGCCTCTCCACGTCGTAGCTATACACGTATTCGCGAAACTTCTCGAACACCTTTGGCTCCACGTCGTTCAACTTCACCTCTCCGCTTGTGGACTCATTGTAATTACCAAAGAGCATGCGATCGAACACCTCAGAGGCGCAGCTGAAGATCAATTTGTGGCACGCAAACGCCTTGTTTCCTGCCGTTGTTTCAATAATAAATCTGCAGTCCACGTGGCGATTGGTGCGCAAAATATCGCTTAGAGAATCGCGCAGCCTCCCGTTGGGGAAGATTAACAACAAGTTCATCTATGATTAAGGCCATCAGTACTACTTACCATGAACTCATATTTGTTTTGTTTTTTTTTCCCCAATTTGTCTCGAGCCAAAATACAAGTAGCCGTCTCAAATATCGGATTTCTAATAAGCTTCCCTACGGTGATGCAGGCAACAAAATAATTTAATTTTATTAATTTGCTTGCTTTGTTTTTATACTCGTTCTCTAATTGAGTACAGTGTAGACTATATATATATATATATATATATATATACATCTGTGTGTGTGTGTGTGTGTGTACTGGAAATAAATTTAAAACAAATACCACACGCCTAAACATTTTATTTTTTTTTTATATATTCTATATTATGAAAATATAATTAACCCAATTAAAGAATCACTAACTGCAAATATAAAAATATGATTTTCTTCATTTTCCGCTGTTTTACAATGAACGCAAGATATTTATATTTATATCGGTTCTATTGGTCAATGTTTGCAAAGAAAACTTGGCAACAAGATATAATATGTATATGTTGCGAAAACCTTCAATACTCAGCCTAAATAGTCTTATTTCCATAGCCGAAACCAATAAATTACACTAACCACTCGCAGTTCTTTTAATATATATTTATTTTGGTTTCGGCTTCGTTTTAGCATAGAGCTGGTCCGGAGTGGGGATGTCGCTAACAAAGTAATTTGCTGGTATGAAGTGGAAAATCTTTTTGAGGACATCGAGCAGAATGTCCTCGATGGTTTGCGTGATAACCGTGTAAAGAGCATCAGCTAGCATTCGCCAATTATCGTTGAAGAACTTGTTGGTGCTGTCCTCTGAAAAGGGAGATTGAGAGAGAGAGAGAGAGAGAGAGAGAGAGAGAGAGAGAGCGAGATAGAAATAGATAAGTAGATAGAGAGAGGGAGAGAGACTGAGAGGTTAGAGAGCCCAGTTACTCACCCAATTGCTTGTTGCCGTTGAACAAATTGGAGAAATATGACTTCAAGCCATCCATTTTGAAGTCCACGCGGCAGTTGGTCACATTGTAAAATGTAAAGCCTCCCTTTGAGTACAGCCGCGTCTTGGTGTGCATGGTGACAGTCATGTTATCTACATAGGGATACTGCTACTTGACTGAAGCGAGTATCTTTAAGGAACTCTTACCCGCTTCTAAAAAGACCTGACCACGCCCATTCAGAGGAATGAGCAAAATGCGCCCAAATAAACTATAATTGCCTTGGAGCTTCATTACCGGCAACGTGAAAGTGGTCTTCCAGCTGTAATCCTTTTTGTACACTCTGTCAAAGGAAGGAAAAGTAAATGTAACGAATAAAATAAAAGTAATGACTTACATGCTCTCAAGCACTTTGGTGTGTCCAAATCCAAAAATCTTTATATTGGCCAACTCGACTTTCAGATTGATCGCATTGCTATTGCCCTGGGATATGCGTATGCGGTTCAAGTGGAATGGGTCAAAGCTTTTGATACTTGTCAGACCCGGAATTCCTGTAATATTCAGTGGAAGTAACTGGCTCACCAGTGTCTTGTCTATGTCAGTGACTTACCATCGTTTAACTTGTCGAAGAGCTGTTGAATGCTTTGGGTAGAGCAGTTGACGAAATTCTTATCGGCTATTTTACATTCTTTGATGTAATCTGCTGCGGTTCGATTAAAATTGAGGTTTTTGATTTCAGTTGAGTTGAATTTCAAAATAAAAAGACATAAATAAATGCAAAGAAACAGATCCGGTTTAGTGGTGCAATATTTGGCTATAAACCATTAAGTGGGTTAGTTACATTGCGTGCCGGCCTAGCCAGCATCAAACGAGCTGTGATTGATTGATATTAGAATTGAGTTAAAAGCAAGCGCTGCACTCGGCAAATGCATTTTCCAGTCTCAGACCATCGAAGCTTGAGATAGGTGTGTTAAGCTTGGTAAGTAAGCACGCAATCCACTTGACACTTACGCGGCTCAGTCAAAAACGGTTCGTCGGCTCGAGCGAAACAAGTGAACAATGCCAAAAGCACAGCGCGTCGTATGAGTTCGTTCATCTCTGTCTGAGTCTTTATCTGATCTGCAGCTCAGTTTTCCTAGCGACTGACCTCGCCAAGCAATGAATGAAAACTGAATAGCACGCGTGGAAAATGTTTTACAAATTTCAAAAATATTGCGCCTCACTTTCGTTGGCTGCTGCTGCTTATGAAAAAACTTGATTTGAGCGGCTTGCAAAATTTCGCAATGTCTTCGACTCGACAGCTGGCCAATGTGCTCACAAGAGAGAACAGTCGCTGTTCAGTATAGTTGGCACTATTATTTCATCATCGATTTTCTTGTGTTTTCTTGTTTTTCGGTGGGGAAATAAGTCGATGCCAATAAAAATTCGCAAGTGTACGCAAAGTGTTGTCACTGGCTTGGTTACCGTTCGGATTGCGACATCGGCAACAAGCAATTAATTGTGCTACGTCGATGTTAAGATCGATATGCCTGCTCTCGAAAACTTTGATTTTCAACGCGGGCTTGAACTTGATGCATTCAAATATTTTTAGTATATTATGCTATAGCACAAAAGTGTTTCCTGGGTCCAAACAATATTTATTGTGGTTTAAAAAAATCAAATTTAATCAGAGTCCACTAAGAACTTGGTCCTTACATCCAAATTACTTTCTATAATGTCAAGTACCGTAAGGCAGTTAATATATCATATTTCATAAGCAATTCACTACAGCAAACTGTGTGATTTGAATTTTATTTACACTTTTCACATGCAAGTTGACTTTGAAGAAAATTTCAGAGCTCATTTAAATCTCCCTTGCCAATAAGATTTATATGAATATTTAGCTATATACATATATATAAATGGAGACTACACAACATGTTTGCAATTGATCGATTCTTAAAATCGTGAACACTGTGTGAACAAATATATATATACTCGCATTCAGCTATGTATTATTATACCCTGAACCCATTGAAAATGGGAAATCAGGTTATAATGATAACAGGCAGAAGGAGGCGTGGCAGACCCCATAAAGTATATATATATTCTTAATCAGGGAGAGAAGCCGAATCGATTTAGCCCTGTCCGTCCGTCTGTCATCTTTTATCTTTTAGCTAGACTTTTCAAATTTTGCATTTACTGTTATTTGAGCCTTATACAATTTCGGTTTTTGTTAAGTTTTGGGTGCCACGCCCCCTTCACCACAAATTTGTAACTCCCGTATATCAAATACTAGAGACTTGTGCCTTGGCACATACATACATATGGATGACATGACCACGCCCAACAAGTTTGATCAAAATCGTTGCTCTAGAAAAAAAGTTATTAAACATTTAATTTCCCATAACAAATCGCAGCCAACAAATCGCAGCTACTTGCGCTTGTGTGTATGTGTGTGTGTATGTGTTGCTTGTAATGAACTTACATATACATATGAATATAAATAATTATTTAATGGGGTCTGCCATGCCTCCTTCTGTCTGTTACATACATTTCAACAAAAACATTATACCCTGATTTCCCATTTTCAATGGGTTCAGGGTATACAAATTTGTTGGGCTCTTTAAACATCAAGACCTTGATTTTGAAGAAATAGTTTCCCAAATATACAGTCTCGAATCGAAATGGAAGATCGACTTTAAGATCTGATCCACAAATTCATTATGCTAAACAATTTTCCCCTCAAATCGAAGCTGTGAATAAGATGATGAACCTAACAGTATGTGCGGTGATCCAGGAGTGGCCATAGCCAGCTAATAGTCTTTTGACCAACCTGGACATTTTTCACCCAACATATTAATCTACTGTAGCCTTTTGACGGGAATTCCACCGGAGGCCAACAATTGTGAGATAAAAGTGAAAACTGTGACAAAAATGTATTATATTATTGGTAGTTAACCCTTAGTATATATATGTTGTAAGCTTCAAGTCTGTTCAATATCGATGGACATCTGGTGAATCAGACGATTAGTGCCAATCACCCAATTCCTCTCAATTTGAGAACCAGTATAAAAACAAAGCAAGCATATTAATAAAATTAAATTATTTTGTTGCCTGCATCACCGTAGGGAAGCTTATTAGAAATCCGATATTTGAGACGGCTACTTGTATTTTGGCTCGAGACAAATTGGGAAAAAAAAAAACAAAACAAATATGAGTTCATGGTAAGTAGTACAGATGGCCTTAATCATAGATGAACTTGTTGTTAATCTTCGCCAACGGGAGGCTGCGCGATTCTCTAAGCGATATTTTGCGCACCAATCGCCACGTGGACTGCAGATTTATTATTGAAACAACGGCAGGAAACAAGGCGTTTGCGTGCCACAAATTGATCTTCAGCTGCGCCTCTGAGGTGTTCGATCGCATGCTCTTTGGTAATTACAATGAGTCCACAAGCGGAGAGGTGAAGTTGAACGACGTGGAGCCAAAGGTGTTCGAGAAGTTTCGCGAATACGTGTATAGCTACGACGTGGAGAGGCTTCAGATGTACGACTTCGACACACTTGTGAAACTAGCCGAGTTCGGCAACAAGTATCTCGTGGAGTCCATCAAGGAGGACTGTGTCCAACAACTTCTGTACCGCAAGGACATGTTCGACACAGATGAGCTGCTGCGTCTCTTTCAGTGCGCGCACACACTGAACAGCGCGACGTTGATCGAGCAGATTTCCCGCGACCTTAAGCATCACGCAAGAAGAGTGCTCAACCACTCTGCCATTTACCAGTTTGGCACAGATGTGTTCAAGTCCTATATTGAGGTTGTAGAGGGCAGACTTACTGAGGCTGAGCGCTTCAACTTGATTGAAATGTTCATCAAGTTTCACGATCTGGACGCGTTTAACGGAGACGCTGTCGGTATAGATATTGAAACTGAGGATGAGAAAATAAGTAGTAACACTGACCAGGCTGCTGGTTCAGCAGTCGATGGGGAGGGCAAAGTGAATGCGGATTACATTTCAGGTCTACTGGGGCTAATCGACTTTTGCAAATTCACGCCCAAAGATTTCTACGAAGGACCTGGAAAGTCCAATTTACTTACTATACAACAAAAGTATGAGCATCTCTATAAGATTGCCAGGGCCTGTGCACGTGTAGCCGCCCAGGAGGAGCTGGAGACCAAGCTAGGCAATTGCTTCCTCTCTTCGAGCTGTCATCCCGATCACGAGGTACAGCGACAATATGTGAGTCGCTTATATGCAGTTAACTCAAGTCGCAACGCCGACTCATCGCAGCCTGACATGTCGTTTGGCCTGTCTCTGATTGACTAGACTTTCACAAGCTGATGATATTATATTAACCAACATAATGTAATGGCAGCTGCCTTTATTTCCCTTGAATAATCACTTTCCAAATAGTCTTTCCCAATTACTTCAAATTTTATGTATGGCTGACCGCAGTGGTTAGTCAAGGCTTAGATAGGTCTTGTGTCATTGTTGAATCCATTTATGGAATAGAACATTAAAAATGCAAACTCGTGAACCTTTTTGTAACTGAACTTAAATTTAAATAATTTTTTATACCCTGAAGCCATTGAAAATGGGAATTCAGGGTATGTTTTTGTTGAAATGTGAATGTATGTAACAGGCAGAAGGAGGCATGGCAGACCCCATAAAGTGTATGTATTCTTGATCAGGGAGACAAGCCGAGTCGATTTAGCCCTGTCCGTCTGTCCGTCCGTCTGTCCATCTGTCTGTCCGTATGTATGAACGCGTCGTTCTCAGAACCTATAAGAGCTAGAGACTTGAAATTTTTTATGTATGTCCGTGAATACCACGAAAAGATCGAGTTTATTAAAAAAAAAGTCGATAACTATTTTAGTTTTAATGTTATCGATTAAAAAACATTATCGAGTGTTAATTATAAAATTATATCTCCCACGTCTTTATAGCTAGAGTCTCCAATTTTTTTTGTAAGTTTTGTATTTATTTTATCTAATTTTGATTTTTGTTAAATTTTGGATACCGGCTCCAAATTTCCCCAAATTTTTAAATTGAGGTTAGTTGCACTCAAAGCCAGTAAATGAAAGGGTTTCCATTTTTAAAAATTGGAAAAAATGTAATAAAATATGATGAACATAAGCTGAAAATTTCATTCAAATCCATTAATTCGCGCAGAAGTTATTAAACAAAACATTTGGCCAATCG
Organism: Drosophila mercatorum; assembly: GCA_961210405.1. NCBI lineage: Eukaryota > Metazoa > Arthropoda > Insecta > Diptera > Drosophilidae > Drosophila > Drosophila mercatorum. The sequence goes on along the minus strand of CAUIUS010000004.1, from coordinate 24,072,830 downwards.
GCCAAACACGTGTGACCAGCAGCGCAAAGCAAATTGTTTTCCTATACATGTGCACACATACACACATACACATTGAGCTGCGTGCATCTAGCCAATTCTAAAACCCGCAAGTTTTAGTGTACATATTTCCAATAGATGGCGCTATGATTTGCTAATTATCAGCTGTTCAATAAATCGAAACATGGATGGCGCTATTGGCTAAACAATTGAAAATGAATTGAATTAAGTTTTCTGTGCGTTTATATGAAATGCTAATTATGCAGTATTTAAAAAAACGCAGATAGCGCGGGGTTTAGGGTATCACTTAGTCGGGACCCCCGACTAGAGTTTTCTTACTTGTTAATATTTGTAGTCTGTGTTCAAAATAAAAAAGAGGACATTTACTTTCATTAAACGGTAAAAAGTTTCCGATTAACACAGGTCAAGTTTTTATAGTCCGAGAATGTGTACTCGCCTTGATAACGAAAGATCAAAAAGATATGGCGGATATATCTACACCCATTGAGGAGTGGAAAATTGGGCTAAACTACATATATCTCCTACAGCCTAAAAGCTAGAACACTCGACAGGCATTCCGATCTGATGAAGATCGATGCGCAAATTATGTATTGACGCCTACTAGGCGCGTGGCAAATGGGATCTGACTATAATGATTTTTTAAATTCTGTTATATTTAAAGTACTACTTATGTTAGAGATATTTTTTACATATACTCGGATTAACAACTCACGACCAAAAATATGTGGCATATATATCTTCGTCCATGGCTATATCTCCTACAAATTGAGAGTCAGAAGAATTGCATAATTGACTTTCTTGTGCCCTCTTCTATCGATGACTAAAAAATAATGTACACCCCTCCATTGTGGACCTGCCATACCAAAAAATACCCTGTAATTTTCGCATTTGAATGTAACTGACATTACTGAAGATCCCTTCGACGGACTCTATTTTCTACAGTTCTGCAACTATGAACTCAAAACTTAATGACTATATTATTTTGCAGCTCCTCTGCTGATTCAAATAAAATAAAACTAAAATGGCAACTATATATATGTATATATATGTATATATATATATATATATATATATATATATATATATATATATATATATATATATATATATATATATATATATATATATATATATATATATATATATATATATATATATATATATATATATAGCGGACAGTCAATAAGGCGGCCGTTGATTTTATCGGTTGCGATACCGATCAAGAATTGTACTTTATGTCGTCTGCAATGCCTTCCGTTTGTTATTTTATATCTTTAAGCAAAAAGAATTATTGCCTAAAATCAGCCATAAACATGGAAAGTTCAACTACAGAAAGTCGGGTTTTTGGGAGGGTTAACCGCAAACATTGCAAAGCTAAAGTCGTGTGTTCAAATTAATTGCCGCAAACATGCCCAAACCCCAAATATATTTATATATATTTCATACCCTGTAGCCAAAAGGATATGGGAGATTTGCTGAGTAAATCATTTTCGACAACTTTCAATATTTATCGTATTCTATATAGTGCTAAACGCGTATCATATTTAATGCATGAGAATGGTAAATTTCATTTATATTAAGTAAAAGTTTATTCCATATAAACATCGTATCATAATACTTCATGATTAGATGCCTTTAAAATAGTTTTTTTTATTACACTTCTCACTTGATCTAAAACGTCGTCGCAGAATAACCTTATCCAACTAAATCTATGAGCGAGTGCTTTAACTTCGGACTCTTCTTCGGCAAGTCTTTTATTGTCTCTCTTGTTTCAGAGCAAAGAGTAATCTCTGCAAAATGATATTTGACTAATGGCTGAGAAATTCGATGGCGTTTTGGTACATACTTAAAAAGCTTAAGCAACTGTCACACGAAGCTAGAAGTCAAATTTTGGAATAGTAGGAGTAGCCATTATAGCGCGACGTATCTTTAAGCTATAAATCAAGCAATAAAACTCAAGCCCAGGTATCTTCCAGTCGGCACGTTTCGTCAAATTGTTTTTGTTTTGCGCATTGTCCTTTTTTCTGCGCATTGCCTTTTTGAAGTCTGCCAATAATTTGTGAATGCGGCGGCTGCTGATGTAGACGCTCATGCTGTTACTGTGGCTATCGTCGTTGTTGTTGTTGTTGTTATTGTTGCCGTGGCTATCGATGTTGTTGTTGTTGATTTACCACCACCGCAATTAAAACATTTGACGCAGTTGCGACCATTACAAATGTCCGACAATAATTTTAAATTTAAGTTGCGATTCGTTTTTCTTGTTTTTACTTTTTCACACATAAATAAAGCAAAAGCTATATAAATAAAATAATACCTTTTAATACTCATTAGTAGAGTAGACCCAACTAGCATGATTATCAGAAATATAGTGATTGTGAAGTTGGCAAACTCATGATAAATGTAGTTCAATCCCAATCAATCGATCTAACAGGCATTCAGAGTGGGGAATAAATATCCCTAATTCCGTTGATATCAAGAGTATATCCACGTCAGCTCATTCAAGGCGTTTCTAAATACCAAAGCGAACAAGTTCTGTGCATGATCTCCGTGAATTCGGAGACCTCTCGTCCACGTGTAAACAATGAGATGAATGAGCGAAAAAGTAGACTGCTGAAAATAGAACGCGAAAACCAAAGACAAACAAATTGAAAAATGTGCTTTGGCTGCAAGCATGTCAGTATACTCTTTCAGCATATCAGTAAATATAAAGATTTCAAATTGTAAAACGGCATATACATATATGCATATACATATATTTGAATATTTAGAATTGGGTCTTAGACAAACTAACCTGTTCCGACTATAATGATAATCGATGGGCTATGAACTTAACAGTACATAAAAGCTTATATTTGTTTAATCCTTCATATTAAACTTGTAACAGCGACAAAGGCGTAATATAAACATTTAATCAGCGAAAAGAATACAACTACAAAGTTGTTTACTCAATTTATCATAAATTCGAGAAAAGACTTAAGGACATGCTGACTGAGCCATCAAAGTCAATCAATCTTCTCGCAGACATGTAAATATACTCAGATAAGCAGGTGAGATTGTCGATCCTGATTGCATTAGTAAAGTAAAAATTAAATAAATAAAAACTGAGAGATCAAAATTTTAGTTACGAAGCCAACTAAATAATCGCAATACTCTCATCTAACTTAGCTCAAATATTTTTCACCCTAAAGGAGTCGCATGTACAGTGCGAGCAGAATGTTTCTGTACGTGTTTTTGCATGAGCAGCCAGCCCAGAGCGGAGTTAAAAGTATTTCCATATTCATAGCGAATGTTGTTTAATATTTGCTGTGCTTTCCCAGAGAGTTACGTACGTATTTTAACACGTATCAGGACTGTTTTTCAAAAGACCAAAATAAAGGGAGTTCCAGCTCCTCCCAAATTTCGACTTGGGGCATTTCAACATATGCCTAAAATCATTTATAGTATGAAGCTTCTTTATGGAAGCTTCTTTAACAACAATGGAAAGCAATGCGTTGCTGGTGTGAATTGGTCTAGAAAGAACCCAAAGAATGTGATGAATGATGACTCCGGAATATGTATTTCATCTGTAAAATACGCATAGATGTAATTAGATCAGTGCCTTTTTCGAGCGATGGCCATTAATTATGTATTTAATTATATTGTCCACTCGACGTTATGGTCCAATTAATTACAAAATAATTTCAAATTAAATCATGTCATGGCAAAACGTTAAATGCATTTTTGTGGATTACAAAAAGGAAAGCCACACGCATACACACGCACAGGCAATTGGCCGATAAAAGTTCATGAACTTTAAAGCCGAAATAATAAAAATTTATGGCCAAATAATTGCAATCTCATTAGGACGGCCCCGAGAGCTGGACATGGACATGACACCAATGCGATCCCGGCCAATTTGCAATTTGCAGTGGCGGCGGCATTCGTGGGATGCGTGAATATAAGTATTCGCATTTTGTAAAATATTTAACAATAATTGAGCGTAAAATAATCGCACAAAATGGGCCTCGTTCATCGGAGAGGCCTCGCCGGGCGGCAAGCTCCCAACAGTCCGCCATTCGGTCCCCAGTTGCAGTGTGCGTTAATTGCAGCGATTTTGTTGCCGCTGTGCCTGCAACATTGCATCGCGTCGCATCTCGTCGCACATGGCCACGGATTGCGGCGACAATTGTAATTAAATAGACACCACACACATGGCAGTCGCTCTCTGCACCTATCCCCCCAAAATTTACATGCTACAATCGACCGACGGTGGCGGCGGTCAGACAAGGGCAGAAGCAGTAATGCAGCTGCATGAGATACCGCTGGAGCCTTGTGGCCGTATATTGAGTGGACTGTGGGATGAAAACCAAACTTTCGTCAAACAATTATCAACTGGGCAATTTCATAATGCAAAGGCATAATTTATATTTATCAAACTTGTAAACATATTTCTAAATATATTGTATTATTGTATTTTATTTTGAAATATTTTATTGACTTCACTTGTGTCTATTAATCCAGTATCTCAGATTCAACAGAATTTGTCTCATACATAAATATTTGCGCTTAGACTTGCATAAGAGTCTATCTTATTTTTAATGAGCTTATGGACCTATCATATACACAGAAGAGTGGAAGGTATATAATAATTCCAACTTTCTTTATCTCGCTTATTAAAATTAAAATACAAAAGGCAGATCAACCTCAATTTGCTGTTTAGTTCTCGTGGGCCCATAGCGCAGAGGTCCGGGGCTCGTTACCATGCTATATTTGCGGTCTATGTTACTATGCAATTCTGCTTCTTGCTTTTTTATTATGGAAACTATTTTAAAATTCGCGTAATCTTAGAAATGAATTTGCTATAATAAATGAACTGTATTTTATTAAGATATTATCAGCGTTTAATAAAATATTATTCATTTGTGTATTAAGAAAAAGTGATACCCTATCAAATAAAAATTTGTTTTATTACTTATAAGTTGTTTATATTTATATACATTATTTTTTATATGGTTATTAATATGGTTATTAAATTTATATTCCCAGTTAATTTTTTTCGTGCATACTTTTCGGAGAACAAATCATTTAATTTGAGTAATTTTTTATTCCCTAGTAATTTCACAGTGAGCCTAAAAGCATGCAAGCAAATTATAACAGATTGCTAGCGAATATGTAAAGTGTTTAGAGGTCCGCACTCTGGAAGAGGTAATTATATAATCACAGATTATTAATCAGTGCACCACCTAATATTTCTTACCACATAATGGTATTCCACAATAATATAAATAATAACTAGAAAAACTAACTTAAACGAAAACAATAAAAAAATTAGTATTTCTGAGATTCGAACCCACGACCTAACTACAACCTTTTATGTTCACATATGCTTTGGACAGGCAGTAACTCAAAAGCAGAGTGGCGCAGTGGAAGCGTGCTGGGCCCATAACCCAGAGGTCCGAGGATCGAAACCTTGCTCTGCTATTTCTATACTGAGTTCCATATTCGAGAGAACATTTTTTGTTATTTTAATATAATAATGCTACATTTAATTATTTTAAATACCACTGTAAAACGGCTATACACAGCTATGCACTCGCTTTTATTTCATTTGAAATTATAGTGTTGTTCATTTACTAAAAGTAATTGAGATGTTGTTTTCGGCTTTCATTTTCAATGTGCAGCTTGTGCATAGATAAGGTGTTTTTATGCCCTCAACCCATTGAAAATGGGAAATCAGAGTATAATGGTTTTGTTAAAATCGCAGACCCCATAAAGTATATATATTCTTGATCAGGAAGAGTTGATTTAACCATGTATAGCACGAAAATATCGAGTTGTCGATATCTTTTAATTTTAATGTTAACGATTAAAAACGAAATCGATACTCAGTTAAATAATTCTATACAATTCATCTTTCTAGCTAGAGTCTTCAAATTTTGCTTTTACTGATATGTAAGCCTTACACAATTTGGGGCTTTGTTTAATTTTGGTTGCCACGCCCCCTTCGCCGCAAATTTGCAAAACACGTATTTCAAGTACTAAAGACTTGTGCTTTTGGCACATACATACATATGAACGACATTATCACGCTCAACAATTTTGATCAAAAATGTTCGTTTACCAAAAAAAGTTATTAAAACCCATAACATTGGCATAGCGACTTGCCCTTGTCCGTACATGCGCCAGTGTGTGTGTGATATGTGTTGCTTATAATGTACACACATATACATATGTATATAAAAAATACGGAGAATGCTCGGAATAGCGGTTATTCGCAGGGTTCAGGGTATCCCCTAGTCGAGCGGTCTAAATTAGAATGATTTCGACGAGCATATTTGCAGTCAAAAACTATTTTTATACCCTGAACCCATTGAAAATGGGAAAAAGGGTATACTCTCTTACTTGTTTTAGTAGCAAAAGAGTGGCGAACAGCATGAGCAGTAAACAACACAACACATAGATATATCTATTTAATCGGCGCGAATATAGTTCTTTGTTTTTCAAATTGACTATCGAAGCGTGAGACTGAAATTAGTCTTGCGTGTCGGAGTGATTAGGGCTTATCTGCCTGGCTCAGCGACTATTGTAATTGTTTGCGTAATTTGTTGACAATAACCCAAGTAAACAAACGTTTTGAGAGAAAAGGCAAAGGCAAACAATCAAAGAAATCCCGTCTTAATAAGAATTTTACCGACTTCCGCTTAAAGCTAACCAAGCCAAGACCGCCCTGCAGCGTTAGCTGCGCCGTTTTACAAGATTTTATTTACACCTACTGCGAAAATGTTTACACTTCAACAGGCAGCGCAGGACGAAGCTGCGCAATATGTAAACCTGCCGAATGCTCATGGCAGTGCCCCAAACAATTGAAAGTGGATTTCCGGCTTAAAAATTGCTCAAAAGGTAGTGAAGAGCACAAGCGAGCGAAGGCGTTTCAAAGCAGACAAATGCCAAAACTCATAAAACCAACCTGAAGGTGTCGGAAAAAAAGGAAATGCTAACGGCCTGCATAATACGCAGCGAAGGCTAGGGTGAAGTGAAGCTGAGCACCTGGGGACCTGGGCTGAGCCAGGGCTTGTCATAGCGCAAATTTATGTAAAAATTTGTAGCAATTGCAATAAGTTCGGTGCCCGGCAGCCAAATTCACAGGAACAAATAAATTTTCGTATTCTGGGCGAATTTTTATGCGCATTTTAAGTATTGCCTTGCGTGATGCACAAATGCTTTCAGGTTATTAAGTCTTTAAAACGAATTTCAGCAGCTTTTCAAAAGAGACAGACATCAAGAGAGAGAGAGAGAGAGAGAGAGAGAGAGAGAGAGAGGGAGAGTAAAAGAGAGTGGGAGGTACGGATGAACTACAGTTTTCAATTAAGTTAAATACGAGCATATTTTAAATGCAAAACGACATTAAAAACTTTACGAAAAACTGATTACAGTTTGCCCACAAGTATTTGCCAAGCACTCCATGAGTCTGATTGTGAATCTGTTGGCAGTGCCAAGCCAATAATATACAAAACGTCTTAAGCAGTGTACAAAGTGGAGTGCAAGTCTAGGCTACAGCCCCCGCCCGACTTTAGACTCTTGCTTCACGAGCAAAGACTGTCGAAATTAGCTCGCAGCTGGCAACGCCTCGCAGTGCAAATATTGAGCTGAGACGAGCAGCACAGTCGGAGCCTGGGCGCAGCAGACCCGGCCTAGCGGCTTTTGGGGGAAGCAGCAACACACAGTTGTTGGCAGACAACATTTCATTTCGTCAAAATTTCGACTCGCTTATTCCGTAGCTGGAATTTTTCTCACTGCCAACTGTTATTTTTGGCAATTTGTTTGTTTGCCAATTGTCTGCTGGTTATGCTTATCCTTTTTTGTTGGCCAGCCTGATGTAATAAGATTTCATTTCTCTGACTTTCTGGCTGTCTTTTTGTGCCAATTAACATAATATTTGTAAGTGGATTTTCATACTTGAGCGGAATCCGAATGAGGAAAACTTTAATTTTGCTTTAGAGAAACTTTGCGAAGCCATTGAACTCGTCTGTTGAATCAAAATTCGTGGCCTATCCATAGCTTCAGCGATAAGATATATGTATATACATACATAAGTATGCAGTAGATTGTAACGGCGATGTATAGCGACCGAGCTTGGCTATAAACGGAGCTAACACCCTTTCGCCTTTCTTATTGCTTTTCCCGCCCCAGGCCATTAGCATTTGCCAGCACTTCAATTATGTGACAGAAATTATTATGCTAACACCACATGCCATGCGAATGCGATTGCGATTGCGATTTCGACTGCAGAGACAGTCTGTGAAGCGCTCAAAAAAGCCCGAAAAACTTGAAGCAGTGTTCAAATGTAAAATACCCGGTCAGTGATAAGGCACAGAACCATAGTCCGAGCCACAGCAATAGCCGCGTCGGGATTTGAAGTGCGGTCTTCAGCATCAGATTCGCATTAACATTGCAGAGGTGTAGCCAAAAACTGAACATTTATAATTGCCTCTGCTTAGCTGCGCTTTGCCAATCACTCGAAAATTATGATCCAATCATAACACTCACAACTGCCAGTTCAATAAACTCATCATAAATAGGCGTGGCTCAATAAATCACCTGTGGGCAAACATAATTGTAAATGTACCTGCATCAAGTTCTTCACTTCGGCTTACAGTGGCTGCGACTGCCAGTCACGTGCCTTTTAAAGAATATGTGTAGATGGAATAGCTCATGTTCACCCAATTTGTATGTATAACCCACATGTAGCTGTTTCTTCAATTTGTACTTGTCCTCATCTGATTCGCTTATTCCATTTCGAGTTGGGTCCCACTGATCCGGTTCTCTCAAGCATTCCCCATTTAGTTTTGCTTTTGCTTAAGCTCACATTATTTATATTTGGGAATTCCAATTGGGACTTTATTTGATCGCCATTTATAAACGGACTTCGAGCACCGATGTGAATGCCACGCTCGCAAGCTAAACTGAGCATATTGGCTTCACCTAATATCAGCCCATGTGCCAAACTGAAATAAGAGATCAAGTGAATTTCAAGATCGAGACTATAAATATTTCTTTCAACTTACATGTCTTCACCGTTAGACTTCCTTTTCGATCCCCACACTTAGCGCTTTATCATGCAAATAGAGCATTATGCGGTCGAATACATGCCGGTCTGCTCTTGATCGTATGTGAGACGAATTTAATGATCGTAGAAAATAGGACTGCTCCACTTTTAATGCTGACTCAATGATCTATTTATATCACTATTTATGTTTCAATAAATATATCAGTAAGACATGCAGCAGCAATTCTTATATAATATATAGGTTGATACGATTCCCATTAATCTGGTTCGTTTGGTAATATTTTCCCTTTGCTATAAACATACATTCATTACAGCTCAGTGAAATGTCGGTAACAAGTGGAAACCATCTAATGTTAGACTCATCGATACCCTGAAACCAACTTTCATCTATATTCAATTTTATTCACTGAGTAGAGTCTCAAAACAGAAATATTTAAAAGCTCTGTACACGGTAAGTAGGCCTAATTGCAAATAGATCACAGTCAATCTTTACTTTTATACAAATATTCAGTCGGACACACTTTGCTGGCTCTATTGAATATAATCATCAAACCTATATACCCCCACTAGACCGATTTCAGTCATGTGCGGGGTAAATAAAAAAATTTACATTTTCGAATAACAAATTTAATTTGGACAAGTTAAGCCCGACATACATAAATGACATCATTTGGTTAAGCATTTATACGGTTTTTTTTTTATTTTTTTATACCATGTCCTTATGCAGGAGAATAAAATGTGAATTACAAGGATGGGTAGTGATAGTACTAAAACCATTCACTTTTATGGTCATCAAATTAAATAATGCAAATCAGTTTGAAGCCCTGTTAATCCACGCATAGATACACTTTAAACTAGATGTGAAACCGAAATAAATAATAATAAATATATTAATATAATAAATAAATATATTTATATAATATATATAAATATACAATATATATTTATATAATATGTATAAATATATATTAATATATTTATATAATAATATTCCATTTATAATTTGCATACATATTATAGCTACTCTGCAGATATATGGAATTTCTTTCTAAATTTCGTAGCAACTACTAAAGTTATATTGAATTTTCGAGGAAACTTCAACTGCTTCAACAAACAAGAATTCCAAACTTTGATCTGGGCATAACTATAGATCAGAGACAAATGCCGCCCATCAATTATTCAAGTTAAGGCCTCGACGACTGAGCTGCCCCCAATTAAAATAAACTTTGTTATATAAAAGAAGCAATATATATACATTCGCGCGTGTTTGTATGGGAATTCGTAATTTTCTAAGTTATTGCACTCTTTGAAGCCTGCAACAATTTATGGCCGTCTTTATGCGGTTACCCGGGAGCTTAGATAGATTTATATATTTTTTCGCTCGGCCGGCTGCTGACTCACGGGACTTAACGTGACATTACTGCTGTCAACGACTTTTGGTTTAAAACGATGTGCAATGCATCCTTAATTACACAACGTATAGAACCTAGCCGCACAGAGGGAGAGGGCCCTTCCGCCGCCATCGCCCTCTCCCTCGCTCCGCCAATGGTCTCTTGTTGCTTCTTTTGTGAAACGAATTCAACACAAATTTGCAAAGAAAGAGGGAAAAGCTGTTAACTATTCGCAAGTTTTTATTGTGTTTTGCATAGAGTCGGCAAAGTTTACGAGAATTTCTTTATATCTCGCTCGTAGGCTCCATTACGTGGCCTGCCTAACAACAATGTAATGCTGCATGAATAATGAGAAGCTCTCAGGATCAGATACTGGCTAACTGCATTAGTTAATAAGAAATCTCGCGGCTGTATCTATCTATGTATGTATATAGAGAAAACAAGATGCCGCTAACTCTATAATTTATATGCTCCTAACGATATCAGCCAAATCGGCACACGAGTGTTTCAAACCTCCAGCACACATGACATGCTGCTACAATCGCTCTAAATCATTGTCGTCTGTTTCTCATCGGGGCACATCATCACCGTCTTGGCCCCTGGCTACGTCTCCATCTCCATCTCCGCCATCGTCTTCGTCGTCGTTTCGTCGTTTCGTCGACGGTGGCTATTATCAGCGTCATCAATTCGCTGCCTGCAGACAGCTTGTCACCGTCGGGTAAACATGCGAATTTCGCAGTCGAGCAGGCAAACACGTGACAATGGAGGTGACTCTGTTCCCGCAGCATTCGGGCTGATGAACTGGCTGGTGAGGACAACGCGTCCGACTACCCAATGACGATGACGCCTCAGAGCCGACAATGACGTCAATTGTGCGACAAAAGCCATTTTGCATACTAAAATCTGGCAAACAGAGCACTCAGGAGCCAGAGACAGAGACTGAGGTACAGGCAGACACAGCGATAGCGGTTCGAGCAGAACTGAAAGATATTGTACACATATTGCATGATGACTATAATTTAAATTGAAGTACGAAGTGTTGACAAATTTATAGCATTTAAGACACCTTTATTGAGCGTTTAAGACATAAGAACACTCACACATAATACAACATTCAAACACAAACTCTCTCTCTCTCTCTCGCTATCTCTCTCTATCTCTCTTCCTTAACCCATACTAAACATTTTAAGATTGTTGAAGCCCTTCGACTTATCGATGCGCCCATAAAATAAACCCTTGAATATCTGCTGACTCTTGGGCTTCAGCAACCTTAGGCTTATCTTGAAGTTAGTCTCCGGTAGAAAGCTGGGCAGCAATTCCTCATCAACAACATAGTCGTGTAGCGAGTATGTGCCCCTTTGTATGGGGCACTCCTTGAAGAACTTTCCGTATCGCTGCAGGTCCTGGTATATAGATCGCGCCAATGGATCCACATTGCGCTCCATCAACATCTTGCAAAAGTTCACGTTTCTGCTGCTCAGGTTGGTATAGTTACCAGGCTCCGTCTCCAAAGAAAAACTGAGGGTCACCTCGAGGTCGTCCAAAACTTCCAAGGTGTTGACAACGACATTGAGCGAGCTTTTGCTGTTGTTCTGCAATTGTATTTTCACATCCATCAACTTGGCATTTGACTCGTACTCGAAGCGCACAAAGACAATCTTGAAGGAGCGCTGGAAATAGAAGAGAGAGATCAAACACCGCTCATTAGGAGTCAGATTATAAAACAAAACTTTTTAGCCCCAAGGCCCGCTTCTTACCCAGCCATTTGCCCCAGGATGGCTTAGTATAAGTATAAGTGCCAATGCAAGAAATCCTTGGTTTAACTCCGCACTCATCTTGGTTCAATTACAAACTGGCAATTTTATATAATTATACATTAGTCATAATATGGAAGCATAAAGAGGTCAGGCATCAGTAGAAACCAAATATTCTCCGCCATTACGAAGTCAGATAAAAATCCTCATTGTCATGGCAAATTGAGTCAACTAAGTATTTTCTGATCTGTTTGTGCTCTAAAATCATTTGTTAACCATTCAAGCGTTCTTATTCAAGCCCTATTTTCGATAGCATCGATCCGAAATTATTTTTGCAATTTTGTTAGTGCTTACCTGCGACTATATATACGGGGAGACTCACAGAGAACTGGCAGATATCGCAAATCATCATGTGGTTGAACAGTGTGCTTGTGGCTCAAATCCTTCTGGCTCTCTGCTCCGGCGGTCTAGCTGAGGTAAGTACATACGCTATACACTCGCCTTCAGACTATTCCTTACCATCCCACATTGCTTTGGTCAGAAAATGATGCGGCCCAAGTTTAAGGAGATCAAAGTATGGAGTGAGGAAAAAATGGTCAGCCATAAGGTACTATACGACAACTCGGATCCGCATTTGAACTTGTCCATGGAGGTGCACCAGCCGCTGCACGACGTGGACATACACTTGGAGGTCCGCATAACCAATAAACTGGATCCATACTACTCAAGCACTCTGAACACCACCCTGAATATCTGTCGCATCCTGGGCTTCGCCAACCAATCGCCTGTGGGCCGCTTTGTGCACGGCTTCATACGCGAATACGGCAACATTATTGACACCTGTCCGATACCGAAGGTGAGTACAAGCTGTGCACTCTGGCTTTCGTACAATCTACTTCAGCCTCTTTTAGGGTAAATACAAATTTCGTCACTTACGCATTAATCGAAAATTACAGGGCAGCTACTTTGTCAACAAGTTCTGGTGGCCAGAGGACCCAACCACGGCCATTCTGCCGGAAGTTGAGTTCGACATTCACTTTGAGGCCCACCACCTGGATGCCAGCAAGAAGCGCACTCTCCTCATGAACGACCACATTGCCGGCGAGTTCGTTGTCCAAGATGTGAACAATCTAAAGCCTGGCATATTCGCCATGCTGCCCAAGACGTCATAAGATAAACTAAACACACTGCTGAAATTTAAGTAGTTTCCGTGTCTAAAAGCACTTTCGATGTTTCAATGGTATTCTTCAACTTATCTACCTTATTTTCTTAAATGTAGTCATGAGCAATATATTTGCCGATTAGCGCAAACAAAATCATGCAATTATTTTCATTTATGAAAGAATGATTCTTGTCTAAATAGCTTAAGTGGGTAACGACTTAGAGACATTCTGTCATTCTAAATTTCTTAAGGTCTGCCACGTCCCCTTCTGCCTGTTACAATTATCTTAACAAAACATTATACCACTTTTTGCCATTTTCAACGGGTTCGGGGTACAACAAGGGGGGTACCCTGAACCCAGCGAAGAATCGCTATTCCGAACATTCGCCGTTTCTTTTATATATGTGCATATGTATATGTATGTATTACAAGTAACACATACACATACAGGCCAATGTTATGGTAAATTAAATGTTTAACACATTTTTTTTGTAGATGAGCGTTTTTTATCAAACTTACAGGGAGTGATCATGTCGTTCATGTGTGTGTATTTGCCAAAGCACAAATCTCTAGTATCTGAAATACGGGTTTTACAAATTTAGGGCGAAGGGGACGTGCCATCAAAAACTTAACAAAACCCGAAATTGTATAAGACTCACATAACACTTAAAGAAAAATTTGAAGACTCTAGATAGTACGATGAATTAAAAAGAATTTTATTTCAGAATTTCTGTTTTCGTTATTAATCGATAACATTAAAATGAACACTGTTATCGTTTTTTAACAAACGCGATATGCGCGCAGCTCTTATAGGTTCTGAGGTCGACACGATTAAGAATATTCACACTTTTTGAGATCTGCCACGCCTCCTTCTCCCTGTTACATAAATTTTAACAAAACCATTATTCCCTGATTTGCCATTTTCAATGGGTTCAGGGTATAAAAAGTCTGCAGACTGCAAATCTACGACAATTATATTTTCAGGGAAGTTCTGTTTTTCGAATACGCAAATATAAGCGTGAACACAAATGCTTTCAAATTGTCTGTACTCGTCACTTGTGGAATATCTATCATGTCATCTGTCATAAAATTGTTCACATTTTTTAGCACGCAAATTTCGGCATATTTTTTGCAAATTTCACAAATTGAATTAAAATGCCGCGTCGAATAGGCCATCACGGCATAAACGGTGACACAAAACAAATTAATATTCAATATATTTGCAATGAAATGTTTTCGACTCGCAACGTGCTTATTGTATTCGCTCTGACAGTTGGCGAATTTTAAAAGCGCGTCTGACTTCGAAGTGCCAGCCGCATTGATTCCGTGAGCATTTTATATGATTTATGTGACTGCCAACTGTATTGAGCTGTAGGATCGTCTGTTCGCATCGCAGAAGCTATTAAAATGTGAATTTGCAACTGCGCAGTGCTTATTTATAATACTATTTATAAATTATAATACTATTCATTCTCTATTGGACCTATTGGCCGTCAAATACAGGCTGCTAAGGCTGTTACACGAAAGAAGAATCCCCCAGCTTCATTATCGAAGAGATTGAGTTCGTCTGAGTCGTTAATTGATTTAAAAAATTTGTAAGGAATTTCCAACAACTAAAGTATATAGAGGAAGTTGCGCAATCCTCAAATCCTCTAAGAATATGAGATACTATGAACCCCAAACGAACTTCGTTGTTAAATAGTTCCACAACTTCCATAACAAAGTTGCATATATAGTTATATATAAATATTTTATAATTACGATATATGATTATTATATTTATTGTTTTTAGTATCATTGGTCGGAAGTATTTTGGACGATCGCTGCATTCCGACTACACTTATATTTATAAACTATAGATACACAACATAATTGTGCATATTATAGACTAAAATTATATGATACTGGTATTATTTATGTTAATCTAATTCGGACGAAACAATTATTCCAATCGATTGTCATGCGTAATGCCTTTCCTATGATTGTTTTTTCTCCTTTATTTGCAACTCGGTTGCAAACTCGGATGGATTGAAATTCACCACGAAAAGTTTACAACATGAAATACTTGACGGTACTTCTAATAATTGTGTGTCTAATTCATTGTGCAACTATGGTAAATTCAGATTATAATTCATATAAGATGCTTGTTTTATCTATAATACGATTCTTCTAACTATTGAAGTTCACAAAGGGCTTGTTTCATCAACAACCGGCTTGCGATTATTACAATCAAAGTTACTTGCGCAACTTCTCAATAACCCTGAACAATTCCATACTAAATCTAGATGCGAATGTGATAAGCTCCTTCTACACTGGTCTACGGCTTAACATGGAGTTCTTCACCCGAAAATATAAATCGAGCAGCTATCAAAGCTTTTACGCATACTCTTTAGATATGTGCAGTATTTTGAGTGGCAGAAACAAAAATATGTTCAGGCAATGGATATCAATCTTCCGAAGTTATAGTAATATTGTACGTAATTGTCCCTTTCCCAAAGCTCATTACTATATAAAAGATTACAATGGCTCAGAGATTTCGGTTCCATCGTTCTTCTTTCCTGGCATCTACAGCATAGTGACTAAATTATTTCAGACCAGGAAGGCGAACAGAAGTGAGGACCTAATACTTGAATGTACATTTTTCATTGAAGTTAAATTAATTTAAGTCCAATGAACTATGAAAGCAATAAAAATTTAAGTTTGGAAAAAATTTATTTTCCACTGTGTACATTTATATCGATGTTTGACCTTTGAAGTACTTTCTCATCCAGCAATATAAATTTGTTTGATGCTCCGGCCTCTAATTCGCGTAACCTGCAACACCTTAATGAGAATAAAATATTTGTTTATCGCTCCACAAAGACGCACATAAGCAAAGATGCATCATCAGATGCTTCATAGCTCGGATAGTCGCTCCACAAGGACGCACATAAGCAAAGATGCATCATCAGATGCTTCATAGCTCGGATAGTTGACTCACTTTATCGATGACCCAAAACTTATTTTTATGCCTGTAATTTTCGCCTCTTTTGAGTTTAAGCATCCGTCACCTCGGTCGGGCGTAAGTATTCTGCAGTGGGTAATGCCCGACTTACATCCGTACTTGTTATAATTTAAATTCATGAGCACATAAAAAGAAGTTCTCTTTCAAATGTTATAAATTCAAATTGATAACCAAGTATTAAGCTACCGGTTGCACCCAACTGCAACGTACTTGTTTATAAATTATATATATTTATTCAATATACCACGCATCGGTAGCTGTCGAAACCAATTTGACTGGGTTTGAATACATATTGAAATTGCTGAAATAGTTGATCAACAAAGTTGACGTCGCAATGTTTTCAAACACTCTTGGGCTGTTTGTGGCAATGTCCTCCTTGGGAGTAATGAGCAATGTTTTGGTAAATATTACAATGAACTTTTTCCCTTCACGAAAGTGTTCTTCAATATATTTATAGGCATCCAAAGTGATGTTCAAAAACGTGAAATGTACATTCAAACGCAATGTATTTTCAAACTTTACTGTGCAAATTGTGGATAGTAAAATTGACATGGACATAAATCTTATACAAACACTGACTGAAGGTCTAAAGGGGCACATGAGCTTTGAAGCTCGTATAACAACAACCAAAGCATATCAGCGCGTAATGGAGCACGATATGGACTACTGCGCACTGCTCAGAGGCTCCCAACACGCAATATATCGTCGTTATCATCTAGCCATGGCCAAATTAGGAAACTTTTCTACGAGCTGTCCAATGCGTCCAGGCTACTACTATATGCATGGTTGGCAATTAAATCAAGACCTAGTGCCATCATATATATACTTGAAAGATTATCGGGTTGCGGGAAGTTTTTACTATGGAAAACGGTCGAAAAGAATGGATAATCAATTAGTGGAATGCTCGATTGACATGACATTGACTTAGTTCAAATTCTTCTCAATGTGTAATAAATACATCGTTTATGATCAATTCTACGGCCAAACTGTAATAAATCTCGGAGAATGTTGAGTTTGCTTATCTGTACATATACTTTTTCAGTTCATGAGCAAGTATAAAAACCTCGAGCATGGTATATACTTACAAGTGTGACAAAGCAACATTCTCTTATTTTTTTCTGTGTACAAATATATATTCGATATAATAACAGCAATATACAATTTTTAAATATTTAAAATTGCGGCAATTTTATCATCAAAGTGTACAATGACACGATGGCAAAATTTGGTTTATCACGAAGGTAATCTGAAATACAGTCACTGTCGTTCAAAGCCGGAAAATGCTTTGTATTTTTCAATACTACTGTCCAAATTGTAAATGGTAATCTTCGCACACCCATAAATCATATAATGGCGACCTGGTTCCAAACAATATATCGTTGCTGGTACAACAGCTTGATGAAATCAGGAAACTTTGCCTCAAGCTGTCCCACATACGCTGCTTATTACAACGTATTGCCAATTTAAAGAAGATCGAGTGCCAACATTTTTTCTTTCGGAAACCATCTAACACGATGGAAAGAACTTGGAAAAAATGAACATCGATAAGCAGATACATTCTTTCGATTAAAAAAATTGACAAAAATCACTTGTTCATCACGTTTCGAGCTCAATTCTTCGAAAACATTTATTAGTTAAGAAACCAGTTCCATCAGCTCATGTAACCTTATTACAATGTTCATAACAATAAAAGGTAAGAGTAAAATAAAAATCACACCTCAAGAAAGAAAATATATTTATTACTTACTCTTTACAGAAATATGATTTATTATACCCTGAACTCATTGAAAATGGGAAATCACGGTATAATGTTTTTGTTGAAATGTATGTAACAGGCAGAAGGAGGCGTGGCAGACCCCATAAAGTATATATATTCTTGATCAGGGTGACAAGCCGAGTTGATATAGCCATGTCCGTCTGTCCGTCCGTCCATCCGTCCGTCTGTCTGTCCGTATGTATGAACGCGTCGTTCTCAGAACCTACAAGAGCTAGAGACTTGGAATTTTTTGCGCTTGTTTGTGCTTGCGCCTGTGTATGTGTGTGTGTATGTTTGCTTGTAATGAACGTAAATATGCATGTGTATATAAAAGAAACGAAGAATGCTTGGAATAGCGGTTCTTCGCACGGTTCAGGGTATACCCTAGTCGAGCGGTCTCAACTAGAGTTTTCTTACTTGTTGACTTTAAAAATTGCGTTATAACAAAGATCAGATGCTCTTCGTTTCGGGTGGCGAAGTATTATTTTCCTAGGACAGACAAAAAAACGGCCCTACAAAAGATTCTTATTATCGAAATGCGACTAGGAGACAATCAGCAAAGTTACATTTGATATATAAAATTTAATAAAGGCCACTATGAACTTGGAATCGTCTTAAGAAAGGAGTGTTTCATATGTGTGTATTTATTGTTTGAAATGTATGTATGAAGTCTGGGATATCTCAGGGTATATTTTGGTCGCAAACTTCGTTTTATTATGTAAATATGTTTCGAATTAAGTCAATATCATCTCCATCAAGCATTCCACTAAGTGAGTTTCCCGTCTTTTCCACTGCTTTCCATAATAAAAACTTGCCGTTATCCGATAATCTCCCAAGTACAAAAATGATGGCACCATGTCTCCTTTTAATTGCCAACCATGCATATAGTAGTAGCCTGGTCGTATGGGACATCTCGTGGAAAAGTTTCCCAACTTGACCATGGCGAGGAACCACCGGCGATATATTGTGTTGTGGGCGCCTTTGAGCAGTGCACAGTAGTTGATATCGTGCTCTAAGACTCGCTGATATGATGTGGTCTTGGACATACGTGCCTCGAAGCTCAAATGCCCCTTTAGGCCTTCAGTCAGCACTCTTAGAATATTCATATCGATTTCAACTTTACTATTCACAGTTTTTACGGTGAAACTTGAAAATACATTCTCTTTGACTGTACAATTAGCATTTTTAAAAGTCGCTTTGGATGCCTGTTAATATATTTCAGAATACTCTTGTGAAGGGAAAATGTTCATTGTAATATTTACCAAAACATTGCTCATTACTCCCAAGGAGGATATTGCCACAAATAGCCCAAGAGTGTTTGTAAACATTGCGAGTGCTGCTAACGTCAACATTGTTGATCAACTATTTCAGCAATTTCAATTTATATTTGGAACTCGATTTATGTCAAATTGTTTTTATACCCTGAACCCATTGAAAATGGGAAATCAGGGTATAATGGTTTTGTGAAAATGTATGTAACAGGCAGAAGGAGGCGTGGCAGACCCCATAAAGTATATATATTCTTGATCAGGGAGAGAAGCCGAGTCGATTAAGCCCTGTCCGTCTGTCCGTCTGTCCGTATGTTTGGACGCGTCGATCTCAGAAGATATAAGAGCTAGAGACTTCAACATTTTTTTGGAAGCTCGTGTATATCACGATTCGATCGAGTTTGTTTCAAATATTCGATAACTATCATCGTTTTAATGTTATCAATTAAAAACCGATATCTTCATTTAGTTATCAAATTCTATTTAATTCATCTTTATAGTTAGAGTCTTCAAATTTTGCATATAGTGTTATTTGAGCCTTCTGCAATTTCGTTTTTGTTAAATTTTGGATGCCACGCCCTCAAAATGCCCCTTCGCCTCAAATTGCTAAATCACGTATTTTTTCCAGACGAACGATTTTGATCAAACTTGTTGGGCGTGATCATGTCATCCATATGTGTGTATGTGCTAAATGACAAGTCTCTAGTATTAGAAATACGGGAGTTACAAATTTGAGGCGAAGGGGGCGTGGCATCCAAAATTTAGCAAAAACCGAAATTGAGTAAGGTTTTACATAACACTAAAAGCAAAATTTGAAAACTCTAACTAAACAGGTGAATTAGATAGAATTATATAACTGAGCATCGATTTCGCTTTTAATCGATAACATTAAAATTAAGACAGATATCGATTTTTTTAACAAACTCGATCTTTTCGTGCTATACAGGAACCTACATAAAAAATTTCAAGTCACTAGCTCATATAGGTTCTGAGAACGACGCGTTCATACATACGGACAGACAGACGGACAGACGGACAGGGCTAAATCGACTCGGCTTGTCTCCCTGATCAAGAATATATATACTTTATGGAGTCTGCCACGCCTCCTTCTCCCTGTTACATACATTTCAACGAAAACATTATACCCTGATTTCCCATTTTCAATGGGTTCAGGGTATAAAAATTGGAAAAAAATACAATAAAATATGTTGATCATTCAAACCCATTAATTCGCGCAGAGGTTATTAAACAAAACGTTTGGCCAGTCGGCAAACACGTGACCAGCAGCGCAAAGCAAACAGTCTTCCTATACGTGTGCTCACATACACATTGAACTGCGTGCATCTAGCAAATTCTAAGAACCTCAAGTTTTAGTGTACATATTTCCAATAGATGGCGCTATGATTTGCAAATTATCAGCTGATCAATTGAATCGAAACATGGATGTCGATATTCTATCCTATCGCTATTGGCTAAAATATTGAAAATGAATTGAATTTAATTTTCTGGGCATTTATACTAAATGCTAATTAGCATGGGGCTCAGGATATCTCCTAGTCGGGGCGCGCGACTAAAGTTTTCTTACTTGTTTAAATTTACTGATGCGTGATATTTTTAAATACTGAGGGCCCAATATATATATTGTGGCAATGTGATGCATGCCAAAAAAAATTGTATATATCCCCCAAATTTATAGTAGTCACAATTCATTGAAAAAGCCTTCTTTATTTTGGTGTACTGATTATTCTCATCATGAGTGTATATATATATATGTTTATATAAATTATATAAGTTATATAATATAAATAAATTACAGAATAATAAGATAGTTTCAGTCGGATATTACCATTAGTTTATGCTCTTTAACGATTAAAATCAGTTATGGGTTTTCAAATGTCAATATTATCCATACTTTCGTATATGTCATCAAAAACGTTAACACTTTATACAGCTTATCTTAAACTAACCAATAATTCTTCATTATTTCAAGACAATAACTTTACCAGCCGCAACAATTTGATGTGTGATAATACTAAAGGGCAGCAGAACAAGCAATGCTTAAGTCTAAGGTATTCTTTATAATTATACCCACTGAAAATAGGAAAAAAGGACAGAATGTTTTTGGGAAAATAAATGTAACAGGCGGAAGCAGGCGTAGCAGACCCCATAAAATATATATATTCTTGATCAGGACGACAACCCGAGTTAATTTAGCCCTCTCCATCTGTCTGCCTATACGTCTGTATGTCTGTAAGTATGTATGTTTGAACACGATCTCAGAACCTAGAGACTTGAAATGTTTTATTAAATTCAGGTATTCAATTCTATCTAAATCATATGTACAGAATGTAGTCATTCATTTTATATCTAGTTTTAAATATGATGGATCCCATGCCCCTCCATCTTAAATCCCTTAAATCCATCTTCAAAACAAGCTAATGAACATTTAATTTTCCAAAACATATGCAGACGATGCAACCCAAGCGCAGTCGCTGCATCAACTGCGCAGTTAGCGTGTGTTTGTAGGTGCGTGCAAATGCTTATGTGTTTATGTGTTGCTTATAACTTCTTCTTGTAACCTTCTTCGCAGGGTTCAGGGGATCTCTTTGTCGAGCAGTCTCGACTAGAGCACTCTTACTTGTTTTAATTTAATCGTAGTATATTTATTACGCAACGAGAAGATCTTGACTTAAACTAATAAGGCCTCAAATGTACATTCCACCAAAAGCTTATCGTTTCTTTTCCAGCACTTTCCATAGTAAAAGCTTCCCGAAATCCGATAATCTCCAACGAAAAAAAATGTTGGCACCAGATCTCCCTTCAACTCCCAATCCCGCAGATAGTAATAGCCCGGCTGTATGGGACAGCTCCTGGCAAAATTTCCTGATTTCATCATACTATTGTACCAGCGACGATATATGGATTGCTGGGAGCCTTTGAGCAATGCACAGTAGTTGATATCGTGCTGAAATACTCGCTGATATGATTTGGTTTTGGACTTACGCACTTCAAAGCTAAGATGTCCCTTAAGGCCTTCCGTCATTATGCCTATAACATGTATGTCAATTTCAACCTTACTATCCACAATTTGCACTGTAAAATTGGAAAATACATCACGTTTGAATGTACAGTTTCCGTTTTTGAAGTTCACTTTGGTTGCCTGTGAATACTATGCGAATTACTTTTGTCAGATGAGAAATATTAGTTGAGGTACACACCCAAATATTGTGAAATGTTGCCATAAAAAATATTACTATGAATAGTCCAATGGTCTTTGAAAACATTCCGAGTGTTGCCGATGTAGCCTTTGCTAATAACTATTTCAGCAGTGCAGTATTTTTTCTGATTTCAGTTTAATTGATTTTCAAATTAACCGGTGCAATTCGTGATTGAGATATTAGGAAACGTCTAGACAATACGATGTTGTTTGCAGATACCAACAGAGGGTAAGCACACGAGCTACACCGACTTACATATGCCCTAATTTAACAGAATGTATCGGTGTTGAGCACACGCCGTAGATTGGTTACATTGTTTGGATACACTGGACATTGTAGTTAGTAAAACGATTCTTTTCATTTAAAAATAAACGTGATGACTATAGCTATAGAAAGGACTCGCATTCTAAAATACACACGAACCGAAGCAAATGCATAAATCGACATTACTGTCAAAATATTCCACATTTCGTGTCATTATGAATCATGACTATTGTTAATAATGGACACACTAATTGGCCCCAACAGGTTATCCGATGTATCGAAATTTTCCTCCAATTACCTGTAAATACTTACATATTGTCATTGAATTTAAAAACATACATAGTTGCAATCTATAACTTAATCCATTTACAATTAGTATATATAAGTATGTATATCTAGCTAATGTCAACTTTAATTTTATACTTTTAGACCTGCACCCAGTCACCGCATTCACGGTGCGCCGTCATTCGGAAAGTGTTTTTTCAGTCCAACAATCTCTCGTCGCTTGTTATGAGCAGCAGAAATCTGTGCCTCTCTCTCTCTCTCTCTCTTTGTCATCTTTATCTCGGTCTCGTTCTCTAGCTCTCTCTCATACTCTCTCTCACTCGAGAGGGAGGGAAGAATATACAACAAAAATGCTACAACTCTATTATAGTTCTCTGTTTCACAACACTAGGGGGTCATGACAAAACTACACTGAGTTAAGATACTTAGAAAACAAATGTCGCTATTCATTGCTTCATATGTACCTATCTATTAGATATAGTTTGCTTTATTAAAATATCATCATTTCATATTAGGACAAACTTAGTTCGAATTCAATAGTGCAAAGATTTTCATATCCACAACGAAGTCCTCTTGCTTTGTCTTCAGTTTTCCGAAGAACATGTGACAATTGACACGATAGTCACCTGCAAATAAATACTGAGGCACCATTTGAGAATCCAGCTTCCAGTTTCGCAGAAAATAATGGCCCTCGGTCACTGGGCAGTTGTACATGAAGTTGCCGTGCTCTAACATGCTCTGGAACCAGGTCTTGAATATATTGTTATGTATAGCCGAAACAACTCCGCAAACGTCTACTATGTTGGCGAAGACGCTTTGGTAGTGCTTCGACTTGCCCATGCTGATGGAGAAGTCAATGTGCGATTTGAATCCGCGCGTTAAAGGCTTTTTGATAATCATGTCCAGATTGAGGGTATTATTAATGATGCTCATGTTGAAGTTATCGAAATACTTGTGGTTGAACTTGCACTCTCCAGCTTGGATGATCACGCTTGACTTAATACCAAGTAAGTTATTGGATTTCTCTAAATTTATAGTACAGACTCACAGCTTTCGCGAAGGACAGTCGGTCGGAAAGCAGTAGCAATAGGACTGAAATGCCGTTGATATTAAATACGTACATTATTATATCAAAGCTGATATGAAAATGATTTCCATAAAATTCCTAAATTACTTTTGATTGAGTTTCACAAAACAATCTGTTAATGTACCAATGTAATTATGGATTTTGTACAAGCGTCAATCACATATGTTTTTATTGCTAATGAGATTTATATTGACTTATGTAGCATCGTTACTACATGAAGTTCAAAAAGGTTACCGTTTCGAGCTAAATCAGGCACGCCTCAACTGTGCATTCAGCCAAACTATTGTAGATCTTTTTCCAGTGCTTTCCATAGTAAAAAGTACCGGCAATCCGATAGTCCCCTATAAAAAAAAAAGTTGGGACCTGATTCTCATACATT
The DNA here is from genome assembly GCA_961210405.1 of Drosophila mercatorum. Taxonomy (NCBI): domain Eukaryota; kingdom Metazoa; phylum Arthropoda; class Insecta; order Diptera; family Drosophilidae; genus Drosophila; species Drosophila mercatorum. The sequence continues at coordinate 24,048,198 of CAUIUS010000004.1, read as the reverse complement.
TTCCAATCGTGCAAGTAATAGTAGCCCGTCTTTATGGGGCAGCTCGTGGAAAAGTTTCCCCAGCTGAGCGTGCTGAGAAACAAGCGGCGATAAATTGTGTCCTGGGAGCCTTTCAGTAATTCACAGTAGTCGATATCGTGCTCAAACAAGAGCTGATACGATTTGCTGCTGAGCTTACGAAACTCGAAACGCAAATGACCCCTTACACCTTTAGTCACTTGTCCCTTAAGACTTAAGTCGACACTAACTTTACCATCAATAATTCGCAATGTTAGATTCGAAAATACATCACGGTTGAATGAGCAATTTCCCTTCTTCAAAATCGGTTTGAAGGCCTGGTAAAAAATTTGAGAGTTTTTTAGTTGAAATGAAATTTTTTTTCGATATGTACCAAAATATTGTTAATTATTCCGAAGAGACATATCGCTGTAAGCAGGATAAAAGTGCTTGACAACATTACGAACGGTGGCACGTTGATAAACTGTTTCAACATGTTCAAACATTTTTCAGTTATTGAGTTCAACACGACTGATTGATTTCGAAAATTACTGTTGCTTAGCATTTTGTGATATTATTCAATAATATTTAACCATATTAAACCCGTTTATGAAGCGAATCAATACAGTTTTCACGTTACGCGTGAGTATTGAAATAAGCGTTATTTTATTAAAGATTGATATTGTCTCGGCCTTCAACTCTATCCCATTTTTACCTTACGAAATTTCTTTTCGTGATAAAATGAAATGAAAGGCTCAGGAGTTCAGGTATCTCCTAGTCGAATACGAAATCAATTTTTATACCCTGAACCCATTGGAAATGGGAAAAAGGGTATAATTTTTTTGTGAAAATGTATGTAACAGGCAGAAGGAGACGTGGCAGACCTCATAAAGTATATGTATTCTTGATCAGGGAGAGAAGCCGAGTCGATTTAGCCCTGTCCGTCTATCAGTATATAAGTGCTAGAGACTTCAATTTTTTTGGAGGTTCGTGTATAGCACGAAAGGATCGAGTTTGTTTCAAATAATCGATAAGTGTCATACTTTTAATGTTATCGATTAAAAGTCGATATCTTTATTTAGTTATAAAAGTCTATATAATTCATCTTTATAGCTGGAGTCTTTGCATTTAGCATTGTTTAAGCCTTCTGCAATTTCGGATTTTCGCCTCAAATTTAAAAATCACGTATTTCATGTACTAGAGACTTGTGCTTTGGCACATACACCCATGAATGACATGATGATTAAAATCGTTCGTTTAGAAAAAAAGTTATTAAACATTTAATATCTCATATTATCGGCGCCTTGCAGACTGAGCGAAGTTGTTGCGTCTGTGGGTATGTTTGTGTTGCTTGCTACATACATACATATAACGGAGAATGTTTGTGATTCTTAGGAATCGCGGTTCTTCGCAGGGTTCAGGGGATCTCCTAGTCGAGCTGTCTCGACTAGAGCACTCTTACTTGTTGAATATATTTTATTTAATTATTCTAATAACGGCATATGCCATATAGGCACATAAATATCGACATTAAAATAGTTCAAATTTTCAGACGAAATCAATTATTCCATTCAATTCCAAAAGAATTGGCATATCACATGATTTATAAAGTTTCAACCTTACTTTCCCCTAATAACTATAAGTTGATTAACTTTTAGAGTCGTTGTTTGCAATGGTCAACAGAAAGCTTACAACATGGCGGATGATCTATTAAATGTGTGTCGAATTGTTAAGAAAGTGTGGTTGCATTGAGATAGTAAAAATGGGAGGAAAAGCTTATTATAATGTTTTTTTTTTGTACTTTATAATATATTTAAGGCTACCCATATATCAATATCAATATAGATGTGGATTGTTCGAGCTTCCAAAACAATGTCTACTTAGTGGCCAGTTCGAGTTGAGTTTTATATAATTTTGAATCCATTACAGATTAATAATTTATACTTAAATGTTATTAAAGTAAAATCAATACGAATTGATTTAAATATAAAAACCATTATTATCTGATTGCCTCATAATTGATAAATCATTTCAATTAATATTATATGAATACCAAATAATTATGAATTTCATATACAAGGCACCGTATTTGTCCTTAATGTCATAAAACCTTACTATAATTTCGCCTACGTCAAGTAAGGCCATCGTAGACAATAAAAAGCACAGATAAAGGACTTAATTGAAAGCCAATTTACTATTTAATAAATATATAATGTCAAATCTATCATCAAATAATTGTTTGGATGTTCGGTTGCATAGTAGTCGGTGCACTATGTTTTATCCAGACTTTCATATTTCATGTGTAACCCAAATTCGAATTCATTTCACTTTGACGTTGAAAACCTCAACTTCACAAAAGGCAAGGATATAGATACGCTCTAAAGAAATCGCTTAGTAGCGGCAGTATTTCTCGGTCATAAGTATCTATTGCGAAGAGATTTTAGATCGTGAATGTGTAGATAATTAAGTTGTCCAACTGGTGGTACTCTACTAAATTCTTTCACTAACATTACCCAACCTCCTTTATATATAAATTTGAGCAAGACCTTTACCAATATTGACGTCCTCTATTGATATGTCTGCAGTCAGTAGCGCCCGACTGCGACGTTTTTACCTGTTATATTTATTCACGAAGTTAAGTAAGTATATTGGTTTTGGGCAATGTCCGACATGCTGCCCGTCCGTCTGTCAGTCTGTCTGTCTGTCCCTATGAACGCAAACCATTTTTACACTATTGAAACTACGATAAATTCTATGTACGTATTCAAAACAATATTTTAGTAACACAAAATAAATAAATAAAGTTTAAAAAATAAAAGAAATATCGATGTGACAGCACCCGGACTCGAACTCACACCTCTACACTCGCAAAAGGCCATCTCTTTCGTTTTTGATCGCTTAGCATGGTGTGTCTGTGCTAAGCTTCAAATTTTGAGTCGCAAGCTACTATTTAAGATTAATTTAAAACACAATGTGCTGTAACGTGATAAGTATTTCGCAGTCGGTAATATGTATTAAGTCTGACATAAAATGCACACTCAGATTGATTTGCAATGAAATTAATTATTAGTAAACCTCATTATAGTTTTCTCTACACCTTTATATAATATGACCTAACTGTATTACCTTCTCAATATAATTAAATTTTTTGAGCTCCCACTCAGATTTTTAATTTCCAATATAGTTTTGTTTCTAGCAAATTGTTGATAAACGTTTTCGGGAAAATTGAATATTGAAAATTGAAAAGCGGACACTGAAGAAGGCTTCTGTTGTAGTATAGAAAAGTCATTATTCTACTTGGTCTGTCCTTTGCTCCGTATATTCGCTCTGCCGCACACACACACACATATTTGGGGTAGTGCTGGCAACTGCTTAGCTTTAGCTTACGCTTGCATTCGGTTGCTCGTTGTAAATCTTGAAAAATGGCCGTTCAATGCAAAGATTCTGAAAGCATTCATCAAACAGTTGGCTAAAAGTCTGGAAGTTCATTCGATATACATACATATTATTTGTAGAATATCAAACAATGAAAATCTCTAATTTGCCGTTAAAGTTTCTACACTGCACCAAACTCAATCCCGTCGGAAGCAGTAAACAAAAATATTCGAGCAAATAAAATTTTATTCCTCGACTGTGGTTAAAATATTACATTGATTAATGGCATTACCACTGTAATATTAAAGTATTATATCTATTATATTTCTGTATATATATATATATATATATATATATATATATATATATATATATTGCAGTATATATATATATTGCAGTAAATAGGTGATTCAAATTATTATAGTCTACTAAAGAGCTTTAGTGAGCTGACTAGGCAATTGTTTACGTGTTATTACTAAGCTTCATATTGACTCTGAAACATTTTACGTGGTATTACGCACTAAAAATATAAATATATCTTAAGCGCAGAGCTCGTATGCACTTTCTTTCAGTGTACTTAAAGGCAACACAAGGCATAGACCGTTGGACTGGAGACAACCTTCACATATGGCACAGGCACACAGCCGCACAGCCAGTCAGGCAGTCAAATCTGTCCATTTGGCTAATAAATCCTTGAGCAGCTTATTGAGCAACGTCTGCGCATAAATATTATGGCTGGCAACTGGCCCGGCACAAGGATGTAAGTATGGCGACACTGGCGAAGCTCTACGTTCACTTTTCACTTCAATGCTTTAAAACGTTGCCCCTGTTGCGCCTTGCCCCTGTGGCATTTGAGCCTTACATTCCTTGGCCGCCTCGTACGTGTTAAATAAAATTCGACGTAGGTTTCTTTTTTGTTTGTACACTCGCCCGCCAGAGTGAATAGAGTTATCTGGTTTTGAGTAATGCTTCAGCTGTTAGGAAACTATCAAAGGACATCTATGTATATCCGAATTGACCATAAGATGAAGATATACACATCAAAATACAAAATAATCATTAGTTTTGCTAGAGTATATCAAAATGGGTTATACCCGTCAGCAATTTATTTTTTTTTTAGACTGTACCTCTCTAGCCTGCAAATTCTTGAGCTGACATTGGATTTCGGTTGGCTGTCGTGCTGGTATGCCTGCTCAGGAGTTTGATTGTTGCTTTTGTTGCTGCTGTTGTTGCTTGTTGTTTCTTAAGTACGCTCGCTGCACTAAAAGGATATGCAAATTGTTTGAATAGCAAACGACATGCTAAACAATTTTTGCTCCGGCCTGTATAAAGAAAGAAGTTCAACGTAACATTTCTCTTCAGTCTGTTTTGGCAGTGCCTTTGGTCAAACACTTCTGCTGCTGCTTCTTCTGGCCATCGCATTTTTGTTTGTTTTTGCGCATTAAGTTGTTGCAACAAGGATACGAGTACAAGGCATGTCCTCAACCCAAGTAAAATGTACAGGAAATGTTTTGTTGTATTTCGCACCCACTGTATATAAATCACAGTGTCCCATGTTATGTTGCTTCGACTCCTAGGCCAGAGGACCCCATGTTGGATTATTGAATTAGTTGATTATGTGCGCCGGCCCAGCAAAACCAAAGAGCAGGAGCACGGCCAGGCACAAGAGTAGGTTGCAGCATTTCTATTTAGGTTTTGTGCAAGCCTATAAATCTTTTGTTCTTCAGTGCTATTTTACACACTTCAAATCTCATTTAAGTCCGGAACAATTCCAGCTCAATGTTGCGGTAGAAAGTAACAATTAAAGCTCTTTTCAAGGATGCTGTCTGCCTCCCGCATACCGTATCTCAGTAGCCGTTGCTTATTGAGGTCCTTCATGAACTCTAAACAATTTCAGCTAAATTTTGAAATAAACGATACTTACTCGGACCCTTTATAATGCAATTAAGCAGAGAACCTAACTTTTAAGCATCCAAATGATTTTTATACCCTTTACCGATTGAAAATGGGAATAATTATACCCTGAACCCATTGAAAATGGGAAATCAGGGTGTAATGTTTTTGTTGAAATGTATATGTATGTAACAGGCAGAAGGATGCGTGGCACACCCCATAAAGTATATATATTCTTGATCTTGATCCGTCTGTGTGACTGTCTATCCGTCTGTCCGTATGTATGAACGCGTTGATCTCAGAACTTACAATAGCTAGAGACTTCAAATTTCTTTTGTAGGTCCCTGTATAGGGCGCGTATATCGAGTTTGTTTCAGAAATTCGATAACTGTTATCGTTTTATTGTTATCGATTAAAAACGAAAATCTTAATTCAGCTATAAAATTCTATATAATTCATCTTTCCAGCTGGAGTCTTCAAATTTTGCATTTAGTGTTATGTAAGCCTTACACAATTTCGATTTAATTAAATTTTGGGTGCCACGCCCCCTTCGCCTCAAATTTGTAACTCCCGTATATCAAATATTAGAGACTTGTGCTTTGGCACATACATACATATGGATGACATGACCACGCCCAACAAGTTTGATCAAAATCATCTAGAAAAAAAGTTATTAAACATTTAATTTCCCATAATATTGCAATGCAAAGCAGCCAAACAACAGCTGACGCACCGACTTGCGCTTGTGTGTGCTTGCTGCTGTGTATGTGTGTGTATATTTTACTTGTAATGAACGTACGTATGCATATGTATATAAAAGAATCGAAGAATGCTTTGAATAGCGGTTCTTCGCAGGGTTCAGGGTATACCCTAGTCGAGCGGTCTCGACTAGAGTTTTCTTACTTGTTTAATGTATGGATCCCAAATTTACAGTTATATTCTTGAGCACCAACTCTATGAAGATGCCTAAAATAATGGCTCTACGCCCACTGGGGGTGTGACAAATCAAAACTGAAAAGTGTACAGCTTGTGAGCCAATAACTTGCTACATAATGACATTGTGACCTTTGACCTTGTCTTTTGCCAAATTTTATATATGTATTTTTCAATACATTTTTATTAACACAAAATTACTAAATAAAAGAAGTAAGAGTGCTCGAGTCGAGACTGCTCGACTAAGAGATCCCCTGAACCCTGCGAAGAGCCACGATTCCTAAGAACCACTAACATTCTCCGTTACTTTTATATGTAAATATGTAGCAAGCAATACATACACACACACAGGCGCACGCACAAGCACACAATCTGCTAACTGTGCATTATGACTCACCAGCTTCGCTGCTGCTGCAAGACGCCGATAATATGAGATATTAAATGTTTAATAACATTCATGACATTCATATGTGTTTTTGTGCCTAAGCACAAGTCTCTAGTACTTGAAATACGTGATATAGCAATTTGAGGCGAAGGGGGCGTGGCATACAAAATTTAACAAAAACCGAAATTGCGCAAGGCTCAAATATCACTAAATGCAAATAACTTTAATCGATAACATAAAAACGATGAAAGTTATCGATTATTTGAAACAAACTCGATCGAATCGTGATATACACGAACTTCTCTCTAGCTCTCTAGCTCTTATATCTTCTGAGATCGACGCGTTCAAACATACGGACCGACGGACGGACAGGCGGACAGACAGACAGACGGACATAGCTAAATCGACTCGGCTTCTCTCCCTGATCAAGAATATATATACTTTATGGGGTCTGCCACGCATCCTTCTGCCTGTTACATACATTTCAACAAAAACATTATACCCTGATTTCCCATTTTCAATGAGTCTTCAAATGCATTTAGTGTTATTTGAGCCTTCTGCAATTTCGGTTTTTGTTAAATTTTGGATGCCACGCCCTCAAATTGCCCTATCGCCTTAAATTGCTAAATCACGTATTTCAAGTACTAGAGACTTGTGCTTTGGCACATACACACATATGAATGTCATGATCACGCCCAACAAATTGGATCAAAATCGTTCGTCTACAAAAAAAGTTATTAAACATTTAATATCTCATATTTTCGGCCTCTTGCAGCAGCAGCAGCGAAGCTGATGAGTCATAATGCACAGTTAGCAGATTGTGTGCTTGTGCGTGCGTCTGTGTGTTCTTGTGCGTGCGGCTGTGTGTGTGTATGTATTGCTTGCTACATATGTGCATATAAAAGTAACGGAGAATGTTAGCGGCTCTTAGCAATCGCAGTTCTTCGTAGGGTTCAGGGGATCTCTTTGTCGAGCAGTCTCGACTAGAGCACTCTTACTTGTTTTGCTAAGGTAAGGATTCTAAACTTCGATCCAAATGGAAACTGCCATAGCCACCTCCAATGGAAATTTTTAATCGGCAATTAATTTGAGTGGTGACAGTGGAAATTTAAATATATAATGTGACAAATGCCCCTGTGGGGTGCTGGGACGTGAAAAGTATTTCGCAGTTGGTTGCGTCCGACTGCAACGTTCTTACTTGTTTTATTTAAGCTTATTTGAAACCGAAAATCTTATCGAAAGCTCAGTTTCATGCGCAACCAAGCAGAAAGACTTGCCCAAGCTCCACCGCCCTGGAAACATATTCAAAAGTCAACTATACTGGTAAACGGCTGATAAACATGACAATCCGAGGGCAGATGAAGGTAAGTATCCTTCTATTTTCTTTTTTTTTTTGTCGGTATTATATTTAGAGTTAACATTGATGGCAGATTGAGTCAGTCTACGGCAGGACAATGGGACATGCAGCCAGCAGGCAAGACAGGAAAATAAATATTTCAACAATAAGTTGTTCCCGTCTGCTCTGAGAAGTTGGCATGCTTTGCCTTTTCCGTATGGCTGAAGGCATTTTTTACTGCCCGGTCTGCAGCTGAAGTTCCTTGGAAATGCAATTTCGCAGCAAGTAAATCTGATAAAGCAATTGTAAGTGGATTGCATTAGGCTGAAATTAAATTTCCACAGGCAGACTTTATATACTCACGGATGAAGCTTAAAACGTCTAACAATTAGCAAACACAAAGCATTCCTTAAGGTCCACAATGTTCTCTTTGGAATGTCAGTGTCTTGAGTAAATCACTTAACCCTAATCCTAAATCCCTGCGATTCGTATCAATTTTTCATGTCGCTTCACAAAATCGAAAAGAAACTAAAAAGAAATGAAAGCAGACGCTATGAAGGATACGATTTTCATACAGACTCATTCAGCTTCTTTTTTTCTCTTATTCAATTTTTTTCTTTCTGTTATTTTTGCCTTGTTACAAGGATATTGACGACGCGTTGTCGTTGACGTCCTAGTCTTCGTCCTTGCCAGGATGATGACAAAGTGCGGCACCAAACCGCATTTTTATATATTTCTATGTGCTAGCAAATCTGTGTGGCGGTTGGCGGTTGCATATTTATGCACAGTTCAAAGATCAAAATGAATATTTTATTTGATTTGATTGCTGCCTGGATGGGCTGCTACAAGAAAAGCATTTTTAAGCGCGCGCTAAAGCGCGCTATCCTTGGCATAATAAAGTCCTTGGAGAGCCAGCAGCGGGCCAATTGTCTGCTGCTTGATTGAAATCCAACATTCCCCTACCCACGCGTCTCCATCATGTGTATCAAAGATGAATACGTGCTGCCAATGTGGTTCTGTAATGGGCCCGGGTGCTGGTTATTCCTCAATAGATATATTTAATGCACTCAAAATGTGCTCTCAAGTATGCAAAGACTTACAGAATACTATTAAGGTGTTGCGCTCAAGCGCCACACTTGAGCATATCAAATGTAGCTAGCTGCCTGCTTAAAATCCCTTTACAGATTTTCTTTAATCGGTATAAGCCTTTTTTTTGTACGTGCAAATTAAACTTAATATTTTCAGACTTACCACGCCATAATAGTCTATTGGCTATGTTGCTATATGACTCTGGTCAAAAATAGAGTAACTATTAGACAGAAGATGGGATAAAAACACAGGATGTATAAGTTATTATACTAAGTTATTATACTAACTGTGAGCTAATTGTTATTATTATACCAACCAAAATCTATTAACATGGCTTTATTTTTATTTTTAGCTGAACACTAATGAGATTTCAGTATCCGTGACTAAATAAAAAGACAAACAGCTATCGTTAGACAGCCACACCTGATTGTGATATACCCAGCTCCAAACTTTCGTTCAGTCGACTAGTAAATACTCCATGTGTATCTGAATTTTAGGTAAGAGAACTAACAAAATAAGAGCTGAGAAAAAGTCGTACAATGCAGGTTACCGCACTCTTAGCATGAACTCCTTTTAAATGCTCTATTCTATTGAGCACCAATTATGATTTATTGAAGTTTGTGCAATATTCGAATTTATAACTTAATATACTCCTCCCCATGTCAGTTGCTCATATACCCCTTGACCCATTTTGTATTGAGAGTGCGAGGTGAAATTCGTTCTAAAATAACACTTGAGCAAACCAGCTGTTCCTCAACATATTTGGACATAGTTGGTATATAAGCAAGTCAATTACTAATAATAAGCAATTATAAATTTCGCAATGCGACTATCTTGGCTGCTACTACTTGGACTCTTGAATGTCCTGCTTCTGACGCAGAGAGCTGGCTGCGAGGAATATGATGACTCTGATTACGATTACATTTCCGCGGAAGAAGATGATGAGGCTGAAAATGGCAGCATGGAAGACAATGGCGATAATAATGTTGGCAGTAAAACCGACAAAGTCGCCAACGAAAAGATAAACAAAAAGGACGATCAAACTAAAGAGGACATCGAAGAAGAATCAAGATCTTCGGCATCCATCACGCTGAACAAAAGAGGTAAGCGCGGGCAGAAGACGCGTCCAAAGCAGGCCAAGACCAAACCCAAAAAGCAAACAAAGCCTAAGCAGCAATCTAGGCCTAAAAAGAAAACAAATCAGGCTAAAAAGAAGCCACAGCCTCAGCAACTGAAGCAACGCGGCTGAGAGAAAGCAGATTGCCCCATAGAAGTCGATGGCATCCATTTGGAGTCCCAGTAGTTCCTAAGTTCAGTTCATGTACCGAAATACAAGATATGATGAAATTAGAAAGCAAAGAGTGTGAAAAGTTGTGCCGTGGGTTAGTCACCAGCTCTAGGTGCTCGGCTCGCTGCGTTCTCGTTTCGTGCTGGAAATCCATCAAAGCGTAGCTTTTCCAAGGCTGTAGCGCATTTCACACGCTTCGCTGGAGTTCTATAACTCGAATTGGCAGACAGGACTGAGAGAGTGAGAGAGCTACACAGGAAGTCTGTTCCAACCGAGGCGTCGGCGGCGTCGACAAAACTTTTTTGCCAACGCTGCTGGGCAAAACTTTCGCCGGCGTCGCTGAGGCTGCACAAAATTTGTGTCCAAAATATGATTTGTCTGCTTAAATTGCAGTCGAGCTTTAAAAATGTTTCGAGTCGGCATATTGCTGCAGCAGCAGCAGCTAAGCACTGCTCGGTCGGTCCTTTCACCTAAGAGCCGCCTAAATGCGCCTAAATGAATTTTTGCTAGTTGGCTGCCAAAAGTTTTGCCTGCACCTTTGAGTAAAGTTTGTTCGTGTGCCTCAAGTTTTTGCCCAAACATTGCCAAAGGCTAGGCTTCGGCTTGTTGCTCAACTTTTATAATTATTTGATTTGCTACACAGAAACTCTCGTCTCGTCTATCTGAATGTCTTCTGGGTGGATGTGTGGAAGCCTTTGCTGCCCAACTACGACAATATTTTCTCAACTTTTATTGAAAACTTTGCATTTTTTAAAATACATTGAAAATGGTTAGAGTGGATCTATCTTGGTTTTTTCTCAGCAAAATGAAGGACTGCAGGAAGCTTTCCAATTCTGTTCATATGAGACAGAGAGAGGCTAGAGCTGCAAAGCCATAGACCATCAATTGGGGCTCCACTCAATGGGTTCAGCCATCGATGACATCAGCAATTGTCATTATCGATGCTTCCATCCATGGAGTTATCAACTTCGTTTCCAAACTAACCAGAATCAATATAAAATGCATATTTAATTAATTTTAAGTAAGTCACCTTTCATCGCCAAGAGTTGATGTTGATACTTTCATGCCATATTTGTGGTGAGGCACGGAGCTTGAACAAAAAGCAATCAATTAACTTTAAACATATTTCATCGAGACTAAAAATAACAGAGGAAGAAGTCAAAACAGTCGCTGCATTCGAGTTAGAATTCACTTTTCGTATGCTGTCAAAATAAATATCAAAACTGACAAATTTTCATTTACAAGCAACACATTCTTTTCACAACTTTATGCCCATGCTGATCTAGCTAGAAAATAATGTTTCTAATTATACAGGGCTGAGAACGCGAAGAAATTTGGTAAGGTAGCACAGAAGACATATCAAAACAGCTGTTGCAACAAACTCTTCACATAGCCAGACTTTTGGGCCGCATCGATTACTTGGTTACTCCAAGAGTTAAGGTAAGAAATTGCTCTGTTTTGAGACTTCTCCCCGAGCCAACAACAACAGTTGATCTGAGACAGTTGGCGCTTGAAGAGTAACAATGCGACTAATGCGGCAGCTGCTTTTGACTCTGCTCTGCCTTGGATATCAGTTATCGGATGCGCTGGTGTCTTTGCCGTCATATAGGAGAACTAAGGAAGCGCCACAGGGTATGCCTCAGGATTTGAGGTATCTACCCAGGAGAGAAGTAAACGGCAAGCTGGTCCAAATGGGATCCATAACGTATAGCTCAGCTGCAATCAAGAATCAATCTAAACCAACCCTTGATCTTGTTGTCAAAGAGTCCACCTCGAACATTGATTGCTTAAACAATATTCTGATACTGTTCTTCACGGTGTATATAAGCTACTTGGTTCATGTGTTGCTCTGAGTGGCCGATGATACTATAGCGCAATAAAAATATACATGAAACGGCGCATCACCTTCTCCTCATAAATATTCGTTACATTTTCAGCTTGGGTTGTCAGCTCTGATGCATTACTTCAAACTTCATTCAGTAAGTCGTCCGACTTCGGGCACATATGTTGCCCATATGCATGTGCTAAGTACCCCAGCGACTAGGCAGCCACTCGCTATTCGCTTTCGTCAACTGCAACATAATTTATGACGCTTTCATTAAATGCGACAAGCGAGACAAACGCCCACACAATCACGGCTGGCAACGAATGCCCAACGTGCAACTGCCCAACGAGGTCCGTGCTTAAAATTTGTTTGCGCCCTGCCGTGTCCTGCCGTGGTCTGCCTTGCCTGTACCCCTGCCCTGCCCTGCTCCTCCGTATCGTATGCTTCCGCAATTGCGAGCGGCAGGGCAGCGAGAACTTTAACTCGGTTACGTGTGCCAGACAGTTGTCAGGCGGAACGCCATAGATGTCGGCAACATTTCACCCCGAACGGTGTCAATTTTTTAATGTCAAACGGTTAACTGGCATACCGCTGCACACGGCCAGGGATCGCTCGATCCTGCCGTCGCGCTCTGACATAATTAAAAGCCATTAATCACGTGTGCTGATTCAACAACGCCCACTCACAAGGACCAGCCCCGCCTATCGTTTGGGTTAATCAAGCCACTTGGGGCGATAGTCCGGGCTGAATTTAAATTGTGCAGCCAAGACAGCCCCAAAGCGGCTTGGCTCTATCGCCGCTCGTATCGCCTGTTACAGAATGTGTCCAACTGGACAAATTCTTTTTACACATGCATCGTTTTTTATTTTTTTGCTGTCTGATTTTCTTTTTTCTTCCTCTTCTCTTTTCAGATTTTTTGCAACGGGTTTTGTTTTTTTTTTTTTTTTGCAGCATTTTGGCGTCAATTAACGTTCTTTGTTGTGGCGTTACATTGGACACTTTTTCGGCCCTGACTCAGAGAGCCACGGTCATAGGCAAATCCATAGCCCTACGTAGATTGGATGTTGCGCTCCACTGCACGTCAATGCATAACCGTCTGGTCACACCAAATACTGAAGCATCTACAATGGGCCATCGACTTTAAACGGGGATCAGCAGCGGAGCATTCCAGCTATTGGAGTGCAGCCTTCAAACTCTTCGATGCACAGGACAAGTTAGTGTTTAGTAGATTATGGTATCATTATTAAGTAACAATCAGGTAACAAAAGAAGTCGATCTGAAATCACATTGATAAATACATATATATATTTGTTTTTTTTATACCCTGAACCCATTGAAAATGGGAAATCAGGGTATAATGTTTTTGTTGAAATGTATGTAACAGGCAGAAGGAGGCGTGGCAGACCCCATAAAGTATATATATTCTTGATCAGGATGACAAGCCGAGTTGATATAGCCATGTCCGTCTGTCCGTCTGTCCGTCTGTCCGTATGTATGAACGCGTCGTTCTCAGAACCTACAAGAGCTAGAGACTTGAAATTTTTTATGTAGGTTCCTGTATAGCACGAAAAGATCGAGTTTGTTTCAGAAATTCGATAACTGTTATCGTTTTATTGTTATCGATTAAAAACGAAAATCTAAATTAAGCTATAAAATTCTATCTAAATCATCTTTCTAGCTAGAGTCTTCAAATTTTGCATTTAGTGTTATGTAAGCCTTACGCAATTTCGGTTTTTGTTAAATTTTGGGTGCCACGCCCCCTTCGCCTCAAATTTGTAACTCCCGTATATCAAATACTAGAGACTTGTGCTTTGGCACATACATACATATGGATGACATGATCACGACCAACAAGTTTGATCAAAATCGTTGGCCTAGAAAAAAAGTTATTAAACATTTAATTTCCCATAACATTGGCATGCAAAGCAGCCAAAGAACAGCTGACGCAACGACTTGCGCTTGTGTATGCGTGCGCCTGTGCGTGTGTGTGTGTATATTTTGCTTGTAATGAACGTACATATGCATGTGTATATAAAAGAAATGAAGAATGCTTGGAATAGCGGATCTTCGCAGGGTTCAGGGTATACCCTAGTCGAGCGGTCTCGACTAGAGTTTTCTTACTTGTTTTTATTAAATTTTCATTTGGAGACTTATTTTTCTTAGCTTTTTCTTTCTTCCCAATGGCCTCCGATAGTAGAGGTATATCCTTTGTCAAATATATCTTACATCTGCATATTACTAGATACTAATCTCTCTAAGGGTGTCTCTAAGGGTGATTATAGTCAAGAATTGATGTTGATAGTTTAAAAAGTAGTCTATCTTATATCGGTAGTCAAGATGGATAAAATATATAAGAAAATGGAAGATAGAAATAATGGTGAATGAGTCTTAAGCCCATTGCTCAGCTCTTTTTGCCTTAAGATGTTACGAAAAGGACTTTATGATATTGTAATATCACAGATTTAAAACTTCAATTAATCGATCGTATTATGCAAAGACTATGGCAGTTGTTAACTGCCTTTATTGTAGCGCACAATTCGGGGTAAAAAGAGCAAAAAATGCCAACCGAAACGATATGACAAAACAAATTCCCATATATTCACAACAGCAACATACGCGCACACAGCCACACGGCACACACATGGACATGACACATGACACACGCATACACAGACACTAACACAGTGTGTGTGTGTGTGTGTTAGTGTGCATACCCACATACACACACACACACACACACACACACACACATATATATATATGCTAGGAAATGATATCAGCTACATGGCTGCTGTGGCGGCTCTTATATAGACTTATAGTCTCGCATATTGACCGCGACTGGGCAGAGTCCGCGACACCTTTGCTACAACACGCTAGACCGACCTGCTTCCCCCGACCCTCTGGCGCCCTTGCCGCCCGCCCCTTAAATCCGCCAATATAGTCGATTCTCAATTTGGATCCCAGCCTGAATGCGCATTCCATGCGGTCGTCCTAGGTGGGCGGACGGGGGACGCATGGGGATTGATTTTTAACGAGCGACAGCGACATCGACTCTGGATGGAGGCTAGTGAAACAGTCGATGCGCTATGAATGTTTTGGGCCCTCCGCTTGAGTGCGGTGTAAAAAATTATGGAAAAACAATTTTTAATGGACTTAAAATGCTGCAAATGGTGGCCATGTGTCTGTATTAAAGGGTTAAATGCGCATAAAAATGAAGGAAAAATATTTTGTTCAAATTGCCGCATGGGCTTTTGGCTTTGAAGTGGCCAATTAAACGAGTTAAGGTTTTATTTGAGTTCATGATGGCTCTGCCTGATTTGTGCGTGGCATAAAAATATCTCAACGTAAGGCAGTAACGTTGATCAAATAACCAATCGTGGACACTATGCTGGACACTCTGCTAGTATATCCCTTTTAGCAATCTCCCTCGTTGCAGGTATCACTCTTTCGACTTATCATATTCAAATGCTAATCAGTTTCGAATGACGGCAGCTCGACAATGGGCAATGAAAATGCAAATAGCTTAATGGAAGAACACGACCCGGGGCACAAACAAGACCAGGCTAAAACCAACAGCAACTCCAACTCCAGACACGACTGCAGCCCACCCAATCAAATCTTAAAATAATACACAAAACACCAGCTAACCACAGACATGGGCAGAGAAAGATAGAGAGAGAAACAGAAGCTGAAACAGGGCTACTACAGAGAATTGTTTTGCGGGTTTAAATTTTCGGGCACCAAAGCTACTTTGTGGCTTTAAGCAACAGCTAGGCCAGAACAACAATAGCTAAGTACCAAAGTAAACATGGCATAGATGTCGCCGAGAGGGCACAGCCTGGCCGCCCCAACTTTGACCACACGAAAGGCAACCGCGTTCTGGTAAACTTTATGCAAAACGCCCGCGGGCAATGCACACATGAAGGTGGACCGAAGGGGGCATCCAAAGGGGAGCCTGCACTATGTGTTAATTTTGTTGAACGTTATTGTAACTTGGCATGCGAGGGCGCAAACTGGAAAAGTGTTTTAATTGAATTATTTTCATTGTCGCCCCAGCCGAAATCCTGCTCTCCTTACCGCGCAGGAGCTGTGCCACTGCCAAAAGCCTTCTGGCATTATTAACTTCGTTCTTTTTATTTTCTGCAGCAATTTATGCAAACTTTCTAAAAAAAAACAGCAAGAGTTCGTGAAGTCGAGACTGGCCGAGTAGAAGGCACTCAGTCTTCTAAAAACTGTATATAGTTTCAGCTGGGATACCATTCAAAACTTTTAAGCTGTTTAAAATATATTTCATAATTCAATACTTAAAAAAAAAAAATTAAATAAAATAAAATAAATATTTGATAATCTGTAATTTCAGCAACGAAAATCCAATCTAGATCTTCATTGATTCCGAAAATCCAATTTATCTATGTCATCATCAGATGTTCTGTATAACAGATAAATCGACCCGTTGAGATATATTTTGTATATTTTGAGATAATTGAATTTAAATTACATATGCAAATGAGTTTACACCCCTTGAGCGCACTTTTAATGGGTAGATGCAACAAAAAAGAAGAAAAAGCTAAAGCCAAAGTAAAAGAACGCAAAAGTTAAATGAGTTAAACGAGCAATTTTATGAGCATGTCGAAAGTTTCACAAATGTCCCACAATAAAACAAGGGGTCCAATTGTGTGGGTCGTTCCGACCCGTTGCTCAGTTACCACGTGCCGTTTACCGTTACCGTGCGGTGTAAGCCCGAGGGCCTTGCACCTCTCACCTCGTATTTGTACGTGAGTTTTACTTGTCTAATTGTTTGTAAATGCAATTTGTATGGCCAGAGGTGAGCGAGTGCCGCATGTAAAATCAATCAATATGCATATATGTATGTATATGAGGACGTACATAGATATATCTACTCTAGGCATAGTCTTAACTACATCTACTCTACTACCGGTATATTCAAGACTCGAAATTTCAAGCTTCAGTAAAGAGCACCATCACGGACATTACACATGACCAATACAGTAAGTAAATCTGTAATATTAAAATAAGTTAGAAAAATCTTGTCGTGCGTCCCGACTAGGAGACACCCTGAACCCCGTGCTATCTGCCTTTTTAAAAATACTGCATAATTAGCATTTAGTATAAATGCACAGAAAACTTAATTCAATTCATTTTCAATTGTTTAGCGAATAGCGCCATCTATGTTTCGATAGAATAGGGCCATCCATTTTTCAATTCAATTGAACAGCTGATAATTCGCAAATCATAGCGCCATCTACTGGGAATATGTACACTAACCTTGTGGTTCTCAGAATTTTCTAGATGCACACAGTTCAATGTGTTGTGTGTATGTGTAGGAAGATTGTTTGCTTTGCGCTGCCCCAGGTCACGTGTTTGGCCGATTGGCCAAACGTTTTGTTTAATAACTTCTGCGCGAATTAATGGATTTGAATGATCAACATATTTTATTAGATTTTTTTGCAATTTTTTAAAATGCAAACCCATTCAATTATTGGCTTTGAGTGCAACTAACCTCAATTTAAATATTTGAGGAAATTTGGAGCCGGTATCCAAAATTTAACAAATATCAAAGTTACATAAAATAGATATTACACTAACCAAAATTTGGGGACTCTAACTTCAAAATCGTGAGAGATATAAATTTTAAACTAACATTCGACAAAGTTTTTAACCGATAACATTAAAAGGGGCAGTTATCGATTATTTGAAACAAACTCGATCTTTTCTTGCTATACAGCAACCTACATAAAAAATTTGAAGTCTCTGGCTATTATATATTCTGAGATCGAAGCGTTCATACATACGGACAGACGGACATGGGTATATCAACTCGGCTTGTCACCCTGATCAAGAATATATATACCTTATGGGATCTGCCACGCTTCCTTCTACCTGTTACATACTCTCCAACAAAAACATTATATCTGATTTCCCATTTTCAATGGGTTCAGAGTATAAAAAATATGTATTGAAAATTATAAAGACTATCCGTACAGAATAAAGATACACAGTGTAGGGCAATTGGCACACAATTGAAATATAAATGTATGAAAATACCATTTAAAGTTTAAGTTATATATTAACAGAAATTTTGAATTTCAATACTATTTCAGTTATTTGATTGTTCATTATCATCTATTTGAAATCAATATTCATCAATTATATTCGAAATATTCAGTTTTGTCTTAAGACAACCATATCGCTTACATATGATAAATATATACATATATAAATATGATTCAAATGGTCAATAATATAGTTGAGAATTGTTTTTTATAAATTAGCTATTTTGCTGGAAAATCTTTACACCTTTGAATATTATTTTTTGTGTAACATTACAAAGCCGAATTATACCATCAGGCAATATCTAATTATAAACTATAAATAACTAAGTATAAAACTATAGAGAATTGAATAAATTCAAATCTTTAATGTTCCATAACTGTCAGCTGTGATCATCAAACAAAATGTCCACATAGAGACTAAATTTTCAAATCAATAGAGATGCAATTATCTAGCCCTTAACGTTACTAGCCGTAAATAAGTTATGCCAAACAATCACACAAACAGACCCATACATATATGTATATATGGATATATGCACTATAATCCCCTGCACATTCTTATCGCATCAGGCAAAAACATTTTCAATTTCAATAGGCTAACGAGTTGTTTTTTATTTCTATGAGCCAAAGAGCAACGCGTGTAAAAATTGTTCGCCAAAAAGGGCTAAAATGAAAATGGAAATTGCCAAAAAGCGGTCAAAAGAGCAGGAGCTGCAGCCACAACAACAGCATCAGCTACAGCAAGGAAATAAGCCATTCACACTTTCGACTGTCTATGTGTGTGGGTGTGTGAATTCTAATTCAAAGGCCAAACAGCAGCCACAATAGCAACACATCGCCCCCGTCCAAGGCAACCCAATCAAAAAATGGCAACTGGTTGGCAGGTGCAGGAAGGAGTTGGAGCTGGTGCAGGGGCTAAAGCGGAGAACGATGTGCAAAATGTTCTTAATTCTCAATTCATATGCAAATTTATTTTATCGCCAGCCCTGCTGCTGCTGCGGCTGCTACTGCTGCCTGCAACAACAATGAAGGATTGTGGCTGCCTGCCTGACTGACTCACTGGGCAAAGTGGAAATCATCCATTCACACACTTACAAACCAACACACACACCCACGCCCACACACACACACACACTTGTGCACGAGGCTTGACTTTTGTGGTTCAGTTTGGATTGGCACTGGGGAATGCAGTCCGTGGGGAATGTATAGAAGATTAGTGGGGGTGTCAGCTCGTTATTGCTTGTAACTGTGCCGTTTTCTGGCTCTGCTAATGCGTGGCCTTTCAGTTCTGTAATTGATCGCACACATTAAAAAGTGCATAACCATTGAAAAAGTGCCTAAATGGTTACATTTTATGTAGGCAAACAATAATTGCAAAGAGCGCCCCCATTTGGTCTTCTTTTTCCCGCTTCCTTCGTGCTGTGGCGTTTATTGCCTCACTTAGTTAGTTATGGTGGGCATTGTCAGTGGCATTTGACCCGTCGGTAGTTGACGCCATCATCAACACTTGGCCATAATTAAAAGCTCACGCAACATTTGCTGCCACATCTTGGCTTGTCACTAATTGCTGGCCCAGACTTCTTTCTCTGCTGTTCATGGTTCAAATAACGATTATGGCCAGAATCTGGCTTCTGCCTGGCTAGTTGGCTGGCTGGCTAGCTGGCTGGCTGGCTGGCTACCTACCTAGACACTTATTCGAGCACAAAGGCTGGCATTGCCAAGTGCCAATTAGCAAGCAAAATAGATTGTAAATTTTAATGACATACACGGCCCGTACAAGTGGACAGCGCTCGGTCTTTACTTTGCTGTACTTTACTTTACTTTTTTTTACCAACTCTCTCTCTCCCTCTCTCTGTGTCTTTTTTGCTGCCGGCCACTTTGAAGAGAAGAACTCCTTTCGCAGCGCCTTGAAAGAAGTCAAAGGCGTTGACCGCCTGCTGCATCATTGAATATAGAATACACTAACAGAGTGTATCTATGTCCACTGTGTTGCTAACCTTATGCATCTGACTATGTGTTTGAGGGTTTATGTGTCTGTTTGTGTCCACTTCAATTAGAAAGACTTTCACCCATTGCAAAAGGAGGCTAAAAGACTTGAAAAACACTTCCGGTTTTTCTTTCTTTTTCCTCTTTTTCTGCCTCACCCATGCTTTACTTTTGTATGCGCCTTGGTAAACGTTTGCAATTACTTTGAAATTGCGCAGACGTGCGGACCCCGTCAGAGACGGAGCTCGAAAAAAACTGTCTACCTTCAGTATGACGACACAAGCAGCGGCCATTGTAGCACAACATGACTTCCGCTTCCGCTTCGTGGGTATCTGTATGTGTGTGTGTGTGAGCGTAAAGTGAAATCTATTCAAAGCCTTATACGAGCTGCTCCTTGATTGCCTTTTTTCGTCATCAACTTCAGCGCCTTCAGCAGTCCCATTTTTATACCCATTTTCTTTCTCGTTCTCAATCCCATCATCCCAATTGTTGACCAATCGCTTGGCCAGCCAACTCTAAGTCTTTTTAGGGTCTCACGCTGCCCATTCTTTTTGTCATCATTCATCCCGATCACGACAATGCCTAAAAGATTCACTTTACAAAGCTCTCCCAAGACTTAACTGAAGCACACGACAAATCCAACATAATGAAATTAAGACATTGCTATATTCACTCATGGCAGAAGATCTACAGCCCTTTAAAACATTTTTTTGCACATGGACTTTCACATCGTGATTATGTCATTTATATTTTTACATTTGACACACAGATTCCAAATTTCAGTCTCTAGCTTCAGCAAATTTCAAATTTAAATAGAAATCGAATTCTACGGATTCTTTTATCACTTTCATCACGGTACAATTTTCTTTAACTATTTTTTTACATTTATCGTCTCTTCTAGTTTCAATATCCCAATAAATCGATACAAATATTATTGGATTCATATTTTTATTGATTTTTGAAGATTATATCCAATAACTAGCATACATGAGAAAAGTACAAAGAAATATAAATAAGTAATATATTATAATATAATAATATAATACAATAATATATTATATATAGAGTACGCCAACCGATCCTAGATCCAATCTTAACCAAACTACATTTTTCCATATATTGCCAAAGCCAATATACTTTTTTCAGTCTCGCAGCACCGGAAGTAACACACATGCAATTATGTATGCTTATTGTGGTGCATCCTGTAGGAAAGCCTCAAACAAGACCCAAACTCTGTATTGGGCTCATTAGAAAAGTTGTCTGGGCGTAGAGGCAGAACCCAACATTGACCATAAAATAAATTGAAGTTGCAACAAAAACACAAAACTTTGCCTGAAAACGACCAGAAAAACACAAATGCAGCGTGACACAGAGCAGGACAGCTGAAACGGGTTGCCGGAATAGCATGTATGCCCCTGCTACACTGGACATATGTCAATGCAAGGGGCGCTACCCGATTCCACTGGGCAAAAGCGAGGCGATAAGAACAACCAACCAACGGCGATAGTGTCACAAAACAAATACGTTGCCTAAAAGCCGCAAAACCAACAAAAGCAACAAACTACACACGACACGGCAGCACATAGCATACAACAACAACAGCAACATGTGACCACTAATGTTGACCCGCACACAAATAAATAGGCAGAGCTGCAGATAAAGCAAGAGACCAATTGAGGTGGCGAGCATTACAGTCTGATGCGGTTAAAAAATTACATTTAAGTTTCCATTGACTGTACTATATTTTGCATACTTTACATAATGTGCTTTAAATTGTTTAATTTCTCTATTAGCAGCAGTGAATTGCACCAAAGAATGGAAGTCTGAAGTAGGGACGCGTTATAATATACTCTATGAAGCACACAATTATTCACGATGTGAAAAGGGCATATGGCCAGCTGGTATTTGTCCACATTTCGGCCATTCTGGTATTCAAGCCAGAGACTCTAAAATTATTCCGAAAAAGCCCACAATAGGCGAGGCAAATCAACAAACACTGTATAACAGAAACGATTATTAAATTTGGCACATATACTCTGATAAATCTATATCTTTCTCAAGGGCTGTATAAAAAATAATAACTGTTTTGGATATTGACCGCTATTTGGGTCGTAGCTAATCGGGTAAAACGATATGTGTTGCAGTGTTGCAATTAGAACTAATAGATTTAACATACTGCTAACCTTGTCTATCAACGATATTGCTGCACCTCAATGCCATTGGCCTCTTTAAAGCTTTCACTAATGCTGAGCCTCTTCATAAAAGCAATGCGTCTGCCTCCGTTGAAGACAGAAGAAAACACGTCGCCAGCCATTCTACTTGATTCCTTTTACAGATTTTATTGAATTGCTTAAATAGTTAAAGTAACGAGTGAAGCTAGCGAGTAGCGTGCGACGAGTAACGAGTGCTCAGCACTTTAGTGTCATTGCCTATTTTGAGGCGCACACAATTTTTGAAGTGCTACGTAAATATTTTCTAATAAATTTTGCGCTCCCATTGCGGGACGAGCTGCGGCTCGCAACCCTGCTAAGATTTCATTACGTCGCACTCGAGGGCTTCTGTGCTTGGCTCGCTCTCGGGTAAAGCAGAATGGAGCTCCGAACACGTAATGAAAATTCTTGCTACGTAATTAGCAATGCAGCTGAGCAGGAGGCGAGGCTTTGAGTATTTAAGTGTGTTTTTAATACGCATCAACGGGTTGCCGGATGCTGGACTGCAGAGATGTTGGAGCCGGCTCTCCTTTCACACTTGACATATGCAAATGTGCATTTGAAATGGATTTATTTAGTAGTACGTGGCCAGCCATTAGTCGTAATGGGCCTTCAGTCGTAATTCAAGCTATGGCGGCAGCAGCAGCTCATAATGATTACAATAGTTAATAGGCCCCAAAAACGGCAGGGTATGCAGCACTGCGGCTGTCCACGAGCAGCTGCGACACTCGCCAACAGTTCAACTCATTGTCTGCATTCAAATTATTTACACATTATCTGCAGAAGGCAGCCAAAAGGATGACACTAGCTCCCTGAGGCAATGCCACACACACACACACACACACGAGCAGGGATGGAGAGAATGAGAGAGAAATAATACTCATAGAAAGTCAGAGCATTGTTATTTTAATAGTTTAAGTAACCATAATATGTTGAGTACTTTTTAATAAACTTGAAACACAAGCAAATGTTTTGTTTGCGCGCGAAGGACTCTGGGGACTCTCTGGGGCTCTGTGCACCGGCAGTTAGAAAGCAAAGAAACTACAACACGAAACGCCAAGATTTATGCAAACCAAAATGTTGCCAAAAATTACAATTTAATGGAGTAGACACTCAGCTCCTTGGTCTATTCTATGCTGTGCTGTGTGCGGCACATAATGAGCAGCGACCAAGTTGTAGCCAAACTTGCAGCCCAAGCACAAAGACAGCAAATGAAAGGGATCGGGAGGCCAGGGTGCAACAGTAGTCGTCGAGTGGCCAACTCGCAGTGTAAGCAAAAGTAACTTCTCTAATTTGGTAGGAAATATGAAGCCATTAAAGCTGCAGCAGACATGGCGAATGGCAACATCTTGACTGCGCCACAGACACACACAGACGAACGCGCACACACAGGACCTCGGGCCATGTGGCACCCAGCAAAAGTTGTCCTCTAGAGAGTGTGAAAATAAATTCTGAATAAGGTGGAGATGCCAACTGCTTTGCATGTTTCGCCTCGTTTCCAACGTCAGTCCGGCCGAAACGCTAGAAACATCTGTTGCATTTTTTTCCATTGCTACCCATCAAAATTAGCTGCGATAGGGTATGTTGAATCATTGACGGACACGTCTGCACTCCACTGTACATAACCTTGATCAGCGCCATTCCCCTAATTTAATATAATAATTACAGATAAGGGCAGACGATGGCGAATACGAAGTAAATTAAATATATATTAAATTAAGTTAAGGTTTAATCCTTTTTAATAACAATGACAAACAATGCTTCTTTCAACTAAAATAATTGATCCATCTTGTAAGAGCCCACACCTTTGAAATCCAGCAACAAACACTTCAATGGCAGAAATCGAAAACATTTTCTTGAATCATTAGAATTGATTTCTTACCTAATAATACGCCGGAATCAGTTACCCTTCAGGACTTTGAGTATTTAACTGTATACAGCATATCTATTAGTCTAGCAGTTCCCACAACGTAGTTCAGCAGAAATAATTTAACACACACACATTACACAGACAACATAAAAAATAGGAACAACAAGAATTCTCTACACGTACATATATTTAATTGCCAACTTTCAAGTGACAAGCAGCGAGAAAAATAGCCGTTGCTAAGGCTGGATGCCCGTCCGGAAGTGAGGAAGTCCGTATCCGGCTGCCATCACATACACTGGCCGTGGACTGCACTTAATCACTGCTACGACCAGCTGTGCAGCTTCAGCTCGTGCCTTGTGGTCAAAGTTGAGTGTGGGACTTTTTTTACAACGCTATTTTATGGAAATTTATCGCTCTGCAAAAATAAGACACCTGCTTGGTTCATTTCAATTTTCCACTTCAATTTCATTTGTTGCAGAGCTGGAAATGATTTATGAATAGTCAAACAACTCTACTGAACCGTCGATGTGAATGCATCTTATAGCTGGACAATTCCCCTCCATATGCTTTCAAGGGCTTCCTCAAGATACTTCGAATACATAGTTTCAATATTAGATATATGTTAGGTTATATACACAAGATAAAATCGCCACCTTTATAAATCGCCATAATATGTATGTCATTTAGCCGTATACCTCAATTTTTCCTAATGGCACGAAGAAGCGAAGAGTTGCGCTTTCTCATGTATGTATGAATCCAGCTTTAGAAAATAATGTTCTACTGATACACCCACTACACTACACTACGGATACCGCACTAAAATGGTTATTGAGTCGGGAACGAGTATTATGCAGTCAGTTAAGCTATAACTTCTTTATATAAAAACTAAAAGTCAATTTCAGCGGATCCTATATCTTACTGGCATTACACAGGGTGCGTTTCACACCTGAACTATGTTGACCACCAGGTGCAGCTGTTCATTTCCAATTGGATTTTAAATAAGAAAAGTGTTGTTCACCGCAATGACGGCTGCATAAAATTAAGTTTGTTTTAATTTTCGTTGATTAATTGCATTGTCAGGCGGGATGAAATGTCACTCATGAGCGAGAACGTGGCGCTCCGATGGAAACCGCATGCCAAGTGTAAAATGTCAGCTTTATACATATACACATATATATACACATATGTATATAAACGGGTTTTTAACACAATTTGGACAGCATGTGCCATTTAATTGTAAATTAAAATAATACCAAATATACATATTTACACGAGGAGCCGGCCAAATATCATTTTAATTGTGCTGCAAGCCATATCTGGCCAAAAAGAAATGCAACGTGCGAGTGCGAGTGCGAGTGCGAGTGCTCGACTTTTGGCATCTGAACATGGGCACCGGAGGCAACTGTTCAGCCAAATTGCTTTTAAAGCACCGCGTAAATTTCAATTGAAATTCTGGAGGCGTATCACCAATAATGTCGTACATTAAGTTGACTTTTGTTTCGTTATTTTGTATACATATATTTATATATGTAGATACACCTTTTTTTTGCAACAAAACAAGTTGTTATATTGTGGCTGTGGTTGGGTTCGGGCTGGGTCTAGGCCATCTAGTGCACTGGATATCCATTTTAATGGTCTTGGGTGTTCTAAATTCGGGTATTAAATGGAACGTAAATTGCTAACTGCCTCAGAAGTGGACACCGATTTGCATAAGTGCCCAGCAAACGGCAACGGCAACGGCAACAACAACAGTAAACTGGTGTTCAACAGGATATTAAATTTTGTGTTGACTGCTTTTTTGTCTTGACCAAAACTAGTGCGTAGAACCTTCTTAACTATGGCCATTACCATGCCAAGCACAAGCTTTTGGTTTTTTCTATTCAAAAACAAAAACTTTTGAAGCATTAGCATAAAAAAGTTGGCAATTAGGCATGCGCTTTGACTATATCATATAGTCGCGCAGATAAATGGAAATTCTCATAATATACAATAAAATAACTGCGTCAGAAAAGAATCATACTTCAGCCTAAAATACAAATTGGACTCTATTGATGACTAGAAACTAGCTTATTCAGATACTAGATATACATTAACCTGACTTGAAGCTAACTCTTATAGTTGAACTCTTGTCCGCATAAATCTGAATTCCAGATATAAAGTCCATTATTGTCTGCAACTTAAATGTGAATTCAAAATATATAAAAGTTCCATTCAAATGCCAAATTTATCTTAGATCTACCTGTTGCGCACCTCATCTGTATGACAGCACCTTCTTGGGAACTTCCTTTGCTGTTTGGTTATTCAAGACTTACAGCTTTCTAATTTTGAATTTTGTTTTATTGCGGCATGCCTAGAATATTGCCTTGCCCCCCTCCAACATATTCGATCAATAAGACGATTTTAATTTATGCATTTATGGATAACTGCAAACAGAGAGTAAAAATCATTACACGCATGCGAAATTAGTTACGTTGGCTTACAAATTGCCAAACATTTCTTATGACATCGCTGCCTCTGGATATAATTATTCTGTTAGAGCAGACGAGGCATATCCTCATTTAAAACAGCAATGTAAATAAGATTATCTAACTAAATAATTACTTCGAAATTTACAATGATTTAGTTAGGCAAGTATCATTAAGTCTAACTAATTTTGTACTGTACATCGAACAACATCTTGACCCGTCAATCAATGTTAATCTTTATCTTATATGGCACTCGAATAGCTACATATTTCATGACAAGTCAGGACAAGTACGTAATAACCTGACTTTAACGTACTCCATGAAACTATTTTCCATATTTATTTTTGGCCCAAAATAAAGTAAAAACAACATCAGTAATCCGAAAAAAAATGTTTAAATTATTCTGACAATGTTTCAACTGTGTTCATCAGTGCGCGAAACTGTTTCAAGTAAAAATTTTCAATGGAAATTAATATTAAAACTTGACTAGAGCAGGATATATTCAGGCAACCCTCGCATATCAATCCTTGGAGCAGATCCACTTATAGCTGGAATAGCCTGGCCCATACGAGTTCAATTACGACATTGTGTATGATTAATGCATCTGGAAATTGAGTCTAGCAAAAAAGTGCTGAAGGAAGCCTTCAGCGGAAGACAACAGCCGTTAAGACCTGTGCTGCGTCTCCCGTCAGGCACAGCTCAATTAATGATTGACTGCACGTTGTGATACCGGAGTGAGGGTAACTGCAGTAATTGACTTTTAAAAGGAAGCAACTGGCGCCCAGCGGAGACAGGGAACGTGGAATGTACCCCTAATATAGTTGACAAGAGCTGAAGAGATGGCACCTTCATTTTGCAACCAGGATGAATCATACAGAGTTCCATGCAGTTTCCTCTTCCGTTATGGACTCGAGCTAGGTTGGCTCGATTCCGTTGGCCATCCCGCAACTTATTAATGCACTGCATGTCTTCGGGGCTTAATTTAATTCTTTAAGCGGCTCTCTTTTATCAGCGTATCAGCGGCGATAAACCGCACACGCACCCATAAACCTCGATTTCTTGTGCACGGGTCTACGAAATGACCTTAAAATTAAATTGGCAATTTTTATTATTACGGTCAACATGTGTGCTTTATATTTGCCTACCTAATTGAGTTAGGATCAATTGGTGGAAATACGCCTACGATCGCAGCGCTGATCGCATGGCCCACAGGTAGGACAGCTAGCCGCTCACATTATAGTGGGGAACCGGTCGCCAGCCATCTACAATACAATTCAATATGATAATCCAAATTCAGCTGAGGCTACCCAGTGATCCATCGGGCGGTTCGCACGTTCGGACAACTCGCGTCGACTCGCATCGAATCGAATCGAATCGACTCGACTCTACTCGTCTCGATTCCAGCGCGAACGCAGTCCGCATATTAAGCAGGGGCGCAGAGGCTCTACTTTGGGTATATCCGAGTTTTAGCAACAGCTCATTATGCTCGTTTTGTAGTATTTTTGCGAATCTGTTTTCGTATATAAATCTAACGTGTTGCGCTGAGCTATCATCACTTCTTTGGTGGAAACTTAAGTGTCAAGTTTAGCTCCTGCTGTGATCAGTGCGCGTCTACAAACAAAACCCGTTCAACTTCCTCAATTCGACATATTTCGAAGGACTTTTAACAGCTAATACCCAAACATCAGTTTCGACATGAAGTTTAGTGTTGCGTTTGCTTTGTTGGTGATCGTCGGCTTTGTGGCCATCGGCGATGCCTTGCCAGCCAGGAAAAGTGAGTTGCCAGGCCAGAAGTGAAAGGACAACACTTAGGAACGTTAGCTTTAATGAGCTCGCTCCGGCCCCCCTCCCCCCTATCTCCCTGTCCCCAAAACTAACTGAAGATTCCTAACTCTTGACTAACACAGCAGCGTCTTAAAGTCTTTGAAGTCGAAGATCCTTTTAGAACTCAAATTCTGTTCACAAAATAATCTTCGTCTAAATTCAGCATTAAATGTCTAAGTGTTGGAAGCTTTGGGCTTCAGTCTTACTCGCATTTCACTAGCCGTTGACCATTTCGAATGTTGTCATGTCGTTTCGTTCCATAACTCACCCATTAAACCATCCATCTGCATGCTTTCTCTGTACGGGCTTTCACTGAAGATCGGCAATACCTTGTTCCAGGAATGGTCTACTACCAGCAACCCGCCGCCGCCGAATGGTATGGATCTGCTCCCCAGCAGAGGATTATGTACATGCAGTACGTGCAGCCAGGACGCACTCATGCACGCTCCACTCAAGCGGCCAGCGCACTTGTGGCGGGTGAAACCGTTGCCACAGGCACATATCTGAAGGGTAAGCATGTCCACCTAGTCGCCATCCACTAACAGTCCCAACTAACCCGAATCTTTCCTGTTTATCTAACAAAGATTGCAATCACGCAGAGTCCGATGTGGCAGTCAGCGGCGATGGCATTAGCGCAGAGAGTGCCCAGGCTGATGATGTCCTGAGCGCTGCCGGTGCTCATGGCGCCAGCTCCGTCGCCGAAGCCTATCCTGATGAGGCACCTGTGGTCCAGATCGCTATTGACAGCAGCGACAGCGTCGATGCCGAAGCTCAACCGGCTGTGGCTGAAAGCGACGATGCCGCCAAGGTGCCTCGTGACTTTAACTTTGCCGCCGAGGAAGCTACGCCAGCCGTTGAGCAGCCTGTGCCAGAGCCAGCTGTTGCCCAGATTGGTGCTGATGACGATGTGCTGCCCGCTCCAGCACCAATTGCGCCCGTCGCCGCTGTCGTGCCCGCCAACCGTTATCTACCCGCCAAGAAGAAGGTGATCGTCGAGCTGGATCAGTCTGCCGAGGATGCCGAGGAAGCGCAGGTAGCTGCTTTTGAGGATGAGGAGGTCGAAAACGCTGTTGCCGATGATGTCGAAGAGGATGAGGAGGAGTTGGCCGTGCCCATCAAGCCTGTGGCTAAACATCCTGCTCGCGTGCCCAATGCTCGCCGCCCCGCTGCCAAGAAGCCCGTCCCTGTTGCTGGCAAGCCAGTGAAGAAGCCCGCTGCTCCTCTGCCTGCCGGCACCTTCTTCCCCATTGACTTCGGTGGCACCAACGGTGGCGCCATTGCCATTGCCAATTCATTCAGCACTGGTGAGGGCGGTTCTGCCACATCGCACGCCATCGCCTACGGCTCACCTGAAGCTGTTCGCGCCCGCGTCCGTCCCAATCCCAGCAAGCGTCATTAATTTGTTGCTGCCATAACTGTCCACGTGCTCCATGACTGACGCTCAGCCCATTGCGACGCCACTTGAATACTTACCATCAATTCTTGCTAATGCACCACAGGTGCATCGATACTTTAACTTTGAGTCCGCGCCGAGTCTGTAATCAAAGATTTTTGTAATTATTAGCCAAATTGTAAACCTTTCTGAGCGCATTTCAATAAAAGTTCTTTCTGTTAAAAAAAAAGAAAAAAACATGTTTGATTAGCTAGCCGAAAAACATTTTTGCCACACGCAATGTATTTCCAATTTATTTCGTATATTTTCTTTCTCTGCTTTTCTATATATATATATCGAAGATCAAACCTTATTCGGAACCAATTTTAAAGATTAATAAACAATAAATGCTTCATATAAAAATAAGAAAATAAAGAAAAACAACAAAATTTCATACAAAAACAGTTGCTATCATTTCGACTTAACAGCTAATGGTTGTTCCACAATTGCGATATAATGTGATTAATTAACTTTGCTTATTAATCAGCATATATTGCACGAGTTGTGCAATGCATGCATCTGCTATATGGATTTTGAAGACACTACGTTTAACATCAGGGTTTTTTTCTTTCTTAACAAGAACCTCTGAAACTGATCATATGTTTCAACGCTACACAGCTGTTGACTTGGAATTATTTATAACTTTTAGGTATATTACTAAATTGGAGTGAGTTATATATAAAAACGTAATTATTAACTCCGAATGGTATTGGGACTGCCGCTCTATCAGTAACCGTATTTGTCTTGCAGTGAGGTCATGACATCGTTGGCCAAATTGCTGAGCCTTCCGGCCACCTTGTGAACGCCCTGACGCACGCTCTCCTTCACATCGTCCAGATCCGGTGCATTGAAGTTCACGCCAGTCGCATAGCCACCACTACCTATAAATCACGAAGTATATGTATATACGAAATAACTATTTTTTTAGTTTCAAAAGCGGTTTTACCACGATTTCCCATGCTGCCTCCTGGGGTGCCATCACCGAAGTAGTCGGAGGAAGATATGGCGCGCGAGCCCTGGAAACGATTTAGATTGGCGCTGATATCCGCCGACGATTGCTCGCTTGCAAAGTACTGATCGGAGCCAAAACCCTTGGCGTTGCCGAACTTTTGCTGTGCCACGACGGGATCGTTGGGATTGATGGTTTTGCTTTTGCTCTTGTTTGGGGCTGATGCGGTGCTCCTAGGATTAGGCTTGTCGTAATCATTACTAGCGGCAAACATGGACGTAATGTTACTATGCGTCGTTCCGATGGGCTCTATTGTCTCATAGCCCAACGCATCCAATTCGAATTTGTCCAACTTGCTGGTGCTATTGGAACTCTCCTTCTTATCGCCACCGCCGCCGTACAAATTCAGCGAATGGTCATTAAAAAAATTATCGTTTTCCAAGGCAGCCAGTTTGCTCTGGGCGCTCGCTTTGGGAGCAGCCGACTGCTGAATGGTCTCCATGTCGCTTAAAGCAGAGTGCGCCACATCAGAGCCCCGCAAGTTGAAGCCCATACCCAGTCTCTCCATCTGCTTAGCCTTGGCAGGATCGATACTCTTTAACTTAGCTTCCTCTCGAGTCTTTTGCACCGACAGATCTTGATATGCCAAACGCATGCTAGCTACAGTTTCCATCTCTTCCTCTGCGGTTTGCGGCTTCTCTATGGATCCAGCAACAGCTGCTGCCGTTTTACTCTCATTTGCCGCATTGGCACGCGCTTCAATATCCGCAAAGTTCGTGGTTACCTTCGTCGCACCCAGTCCTCCAACCTTGCGTGCTCCCAGCTTAAATGAAAACATTTCGACCATGAGTGAACCAATTTTAGTTCGCTTGACCGATTTACTTACTGCTCCCTTCTTAGGTTGTATCTTGCGCACACCTATGGACGACAGAACCGCTGAAGGCGCCACAACTGCATTGAGAAGATCGACGCTGGGCTCTCCAATTGAAACGTTCGTGTTAGGTCCAGCAGAAGGCTTGGCGTCCAACTGCAAGGATTGATAGAACGGATTAGTACTTTGCTAAAATTGCCACGCTCAATAATAGGAAAAAAACTTCAACTTTAACTTGAAATGTAGCAAGGATCTCGTGTGATTCTGTTAGCTTTACCTTCGCATTGTTGGCTGTGTTGCTAATGTTATTGTTCTCCAAGTGCGCGGTGGCATTGTTGTTGTTGCATTGGGCAAAGAAGTCTTCCTCCTCCTGGTCCTCCCCGCCGGCCTCATTGCCTTCGTTCTTATCCGCTGCCGGGTCCAAGTGTAGCTGTACGTGTGTTTGTGTGAATGTGCGGGTTCAGAGAACAAAATACAAGTAAAGCGCAAGCGAGAGCAACACAAGTGTTAGTTGGATTCGGTGTTTAATAAACTTCAAGCTCAAAATGTAAACAAAGCAAAAAGTTGACAAAAAAAGGGGGTCCAACCCGTTGCTTACCTTGGTGCCGTGCACCTTCATCGCCTGCTGAGCAAGCGCTGTCAGTTTGTCCCTGTACAGCTGAGCCGCCCTCGAGTTGTATTTGACTTGAGCATCGCTGCTGCTGCAGTTGTGGGCGCGGAAGAATTGAGCGGCATTAGCATTTCCACCTAGTTGCATTTGCCGAAGCTGCAGCCAAGTCCAGTTGGTGTCCAGATTGGTGCTCCGTACAAAGGTCAAATGCACGCCGAGATTGCGATGAACAGCAGAGCAGTCGATGCATATGAAAATGCCATACGTGACAGAGGACCACGTAGGCGCTTTTGTGGCACAATCAAAGCACGACTGCAAGAAAAACGAACATCAACAATTTAAAATCAAAAGCTGGAAATTATATTAACTCCTAATTGTACCTTATTAGCTGGCTGCGCCCGTAAGCGACTAAATACGGCCTCGATTTCTTGTTTCGTGGGTCCCACTGCATTGTTTGACATGGTATTGGTGGTTCGCTGCACTAAGTTTCTTTATTAATTTGTTATGGATTGTAAATTGTTTTCGTGGCTGGCTTCGCCTTTGCCTGCGCCTGATGTGTTATTGCTCAGCAATTACAGTCAGCAGTAATGCTATTTGGCAGTTGAAGCTGAACGTGGACTGCTTGTTGAACACAGCTTATAGAAACGCTTTAAATTTAGATCAAGTGCATCTAAGAACTTTTTATTTTTGATTCTGCCCCTGTGTTAAGAATTTTGACGTGTGTTTTTCGTTCCAGTCTCTTCCACGTTCACGTTAGAGATGAGCACTTCACACTTACACAGTTACCAGTCACAGTGGCAAATATCAGCTTGAATAGCCGATATCTGGAAATCACAAGTACATAGTTGTAAACTTTTCAATTCGGCGCATCACTAAATCATTAGCACATATTATTCTTATTCGATTATAATATCAGCCAATTAGTATTAATAGACAAAGATGTGAAATATGCATCAGGCAAAGATGTGAAATATGCATCATAAAAACAGAACGTAATTATTTATTCCTAGATTTAACTTTAAATCTCTCGCAGATTCTATGATTGTCATGTGAAGCAGGATTAGTTATCGATAGTTAGAAACTATCATATTTCATTTAGAAACCTTTACGATTTTTCAACTCAATGAAAAACTCATTTCATAGAAATTACTCATTTGACACTGTTAGATACTGTTTATTCCCTGAATATTAAATACACAAACACGACTTGTTTCAAGCATCATTTATCGAAAGCCTATTGCAAACAATATAGATTTATTAAAGACCTAGTACTTCAAGATTTTTATGTACAGAAGAAGTATACCCGGCTTGCTGCTTCCAGCAACAACATAATGTTAAGGAACAGCTGACTTAGATTAAGTCACTATATGTTATGAGTTTTTTTTTAAATCTATCCAGTTATTCTCTAGTCCATTTGTGCGGTTTAAGCCGTGCTTTGTATTAAACTCCTTACATTAAATTAGTTTCTTCCTTTTGAAGAACTTTATAATGGTGGTGAAAACTGTCAAGGAATGCTAAATTCTTGGGTGACCACAGCTACACATATGTAATTTGTAACCTTAAAAATGTTTTGTTTACTTTTGCGCCACACGCGTAATTCCCGTCAATTACTTTTCAAGCAAGCTTTAAATTCGCACGTTTATACAGTCAGCAATGCGTTACACACTACAAGATGTAAGTGAATTGACTCCGGCTCAGCGTTGGCCACAGCTGTGATACGAAATAATTCGCGCAGATTATGAAATTATAGTTGGGCTGTTTTGCTTTCAGTACTGCGGCACGGCGAATACGAATGGAAAGATCCCAAATCGTCGGATGAAATGTAAGTAACTAGTCACGCGAAAGCATATGTTACAGTAATATTTTCCATGATGCAGCGTTAACATAACATATATTGACAAAGATGGCAAACGCACCCAGGTGCAGGGGAAGGTGGGCGACAACGTTCTTTACCTGGCGCACAGGCATGGCATTGAGATGGAAGGCGCCTGCGAGGCATCTCTTGCATGCACAACGTGCCATGTGTATGTAAAGAACAACTATCTCGAAAAGCTGAACGAAGCGGATGAAAAGGAGGATGATCTGCTGGACATGGCGCCATTTCTGCGAGAAAACTCCCGACTTGGCTGCCAAATACTGCTCAATAAAAGCATGGAAGGCATGGAACTGGAGCTGCCCAAGGCAACCCGTAATTTCTACGTGGATGGACACAAGCCGAAGCCACACTAACGCGACGCTGTTACCCTTGTCGTATATCAAGTTAAATAAAAGAATATTTTTAATAGCTTTCGCGTCCCCAATTTGTATATATTTTGTTAAGTTTGTAAACATGGATTCTTCGCTTTTTGTTTCATCTGGCAAATTAAACTAAAGATTTTTTAAGTTGAGCCTATATAATTACATTTTCTAATCGGTGATTACCATAAAGGCAGGCAGAACATAATAGATGAGAGAACAGTTGAGTGGGGGAAAGTGTTGACATAAAAAATGGTATGAAACAATATTGTAATAATTATGTTACAATTAAAGATATATCTGTGTATAGTGACAAACTAATAATCATTACAACAAATACACTGTAGTCCAGAATGATTGTGCCAGTGTGTGTGAATGATGCTCGTTGGGTTAACTGTGCGTTCAGTTCGAAGAAGGACTGCTGGATGCGGAGCGTGAGTGTACGCTGCCGCGATCCTGGTCACTGCGCTCTTCATCGCGGTCCCGGCTCTTTTCATCCTTGTCCAGATCACGTTCAGGCTCGCG
Organism: Drosophila mercatorum; assembly: GCA_961210405.1. NCBI lineage: Eukaryota > Metazoa > Arthropoda > Insecta > Diptera > Drosophilidae > Drosophila > Drosophila mercatorum. The sequence continues at coordinate 24,013,026 of CAUIUS010000004.1, read as the reverse complement.
CTTGCTTTGCTTCTCGGGCGCGGCAGCGACAATCTCCTCTTTAGGAGACAGATTTTCGCGTTTGACTGCTTCTTTTTCAGCTTTGCCGCCACCGCCCTTTTTGTTGCTGCTTTTCTTCATGACGGCTATTTCTTTCAACAGGCTAGCAACTTTTCGATTCAAATTATCTACTTTCATGTCATGCAGCCGCTCGACCTCTTTCAGTCTGTTGCGCATCTCGTTTTCCTTTTCGAAGTTCTTGCCCTTCAGCTCTGTCAACTGAAAAATGTACGAATTGGCGGTAAAATTATAATAAACTGATCAAGATTTCTAATGTCAATCGTCACTCACTTGTTTATCCTTTTCGAGAAGTTCTTTGTCCTTTTGATTCAAGCGCTTCTCCAGACTGGCAATACGCTCCTTTAGATATGTAATAGCTACCACATGATCCGACGAGTTTGTGTCTATTGTGATAGCAGCTGGCGCGGCAATTGTGCCGTTGCCGCCGTTACCGCGCGATATCTTGTCCGGTAGATCCAAGCCTGTACCACTGACTGATGTCACACCGCTGGAATTCATGTTGCCAGCGCCTTTGGAAATGTCACCACCGCGTGTTGCCTTTTTGGCAGACGCATGGCTTTCTCTGTGCGCCGTTGAAGAAGACTTCTCGTGTGGCCGCTTTTTAGACATGGATATTCGTCCCTCTTGCTGTGCTTTCAACAAAGCGCGTTTATAGGCACAGGTACACAGCCAGCAGAGAACTTTGCCATTGACCTGCAAGAAGAAAACCAATTGCACGGTGTTTAATGTTAAACATAATTATGCTAACGTAAATATGTAGCCCTACTCTTGGCTCCAACACTCTTATGAACGCAATACAATATTACTTCACTCTCGTGACTGCAACACGACAGGTGTATCTAGTTCTATATGTACAATGGAACTTGTCTACTAAGCAACACATATCAAATCAACTTAAGACTATGATTTTTTTTCTCCTTGTTTAATATTTAAAATAAAAAGTAATATGGATGCAATCCTTGATGCTGGCTTTATCTCTGTTGCTCTCGCTGACCTTTTTGTTCTCGTCGCGCCTGTCAAAGGCTGATCGCAGCTTGCATTCGTCGCACTGTGTCGGCGGTCCGTACTTAGCCTCGTAGCTGGCGCATCTATTTGTAGTTTGCAGTTAGTGTGATATTTGGTTTGGTTAAAATGTATATCATTTTGTTTGGCACACACACGTGGAGCAGAAAAGAGAAGAGAGAAAAATGTTTTGCGTTCATAAGAGACGTTGTTTTCGTTTCTAATTTGTTTGATTTGCTACTTGAAGAGATATACAATAGTAGCTACTTTAGGGCAGGGCGAACGCGCATTGGTTAATGTATTTTGAAGGCACAATTAGTTAGGTAGAAATGGGCGCAATATTTATGTTTCTTTTCTGCATATATGCATATGCATATTCTTCAAAATGTGCGTTGCATCGTTCACTTGATTATCAACTTAAATTTGATACCGAGCATTCTATACATTGTGCATTCAAATTACAGTGGCTGCCACGTTGCTCGTGAAAATATTTCATCTTTTTATTTTTTATTAGGGACTAGACATCAGTTTACTAGACGAAATGAAATACCAACATACCTCATGCACTTGGAACTGCCAAAGGCAGCGACGATTTTGCAGCACTCGCAGGCGCTAGGCTTGCCGTATTTGTTCAGATAGTGTTCGCATTTTTTACAGGCACTCTGTGATTTGCTGCAAGAAAAACAAAGGAGAAACCAAAAACAAATGGGAGACATGCAATGTAGATCAATTAATTTGACTTACGAGGCGGAGGGGAATTCCGAGCGGCAGTAAGTACATTTAACAACTGAGGTAGAACCACGGCACACCTGTGAAAAGTGGAAGATTTAAGGAATACATCGATTACAAATTATTTGGCGACGAGCGGATTTTGTTGCCATTGCAATTGTCACCCAAATAATATTAGTGTGTAGATGAGCCCGAGTCGGGCACACTATAGCTGTTGTAGCCTCAAATTTGATTTGTCACAGGTGTTCCGCTGCCTCTGTCGCTGCCACCGTACAGGGTCATAGCAAGCGCAGCGAGCTGCTTTGCTTCCTCTTGCTGTTCATTTTCACTTTTAATGCGCAGCAAGAATTTTCGCAAGCAAACAAGCGTCGCGTCATTTTCATTTTGTTAGTACCAAAAACAATGGCCCACGTACACATACTATACTCTTGCCACAATGCGTACACACACATTTGAAATGCTGTTTGTTTGTTGCAATTTGTCTTAAAAAATTTAACTCGATGTTTTGTTGTTCACCTTGCATAGCTGCTGGCCCGAAGATAATTCTTCATATGGGTGCCGCGAAAAGCACTTGGAGCATGCGAATAATACTTTTGAACTCATTTTTAAATTTGTGTTTTATTTTTCTTTGTGCTATTCTCTTTCTTTTTGTAAAAAATTATTTTTTATTTGCGATTAACACAGCGCAAACAGTGTCACCACAAAGACAAAAGTAAAATAAATGCTAAGAGCATCAAAGTGACCACACTCGCATAGTGTATATTTATCGATATAAATTTATCGAAGGCAAAGCAACCCTCCAAATACAGCTCAATTCAATTGAGTAAAAAGAAGAAGAGAGAAAGACGCCTCAAAGCAAAATTCAAACAACTCAAAAAAAACGTACGATTCAGGCTGTACCAAATCAAAAATAAAATAAAGAATACATATCAAAATACAGAGAAAAACAATAAGCAAAAAGTGTAACTATAAACAGTTTGAAACATGCCTGAACCAACGAATATTAAAGTAATTGTACGCGTGCGACCATACAATCAGCGGGAAAAAGAACAGAATCAAAGATGTATAATCAAAGTAATGGACGGATCTTCATTGTTGTTTGATCCAGATGAGGAGGACGACGAGTTCTTTTACCAAGGTGCCAAGCAACAGTACAGAGACATCTCAAAGCGGACAAACAAAAAACTTACTATGGAATTTGATCGTGTGTACGACACAGATCACACCAACGACAACTTGTTCCAGGAGTGTACCGCACCGCTGGTCGATGCAGTCCTTGATGGGTAAGTGTAAAGATGCACCTGAAATTTGAATGTTAACAAATGTGCATCGCTGTGTTTGCAGGTACAATTGCTCGGTGTTTGTCTATGGCGCGACGGGTGCGGGAAAAACATTCACAATGCTGGGCAGCGAAAACTGTCCTGGACTCACATTTCTGACCATGCGCGACCTTTTTGATAAAATACAAAGCCAGAATGCGACACGCAAATTCGATGTGGGCGTCAGCTATTTGGAAGTGTATAACGAACAGGTTATGAACCTGCTCACAAAAACAGGACCTTTAAAGCTACGCGAGGATTCCAATGGAGTGGTCGTAAGCGGATTGGTTCTGAAGCCTATTTACAGTGCAGAGGAGTTGCTTCACATGCTCACCATAGGGAACTCGAACCGCACACAGCATCCCACAGATGCCAACGCTGAAAGTTCTCGTTCGCACGCTATTTTTCAAGTGCACATACGGATAACAGAGCTGAATACAGGCACAAAGCGCAGTGTAAAGCTTTCCATGATTGATTTGGCTGGTAGTGAACGAGCAGCTAGTACCAAGGGCCTTGGTATGCGCTTCAAGGAGGGTGCAAGTATCAACAAAAGCCTCCTGGCGCTAGGCAACTGCATTAATAAGCTGGCCGACGGTCTTAAGCATATACCATATCGGGACTCTAACCTGACTAGGATCTTAAAGGACTCGCTGGGCGGCAATTGCCGCACTTTGATGATAGCTAATGTGTCCATGAGCTCGCTCACTTATGAAGACACTTACAATACCCTAAAGTATGCCAGCCGCGCCAAGAAGATACGCTCTGTTCTACGCCAGAATGTGCTCAAATCGAATCTGCCCAAGGAGTTCTACGTGAAAAAGGTAACCGAGCTGATGGCCGAGCAGGAACGTTTGCTACAGCACAATAAGGGTCTCGAGGCAAAGCTGGCACAATTGGAACGCTCCAGCAGCAGCAGCAGCTGCGCTGTCTACGACATGCAGGAGCTCAAGCCTTGGTACAGCCGAATTGATGATGTATACACTTCTGTAATCAAGCTGCAACAATGTGTCATTGGCTTACGAAGCAAAATCCAGACCCTGAGTTATCGACAAACGCTAAAGAAAGATTTTGAGCAGCTCAGAAAAGTTGTCACACAGGATCAACGCCTGATACAAGAGGTGCGTATTACCATCAACTTTAGCCTGATCGTAAATTTGACGACAATTTGCAGTTCTTTCGATTTATATTTGAGTAGGCTTAAATTGTTCCGAAGGCATATTTTGATCACGCTTAACTCTCACTATAATTCTGATCAACTTAGGCATTCTTTAAAAGGCAGTAACATTTGTGGGCACAGTAATATTTTAGTTTAATAACATCAGTCTTTAGCCATTATTCTTCCCCAATCAACTCTTTCTGCTTGCTGATTAGCAGCTTATCCGCTTCGGCAATGTATTTGTCCGCAATGGCCGTGACCTGTGCTTGGGCTGCAAAGGCATCGTCCTTTGCGATGTCCGTCTGCTTCTTGAGCTTGCGGATCTGCGCATTCTGTATGTCCCGTATGGCATCGCGGTACTTGATGAACAAGGCTTTCGCATTCTTGGACAGCAGCTCGCGATGCTCTTTGGTCACCTTGGGTATGGGGATGAAGAGCGTTGTGCCGTCTTGCTGCGGATTCAGATTCATGCCGCTCTTCTCAATAGCGCGCAGCACATCTGGTATTGTTTGGGGAAAAGCAATCATATTGACTATTATCGTCTTTGGATTCTTTCGCGAAATCTGCGCCAGCTCCTGCAGTTCATGCTCGGCGCCGTCTACTTTGATGCGTAGCGTGTCAATGGCGCCACTCGCCGAGCGCAGCGACAGATTTTTAATGAAATCGTCCTTCATTTGCAGGACTGACTTTTCCATTTGTGCATTCAGTCCATCCAAGTTTATCAACTCACGCAGCTGTTGTTCATTTATTTCAACCTTAGCGGGTTTACCTTTGCCGCCCTTCTCCTTCTTTCGGTCCTTGCCTTTTGCATAACCGCGCACCTGTAGCAGCCCCGGCGCAGTCGCTTCGCCAGTCGCCGTTAAGGGCTGGTTCTGCTGCGTCCGCTGTAGCAGTTGTGTAAAAGCGCTTTTCGAGGAGCGAGTTTGTGTTAGTCGAATGCCTAACGCGCGCAAATGGAATGCGGTTTTGGCGAGCATTCTTCAAAATTATTAAAACTTGCACCTAAAATATAGAACAAAGCTGCCAACTCGCTTTAAATTCAACTAATTTACTAACAGTGCTGCCAACCCCATTCGGTCTCTAAGCCAAGTATGCTGGTCAATTGCAAAGTCGGACAAGCGGATAATATAGTTTTTTTTTGCTACTCCTTTTTTTGCAGGACTTTAAACTATTTACGAACTACATGACGACATTAAACGCTAGGAATCAAAAATATACCGATGAGCTGCCCCAATGGCGCAGTAAGCTCGAGGTGGCTTGCTTGAATCTAAAAAAGCTTAAGGGAGACGTAAAGGAATCGAAATACCAGCAAATCCTGAGTGTTTACTTAAGTAACAAGGATCTGGAAGTGCAGCTTTCTAAGCAGCAGATAAACTGCAATCATTTAACCAGTATTAACAATGAGCAAGCGGAAAATGCAAGTCTACTACGCAAATCCTTTTCCATGATGTGCGATGTCCTGCATCAGTTGTACAACCGCTTGGAAGAGACACAGAAGCTGACTCCAGAAATACAGGGTGTATACGAACGACTTGAGCGAAGGATGCACTTCACAGTGTCTGAAACTGAACTATCTGCCCATGACATTGAATTGGATGCGCTTCTCGCTGAGCAGCAGCAGGAGAATGAGTCACCTATGGCATTGACTAGCAGCGCTAAGAAGCGCAGTCGCGATCGCCGCTATACGCATACACTAACCAATAGTGAATTTGTGCTCCACTTGGGCGTGGACAGCTTCGAGGATACGGACTCGGACACGGACAGTGGAGAGGACAGGCACCAGGTCTTTAAAAAGCCACGCAACCTAGACGTCACTCAAGTCATTTCCGGCAACATGAACTGCCGCAAGGCGTTAACCGCGACGGTCACCAAATCTCGGCCAGTTGTCAGCCACCGCATGGTATCGGATATGCTGTCGGATCAGAATGTCTCTGGGTCTGTAGACAAGGACAAAATGAAACAAGGTTCGCTTTGGGTCTAAGGTGCAACTGAGCGCTATAATCTAACTTTTTCTTCTGCTTTGTCAGCTCTGCTCAAGTCAAACAAGTTCACAACGCAAGGATTGCAGCGCACATGCGCAGCTGCGATACAAAAAGAGAACTTGAAGTTCCCATCCAACTGCGTAAGGAAGAGTCCGCGTGCGCTCATTGCAAAGAGTGAGTAAAGAAATCATATATGTAGTAGGTATAAACTGTTTTTATCTAAATGTTATTTGATATACTTAACACAGCACTCGCCGGAAGCTCGACGATGGCGCGCAAACCGATTTCGCGTCTAGCCGGCACCATAGGGTCGGGCGTCAAGGAGGCGCCTGTGGTAAGAATAAATCGAGCTGCCTCGTTTCGCGTGAAGAAATAATTGATATTATTTGCAATGTGTTAAGCGTTTATTTTCAATTTAGTTTTCTTTCCGCAAATTCAACGACTTTAATTTACTACTTTTAGTTCTGTATAAACCCTAAATAATCATTATAATATATATTATGTAATTTTTTATCAATTTTGTTTATAAGCTGCACGTTAACCTGTGAAAAAGGCTTCAAGTTTAGAAATACAATGCTGATTCCTTATCACGACCTACGTTTTGTCTATCGTTTCGGTAAATATCGCCTGAAGGCCAGGCGCCGATTCGGTGAGATGGTGCCAGCCCTAGCAGTCCCAGTAGCATGTAGAGAAGGGCGCCTAGATTGACACCCAACAGCATGAGCCCAGGACCAATTTGTGCCGTCAGCGATGTGGCTGTAGTAGAGCCTAGCCAGCCAGTTGGTTGACTACCAAACCCTCCATAGGCCAAGCGCCGCCAAGGCTGCTGTTCAGAAGCAACAACATCACTTTGCGTGGGTACCAAGTCCTGTTCCTTTCTTTTGCTCTCCGCCAAAAGTGTGTAGCGCGGCGTATGCGCTTTCTCCATAACATCGTGATCACCACTTGCGCAGGCCGCAACGCAGCAGAGTGCAAGGAGAGCGAGCAACTGCATGACGTCAACTGTGTGGCTACTCGAGAGCCATATCTAATATTTATAGTGGACCACGAGCACGAATCGTGCCTGCATTGGGTACAGTTCAGTGATTCTTTTGAGATGTCACCAGTGTAAACAAGTGTCGCATCTATCAAGTGTGCATAATAAAAGACTCTTTGGCTTCACTGTAAGAGGCATTATTATTTGTCTATGTATATTTGTATATTTGGATTAGATAAGTATTGTTCATTTTATTGTCCGTCGTCTGGTTGAGTGCGCGCTGTAGTGCTCTAGTTGAGGCGTTGGGCTTTAAGCGTCACCTTCGGGCGTTCGATCTCCGACTTGCTTTGAATGAGTTTCAGCTCCCGCTCCCAGGCTTGAACAGACCCATTGGCCCGTTGTCTGGGCATCTGCTCAACTGTGCGTCTTATCACGGCCTGCAAGGTGGCTATGGTCTTTTCGAAAGCTTCAGTAACGTCGCCGTTGGCATGACTGTGTGCCAGAAAGAGTGAGGCAAAGAGATCACCCGTTCCAGTGAAGAACAGATCTTTGTCGCCCTGCTTGGGTATGTCGATTGCAAGCCGAGGCCCATTTATCTGGCTAAGAAAAGCGCGAAGAATGCCCGGCTGACCTAGATCACTACTGGAAATGACAACTGTCTTTATGTTGCGTTCGTGGAACCAATCCATTGCCTCCCATATCGCTGCCTCGCTGCGGACCTCCTTGCCAGTGAGCAACTCGACTTCATACTGGTTGGGCGTTACGATATCTGCCAATGGAATGATTTCATCCCGATACACGGGCAGCAGCTCCTTGGGCACGTACATGCTGCCATTGTCGCCCATAACTGGATCACATACATAAATCAGATTGGGATTCGCTGCACGGATTTTTCGCAGAATTTCTCCCACTTGACGCAGAAACAAAGGATTGCCGATGTAGCCTGTAAGTAAGTGGGAGTAATGCTCCAATAGCTTGTTCTCCTCGAGACCCTCGAATATGTTAGCTAAACAGTAAGTAAATTGTTAGCAGTAGAATGGGTTATCAATGTAAATGGACTAACCCAATTCTTTTTCAGTGGATATTGGACCCTTGAAGCATTTGTAGCCCGTGTGATTTGAGAACTGCACGGAATTCAACGGATCCACATCGAAACCGAGAAGCTAAAGCAGGGCAGATTTAACTGAAGTCATGCGAATGCATTATACATTTAAGTGTAACACACCTGCAGGGGAAAGGTAGCCACCTTATTGCCCACATAGCCGTGCACTACGTGACTCTGAATGGAGAGCACCCGTTTGATACCTGCCGTAGTCATCTTGTTGTAATTGTGAAATTTGTAGTCCGTAGAAACTCAAACTAACTGCGCTCTTCGAACCGGCAGGTCGTTTAATAAGCTACTAAGCAAAAGAAATTTATTAGCTTGTGCACAGAGTCGCGAGATACAAGCGACTGCTGGCTTATCATCAGGCAGCAGCATTAACTCGCTGATAAGTGATAGACCGTAATAGCCAACGGTGGAATATACTATGCGATATCAGCAAAACATTAGTATAACATTCTCCCTAACATTGTATATTTTCAAATACTATTAAACGATTGAACAGGTTTTGACCTTGGACTATAATCAAACTGTTAAGTGCATATGAGTTTCTCCACCTCCCCCTTTCGTTTTTTATTCTAACTTGATACAGCTCGTATGTATTTGGTATCGATACCAAAGCAGCTGATGTGTAGGCTATTGTTGTGAATGGCAGTTTGCAGTCGCATGGTTTACGTAAACTTTATTTGTTAAGTTTTCTGTAAGAACTGATAGTTAGCTGGTTTTCATTATCTTGAAATAATAAATCAGTTTACTATGGCAACTAATTTAATACGGATGCTCGAGGGCAACAATGCATCAGTAGCTCAACGTACTCTGCGGGCTTTTAGCAGCCAGCAGCAGCAGCAATCGGAGCAGTCAGTGGTGGAAGACGATGACGGTAAACAGAGTAAATGATAAACAAATTTATATATGAAATGAACTGTGCTTGCAGAATTCCGGGTGCTCAATCTACGCACTATTAAGCAACAGGCACGCAGGCGGGTGGTTAAGAAGGAAGCGGTGCAGCCACCACGGACAACTCATATGCCTGTTGATCAAGATTGGACAGCCGTATGGTCGGGGCCCCGATCTTTTCATCCTGCCAGCGTGCCGCTGCCTTTGCGCCAAGGCTACACAGAGCGAGGGGCAGCTGCTCCCTCAAAATACGCGAATGCGGAGTTAATGAAAATACCAAATTTCTTGCATTTGACGCCACCGGCCATACGGCAGCAATGCGAGGCGATTAAGAAGTTTTGCACACCGTGGCCGAAGGGCCTAGAATCGGAAGCCAGATGGAAGGCTATCTTTCCTGTAGAAGTCATCAGTACGGACTATTGCCACAGTCTACCGACAATACGACATCCGGAGGCTCGTCGCGTCACAATTACGCTAAAACTGTCCGACCTCAAGTTCGACGCACACGCAAAGGATAAATTTCTACGCCTTGTTGGTGAGCGATACAACCAGGAGACTGGAGTATTAACGTTTGCAGCTGATCGCTGCCCAACGCGGAAGCAAAATTACGACTATGCTTTGTACTTGTTGACGGCATGTTACCACGAATCATTCATTACGGAGCCATGGGAAGCTAGCAAGTCAGAGGCCGACATGGAGATCTATCTTTTTGAACGGAACAAAGCAAAACTTTCTGCCGAAGCAATTCTTAATTGGAATGCAAAAGGAGAAAAACAGGCGCCCAGTGCCAGATATGCTGAAAGCGTGGAGAAGTTGATAAATGAGGGAGAAAATGCGTACAACTTGGCCAAATACAAGGAAGAAGTGCTGAAAATGTTAAAAATAGCCAACTAGTAGGCTTTGAACCACAATTATTATAGCCTGTAACAAGGTGCATCACCATTTACAGTAATAAATAAAATAGAACACAAAATCATCTAGTATAGTTGATTGTTGTTGCCGGTAAATCGAGGGCATGCGGCAGCTGATCTGAATGACAGCGCGTCGTTGTGAATGGCAAAAGAACAGCCCGCAATCAAGAAGCAGCACCAATTGTTAGTCGGAGTAGAAGAAGACTCATTTAGCGGACGTGGATGGAATTTGTTGTTTAAAGCAAACTTTAATTTAATAAGGCATTTTCAATAGTCAGTAACGTTCTCCCAATGACGATAAATGAAGAGTAAAACTTAAGTTCGAGTCATGTGGCAATCAAGTAAAAGACAAAACAAACGACAAAAGTAAACAAAATTTGCGTGGAACATCCATTTGTACATCGGGCAATTTAGTTCACTTAATCATGTACGTGCCTTCAATTATGTACTTTCGTTTGAAAACGCAGGAAGTGGCCCGCCATTTAGAACAAAAATGGTTTATCTTAACTTAAGAACTATTTTCGGCTGTCAGTTGAAAATGTCAACGTTTGTTGTCGACGTCGCAGCGACGCGTCGTTGCTGCCGCTTATCAGTAAAATGTTTTGTTTGTTTTTGCTTTTAGTGTAATTGCCCCGCATTATAGCACTCACCCACACACACATAACTACACATGCTTGAGCGGTGATTTGCTTGTGGACATATTTTGAAAAACCTAGTGTTGCCTACTCAGTTCTCTATCTATTGCAGTGAGCAGCAGTCCCTTATTGAAAAGATCCAGCAGATCCAGTAGGCTATTTAAATAAATTATATGTATTGTATCTCTAGAGTAGTAGTAATAGTAGTAGCAGTAGTAGTAGAAGTGATACATAGTAGTAGGTCGTGAAGTAATAGTTGTACAAATGTGGAAGTGGGAGTAGTAGGTACTAAAATAGCAGTAGCACTATTTATTATGATAATAATTGAGTGTGAGAAATTACATCACACCGCTGGCGTAGCCTCAGAGGCCTTCGCAGATGTGTTCTTGGCGTGCCATAAAGTACAGCTTTGGCTGGAAGGCCAGCTCCACGCCATGACTCATGGTCGCTGTCGAAGCATAAAAAGCGAACTATCTATGGAAGCATACTAAACAGCACATATTGCAGAAAAACGCACAGAGCAAAGCAAAGCTAACGAAGAGAGTGTGTTTTAATAAAGCTGCTTTGGATAAGATAACTGTGTTGAAGAGGAGGCTTACCTATGCTGCGATGCATACGAAAATAAACCAATACTTATTACTATCTTTTCTAAAGCGTAGTAATACTTCGTATATGAAGCATTTTACTCAACGTGTTCTTTTGTCGCTCTAATCTTTCAGCTGGTAGTCGACTAGCGAAACGTTGTTGTCGGTGAAGAAGCCGAAATAGAGGGAGCGGAGTCAGCACAAACAACAGCTCACCAGCTGAGCTAACAACTACGCAACATTCTTCATTTCGCCTTGCTCATGAGTATCTGTTTCAGTATCAGTTGCAGTAGTGGGTCGCAGGCAGCGTAGCCAGCCAGCCATCCAACTAGCTAGCGAGCGATCTTGACACGTATCCATAGTTGAGAAAAAAAAAATCTGGGAACAGAATGCGTCGCCCAAACATCAAATGGATTATCAAGTCGTCATTTTTGGTGCTGGTCTCGCTGATGCTCTTCCTGCTCATTACTAGTTGGATTTCGTCAACGCCGTATACAAATAAGCCGATACACCATGGCATCCAGCCGGAGCCCTTGAGGCCAGGAGCGCTGAGGGTCGCTGAAGGGGCGAAAGAGGTTCAATTGGCTCAGCCAATTCATAAGAAGAAAGCCATCGAGCAGGAAGAGGGAGTGGCGGCAGAGCCTGAGAAGGGCGAAGATGTAGATAACGAAGCAGACAACTCCGATCTTGAGGAGGTAGATGCGAAGCCCGCAGCAAGAGAGAACGACAGTCTTCAGGTGGCAGCACCTGATGACAACCTGCTCAAGAGAGACTGGCATGATTACACGGCGATAGAGCGTGACAGCAAGCGCGTAGGCATCGGCGAACAGGGCGTGGCGGGCAAGCTGGAAGACGAGAGTCAGCGTGAAAATGAGAGAACTCTCTCGCTCCAGAACGGCTTCAATGCGTTGCTCTCCGATTCCATATCAGTGAACCGCTCTCTACCTGACATACGGCATAAGGAGTGCGTAGCCATTCAAATTGTTGTCCCACGTTCTATTATCGTTTCTAATTCGCTCTTCTCTTCGACAACAGCTGCCGCAAGAAATTGTATCTCAGTAAGCTGCCCACGGTGTCGGTAGTCATCATCTTTTACAATGAATATCTGTCCGTGTTAATGCGGTCTGTGCACAGTTTAATCAACCGTTCGCCACCGGAGCTGCTCAAGGAGATCATTCTCGTGGATGACTTCAGTGATCGCGCCTACCTGTTCAAGCCGCTGGAGGATTACATCGCCGAGCACTTTAGTAAGGTGCGCGTCGTACGGCTGCCACAGCGGACGGGCCTAATTGGAGCTCGCTCCGCAGGTGCACGGAACGCCACTGCCGATGTCCTCATATTTCTGGACTCTCACGTCGAGGCCAACTACAACTGGCTGCCACCTTTGCTGGAACCGATTGCTCAAAACAAACGCACGGCCGTCTGTCCGTTCATCGATGTGATCGACCACAGCAACTTTAACTATCGTGCGCAGGATGAAGGTGCGCGTGGCGCCTTCGATTGGGACTTTTACTACAAACGTCTGCCGCTCCTCCCGGAGGATCTTAAGCATCCTGCAGAGCCGTTCAAGAGTCCCGTCATGGCGGGCGGGCTCTTTGCAATTTCCGCTGAGTTCTTCTGGGAGCTGGGTGGCTACGACGAGGGTCTCGACATATGGGGTGGTGAGCAGTACGAACTCAGCTTTAAAATCTGGATGTGTGGTGGGCAAATGTTCGACGCCCCCTGCTCCCGAATAGGCCACATATATCGCGGTCCACGCAGTCACGTGACGAATCCGCGCGGCGGCGACTACTTGCACAAAGTGAGTAACTGAATAGCCCTTATCAGCCATCAGTAAGGGTCAATAAGATATGATATTTGTCTTCTAAACAGAACTACAAGCGAGTGGCTGAGGTCTGGATGGACGAGTACAAGAACTTCTTGTACAACAGCGCGGACGGCGTCTACGATCGTGTAGATGCAGGTGATCTAACGGCACAAAAAGCCATACGGACGAAACTCAATTGCAAGTCCTTCAAGTGGTTCATGGAGAAGGTGGCCTTCGACCTGATGAAGAACTATCCACCCACTGATCCGCCCGACTACGCCAGCGGGGCCATTCAAAATGTGGGTGACAACACATTGTGCGTAGACACGCTCAACCACCCCCGGCACAATCGGATAGGCATATATCCGTGTGCACGTAATTTGGTGAAGCCGCAGCGAACGCAATTCTGGTCACTAAGTTGGAAGCGGGACTTGCGGCTGCGTCGCAAAAAGGACTGCCTCGACGTCCAGATATGGGATGCAAACGCGCCCGTCTGGCTGTGGGACTGCCACGGGCAGCAGGGCAATCAATATTGGTACTACGACTACCACACCAAACTGATAAAGCACGGCAAAGAGGGTAAGCGCTGCATGGAGCTCCTGCCCGACACCGAGGAGGTGGTGGTCAACCCTTGTAACGCGAACAACTTGTTCATGCAATGGAACTTCGGATTCATAAATACAACAGCACTGGACAACTACAGCGTGGACTTGGAGCTGAAGCTCGACTTGAACTAACATTCGCTCGCTCGCGAGTCGCGACACTTGCCATGTACTTAATAATGCAATCGAGAAGTCTAATTTTTTTGAATTTGATGTAGTTGAGTGTACATAAGTATTTGCGTAGACCTACGCATACATACATAGATCGTAAGCAGGACTGTCCCAAGTTATATTCGCACATTCCGATTGTCCATTGCTAGTTAGCATGTGCACCTAATAAATGTGACTATAAATGAAATGCTGACAGCGAGTTGTGTTTAACTTTGTTTGTCGTTTTATTTAATATTAATATCTGTTTGCTTTTCAATACGCGTACTTTTAAATAAATATAATTTTTTGCTTCATTTCATATTCTTTATATAAGTTTCATTTCTTTTTCTCTTGTGTGTTCTTTTTCAATTTCAGTTATATTTATCGTTTTACAATATGTATCATCATCATCATCATCATCATGATCATGATACGCTTCAATCTCATTATCATCGTACATACTTTTTGTGTCGATCTTTTACGTGCATTGGGTTTCTAGGGTTTCTAGAGTCAGTTGACATTTTATTTAAATTAATATACGCCAATATCTTTAGTATATATGCATGTATATGTGTGTGATACATACATATATGTATGTGCATACATATGTATTTATCATTCCCATAAGTAACAAAACTAAAAACACTGTAAACTCGATTATAAATTAATAATGGCAAAATGTTGGATTTCCTTTTATTTTGAAAATTATATAAAAAGCATTTACAAACTATAATAGTTGTTGGCTTGCATAATCGTTTAATCAATTATCAATTATCATAATTTATATTTATAATTATAAACATTTAAATATTTATCAAAACATGTTTTTTCTTGTTGCTCAAAAGTCTTCTTCGCTGCCTTACATTTACATACATACGTTTTACATTTATGATTCTCTCTGTTTCATCTTCATAATTTCAAATTATAAGCATAAGTATACATAGATTTATATATATATATATATATATATATATATATATATATATATATATATAGTGTGTGTGTGTGTTAATAACCATTTCTTTTGCAAAATAATTTGTTCTCCTTTTGTTTAGACTAATTTGATTTGAAATTCAGTTGCGCTGCCATTTTGCTTTCTCCTCCTCTTATTTTTGTTTTTTTTTTTTTTTTGGATGGATGTAAATTAATTAATTGAGTTAGCTTTTTACAACAATTCATGCGTGAAATGAATAAGCAAATATATTTCGTCCTTTAGTTAATTATAGTTGTTGTTGTCGTGTACTTAATACTTGCTTGGTTTCGAGTCTTTTTTTGGATTTTAGTTTTCTTTTCGAATTCGCTTTGACATTTACAGCACTTAGTATTTGGAAAAAAACGTAATGCCCCAAAAGGGCGCGCATATTTAAATAAAACTTAATTCTTCTTTATTTCGTACGTGTATGTCTGGGATATTTGTTTTAGTTTTTGTTTTTTTTTTTTGTTGCTTAAACTTAATTTATGAATAATGTTTTAAAAAATGTCTTCATTCTTTACGCGCTGCTCCCATCTTCGCTTCACAATCGCTTCTTCTTCTTTCATCCACTCTTCATGTTATGCTTATTTATGTGCTTTTACGTATGCTTAGCTTAAAATGCTGCCCACCCCAGCCCCCTCTCTCCTCGATGTGCTCACTTCGCCTGACGCACACATACTACATACAAATCTGTTTGTATGCAAATTGAATTTGTTTTTGTTTTGTATTCGCTTCAGTTCTCTTCTGCATTGTAGTCTGCCTTTGTAACGCTCTTTCTGTGTGCTGCGCGCGCGCGTGTGTGTGAGTGTGTTTGCTTGTGAATGTACTGCTTGCAGTTAACGGTAAAACAAATGACGCAAATGCAGCTCTCTTGCACTCCGAAAAGAGTCGCATGTCAAGAGAGCTGCATTTGCTGGCGGGCAATTTGAATTCGCTTGGCGCTGCGAAGTATGCAGCAGCGCCAAAAGCCATGCAAATTGAACTAATGCTAGAAGCTAATTGGCAAATATATTTGATTTCAGTGTAGTAAAAATGGTTAGCAACTATTTATAATTGTTTTTGTTTTGCATTTTGTTTAGTTGTTTGCGAAATTGTTTACGTTGTTTCTAGTTTGCTTTAAAAATTGGTTTATTTGTACTTTTGGCAATGATCCTTTACGAGTATCTCTTCTCTAATATTTTATTTCTGTTTTCATTTCGGCTTTCTTTTGCTCATGATAGAAACCCAAGCAAACATTACTTTAGCAATTTAGTTTATTAGGTTTTCCCTTCGTTTTCGTTTGTTTGCTTCTTTTCTTCAGTTCCTCAGTTTTAGTTGTCTAGTGTTTGTTCTGTAGTTTGCTTTGTTTGGTTCGTAACAGAGGGAGAGAACAAAGTGTACAAAATAAATCATTTAACAAAAAGTGCCAACAATATATCTGCGATAAAACATAGATTTTGTCTTCCTTTCCTATATGTACGTACGTATATATGAGTCTAGCTGCTTTTCCGCCCAGTCCGTGAACTGGGCGTGTGTGAGAGTGTGTGAGTGAGTGTATGTATGTTTCCGCTATTGCTGCTGTGATTGTAGTGGAGCTTTGGTAGTGTCTTACTGCACGCTGGCAGGGTGTGCCCGACTGCTGTCTGCGGCTTGTTGCTCGCTCCCCTCCCCAGCCCCCTCGTATGGCACACGGTTTCAGGACGCGTTTACAAAAATAATCTTAGTTTGAGAATGTGTTTCAGTCGCTGGTCAAACAACTACCAGTAGTAGTAGGCACCTATCCCCATCTGGCGGTCGTAGGCGCTCAGGTTTGCTGCAACGGTGGAGGCGCTGGCGGCGCCACGACCCCTGGAGTCGTTGGCTGCTGGCCTGTGGAGCCATTGGCATTGCTGTTGCCGTTGCTGTTGCTGGTGCTGTTGCTGTTGCTGTTGCCATTGGCTGCGCTGCCATTCGTGGACGATGTTGGACTGCTATTGCCCTCCTGATAGGGCCCCGTAACTACGCATGGGTGCATAGGGAACAGGGTCGTCCACGACGTTGTTGTTAGTGTTGGTGCGTGGAGGGCAACTTTCTCGTTTTTTGGCTGCTCGCTGTTGTTGTTGTTGTTTGTGCTGTTGTTGTTGTTCGCCTGGGCTTTCTTGCCGGCCTCGCTCTTCTTTTTCTTGCTGCCACTAGCGCCATTCTTGATGGCTCCACCACTGGCACTACCATTGTTCTCCTTCTTAATGGTGGGCAGTGCTGTGGCTGCAGCAACGGCCAGTTGCTCATCGGGCATATCCTCGTCCTCGTCATCCTCGCCAGCTGCCTTCTTCAACAGACGCTCGCGCTCCTCTTTGGCTTTGTTGTCGAGGTCCGTGTTGATCTTCTTCACGCGCATCTTCTCCTCCCACTCGTCGATGCCGTGCCTGGCCCGGTTCAGGTTGCGATGCTGGTAGAAGATGAGGGTCATGCGCGTCGGCTGATGACGATCCGGTCGTCGCACGGCTGTCGTCGCGTGCATCTCGTGCTTGGCGCACTCGATCAGCACACTGCCGTGGTTCAGCGCGATGGCAACACCGCCCATTTGCGGATCCTGGAACGCCTCAATGTTCTCATTGATCTCGGCCACCTCACCAATGGGCTCGATCTTGGTCGAATTGGTGCTGGCTGCCGCCACCGTGGTTACTGTTGTACTGCCTCCAGCTCCAGCTGTGTTGCCGTTGGCATCGTTACTGTTGCTGTTGCTGTTGCTGCTGTTGCTGTTGTTGCTGTTGTTGCCGAGGGGCGGCACTTCAACTGCTGCCGCTGCGGTGGGCGTCCCGATAGGCTCCACTGGCAGCTGGCCATTGGACAAATCGGGCAAAACGGTTTGCGGAGGTGTTGCCGGCAACTGTTGCTGCTGCTGTTGCTGAGGCTGCAGTTGCTGTTGCTGTTGTTGCTGCGGCACAGACGCTGGCACCGTTGGCTTAACCAACGTTGCTCCCGACGGCACCGGACCATGCGTTGCCAACAGCGTGCCACCAGTCGCTCCCCCCGGGCCGTAGCCCCCCGAGCCCTGATGGTGTCCGTAAACATTCCAGTTCGGCGAGGGTGGCGGCGGCGTCGGCGGTGGCGTTTGCTGCGGATACATTCCATACGGAGAGTACGCCTGGTGATGGTACCCGTAGTTGTAGTTCATGTTCTGGTAGGCATCGTACGCGGAGTAGGCCGAGTGCGGCGGCGGCGGAGGAGGCGGGTACATCTGATAGTTGTTCGGATACTGCGTGTACTGGTAATCGCTCGGCGGCGGCTTTGGCTTGACGAAGCCCTCTGGCGTGTGCGGATGGTGATGGTGGTGGTGGTGGAGTGGTGGTGCTAGATTAGTCATGGGTTGCATGGCTGTCAAAGCGGTTAACTTACTCTCGACCAGTGAGTGATTGACCAGCGTTGTCGAGTCGGGGTTCTCCTCGCTGACGCGACTCTTCAGCTCACCACCAACAACGGCGGCGGCTACATCGACTCCGCTCTGCTGTTGTTGCAGCTGCTGCTGCTGCTGTTGCTGTTGCTGCTGTTGCTGCTGCTGCTGTTTCTGTTGGTGCTGTTGTTGCTGAAGCTGCTGCTGCTGTTGCTGGTGTTGTTGCAGCTGTTGTTGCTGCTGCTGCTGCTGTTGGTGCTGCTGTGTGCCCAGTGCTGGCGCTGCCAGATTGTTGTAGCTGGGCACGTAGCCATTGCTAGAATCGTGCAGAGCAGGCGTGGGCGTCACTGTGGCAGGCGCGACGGGCGGCATCGCCGCAGCTGTTGCTGCTGGAGAAACTGTTGCAGCCGTGGCCACTGTCGGCGCAGTTGCAGAAGCCACTCCCGCTGCTGCTGTCGGCGGCGTCGCTGTGTGCGTGTGCTGCACCATGGGCGCTGTTGGCGTCGTCGGTGTGAGTGCCGCACTACCAGCAGCCATGCCCATGGCATGAGCCGGCCAGTTGCCGTAGTAGTTGCGCGAGTCGATGTAGGAGCCCGTCTGGTAATCGTAGGAGTAGGGCGAGTCCAGCACGGTGCTCGAGATCTGGTTGGACTGCAGCTGGGCGTCCGTGAACGTGTCTATCATGGTGGCCATGTTCATGAGGCTCGAGTTCGAGCTCATCAGCTGGTTGGGCTGCGCGCCCGGCGGACCGGCCACAGCGCCCGTTGACGAGCTGTTGTTGCTCGCATTCGGATTGCCGACGTGCTGGTTGACAGGGGGCGTGCTGAAAGCACTGCCCGCAGGACTGGGATTGTTTGTAACGGGCGTCTGGCAGCGTGGCGAGGGCGTCGTTGGCGGCGCCGAGCCAGGCGTGGATGCACTGGAGTTCGACTTTGCCTTGGACTTTGATTTGCTGCTGCTGTTGTTGGCATTGGTGCCTACGTTGACATTGCTGCCATTGCTGCCATTGCTGGCGCCGTTTTCCTTTTTGATGTGAACAGCGGCCAGGGCGGGTGGACTGCTCTGCTGAGTGAGCGCTTGCTGGGACTGAGGCTGGGTGCCGTTGCTGGAGCTTTGACTGCTGCCGTCGGCGACGGCGTCCTGGTCGGCATCCGGCGTCGCGGCCTCGTCCTCTTTACGCTTCTTGCCGTGTCGCCGACAAGGTATCAGCGGCGTAGAGCGCACGCGTACTTCGCAGGGAAATCTGTGCGCGGGAGAGAGGCAGATTAATGCTAGTCACTGATACTCCGAGCTGCAGTTGGTAGCTCAAAACTCAACACTACACTCACTTGTCCAGCATTTGCACAGCTCCGGTGCGATGCTTATCACGCTGCCCCTCGACGCTCTCGAACTCGTCTGTGCCGTCCATCGTGTAGAGCGGCAAGACGTGGAACTGCTCGTCGTCGGGCAGGTGGCTGTCGCGGTTGTTGGGCTTGAGCAGTGCCACATGAACGGTGCAGCCATCCTGCATGTTGTGCAGGTCGCGGTGCGAGTGGGCGCAGAAGTCCAGGCAGGCGGTGACCCCCGAGAACGGCTTGCCCGGCTCGAGGCCGAGCCGGCAGTCGGACGCCTCGTGCTCGTACTTGGTCTGATTGTCATAGGAGCGCGGGCACACCTGCTTAAAAACTGGCGCCAGCAGCGTGGCAATCAGATTCATGTGGTCCTCGATGGCTGCCTCCTCGCTCTTCACCGACAGCCGAAACTTGCGCACAGTCTTCGAGCGGGCGTACTTGCAGCCGTTGTAGTACATGGACCAGCTGCAGCCAAAGCTGTACGAGGCGCCCGATGACTCCGGATCCAGCCCTGTAATAAGTATTTTATGTATTGATGCGTGGAGAGTTGGTCTGGCAGCAGGTCAGCTTACCTTGGCAGGCACAGGTGCGATTTTCATTAGTCGCGCAGCGGCGCGTCGTGGGCAGACCGAACTTGTTGAGCTTCGGTATCAAGTTCACATAGGCGTCGTCCGCCTCCTTGCGCGGCATCCCATCCCAGGCCACCATGCATACGACAATGTAAGCGGCAATACATCTAAAACGATCATCATGCTACACACACGCTGCTTGCGAGGCTGCTGGCGTTGGAGGCTTACCTGTGTCCGGGCCGCTTTTTGACAACCACGAGTATCTTCTCCTCGGGGTCGGCGCGCCTGATCACCCACTTGGCTACCGGGCAGCCCTGCGTGGTCTTGCCCTCCTTGCCCGTGTAGACAATCTTCTCGATGCGCAACTGCCGACCCGTCAGATGACAGCGATCCTCGAACTCCCGTCGAAGCTCCATCAGCGTAGATGCTGTGCCTGTGGTGAATGAAAGTGTGGTTAGGCCACAATCTCTAAGACAATTGTCAGCAGAAAGGACTAAAAAGCGAACTAAATAGACTTTTTGGAGCCCCACTTCAGCTCGATTGACCCTAGTCCTCAGCTCATCACTTACCCAAGTGCGTATAGTAAGTGCCCGGCTCAGGTGGATTCTTGTCGGACTGGAAGCACTCGCATTCGGGTATCTCCGTTTTGTTGCCCTTTTCGAGACGATCCGTCGTGTCGAACATGGGATTAATTTTCTCGTGCTTCACAATGATCTCAGGTATCTCATCCTGCTTTTGCTTTTTTGATTTGGCCTTGACGCCATTGTGCGCCTCGGCCAGCTCATCCTCGTCCAGCAGCTCCTCCTTGGGCTGAATGCCCAAGCCTAGGCATGTGCCGCTCTTCAGATGCTCCTCAGTGGGTGGCCTGGTACCGCCTTGACGACAGCAGGAGAATCCATTGTTGATCGGTTTGCCTTCACCCAGATAGGGATAGCCATGGCCATGGCCGTGGCCGTGGCCGTGACCGTGGCTCAGCATGCCCATGTCGTCCAGCTTGGAGTCCAACATGCCGTGGTGGCCGAGGTGAGGCGGCGGCGGTGGTGCTCCATGCCCCAACGCATAACGATGTGCTGGAATGGGATACGCGTGCGCTGGGATGTCCTGCTCGTAGTTGGTGGGCAGTGGTATGATGCTGTTCGTGTCCGGCTTCCGGTCCAGCTCCAGCATGCTGTTGCCGTGCCCATGGCCGTGTGGGCCGTGATGCACCGAATTCGAAGGAAGCTTCCCACGGCTCCCATAGGCCGCTGCAGCTTGATAGCCGGGCACAAAGCTCTGCTGAAAGTTCTGCTGGAAGCTACCGGCGCCTGCGCCATAGTACGGCGAGTTGTGATGGTAACCGGTGTATTCCTGCTGGTGCTGTTGCACCGGCTGGCCCTGTCCGTCGTTCTGGCAAAAGTCGGCATACTGAATGAAGTTCTGGTAGTTGCGCTCATAGCCCTCCATCTTGTTGGGCTGTCCGCCCGGCGGCGGTGGCGGCAGCAGACCCGGCTCCGTCTTGATATATTGGCCGTGGTACTCCTGACCGCTGCCCGGCGGTGGCGGATAATGTGCACCTAGAGCCTTGTGTACCCCGCCACCCGGATCGTTGGCATTGCGATCCCTTTCGATCTCGGCGGCTGCTGCTTCTGCGGCAGCTGCAGCGGCGCGGCTCGCCTTGCTGCGATTCCGCGACTTCTTGGGCTGCGGCTGTGGCTGTGGAACAGGTGGCTGTATGGGCATTGCAGGTGGCTGGGGTGGCTGCTCCGCATGGCTGATGGTCGTGTGTTGTCCTGGCTGGTGCTGCTGCAGTTGCAGCTGCAGCTGATGGTCTGTGCCGGCGTAGCCGCTGCCCACGCTGGGCTTCTTAAACGAATTGGCGTGGTGCGGCTTCCAGATTTGATCGCCACCACCTCCGATTGGCTCGGCACCGCCCAACGGGGAAGCGATGCTGCTCGAGCCGTTGGCGCTCAGCGCCGTCTCGGGCCGGAGATGGTGGCTATACGATAAAAAATGACCGGTTTGCTGTTGCTGTTGCTGCGCGGCAGTTGCGGCAGTTGTCTGGGTGCCCTGCAGTTGGATGTCGGGCGGGGCGTCCTTCGAATCGCTTTTGCGCATGATCATTGACTTGATCCGCGTATTCAGATGTAAGCGTTCGCCCTGGCCTTGCGTCGGGTAGCCATCGCTTGTCAGCTGCTGCTGCTGAGCAGGCGGCGGCTGTTGCTGCTGCTGCGGCTGCTGCTGATTGCTCCAGTTCCAGTCCTGCATGGGCGGCGAGGCAAGATGTGGATGCGTCTGTTGCTGTGGCTGTACGCTGCTGCCGTAAGGCTGAAGCCCGTTGCCATTCGGCGATTGCGGCACCTGACTGGGTGACTGGGAGACAAGGCGTGGCTGCTGCTGCTGTTGTTGCTGCTGCTGCTGCTGTATGAGGCTGCGTGTGGGCGATGGGGCCACTGTTTGGGCCTGTTGCTGCATTGGTGAGCTGGCTGGCTGCGAGACCACCGTGTTACCAGGCCCAGTGGCTGTGGGCGTGGATGCGCCGCTGGGTGTTGCTGTTGTCGTCTGCTGTTGCTGTGGCTGTTGTTGCTGTTGAGGCTGTTGCTGTTGCTGAGAACCGCTGAAATCGCCTGGATACCCGTTACAGTTGAGTGAGCGCGGCGGCACGCTGCTCACCCGCGGATATCCAGGCGTGTCGTTTCCCGACATGCTCTTGTTCAGATCCCCGCTAAGATGCTGTTGCTGCTGCTGCTGCTGCAGGCCAACCGCAGGTGGCGCCGGTGCCGTAGACACCTGCCCGGCGTAGCTAACACCGCCTGGAGGAAAGCCCGCGGCGACACTTTGCAGACCCACCTGGTTGATAGGCGCACTCGAGAGCTGTTGGCTCTGGAAATCATAGCGCTGCACGGGCGCGCCGTATGGGGAGCGACCATAATTGGGATCGAAGCCGAGACCCGTCTGCACATAGCCATTTGATGGATAGGCGTAGGACTGTGTCTGGAAATCCAAGGAGTTGAGTGATGTGATGGCTGGAGTATTCTGTGGTATTTGCTGTATGAACTGGTTCTGCCAGCCCTGTGACGGATCCGCCTGCCACGTCGGATAGAAGGCCATGGGTGCCTGCCGAGAGAACAATTTGAACGATATTTATATATGAGTACAAACTAATCCACGTCGGAATACTTTGAGACATTCTTACTCGACCGGTAGGTGTATAGAAATATCTCGATCAAAGTAAGAATTCGTTAGACTCGCTACTCTGCCTAACGAGTGCCCAATTCTCTTTCCAAGTCTATTTCAGAGCGATCTCTCGCCCATTTCTGGAACAGTATCTCTACGCAATTGAATACGCTTTACATTTTCGCATTTAGTTAATTAATCGATCTTTCCCTTTTGTAATGTAGAATATATTTTAACAGTAGAGCTCTACTATCCAGGTTTTTCCCCCCATATTTTTCTTTGAGGCAACTTAACAACGTAACCAACGAGCCTAGTTGCCACATTTGGTTACAAACTCTAAGGCAAACCTGATTATGGCAACTCTAAATATGTATTTAGTTACGATGGGACCAACCCACTTTCGCTGTTGAAGAGCCCCCCCCCCCCTCTCTCTTTCTTTCTCTATCGTTCTGTTAACAACCCTTCACTTAGACAATCATCAGGAGTTGCCTTTTAAAAATAGCTTTTCTGTTTCCGTCGTTTCTATAAACCCCACCCTAATTAGGCGGCATATTATTTGGTTCGTGTTTCAAAAACAAATAAACGCATAAGAATAATATCAAAAGAAAACAACAGCAGCAGCAATAATATGCCAAATATTTATGCCACTCAATTTCGCCCTGCGCTTAGAATTAGACTATACCATTTAACACCCGAATAATGAAAGTGAAAGCTGTGGGCAGACAGAGGCACACAATAAAATCAAATAAATAAATAAATATATACATACATACATATATATATATATATATATATATATATATATATATATATATATATATATATATATATATATATATATATATATATATATATATATATATATATATGTAACTATTTATTTAAATTTGTATTTTATTTTTTTGTTCTGGGCCAAGTTTTATAGTCCATTTCGCTTTGGATTTGCGTTTATTATTTATGTTGTAAAAATAGACTTTTTTCCAAGCGTTTCTGTGTGTGTGTGTGTGCGTGTGTGAGTGCCTGTAAGGGTGTGTGTGTGTGGAACTGTGCACCTGGTGATGACAGCTGCTGCTGTTGCTGTTGTTGCTGTTGTGTGGTTTGCGTTTTATTTTTGAAAGCATTTAGCAATCATTGATAAAAATCGAAAAATTGTTTATGAATGAACACATGTGTATTTGTATCTGTGTGTGTGTGTGTGTGTTTGTAGTTTGCTTTTGCGTCTGTGCCTCTGCACAAGCATTTATTTGCTTTCGTTTCGTGTGCACAGCTGCAGCTGATTGGACGAGTGTGACGTATACGCAATGTTGGCCAGCGGCGCTATTGAGTTTTAATTTATGGTATTTGTTGTTGTCGGCTTTATTTCATTTTATTTTACAGCAGTGAATGAGCAAACGAGATGAACTGATTGAAGGTCAATGCTCGTTGCTGTTGTAGTTTTTGTGGTTGTGGTTGTTGGTGTGGTTGTTGGTGTGGTTGTTGGTGTGGTTGTTGTCTTAATTGGAAATAGTTTTTAGCTGTTCGATAGTTATGTTGGACTCACCATAGGTTGTTGCGGTTGATCCTTCATGGTTTGTATTTGTGCGGTTATTTGATGTTGCTGCTGATGCAAATGTTGCTGCTGTTGCTGCTGTGCGTGCTGCTGCTGATGGTGCTGCGACTGATGCTGCTGCTGCTGCTGCTGCAAATGTTGTTGTTGGTGGAAATGCTGTTGCGGCTCTTGCTGCTGCTGATAGTGCTGCGACTGCTGCTGATGTTGCTGCTGGAGCTGTTGCTGCGGCTGTTGCTGATGCGACAACAATTGCTGTTGCAGCTGCTGTTGCTGATACTGTTGCTGCTGCTGCAAACTGCCAGTGGCGGCAACTGTTGCTGTTGTAGTATTTGGCGATTGCTGCGGCAACAGTGTTGCTGTTGCTGGCGTTGGGCTTAAACGTGGCGATGTTGCTGATGCGGCTCCAATGCCCACAGCGGATGCATTCAGCTTATTTGCTTTGGTGGAGGTTTTGCGGGCGCGTGACTGCAAATAAAAAAAAAGTTGACAATCTGTTAAAACGCTTTCATCAGAATGTGAATAAAAACAAACAATTGTTGCAGTTGCTGCTGCTGCTGCCGCTGTTGATGATATGCAATTGTTTCGGGCACTCGCTGCTTTATGGCGGGTTTCTGTAGTTTGACCTTCGTAACTTTATCACTATTTGCCTTTCGGCAATGGGTTCTACGCGAAAACCTCATTGTGCAATGGCAATAGCAATCTGAGTCGCCTCTAGCAGTTCTACTTAGTGCTGTCATTAGTTGAATAATTTTATTTCATTTCTATAATTAAGGAAATTTGTTGTTAGACGAGCAAATATTTTAATTGCCACACGTTCAGCTGCAGTCCAACCCCCCCCCCCCCTCTCTCGCTCTTTGTATAATTTATGTTTGCAGCGGACACATAATTTCGACTCGTTTCTTTTTTTCGAGTCTGCACGCCGGCAACATGTAAAATTTATGTGGCCAGCGATTTATGTGCAATTTATTTGTGCAGCCAAATACATAAAAAAAAACGAGCATGGCAAAAATGCAGCAGCAGCAACAACAACAAAGAAAAATAACAGCTGCGGTTGCCATTTATTGTTGTTGTTGCTGCTGCTGCTGCAGTTGCTACTTGGTCTAAAATATGTTGCGCGCACCATTAAAGGCTCTGACAATTTATGTTTATAAAAGACTTTTGTCGCTGCTTCGAAGCTATTAAAATTTTCTTTTTCTTTTCTTTTGTTTTACGTCGAATGTTGTTTTCTTTAATCTAATATAAAATACTTGAAGTATTTCAACTAAATTTGGCTCCGAACTAAGCTATAATAAACAAAAAATATATATTTATTTGGTTCACGCTAAGGCAATAAACTGCTCTTTATATTCTCTCCTGAACCGAAAAGAGTATATTGGCCAGAGTTAGAGAGATTGGAATATCTAATAAATATATATAGAGTTTTGACTCTTGTCTACTCTCACATTTTATATACTCGTCTCCTCCTCCGATTGGCCTTTAATTTTAAGCTGTTTTTAATTCTTAAATTGGACTTTTATTTAATTCTTAATGCTTTTGGCTTTTTAACTGCATAGTTATGTGTGCACAGATTGCCAGTGATACGGATTGGCCAATTAAAGCGGCTTATTTCTCGAATGTGCGCAGACAACAAACAATAAATAAATGTTGCACAAACAGACGAAAGTCTGCATAGAACAACAAACTAAATCGTTTGTGCAAATTGCCAGCAAAAATATGATTTATATTTTGCACATGTGTAAAATATTTTCCCAGCGCCCTCTGTCTGTGTGAGTGTATCGGTGTGTGTGCGTGTCTGTGCCTGTGTGTGTGTGTTAGGTCTTGGCCAGCATAATGCAATGCAAACACAACAACTACAACAAGGAGCTGTCCAATTGGCATTCAAATGCCTCTCGGCCTCAGCTGGTGACAAAGCAACAAAATAATTTGAGCAAACAGAGTTTCGAGCCATTTACGTATATTTGCCCAAGCTGTGTGGAGTTGGATCACGGCTGGGGAACTGGGGAGGCACTTTCTGCGAATGCTTTCTAAAAATATTTGCATGACACAGGTGCCAGGAAAAAGGCATAAATAAATTCAATTAAAATAAATTTGCACGCAATTGAAAATCGGAAAAATTGGCAATTACTTGAGCACAGATTTTCTTATGATAATAAAATTCCAAATAAATACATATACACAGACACAAGCACACATATATATAGATGTGTCTGTGTTGGTATGCCAATAATCAAGATTTTTTCCCTCTGTTGCACAGTGTTTGCATAGGCCATGGCTAACAACGATAGCGACAACAATTGCAATGACAAACGGGCTTTGGTCATATATGAATACGTAAAAAAACACAAAATGGAGAACTGAATTCAACCAACATCGAATGTTGAATACCCTATCAAAATGGGCATTTCGACTGCAAAGTTGTCCAATTAAAGTTTGAATATAAAATAAAACTATAAAATGCCCTATAGTTGGTTTTATTATGATAGGTAATTGGATCTCTTCAGAAGAATCAGAAGAGCGAATGATGATAAACGAGGATTAGGTTTTTATCTGGCGAAGACAGTAAACCATGTCGGCAAAGGACGTTTGCGTTAAGGTTTCACATGAAACTGCTATTATTAAATTCTATTTTAGATTTGTGATTCCTGCTCTCTCTCTCTTGAAGTGGATAAATATTTGATTTTAAATTTAATATGGTTCGATTCTGGTTTGAGTCAGTTTTCACATCCATATATGTATATATATGCTTAGAAGTCCAAGCTTGGGATAGATCTATTCAGTTTTTTTTTCAATTTAAGACCTGACAACATCTTTTTCTTCCCTCGAAGAATTCATTTCTACATCTTATATGATATTTAATTTCTGTTAGGGTATTCTAAACTTCAATTGTCCCACTATTTACACAGTTCATAAAAGTTAATTAAATGTTTACGAGCGTCGTTTGCGAGCTGCGCAGCGTTTTTATTTCAATTTCGTGTTTTTTCTCAACTATTTATCATTGTTCTGCTTGCTCTTCTCCCTTTGCTATGTCAATGCAGTTTTATTTATTTCTTGGTAAGCAAACAAATATAAAGCAAAGAGGCAATAGATATAGACCCAGATAGAGATTAGCGGCCTCTTATCTTCGGGCACAGCATAAACTGCAATATGCAGCGAACTAAGCGTTGTGGCCTTCGCTAGAAAGAGAGAGAGAGACAGAAAGAGAGGGAGAGAGAGAACGTGAGAGAGCTTCTACTTCTCTTTGGGTGCGTCAATAAAAGTTGGCTTCAGTTTGTACGGAAAATGCGTTGAAAAGAAAAATTGCGCGCAGAGTAAACAGCAATTAGTTGTGCCTGGGTATGTGAATGCGTGTGTGTGTGGGTGTAAATAAGTTTATTATTATTTACATTGAATTGCGCGTTGTGCTGATAACAAGCAACAAGCAACGAAACAACATCAAATAAAAATAAAAGGTAAAGAAATGTATATTCACTTCGACTCGAACGAAGTGCGCGATGCGCTACATGCGACTGGACAGGTCAATGGTTTAGATCCATTAGCGTGTATATAGTATATGTATCGCAGGTGAATACCGCCGTTTGCTATGATATTGTGCAATATGTAGATGAGTTCTATAAGAAAATCTAGGAAAGTATTCAACAAAAGACTTCAGCTTTTAGTGTGCAAAACTATTCAAAACAAATATGTATTTAATTTAGTTTTTGTCTTGGTAATATGCGAGATAACATCCACCTATGCCTAGTACATGCACAATATTGATGTTCTATTAACCGAATATATTTATTTTTGTACATGTATTTTGCCTTACAATTTCCTACTTTCTGTTATAGATCGTTCTACTCAATAACTAAGTCAATTGGAAAAATCTTGAACATTTGCCTGTTAGCAACTGTTAGTACAGGCAACAACAACAACAACAAGATTGAGCGATCGCAGTCTACCCTTTTGCTTTGACTCTTTTCCTCTCTCTATATATTTCTCCCTCTCTCTCTCTCTCTCTCTCTCTCTCTCTCTCTATCTCTCTTTCTGCTGTCGTTCTGTGACAGTGATAAGAGCGAGGACGGAGCACAATAATAACACCTAACACCTCCAGCTCATGCGTGTGTCTGTGTGAGTCTGCTGTGTGTACCCTGTCATAAATTACACATATAACAGGGTATTCCATATGCCATATAAATTATTTACATGTCCCCGATGTCAAAGTCTGCTGATAAGTTGGCGGGAGAAGAGCGACTGCAGCGACAACAACAGCAATAACTGAGTAAGTACATATAAAGAAAACAAGGTGAAAATAAAACAGCGAAAAATATGTGCAGCGAAATGTAAATAAAACATAAATAAATCAAATATTAGTTATCATATCTCTCTCTCTCTCTCTCTCTATCGCTGTTGCGATATTTATATTTCCCTTTATCTAGTCTTGTCAGTACAGCAAGCACAGCGATGCAAGAAATTGAGTGAGATATTGCAGAACAGATCGAAAATCTCCAAGTCGCTATATATATATATATATATATATATATATATATATATATATATGTACGTATTGGAACAGCTTACAATGTTTTCCTTTGCCTCATTTAACTTCGTTTATTCCTTCTATTCTATTGCATTATCCATCCAATAATAATATTGGTTTAAATGAGTCAGCACTTGGTGCAGGCTTAAAACAGCATCCAACCAATATCCTTTGGCACATCCTTGTAAAAGCTGCTGCAGCAAAAAGATGCATTTACCAGGCACACACTCACATACACACACACACACACATACACACGCATGCACAGACACACTCACACAAATGCACCTTTTCCGATTTGCTTTAATGGTATATGCAATTTCTATGATTGTGCAGGAGCCGCCCTTTCTCTCTTTCTTTTCCCTTAACTTAACTGCCAGAGCTCCGACTCCGTGTGCAGCTCCGTCTCCGTCTCCGCCTCTGACTCCGTCCTTGCCTCTATCTCTCAGCCGGAGGCAGCTCAAATATTTAACTTGTATTTCGTATTCATGCTAATTTTGCATTTTCCACAATTTTCTCGCCCACAATGCGACGCCGCCTTGTGTGTGTGTGTGTACGTTATTATCCTGCAGGCACTGTGTGCCAGGCATTCAGAGCTGCTACTGTTCGCTTCAATTTCGTGCTGGTGGATGGACATTCTGTGTGTAGCTGGTTAGTCTGGCTATCTAACATACACACACACAAATCTGATATTTATGTATGTATGTGTGTGTGGCGTAGGGGATGGCGTAGGGTTTGGGCTTGGGCGTAATTGTACGTGCCGAGTATGCGCCGTTGATCAAGCTAAAGTTTCCTTTTCATCCTTTTGCTGAGCTCGACTCTCGGTCCGTTAGCATGTGTTGACGCTTATCTCTGTATGTATGTGTGTGTGTGTATTTTATTCAATTTAGCTTTCAATTAGGCTGCAATTGTTCGTTTGCTCGCTGCGCTGCCGTGCATTCTTAAACAGCTCCTGCTCCTGCCAGGCTTTCATCTAAATGTGCAGTAAAATTTTCGTATAGAGCCAAATGAGCAAGAAATGCCATCCGGAAAGACAGCGAGTGCTAATTCAATTTGCAGCAGTCATTTCAATGTGCCAGCGAATACCCTATGATTCAGGACTTTGAGGGTAAATGATGGAAGACGGATGGACTTGAGTGAAATGAAATTCAATTGAAATCCCAATTTGAGTGACGCTTAAATTATAGGGTATTCAGTTGGCGCTCAATCTCAACTGTCGACAATGAGTTGCAGTGAAGATAAGTTCTACTGAAGATGTTTTTACTATATATTCATTACAGGGTATTTGCAAGTGTATCCACCAATTGGCGTTTCTCACTTTGCAACTCTATCACTTCAGTTATTTGAATAGGCTAATAACTAAAAGTGTAATATAATAGTATATACATTTATAGATGCAAATGATGGAGTTATTCATTGACTATTCAAATTACAGGGTATACTCTATACTTTACTATACTATACTAAACTGTACATACACTGAGAACGGGTATACCCGTGAAATGAAATCTGCAATGAATTTGAAACTGAATAATTTGATGCTCTACACAATTTCGGCTTAATTACGTAATTTAATTGCAATTACAGGGTATTGTTCAACTTCCTCAATTGTCAATTCGCTGTCATTTTTAACTCAATCATCCCATCCCTTCATCCATTCTTCCATTCATCCTTTCAACCATCCATCGCTCAGCGCCATTTCCGCTCCTCACTCACATCATTATTTTGATTGAATATTTGCGATAAATTAAATTGGAAAAAGGCAGCAGCAGCAATGAAAATATTTGCTGACTGCATTACTGCAGTCTGGAGGGGCAGGAGTAGTCAGGAGGGATTGGGTGGGATGGTGTGATGGGTCAGCATTGCTGCCTCGCTGGCTGGGCTGGGCACCGAATTATAATGCGGCTGGTAATCAATAGTGCAAATATTTGCAAATCAGCTGTGCTTTTTACCACTCGACCAAATGCATTTCACTGCATTCATGTTCTGCGAGCTGCTCTGCCTCCCCTCGCAGCACAGCCAATGCCCACCTACGCTACGAGTCGGTGGCTGGGAAGATCCCATTGCCGATACCATGTTATATAATTTGAAGTGTTGCCTTTTATTTTGTGCTGTCACGAGACATTTGCAAACTAGTTTTCAACTGGTGCATACCCTGTTACGGTGTCCTGGTTGGGGAATATACTTGTCTCGTGTCATAATGAGCTTTATATAGAATATTAATATGAAATCGAATATATAAATAGAAAACTCTAATAAATATAATATGAATAATATGACTGTCTATCTCATCTTGTTGGTCATCTTGCATGTCTAGGGTATTCACACTTCCAGCATCTAACACGAGTTGGCTTTGTTCAGGCTTTGGGTTCCTTTCGTTGTTCGTGTGCTTTCCAGCTGTTGTTATTGTTGTTGCTATTTCTTTTTTTTAATTATTGCCATTAATTTTGGCATGTTGAAGTCGTTAAGGAATTCCTTTGCCAATTTTTTTCGTACTTTTCTTTTTCATTTGGTTTTTGGTTTTTTTTTGCTGCTCTGATGTGAGTCTTGTGTTCGTTGTTCTTTCTCCCTCTCTCTCACTCTCTGTCTCTCTCTTTGCACTCTCTTATATTGCTAGAATTGAGTTTCAAATAGTTCTCTTCTAATCACCTTTGCGAGTGTGTGTGTATGTGTGTGTGTGCCTTGGAATTGATGTCAAGTCATTTGTCAAATGCGTCCGACTGCAAAATGCGAAAGACGCACAAAGCATAAATGCAATTACAGAGAATAAGCGAGAGAGAGAGAGAGAGACAGACACACAGAAGTCAAGGTTATACATATATAAACCATTGTATATGTGTGTGCTTAATTAATGCGCCACTAATTGAGGCATAAATAAAGTAATTATGCGTCAATTGGTCTGCGCTGTAAATGAAAATGAGAAAAACAAAAAGTAAATAAAATATATTAAGCCGAGCATCGCGCATAATAAATAAATATAATTTGAACTGTCTCGTTCGGCTGGAGAGCTGCTTTAATGGCCAGCCAGCGACTGCCATTGCTGCCCGCTCCCTGGCATCCTCCACTACACAATTGCAGCCTCATCCACATGGCAGTCGGCGGAGTTGGTGGCGTCGTGACAAAAGTTAATTACAAAGTTGCAGCGCGGAAACTGAAACTGCAAAATGAACACGAACATGGCCGAATGGCGCGGGCTAACGGGCTTAGAAGGAGGCAGAAAGGAGGGAAGGGGGGGGAGGGGGCGCCGGGAGGCCACATGACAGTTGCAGACGAGGCTGTTTGCTGCACTTCGTCACAGACAGTTAGACATTGTTGCATTCGGGGATTGGCAGACAAACATTCGAGAGAGCCGCTCGAACGGCAACAAGTGAGTGGAGTGATAGAAAGCTGCACTCATCAAGAACCAGAGGCACTTCACTTGCCAATTGCTCGTTAGAGTACACACACACTCGCACAGAGAGAGGTATGGCCATGTATTGGTGCGCAACTGTGATACATTTATATACATTAATATTTGCAGTAATTAGTATAATATTTAAAAAGCAATTCAAGCAAGGCTGCGCGAAGCTCGGGGCTCGATCAGCGGCTTAAAGGCAGCTGCAAAGCACAGACAATTATGCTAAAATGCAATATTTACGGCCTGTAGACCATTATGCTAATCACATTGGCTTTGTCTGTGTATCTGCAGCTCCGTCTGTAAATGTATCTGTGTGCCAGTATCTCCATCTGCGATAAAGTCTGGCTGTGTGTGTCTGTGCATTGTTGATTGTGTTTCCATTTGCATACAAATTGCATTGTAAAAGAAGAAGCAGCAACAGCAATGATTGTTGCCAGCAAAATTGAATGAAACGGGTTGGTTGCCTTTTATTATTATGTGGATAGTATTACCTATATACTATAACATATTGCTAATTGTGTACTACTTTTCACAATTAACATTTTAATTGTTAAGTGCCCCACTTAATGCGGCGCTGCAATTTCTGTGTCAAATTCACATGACTCGATGCCACTGTGTCGTGTTGCAATTGCTGTCGCTAGTTGCTGCTGCTGTTGCTAGTTGGTTATCCTTTTAGCTGCACGCGATGATTTAATGCCTTGTGCCACTTCATTTCAGCTCGCGACCATATTTAAATTATTATTATGCCAAGCGGCAGCAAACGACGACAGCAACTACTACAAAACACAACAACAGACGACAGCAACAACAGCTACAAACAACAACAACAACAACATGCAACAGAAAATAATTAAAAACTTGTCTTAAATTGCCATAAATTCATGTCAAAGAACGTGATCCAAATTGCCATACATATTTTTGTGCTTTTGCATGTAAATTGAATCGGGTTAGCTCGACTATTGCATGGAGTTTGCAACAGTTGCAAAACGTATTAAATATTTTTGTAACTGTCTTCTCGTCTGTCTTCTGTCCTCTCGCCTAAGCAGTTTTCATAACATATAGTCACTCTAATAAAATAATATACGAAGTCTTCTATTCTCACAGAAAATGGTCATCCTAGTTTCAACTGAGAGTTAGGGTATCTACGTCGCTGCTTGCGTGACTTACAGCTAGTTTATTGCTATTTTTGTTGTCTTTTTATTTTTATTACAATCTCTTTGTGGCCATTATAATAGACTTGTTTTTTTTTTAGTTTCTTTTTTATTTAATCAGTTTTTTTCTTCTTCTGCTGAGCTGCGTGTCTGCTTATTTTTGTTGGTGTGCTTAAAGTGCATTAACCAGTTTGTGGTCTGCTCATATTCGAGATTCTGGCCAAGTGGAAATTGTTGGCTCGACTTTCCCGCTTTGATTTAAGATCAGATTGTTAATTGCCGCATATTAAGGCGGCTAACTTTTTGCACTCAGTGTGTAAATTGTGACTCATTTCTGAGCAGGAAAATATCTAAACTCGTTTATAGGCGGAAATACCAAGCACAATTTTGCATTATTCTTTTTTTTTCGACTTTTATTTTCTCTTGCTATTTTATTTTAAAATATTTATTTTCCTCGAGTTATGCAAATGAATGCGCATAGCTTAAAGAGAAAAGGTAAGCAACAAAGGTAAATAAAACGAATTGGGTAAAGTAAACAAAATATTATAGATATTATGATTGAAGAGCTGTGAATCATCTGAACGACACGTGTGTGTGTGTGTGTGTTTGTGAACTATTCCCATTTGCATTATCTTTTCATTCCATAGAAAAGCGATTAAATTGTGGCTTAGTCATTTCATGAGTACTTTTCGTGAATATATCTATAAACAAGAGAGCTCATATAGTTGGGTCAATCAATGTGATGAGCGCATTAACCAAATCACCCATCAGTATTTGGGGGATCAAGGGAAATGTCATCAGAAATGCCAGATAATAGATTATGAAGAGACATCTAGACATCTTATATTTGGATTTAGATATGCGAGAGTTTCACATCATGGATGTAAGAGACGATTTGGTCTACTCATCCATTGCACCTATAAGCCGTATAGTGTCTTATGATTTATATTAATATATATAGCTATAATCAGGCAAGAAATCAGGGATGTTAATTTAAATGAT
Organism: Drosophila mercatorum; assembly: GCA_961210405.1. Classification (NCBI taxonomy): domain Eukaryota; kingdom Metazoa; phylum Arthropoda; class Insecta; order Diptera; family Drosophilidae; genus Drosophila; species Drosophila mercatorum. The sequence continues at coordinate 23,978,121 of CAUIUS010000004.1, read as the reverse complement.
TTGTATATTGAGTCATTTGTCGCTCGTTCGATTCAATTATTGATTCGCAACAGCAACGAAAAGAGGTATTTATTCACATTTTGCACACCTGTGCACCAATATAAGAACAGCTGCCTCTCTCACCTGCGACCACCTGTCTGTGCCTATCAAGCTGTTAAAAAGCCGCCAGACTTCTGCTTGGCAACGCGAAACGTTTTGCTTTTGCTTGTGTTAAAAAAGAAACAATAACAACAGCGGCAAACACCAATCAAAAAGGCAACAAAAAGTTGTTTATAAAAACCAAACTGATTTTGTTTTATTTTTTGGCGCGCTCGAAATTGTGGCAACAACGTAGAAAACCAGCAACAAAACAGAATTTACACAAATACGAAAAAACAAATGTAGATTGCCGGCATATAAAAAAGAGCAGCACGTGAGTGCGACAGCAGCAACAACAACAACAACAACAACAATGCTATCGACAACCAGAAGGGTTGGGCCGGGGGTGTCAAGTGTTGTGTCAGGCAAGTAAATAAAATAAATACAACTTTAACCGTGTTGATGAATGAGCAGGCATTGTTGTTGCTGCCGTTGCTGTAGCTGTTGCTGCTGACGTGTGTTGTCAAGTGCATAACAACAGCAACACTCAAATGACTCAATTTACAATTGTAAAAAATGCGAGACGCGTTGCTGTTGTGCGTTGTTGTTATTGTTGCTGTTGTTGCTATTGCTGTTGCTGCTACCTCGTTTGTAATAGTGCAAAATGTCAACGACGGCAACAACGTCACTACAAATTTTTAATGTGAATGTAAAGCGCACACACGTACGTATATGGATAGTAATGCGTCTATGTGTGTGTGTGTGTGATTGCTTAGCGTTTGTTGAACTCGCCTTGTGGCATGAGGTTAATTGACCTCGTGCTTAATGCAAAAATAAATATAGTTTTTTTACAGCAGCAGCAGCAGCAACATCAAATGAAAAAGGGTTGTTGTTGTTGTCGTTTGGCTTGATGTTGCTGTGTAGTTGGTTGTAGTAAAATAAAGCAAAGAGTAAACCAAACAACCAGGTAAAAATGAAAACATGTTTAAAGTGTTTTCATTATTTGAGTTTTTGGCGCTCAGCTGGCTATAGATATATATATATCTCTCTCTCTCACTGTCTGTATATATATTTGGTTCTATCTATAAAAGATATTTTAACTGCTCGCTGTGTGCCCTGCCACTCAAATGTCAAGTAATCGTAGGTATGTAGGTATATGCTATATAGGTATCAATATGTATGCTCGGCTATACATCATCATCATGCGTTCAATCACTATGCAAATGGCTTCATTATGGGCCACCTGCCATACCTGCCACACCCTGATCAGCTGCGAGTTAATAAGCATATTCTTGATTATTTGCTTGTGCTCAATTCTTTTTATTTTTGGCTTTTTCTTTCTTTTTCTCTTCGTCTCCGTCTCTTGTTTTGATTTTGTTTGTTTTAAGCTTTAAATTATTTTCTACACATAATTAGAAAATAATGTTGCCTACTTTTGGTTCATTGAACTGCGTATAATGCGGTTCCAGCTGCCACGCCCTTAAGTACTTCTCGCTATTGCCAAGCGGAACTGTGGATTATGAACGGTAAAACAAGTTTTAAATTGGTTCCGTTTAAAGACTGAGTCCAACAATTAGTTACATGCGAGCAACTATTTAGTTTCCTATGTAAATTCTTTAAAACAAACTAGTTCCAAGTCTTCATTAGTTTTTTCATTCTGCTCAGGCATTGTAGAGGAATGGGCGGAACTTAATGGATTGGGTAAAATACTTTCTTAGTCAGAATGATATAGAAAAGATTTCTAGTTCATCTCTATGTCATCTTTTATAGCATATTTGGGTTCGGATAGGTCGGCCGATAATCATATAGCACTGCTGTTGAGCGGAGACTACTATTCGGGTATTAGCCAACACTGGCGCATAATCATCTATTTATAACTTAACGATTCTCATGCTAATAATTCGTAAATATTTCATTTATGCTTTGAATTTTATAGCTCGTAAAGAAAGCACTTAAAATTGTATTTTAACCAGCCCACCTGTGTGCGGAGCCCACCTGACCTAGAGCCAGACTATTAACGGGTTGTTAAAACATGTGTTAGGCATTTTCTCTTTTAGCAAATTGCTTAGATAATCGCTGGCCATGAATAAGTAATGCATATGCTAACTAGCTCACGCTTATATCAAAAAATATACATATGTCTGGGATAGCTGATTAGGTTGGTTTTGAATGCGAAATGGATTTCGATCGTGCATATCAAATTTCCCATCATGTCTGTTCGATAATGTGCCAATTAAATTATAATTTATGGGATGTTGTCGGAGCAAGTGCTCGTTGACTATATATTCGAATATTGGGATAATAATAACAGAATATTAATCTATTATGCTACTTATCTACGAATCTAACTATGCATAAAATAACACTAACTCACAATTTGAGTCACATTTCTGTCCATCTGCTCTACCTGTTGTGCATATTTGATTATCTCCCTCTTTAATTTAGAGGCTGTTGCCTCATCGAAAAGAAGAAGGAGAGGTGGCAGACATTTGTCGATTCGCCAAAAATTAATTGTGCGTAGTTTTAATTAAAAATAATCATTCGAGTCTTCGTCTGCTAAGCAAAGCGACTCTAATTAAACACCATTAAAATGACGTTTCCCTCCTCTCACTCGCTTTTCCCACACGTTTCACGTTTTTCCACTCTCTGTGAAAACACAAATGCAAATGAGCCAGCATAAAAGTCAAGTAAAATAATGTTAAGTATAATAAGTAAAAAAGTTCACTGAACCGCACGAGTACGCTGTACGAATTTGCAAGAGACAAATACAACAACAACAACAACAATGATAAAGTGAACTTTGGCATGAGAATGAACGTATGTATGTAGAATGTTAAGAGATCTTGAGACAAAGACTTATATGGAGATGTCAAGTATGTGGATCATTTGAACAAGTGGTTCCTTCGAACAAGTGCTGTTCATACACTCGCATGTCAGATATAAGATACATATATGTAAGTTCGTCTTGTCGTTGTTGTATAACAGCCCTACAGCTAAATAACATGTTTATTTGATAGTTCTCTAAGAGGAGAAATATTGATATGCTATGCACCACTCTCAATATATGCATAAGATTTCAGTTCATCGAGCATTCGTGAAATATACTGGCTTATGTCTGAGCCTCGAAAGCTTGTAATGCTTCTATTGGTATTAAGAGATAAGATAGCATCTCATATACAATACACATACGTATATAGATTGAGAGGAATTTGAAAGCCATGTTCCGTTATTGCTCAGGCAGGGAGAATTTGAATATCTCAATATGGCCACGGCTGTCCCAATCAGTCGCCAACATGACAGGCACACTCATCTTAATGGCTTATCCCATATATTATAGCCGAAAAGCAAGCCAAATTGCGGGCTGCACATTACGTGCTGCGTACTGCACATGCGAGAGCCGAAGCGAGCTCGAGCCTGGCTTGGGTTATATCCCACGTCATTAAGTTACTTAATTACTGTATTTAATTTCCGAGTTTCAGTTTTTTGCCTCATTATCTGCCTCGCAGCGAAACGAAACGAAACGAACTCGCCGCATGTGTATGGCAGAGTGTATAGGGGAGAGGGGGCACTGGCGGGGGTAACGGCGATGCCGACGTCAACGACGAATTCGCCCGATTCGCCGAGCCATGTGAGTTGAAGCGTGTTAAAAATGTAAACGCATGAATCACACGGTCATTCGCCAGCGAATTTCAGTTTCGGTTTCGCTTTATTTATTTACAAGCTCTTTTTATTGTCTTCTTCATTTCGCTGCGTCTTTGCAGAAATTTGTGTTTTGCGGAAATGTTTTGTAAGCCGAAATACATGTATGTCTTCATGTATGTGTGTATATTTATGTGTTGTTTCATTAATTGACAACCAAGCGAGCGAGAGACAGAGAGAGAGAGAGAGAGAGGGAGCCTAAATGCAATATGCATGCCATCGAATCGAATCTTATAGGACATCAAAATTGAGACGGAGCAGTCATTAACGTTGTTTCCAACTGGGTTACATGCACGCTTAACCAGGCCAAATGTGACTTACCTGCAACGGAAAAGAAAGAGAGAGAGAGAGAAGAGTAATCATTAGTCAAGTGGAAAACAGCATTTAAATCAATATAGAGACAGAAAGCTAAGAGCTAAATAGCCCAATTAAATATAAGAGCATCAAGAGGGTGCGGAGGAGGCAACTCAATTCCCTCGGTTGCAATCATCGCCTCGCTCCCGCCCCCGCCTCCCCCTTGCCCACGCCAACAACTCGTAATTATATCAATTGATTGCAATTTATAGTGCTGCAAGCAGGTAGATGGGCAAGGGCAAATGCAAAGGCACACACACAGACACACATACTTACAGACATCATGTATCTGCGCGTGTGTGTGTGTGTGTGTGTGAGTGTATGTGCAGAGCAGCCTTTTAGTTGTTATCCTTGAAATAGTACAATGCCTGGCTCGAGGCTGTGAGGCTGTGCGGCTGCGCCGCTGAAGACGCTGCCCAGCGACACAAGGTAAACACTCAGATGCGCGATAAAAATCGTGTAGAAGGAAAATTAAAGAACAAAAAGAAAGAAGAGAAGAGCGAGAAAAAAACACTAAATTTATCGTACAAACAGGCTCGCACTGCAGAGCAGGCAGAGGCAAAGGCAAAGCCAAAAGGGAAGAAGACAAACTGCTTTCAGATTCCAATTCTTTTCTTCTCGATTCTGTTCTGGTCTGTTCTTTGCCTGTGTGCATGCCTCTCTCTCTCTCTCTCTCTCTCTCTCTCTCTCTCACTCGCTTTGTGCGGTTCTTTGTTCTGCTGAACTGGAAGATGTGCCTACTCCTCGACGGCATACGACAACAACAACAACAACAACAAAACTCGATTAACTCGACATTAATTTTAATTCGACAGCATTTTTTTATTCTTCTTGTTTTGCTTTTATTTCAGTTGGCTCCGTGGAATGAAATTTTGTGTTTGTTGCCTGAATTGAATTTCGCTCGTCTGTTTTATGCTTTATTCCCTTTGCCAGTGTCCATGCCTGTGCCCGAGCCTGTGCCTGTGCCTGTGTTTCTTCTGTTTATTTTGCTTCTCTTGTTTAACTTTAACCCCATTATTTAAACTGATGTTTGCTTCTCGCTTTGCGCTGATTTCCATTTTAATTCCTGTTCCCATTCCAGTTCCAGCTCCCATTCCCGATTCACATTCTTCCCATAGCGAGTTTCGGTAAGTTTTTCTGTTTCATCTTTTACCCGCTTAGTGTTAATTAAATGTTTCCCTTTGTTTTTAACATTTATGTTTAAAATTCAATTTGAACTCGAGTCTTTCCTTAATTTTATTGCTCTGCTTGCAATGGGTTCTATTTCCGCTATAGGTAATACCCATTCATATGCATATTTATGAGGCGCCATAAAACTGTTCTCAGTCTTTAACGACTTCTCATAAATCATATGTGGGCCTTTTACATACCATAAATGTACAAATACGGGAATACTATCTATACTGAAATGAAATAATGGAAATGGGTAGCCCTTGGACACTGAACTCTAATTAACTGAGACCAATTACAACGAGAGAGATACAGAGAAAGAGAGCGAGATTCGGTAATTCCATTTTTAATTAAGAGCTAAACACATTACACTATTTCATCAGAACTTTTAGATATTCTTTACTTGCACTCAGAAGTAACCTTCCACAGAAATCGTGGCAAGGTCTTTGGGGCTATCAATAAACATAAATGATATCACATTATATATGATATCTGTCCTCTTATCGCAGTTTCCAAAAATAGCTATAAAAAACACGTGAGTCTGTTGGCTCTTATCGAAGAACTGGGCCAACTAATGTACTTAGTAAACAAGTAATAATAACTATAAGAAGAAGATGAAGAAGAAGAAGAATACAATATAGTCTCAAGGTTCGCATTTAATTACAGCTTAAAACGTTGTCTACTTTTATACTTTGTTTGAGTTTTAGCTAAAAAGGGGTTGTTGTGGGGGGGGGGGTGAGGTATGACATTTAATTAATGCCCATTCCCTTGTGCCATGCGGAAGTCGCCAATTACCAGGAGATTCAGTTGTATTTCTGTCTCTCTGTATCTCCTCTCCCCTCCAGCACTTGCCACACTCTACTTCTTGTTGTTCTCTTCCTTTTCGCCGGCGCATTTTCGAGCAATTAAAATTTAGAGCCATTGTTTATGGGCAAAATAAACGATTCCATTTAATTAGATTTACTTTTATGCGATTCCACTCGGAAGACAGTTACTCACACGGCTAAGTGGAGCTTATTTACGCATTAACTAAAAACTGGAGAGCCGGAGAGCAGTAGACCGGGAGACTGCTTCGGAGAGCTCTCTTAGGCGAGAGATGGTGGCCATAAATGCGAAATGCGAAATGCAAAGAGTCTGCAACAGGAAAACGGCATTGGCGTAGAGCTCTTTTACGACTATAAATAACGATAATACCTATAATTGCCGACAATTCATTATTATGGTAAGATAATTTGATATAAATGGACTTTACGTGACCCCAACACCGACTGCAAAGTGCCAACAACATCAGAAACAACAACAACAACAACAACAACAACATCGGCTGAGTCGATGAAGATGCTGTCGCCTCCTGGCGGCAGTCGTAAAAGATTTTTGCCACGCCTCATAGCCTCTCGCAAAGCTGAGCTGCCCCTCCCCCTGCCCACGTAGACGCTGCACTTGGGGCCAGGCGAGGCGTTGGCCATGGACACTTTTTATAGCCACATTTGTTCAGATTGCGCTGCAGAAAAAATCAATTTGTTGCCAGCATCTTATACGATTTTTCATTTCGTTTCATTTCATTTTCATTTCCATCTCCATTTTCCCTTAGTATGCATAAATGAATGTTTGGCGCTTTGATTGAGCTCTTGATTCGTGGGAAGAATTTGCTGATTAAAACAAAAAGAAAACTAATCGAAGAGCTCCAACTTGCAGCTCGAGCAGCTTTTTTGATTTGACAAATTTGAAGAGATAACTTAAGATTGGAGTTATATACAGACTATCAGTGGCTCGAGTTGAAGTACACATATTTATATATTTATTTTAACTTATAAATGACTTTGGGTCGTTCTTCACATGGGTATGCGGGAAAGTTGGACTCTTTCGTGATCTATAAAACATAATTACAGTGAAGATCGGATTTCAGTGAATGAAAACTTCGATAAAAAGTCAAGTGAAGTTATAAAATTCAATATCAGAGCTTGATATATTCTGAAATTAATTCAATACGAGATCTAAGATTTTAAACTCATTCGAACTATACTTTATATACATATATCATTTTATTCTACTCTCTTAGACTATATATTAGGTAACTCTAATTTTTCTATGATAGAGTTGACTATTTCATGTTTAGACCTGAAATGAGTTAGCTTTAGTTTCTGCTCTGAAGAATAGTTTTTCCCGTTTTCTCTCTCATCTCGTTTATATAACATTTCGAATGTTATTTCCTGCCCAGGCCCCGCCAATCAAGCGATGACTCGAACTTTTCCTATGCATTCGCCCCACTTAGTCTGGCCATTACCAACCGCTCTAGACCCCCTCCCCATGGGGTCTGTCAAGTGCTGGAATATACGTTTATAATACAAATGCTGGCACTTTAAGGTTTAATTAAAGTTTGCGCTTTTATTTCCCATTTCCTGTGCTCGCCGCAGAAGTGCATAAGAAAAGCGAGAGAGAGAGAGAGAGAGAGAGAGAGTGAGAGAGAGGGAGAGAAACAAGTCAATGGAATTGAATTATAAATAAAATACGAAAATAAAACTCGAAATGAATTAAATCTTTATTGTTCGAACAACTCTATTGGCAGCTGCAGAGGGCCGTGCGGAAGTGTCGAATTCGAATATATATGAATATTTATGACTGTGAATGAACCAAAAACAAAAAACAAAAAAATATACGATAATTGGGTTTATCTGCTGTTTTGTCTCTTCGCCTCGAGATTTAAATACAAATAGGGCCACAAATCAAATATGCAAAGCTGGCTAATCAAACTGCTTGAAAGTTTCTTTGGATACCCTGTGAATCTTGAGAAGGACCTGCGGAGGTATCGCTGCTGTGCAAAGTAGACGAGAGTAGTACAGAGAGTGCTGGAATAAAACAGCATGTAGTATATCTATCCCCGTGAATACTCTATGCATTCACCCTCTACAGGGTATCTCGTTGGCTAGCTGATCTGTAGTCTTTGTCTCCGTTCTTGTTCATTTCTTGGGCACATTTCAGCACTTGAATTTAATTAAAACAAATGAAGTAAGCAACCACTCGAAAGTTTGTTTGTTTGCTTTGTTGCAATTGCAGTTGCAATTGTCGCACATTTTTGCTATTTTATTTACGTGACACGCCCACACACACACACACACACACACACACATACATGGTCCAAACAGGCGTTGATTGCAATTTTAATGTAATTTTGTCAGATTTTGTATTTATTTTATACTCTGCTAACATTTATATACAAAAATAACTCTTCATTTAGTTTATTTTTTCGCTTACTCGAAATTTAATTGCATTGAGAAAAACACAAAAAAATGCAGCGACAACAAGAAATGTGTCAATTAAATTTGAAGCCTGACAGCAGCTTGATGTCAACTCTGTATCTGTGAGTGTGAGTGTGTGGCCATATGTGGCATTTGTATCTGTACGTGTATCTGTATCTGAATCTATGGCTGGGTGTGCTGGAGGAGGTGCTGCAGCGTGTTAGCAATTTGCATTTCTTTTCGTCTCTAATTTGCTAGCAATATTTGCGCAAAAATAAAATTAAACTGCAGTTTAAACAAAGCAAAAATTAAAAGCAAATATTAGCGAGCGCATAGAGGGAGACAGACAGAATGTTAGAGCAAGCCAGAGCAGCCGAGCAGCCAGGCGGCGAGCACATTTACATATGCAAACATGACATAAAATGTCCGCTCCCTCCTCTCCACACACAGATACACATATATATAAGAATATAACTATATATATATATATATATATATATATATATATATATATATATATATATATATATATATATATATATATATATAGATATGTATGTGTGCATATAGCCCGACTGAAATCTTGTGGGCCCCATGCCGACAGAGTCTTTGGCTTCGCCTTTGCCACTCTGCTGGAATTTTAATAAACGAATGTCAATATTTGCACAACATAAAGCAGAAAATACAACGTAGCTGAAGCTGAAAACTACAAGATACATTTATGTATAGATATAGAAATACATATACAAGTATATATACATACATATAAATTGTATGTGTGTGGCAGCAGATTAGGGCTGAACAGAGCCAAGCCAGATTCTTGCAGCACCCGCTGTTTACATTATTTTTTGGCAATTTTTTGGGATTGCCGCAACAACAGCAGCTAGAATAGCACGATAATAACCGACGACTTATCCTTTCAAGCTCAAACGAGCGGCAATAATTTTATTTGCCTTTCATTAAGAACAATTACAGTCAATCAAGCACTTGGGCTTGAATCGATGCGATGAAGCTTTTGTCCAAAGTGTGAAATTTCTTATTTCGTCAGCCTTATATTACGATATAGAATCGTGATCGAAATGAAATGCTCTGTGGCATAGCGTTGCCACATGGCTAATGCTAAACATATGGCAACGCTTGAAATGCAAAGGCAAGCATCAGTAAGGAAGCATCCTCCTTTCGACTGCCAAACAGATGACAGTGGGCGATAAAGTGTGCAGCTAAATACAAAGCTGGGTGTATCAGCTAACAGCCAGATAAACACTCGCTCACACACACTCACACAGACATTGTAACTGCGAAAGCGGATAATCTTGCGTAGCTATCGTTTTTAAGCATTACAACAAGGCTTGCGGCATGTACCTAAACCTCAACAACAACGAAGAGGTGGAAGCACTCTAAGCCTAGCCAAGGGAAGCACTTAACAATAATTTTAGCATTTACTAGCGAGCTGCTGTTCCCTCCCTCTCTCTCTCTCTCTCTCTCTCTCTCTCTCTTTTCCCTTATCTATTTGACATATTGACGTTGAGCGCTAAAAGTGCATTAAAGTAGCTGCAGTTAGCCGAAGATACTCGCTGTGGAGGGATCAATGACACCGGCGTGCGCAGCGTTGGTTGCATTGAACACCTGACACCTGACCTCAGGTTCAGGGCCACTTGCCACACTGACAAATTGTCGCTATCTGGCGGCATATGACAAGCAGATACAAATGTATCTCAACTTTTGAGATTTTAGTTTCGCAGTTGAGCTGAGCTCATTTTGGTTACAGGTCGTTGTTGTTTCTGTTGTTGTTGCTGCTGCATTTGCATATAGTTAGTTGGCTTTGCACGCTTTTCGGTTTTTAGCAAAGTCATGAAGTCCATTTCTCACATTGAGCTGAGAGCAGCGGAGGGCGGAGGCAGCTGAGACGGAGACAAGCTGTCAGTTTGGCTTTACGCCGTTGACTAGACCAAAGCAGACCAGACAGGATATGAAAAAGTGTCGGTGTATAATGGTAAGACCAACAACAGCGAACACCGAACAACGAACACTGAACAACGAACAACAACTATTTACCAAGTGCGCTGCGAAGAAAGAAAAGGCAACAACAAAATAAATACAAAGTGCAAATAAAGACGGCAAATGCACTTAAACTGAAGTGAACTCTGCAGGCAGAAGTGCAGAAGAAGCGAGTTGGCAAGGGGTGAGGAGAGCGAAGGAGCTGCCTGGCTGCTGGCTGCTAGCTGGCATTGCCTAGGAGAAAAGCTTCAAGCGGTTCACAGTAGAACCTGACAGCGAAATTAAGTTGTTTAGTGAGAGAAGACGCTGACGTTGAGTTAGCTCATAAACATGAACTACGAAATACGCCAAAAAAACCTATTTGTTTAGCCCTGAGAAATGGCAAAAACATTCCAATAATGATGTCATGGCTTTGACTGACTGAGTGGCTGAAAGGAGAAACCACAGCAGCAAGAAGAGGGTCTTATCAGACCTTAACCCCATACAGACACAGCTGTAATTGGGGCTTCGGCCCGATTGATAAGGCAACAAATTGACTTAATGTCAACAATTACTATATCTCTATAAATAGAACTGTGGGAGCGCATGACTAAGCAACTGATCAGTCCAAAGTGGGTCCTAGAAATGTGCAAGATCGAATCTTAGCTCCCATTCTTGCGGGCCAATCAGAGGTTCCCTTTGCAATGGAGAGAAGCGCAATCGAAAATCGCAAATGAAGCTATTAATAATATGCTCAAATTGGGAATGGGAATTTCATTTGATCGCTCGATAGTCACATTTCTAGACTCATAAATAGATTATAATTATTCTGCAGAATTTCTTTATCACTTCGCAAATTTCAGCAGCTATCAACAATCTGCAATGTGACCAAAAGTTAAGTTCGCACGTGCCAGATAACTGACAAAACAAATATGGCCAACCGAGAGCTTAGCCTTATCAGAACAGAAGTGGGAGATATGTGCCGAGTGGAAACTAAAGCTAAATATGAGACTTTCCCAGTTTGGCTTAATCTGAGCGACTTGCCCTTTAAGCGATCTGAATGCTCGCTCGGCCAGCAAGACTTTAAGACTCCGCATTCGCAAATATCGCAGGCATTGTAATAAATTTTAAATAATTACCTATTATGGCTTACTTGCAAGTCGTTAAAGGCCCGGCCATTTAGCTGTGTAAGTTTGTCGAAGCGAGGGCCGCACGAAAAGTTACTGTTTGTTACACAGAGTTCGAGCAGAAAGGAATAGAGAAAGAATAGAGAAAGGAATAGTCCCAGACTGGAACTGCAACTGCAACCAATTCGGTCTAAAACATGACCAAATCGACTCGATTGCTGTTTATTTTTCTGCTTTATTTATACCTATGCATATATTTTATATACAATATGTGTTAATAATGATTAATATATACTTTAAGAACCTCCCTCGGTTACATAAATATAAAGATATATTCGGCTTCAGTATAAGAGGCTATACTCTCGCATTTACATTTAATGGGCTAGTGAAGCAGAAGTTGCTCGAAATTGTTGTAATTTATGATGATGTCCTAGATTACATGAAAATTGTTTTCTTTCGATTATCTGTAACAGTGTGTGTGTGTGTGTGTGTGTGCTGCTAGCATAGGTAATTTAAATGCAACTACCACGATCTCTTTTCTTTTCATAGGTTAAATTAAATGTAAATATAATAAACGTGGCGCATAAATCCATGCGTGACAGTTTTTGTGCGGGCTTCAGCTTGAAAGTCGGCCCCGGTATCGCAGCCCCCCTCCGACCCCGACCCCGACTACGGCCCCGACAAACTGGTTGTGACAACTTTCTATAGCCCCAACCGCACACACACACACACTCGCAGAGAGCTATGCACATGCAGCTAGATACAGAGTTAGATAGCCAAGATACATTGGGGGCTGCTTCCTTGAGCATTGTGTAAAACAACAACAACAGCATATAAATAATACGGAAAATGCAAAAAAAAAAAAAATGAAGCCTAAATATTTGTAATCTAAAAAATGCCAACCTGGTTCCATTAAAAAATTACAACAACAAAAAAGTTTCTTGTGTTCCTAGTTTTTCTTCTTCTTATTCTCTTTTTACTTTAAGCTCGACTATGCGGCCAAATGACAAGTCTCAAGTATTTCCAGTTGATTTAATGCACTCATGTACTAAGTAGGTTGCCTGCCTGTGCATGTGTGCGAGTGTGTGTGAGTGTGTGTGGGTGTGGCTTAATCTAGCTGAAGTATGCTAGGCATAGTCGCAGTTTAGCAGCTACTTTGAGGAGTCCTTGATGAGTAAGCTAAAGTCGAGTGGGAATATTTACATTGAAGTGAGTGGTTCATTGCAATGTACTAAAACACAACTTCATTGATAAATGGACTAGTTCGGGGTTGTTCTCCATAATCGCTTGTAGGGAACTGTTGAAAGGTTCGCCAACCCCAATATATAGTTATAGACACGAGAGACCCTCGACATAACATAACTGAATTTAGAGCACAACAAAACAAGCCGCTAACAGCTTCTACTTGATATTGTTAGTTGTTCATTACGTTGATTTATTCCTAACTATAGCTAACTACATATATATATAAATTGAATACAAACTATGCAATTAGTGCGGGCATTGCGGAAATTTATGCTGCCACTTGCTACATGTTGACGCACTTGGCTGTAAAATTAGCCACGCTCTAAAAATGCAAAAAGACTGCAACAGAAGCAGCCAGCGAGACGGCGACGCGAAAATATAAAAAGCTTGAAGTGAACGAATAAAAGACGCAAAAATAAAACAAGACACACTAAAACTAAGAGTGTCCGACTAGGCGATACCCTGAACCTTCTCGGCTTTTATCGATAAGAGATATATGCGCAGGTATGTGTTTAACTAAATATAATAATCTAGGTTCACAAGATGCGTATTTCGAATTGGAGAATTCTTTAGCAGAATCTGTATAGCCTTAATTTGGTACCCTAGCTAAAGTCACCAACTAGTAGCTAGCGCTCTTCTGTTCTCTTCGCCTCTCTGGTACAGACACGAGTACCAAAATCCCTATATTCCCTGTTAAATGACTTTCTGTCTGCTTAGGGTATAAAAACATTTTTGCAACGAGAAATGGGAAAACTGCATTCGCCTGCCAAGATTAAATGAAATAAATAAATATTTACAGGCCAAATTAATGTAAATGCATTATTTTAGACATATTGTCAAGACGAAGAATTTGTTGTTGTTGCTTTGCAAATATCTAAAATTGAATTTTTTATTTAGAGCGCAGCTAAATGAATATCGTAAGTAAATGTCTGCTCGAGCAGCTTAAGCACCCGGGCAAACGCCGAAGCCCAAGGGTATGCCCGACTAGCGCGAAAGCGAAATGGAAAGAGAAAGACAGAAGCAATAAAATAAAATCTATATAAATATAAATAATATATAAGCTTTATTTAAAACTATATTTTACATATACATTACTTTGCATTTGATATTACAGAAAGAATTTCTTTCCTTGAATATATAGTCTTATATACGAGCATCTGAGAATGTCTTTCTTTTCCTAGTGAACTATTGACTAAGTAGAGATGCATCTGGAGAGATATACAAATGTATTGTGGATAGATGGATATCTTTGCAGCATACTTTCGGGCACATCCGCAGCATGTACAAGCCGAATATATCTTTTCCTAATCTACATTGCATTCTAATACTTATCACATATCAATAATAACATACGGCTCGGGTATAATACAGTCGAGCATTCTCTGTTGTCTACTCAGCTTTGTGATCATTATAATATCGGGCAAGGAGCAGATGGGCCGGGGTGGAGGCGGGGTTGGGCTTTTCGACGGGGTTGCGAATGTATTTATATGCTAATTACATTTGCCGTGGCCTCGCCTCTGTCTGTGTCTGTGTTTGTATTAGTGTTTGTGTGGAGGGAACTAAGTGAAATTAATTACGTACGAAATGCAAGTACAGAAATTGCCAGCCAGCTGATAGAAACTAGTTACAGACTTCGAGAGAATATAGCATATATGTATGTGTGTATGTCTATTGACTATATAATGTGCATACTGAAAGAGCAGTTAAATCTTAGGTGGGCCTTAAACCGATGTCTGTTCTGCCCCGCCGATTGAAGTCGATTTGTTCTCAACTTGATTTCATGCATTTCCTCATTTTATGTTCCACAATTAGCGCAAAGTTTTCATCATCTTCTTCTTCTTCTTCTTCTTTTTCTATTTCTGTTGTTTTTCGCAGGCAGTAAAAGTGCTTGACTAATATATGTTTTATTGCATGCAACTTTTTGCAGCAACATGCTAACAACAACCAACCAACCAACCAACAACAACAACAACCAACCAGCAACAACTAACAACAAATTCAATGCAGCTGCATTGCAAACAAACTTGATAGAAAATTTAACTCGCAGTTGTGCAAACACTTCAATTGTTTTTGTTGTTGTTGTTGTGTTTTGTTATGTCTTCCTATATCTATCTCTCTGTATGTGTATATATCTATAAAGATATATGTTTATGCGAACTTTTTATTTATATAAAAGTCAGCTATATTCAAGTTTTTTCATTTCTTTTTTCTTTAATGATCTGCACGAAGTAAAACTTTAATTTATGTTTAAACTTAATTTAATGCCGGAAAATGCATAAATTTTTCAGCTTGTTATTTTCTATACCCTGCACACAATGAGTGTCTAATGAAAGGGTATTCCGCTTATAGTCAATGTATGTGACAGAGATAAATTTGCATCTTTGTTATGTGGACGTGTTGTATAGTGTACAAAGATCCTGAATACATATATATTAACTGAAAAAGACAGGGGCTATTGTCAATAAGTGTACCTCAATTTTTATTTAAACGATGATAATTCGAATACGAATTCCCTCAACCCGCTGGCTCACTCTGACTCTTTCCAGTTTCAGAAACTGAAGTCCAGCATGAAAGGACGACGATTGAGGACTGGGGAGATACATACGACATCAAAGTACACAAATACACAAGCGAATAGTATCTGAAAGCGATTACTTTGAAGGAGAGCACGAACTATATAGAGATAAGATCTGATCAGTCTGAAACAGTAGAGCAAGATAATGAACAGCTCGTTTCAGAAAGATTTGATTCTGAATCTGATTGAAAGAAGCATTGACAAAGTGCAGTGTTTCTGCTCATACTTTTTAATGGAGAAAGGGTAGCTGTCAGTCGGGTACTGCCGACTAGGGCAGTCTGCATCATCATCTTCTATAGTTTGCCAATTTGTGCAATAAAAATGATCAAAAATATAAAAAGATCTGCACGGCGCAGCGCAAATGTCAAGCGTTCAATTTTTTGTTGCTTCGTTGTTGTTTTTGACTTTCTTTGCAAATAACTGTCAGCCGGCGACTGTCGTTGTCGTTGTTGTTTGTGTTGCTGTTGCATGTACATATATTGTTTAAATAATATGTACTTAAAAATTGTTTGCCTTATTATAGCCATGCCTTTCGCAATTTCAAATGGCATTTTCGGTAAAAATTATTTTTATTATTTGCATTTGCAGTTAACACGAAAATTTGTAGTTTGACTTCAGCAAGAGATTCAATTACGTAGCAGCCACCTCAGCTCTCTCCCCTCTCTCTTTCTCTCTCTCTCTCTCTCTATCGCTCTCGCTCTCCCTCTATCTGTTGATTGCTTGCCACATGCAAGCCGTTGCATAAGCTGCTATAAAGTGGTTGGCCATTGCCGAAACAATTTATGCAGCAATTCGTGAATGTAATAAAGTAATTAAGCCCAAATATGTAAGCCAAGCCGGCAATGGCTTCGCAAATGGGGGATTAACACAGCCTCCTATCTAGCCCGATATCAATTTATTTGCATTGCATTCCATCCACAGCATCGCTCAAGGCTAACACACACACAAACACACACATGCATAGGTGCGTGCGAGTGTGTGTGTGACAGTCGAGATATGTGAGAATCTGTTAGCAGCAGCTGCACATAGACCAGACCTAGAGGAGAGATTAATGAGGGTTAGCCGACCCTAAAGGGTTGATAAGGAACTTCGATTAAAGCGCGCATCGAGCACTGGGGGAACCTGAAATAACAATGCAGCACGGGCACACGAATAAGGAAAGATGGACATAGGCAAAGAGAGAGAGAGAGAGAGAGAGAGAGAGAGAGAGAGAGAGAGAGAGAGAAAGAGAAAGAGAGAGAGCTTGAAGGATGGGCACAGCTGACTAAATACCTTGTGTATTACAGGGAAAAGGCTGGAAGGAAGCCCATACTCAGCCTAATATGTGTACTCAGATATACTAAAATAAATCACATTGAGTTTAAGATTTTGAAAAGACTCGGAGATGCCAGACAAATGTGTGAAGGAAACTCAACTCGGGATGTAGAAAGTATATAGAGGTTATAGAGAGAAATATCTGAGGATGGATCTAGATGGTATATAGATGGTTATACAGAGAAATATCGAGTCTATATATTACAAAGTATCGAATCTATATAGTTATACAGATAAATATCTGACTGTGGATCTAGATGGTTTAGAGAGAAATATCTTAGTATGGATCTAGATGGTATATCTGAGTACTTTGTCTGTCCCTCAGTATGCCTTGTCAAGAGGGCATCCACAATTAGCAGATAAATCGATCGAGAGATGTGCAGATAATTGCAGTTTGTTTGTTTTGTTGCTATTTTCGTGCTCTCGTTTTATCGTAATTGTTGTTGCCGTCTCGTAGAATGTGAAAAGTTAAATTTATATGCGTAAGTTTTGCATGAATTTATAAGCTAAACTTTTGCCATGGGCCAAAGATGCAGGCACCAAACCAACAACAACGACAACAACTTATTGGAGCTGGGTGTGGGAGGAGGTGGGGGATGCCAACTTTTAATGCAGCATCAAAGAATTTATGACAGTTTGGCCAAAGTTTGGCTAAAAAATTACAAAAAAAAAAAAAACGAGACACAAGCTGAGAAATGCAAGTAAAAATTGCAAGAAGAGAAAAACAAGAAGAAAATAAGAAAGAGAAGATAAAGGAGGAGAAGGAGATGGAGAGGATGAAAATTGCCGGCACATGAGCAATTGTAGGCGTAGGGCGTGGCGGGCGTATTGCACATAAAGCACATGACGAATATGTAGCAAAGTTTTATGAATTGAATTGCATAAATCAAGCAAAAACTTGAGCCAGAGTGGGAGAGTGGCAGGAGATGAGCTGGGGGAGCAGCAGATGCGGGGCAGGTGTGCTATGAAAGGCAGGCGGGAGGAGCGGCGGGGGGTGGAAGATTTGATGTCCAAGGTAGTGGCAGGCTGGGCTGGCTCGAGTCTGGGCCAACACGGAAATGCTGGGCAAAATAATGGATACTGTATACTTGATATGGTAATTTATTATGTTTTTATTGCCTTTTGTTGTGCGAGCCGTAAAGCAAATGCGGCCAGAGTTGCCGGACTGTCGTACTGACTGTCGGAGTGCCTGCCTGACTGCCTGGCGGTCTATCTGTCTGTTTGGCTGTCTGGTTGGTTGGTTGGGCTGGCAGCCCTTGCTGGTCATTAATCTTTGTTATGGCACACACACACAAACACACACACACGTGCATAGACAAATGGCTGCGTTATCCTTTTGCATTTTGGCGTAACTTGAGTCGCGGCTACACGCATAATTTTCACGGTGTGTCTGTGTGTGTGTGTGGCGCAAATTTAATTGCGCAGATAAATTTGCGCAATGCTAATAAATTAATATTTATGTGCGTGCATTCCCTTAACTTACCCCTTCTATAATGTGTGTGTGTGTGTGTGCAATTGCATTTCCCTTTGCTCTTGCCGTTGCATTACTTTTGCTTTGTTGTTTTCAGTTTTTTGTTGGCGTTGGGCCACGAATTTAATGCATCTTCAAGATGCATACACACGTCAATATCTGTATGCATGTATGTATGTCTACAAAAAGAGCACACATATATATATGTACGTATGTATGTATGTATGTGTGTGTGTGTGTGTGTGTGTGTGTGGATACATATGTGTACTACATTGTACAAGTGTGCTGTTGTTGTTGTTATTGTGTTGTTGCTGTTGCCTCTTGTGCGCTGTATTTTATCTCTTGCCTTTGCCGTTGTTGCTGCTGTTGTTGTTGTTGTTGTTGTTGTTGCGTTTTATGTCGTGCCATTTCAGCGAAGCTCGCAACAAAGCATAATAAAACTAATTGTCTGCGCTTCGCTCTCGCACACAGCGCACACACACACACACACGGACAGAGAGATAGAGCGACTGACTGACTGTGTGTGTGTGTGAGTGAAAAAGAGAGCGGGCGAGCGTCCGTCCACATGTTTGCCATTCTGTTTCCTTGGGGCCGACCGAACTATGCGACGGCAACGCAACGCAACTACAACAAAGTCAGCGACGCGTTGCCGTAAAAATTCGCAAAAATTTAACACGCCGCATTTCGTTGATTTCAATTTGTGTTCTCTTTCTGGCTTTCTTCTCAGTAGTTCAGTCCTTCTTTCTGTTTCAGCTTCTCTTCTTCTGCTAGCAGCTGCTTACCCCCCCCTCCACCTCCTACCTCCCCCTGCAGTGTGTCGCGCTTGAGCAACGAAATTTATGCGACCCGCCATTTTGCCATTTGCATTAGGCGGCCCTGCTCTCGCCCTGCCATCTATCATTCACTCTCTCCCTCTCTCTCTCTATCTCTGTATTAGCTGACTGCAGCTAGTGTTGTTGCTGCTGCTTAATTATTTATTGAGTTTGTTGTCAAGTTCCTTCCAGCAGCTGGAAAGCTCTCGGAGTGATCCGAACGAACTGTAAACTGATCGCTGTTAGTCTCCGCTCTCCTCATTTTCTCACTTCCTGCGGGGCTCTCGCTCGCGAGCTTTGAGCGGAAGGGTTGATCGATGCTGACTTAAGTCAAGTGTCCTTCACGACTCTGTTAACTAAGTTACTAAGTCTTAAGACGTTAATCACTCACTAGCTTACATCGCATCGAGCTAACTAAGTATTTGATGCGGAGACAGGTTTTCAGCGCATGGAGTGACGAAGCGTCTAACCTGCTTCGCCTCAAGAAATGCCAATAACTGAACAAATGCGAGAGTACCTAAAACCAGTTTATATCACTTCCCCCCTCGCCTTCCCTTTCCCCTCCCTCCATTCCTCACCCCTTCTCCTCTAATGAATTCTTAGGAAAAAACCTAATTTAATGCTCTATTGCAATTGTATTATTTTTTATTACACATTCGCGAGTATTGCTAATACGCCCCATTGGCCTCATGCGATTTTCGCACGCTCATTAAAGTCTCTTTTAGTCCAGATTACATATATATATATATACACATGTCTGTATTATGTACATATGTACATACGCTGAAGTTTGCCATGTGCTAATTTCTCGACTTCATTAATTCATTGGCAGTTCGGAGAGAAGCAAATAATGAGGAAAACTGCACGCAAATGAATTATTAATAGAAGATCGAGGGCGTATATATATATATATATATATATATATATATATATATATATATATATATATATATATATATATATATATATATATATATATATATATATATATATATATATATATATATGTAAGTAGGTTTATAAAACTGTTCTCCCGGATGTCGAATGAATCGAATTTGTTTCTTAGCTTTCATCCTCAGTTCGAAACCCAAGGTGGATTCGTTCGCAAACTCAATCAAATGTTATTTCTTCTCTTATTTCTCTTTTTTATTTTTATTCAGTTTTATTGATTATATCGACATGAGTAATTGAAGTTTGAATGCGATTCGAATGACACTCAGAATCTGAATACTGAGTGGGTTAGTCAGCAATTGTCTTTCTCCCTCCCCTCCCCCTCTCATTCTCTCTCTCTCTCTCTCTCTCTCTCTCTGTCTCTCTCTTTCTCTCTCTTCGCCTGTTTTTGCTCTTGCTCTTTGAGCTCGGTATCAATTTCGCTCGCTCGATCACTGAATAAACTCTAGATCAAGATCCACTGTCACGACCTCAAAAGTTCATGTGAATGTTGAAGTTGAAACTCGACTTCAAAATGCTTCGGGTCTGAAGTATTTCAATTGCTCAAAATATATATATTTGTATAGTATATAGTATAATGTGCAGCATTTGCACACGTGTTATTAAAATGTTATCATATTCGATTTCTATTTCTGTGCAATTAATATTAAGTGCTTAAGATAAAGATACAGATTGAATGATAGCAGGGTTTACTCTCCCCCTATCATATGCTGCTGTATAAAATTTATATAAATATCCAACTTTCGATTAGAAGTTGCATTATCTTGCCCTGCTTTTCAGCTATATGGATAAGGAGCCTTCCTGACCTATTCTATCTATATCCTGTGCTTTCACTAAAACGATATATGGATGAGTGCCCGTTTCTTGAAATATTCCATCTATCCCTCTTCCAGCTATTTCCATACTCTATACCTTAAGTCTATAGATTATAGCATTTACTTTCTATTTACTATATTACTACATCATATATATATATATATATATATATATATATATATATATATATATATATATATATATATATATATATATATATATATATATATATATATATATATGTACACATGTTATGAACCATTTCTCATATCTCTCCTCAATCTGCCCCATCTGGGTTCCCTTTTGTCCACTTTATACTTCTCTGTGCTTGCCCCACCTATCAATCAAAAATTCGTTCCATAAGCTCATTTCGATATACAATGTATATAAAGAAAACAAAAATACTTTGCTTTAGAAACATTATTCGAGATTTTCGTTCAATGATTGATGCATTTGAGTTTAAATTTGAATTTGAATTTGAATTTGAATTGAATTGAATTCAGTTCGTAATCGGATCCACTTACTTTTCTGTATCACTTTTGTGGGTTAAAGCTGCCTCTCGTATTGGAGGGGGGCTATGGGACTATGTGGGGGCTACTTCAGTCAATTCTTGATTTGATTTGTTTTGTTTTTGTGTCTGTTAATTTGTTATTATTATTATTATTAGTTGTTGTTGCTGTTGTTGTTATTTTAGAAATAGATTGCACGGAATTTCAAGTATTACTTAGTTGCCTTTTAACTACTAGAATATTTATTATAAATTTTATTTTAATTGGGCTTTGTTTTGTTTCTTTATTCTGCTTCGCTTCGCTTTGCTTTGCTTTACTTTTCGCGCAACACTTTTAAACAATTAAATTGTTATTTAATTTATTTACACATTTATTGCTACAGTTATTTGTTGCTATTGTCAGACACTGTTGTTGTTGTTGTTGCTCATTTGTTGCATTTGTTTCATTGCAATCCGAATTCGATTTTCAATTGAATTTTTTGTTGAGCGCGCGCGAAATTTTGTTGCTGTTGCTGCTGCTCGATCGCTCGCTCAACTATCTCTATTGCCCTCTCTTTCTTTCAATCTCTACACTCTTCACATATATATATGTTGATATACATATACATATATACACTTGTATATATAATACGAGCTGATAACGAAATCACATTTTTTTCAATTGGCAACTGCCCCAAATTTCGTTAGTTACTTGTGTTGTTTGTTATCTATTAGCTGTTGTTGTTGCTGTTGGTGTTGTTTCTGTTGTTATTATATGTGTGTGAGTCACATTGGCAGCATTGCTGCTGCTCTCGGTGTTGTTGTTGTTGTTGTTGTTTTGGTTGCTGCTGTTGCAGCAACGGAAATAAACAATCAATTTTAGTTAAAGAATTTATGCACGCACTTAGCGACATTAGCACACACACACACATGCACTGGCACACGTACACACACACACACACACAGACAGAGGCACACACACAGAGATAGGAGCACGCACGATTGAATTAAGCACGCGACTTTCGCATGCAAAGACTTTGATTGAGATTTGGTGACGCGTGTTTGAGAATTCTCGACAATACGTGTGTGATTTACCACTACCAGTGCACACGACGGCACGGGAGACAGAGGCGGAGGCAAAGGCAGAGGCCAAAAACTCAAAACTTAACCGTTGGGCAACCGTTGAGTAGTCGGAAAGCGCGCTTGCCGTTGCCGACGTTTCACCGTTACGTCCTCGAGGAATCGCGTTTACAGAATGAATCTGAATCTGAACGTGTGGAGTGTAAGGCAGCGTAAAAGATACAGATACACCAATACACAAACACAGATACGTACGGCAACGACGGCGACGACAACGGCGACGGCAACGGCGACGACAACGACAGCGACAAGCAGCAGCAGCAGCAGCAATTGGCGTTGCCTTCGCTTGCTTGTATGAGTGAGAGTGTGAGTGAGTGAGTGTTTGTTGTGCGCGTATGTGTATGTGTGTGTGTGTTTGTGTGTGGTTGTGGAGCCGCTGCTGCCACGAGAGCGCATGCGAGCGCCCAGAGAGCCAAAGACGATGAAGCAAACGCAAAAGGCAACAACAAAAAACGTGTTTGCCGCCATTGCGAGTAACTATGTGTGAGTGTGTGTATGTGCCTCTCTCTCTCTTTCTCTCTCTCTCTCACTCTCTGAGAGAGCGAGTGCAAGAGCGTAAGCAAGAGAGCGTATGCTAAAATCAACAACACCAACACCGGCTGCGACGACTGCGGCAGAGCCGTCGACGTCAGCGCAGCTCTTCGCTTTTGCTGTGTGCGTGCATGTGTGAGAGCTGCTACGAAAAAAGGTAGTAAAAAATAACTGCGGTAAACCGAAAAAGGCACAAAAAATTGAAAACGAAAACGCAGCAACAGCAGCAGTAGCAGCAGCGGCAGAGGCAGCGGCAGCAACGACCACAACAACGCAAAGACAAAAAACTCAACGCCAACAAAGGCTCAGCCGGAGACGGCGACGACGTCGACGTCGAAGCTAGCGTTACTGGATGGAAGGGAGAGGAGGACCTAACCTCTAGCCCCACCTCCCTCATTCCAGATTTGCTCCTAAAATGTTTTGCACTGAAATGCGCCGCTTTCAGTTCTTTGGCGTTTTGTGCGTTCTTTCCCATGCGTTCCCCTCCCCTTGCCCCCGGGCCTACCTGCAAAAAACTCTGACAACGAAACGCTGGAAATGGCATTTGTCACCTTAGATCCGCAGATCACTTAGGATTTGATTTGAGCTACTTACAAAGCGGGCAACATGAGCACTGACTGGCAGCAGGAGCTGTGCCGTTGCGGTGACTTACCTGCAACGAGTAACAAGAAGAAAATGCAAGTAAGTCATAAATGCCAATAGGAGTTAATTAACTATTCTGATGTGTGGGATCAAGACTAACAGCGAGGATACTCCACTTCCCAAATTGGAGTTGCACATCTAATAGGACTATTTCCCACGAAATGGCAAATGGGAAATGGGAAATCCAATTGGTCGGAATCTTAGTGTTTTGTAATCCGAATCGATTAAGATAATCCAATTCAATTGATTGGACAGACTTAAGATGGACCCAGCCGAGCCTTAACATTTTCAATTGGATCGACACATTGAGGCATTGATGGATTGATGCTAAATTAATGACTGACTTCAACAGCTGCATTTACTCGACGTTTCAAATCATTTTCATTCTTGTCACAACAGGCTATCTCTCCATGTGTTTGTGTGTGTGTGTGTTTCTCTGTTTTTGTTTTTACTCTATTCTCTTGCTACGCAACTCATTTGCAAAACTTCAGCCGGCAATATTTCATGCCACCCATTAAGCGAGTCCCCGCCAGCGCCGCCTCTGCCCGCAACTAGTCAACCAACCAATTTCCGCCCCCTCTCTCACTCACTCTATCTCTCTCTCACACACACACACGCACGCACATGCACGTGGGAGAGTTTCGCACACAGCGGCGAGAGGTGGAAAAAGTGGCTTCATTACAATTTTCAATTTTGTTTTATTATATTTTTACTTTACTTTTGTTTGTGTGTGTGCGTGTCTGTGTGAGTGTGTCTGTGGGTGTGCGACTTTTTGCTTATTTCCTTTGCAATGTTATTTTTATTATTATTATTTTGCGAAGTTGCTTTACCATTTCCTTTTGTTTTCTTTCTTTTCTTCTGTCATTTACCATTTAGTGCGAACGTTAAAAACAAAAAGCAAAGGCAAAAGCAATTGCAAGAAGAAGAATAGGAGGAGGCAAAATGCTTTTATAATTTTCATAAAACTCAAAGCAGAGCAAGAAGAAGAAGAAGACGGAGCAGAGGCAGCAGCGCCGACCGACGGCTGGCAAAATCATCAGCGTGCGGCGCAGCTGTTGTCTAGTTATTTATTTTGCTTTTATTTTTTACCATTTGTTTATTTTTTGCGCAAATTCGCTTTGTTGTCTTTTGCTAGTGTTGCAGCTGCAACCATCATAAGTTTAATTCTTGTAGTTTCCATTTTAGCAGCGTTGTTCTAACACCTCCCCCCCCCCCCCCTCTCGCCCACGACAAGTCTTCAGCTAGCAACACCCACCATCGACCTCTTTTCAGATCTGGAGCTGGAGATGCGAATGCCAGCAGCAGCAAAGAGGAATGAACAATGGATGCAGAGAGTGCACGGGGGCAATCGCAGTCTCTGTCGCAGCCGCAGCCGCAGCCGCAGCATATGCCGGCTTCTTCTCTGCTTCTTGCTCTTCTTCGGCGGCAATCGTCAACAAAAGTGCAACAGCAATGGCAACAGCACCAATACACTCTCAGAGGCTGAGCAGAGCGCGCGCTCTCCTCTTATAAAGTAGCAGTCAATAAAAGCAGCGAGCACAACAGCAACAACAACGAGAGCAGCAGCGAAGCCTTGGGGTCATTATTCTCTTGGTCTTGGAGGCGCTCGCTGCTGCCGCGCATTGACGTCGCAGTCGCCGTTGCTTTAGTTGTTGTTGTCGCTGCTGCAGCATAGCCTTGGTGGTTGCTGCGCTCACACACACACACACATGTATTGGGGAGACAGCGCTGCATATACGTACACATATGTATGTTGTGTGTGTATGTATGTGTGTGCCTCTCCAAACAATGTAATAAAATTCAATTATTCTCATGTGCGTCTTGCACTTTGTTTCGTCTGTTGTTGCGCGCATTTCGCGAACAGCCGCCACAAAATGCCAAAAGGCGGAAAGTACAGGCGGCGGCGAAGGCACTGGAAATGCAAATGCAAAGGCAAATGGAAATACTTGAGAGGAGAGTGAGAGAGAGAGAGAGAGAGAGAGAGAGAGAGAGAGTGAAGAGTGCGGGAGTCGGGAGACGGGGCGGGCGAGCGAACATATCTACACAAAATATTTCCCTCAGCCGCCGACGCAAATACACTCACACATACATACACGCATACATGTGCATGTTCATGTGAGTATGTGTACATTCACTCATACACTCTTGCACTTTCTTAGCTGCCTTCGCTGTCGCCGTAGTCGTCGCTGCACTTCGGCGTTGGCGTTCTTTTTGCGTTTTGCCTTTTGGCTCTTTTCCTTCTCACATGCCTCAGCACAGGCAGCGCCAACGACGACGATGGCAGCGCAAGCAGCAGCAGCAGCAGCTGCAGCGCTTCTCATTTCTTTGTTGTCTCGTCTGTTGTTGTTTCTTTTTGTGCTGCTGCGGCTCATTTTGCATAAGCTAGCTGCAATATTTGCGCAGGCTGCTTTGGCGAATTTCTTTTGCGACGATTTCTTATTTGGTTGCCTCTGTTTCTTTAACTTATGCGTCTGCTGCGGTTGCCAATTTTGCTATTTTTACTAATTTCGTGTGCTTCCTCCTATTACGCGCTGCTGTTGCTGCTGCTGTTGTTGTTGTTGTTGTTGTTGTTAATTTGGTATTTGGGGGCTGCGCTTGCATTTGTCTGCCCACTTCCAACTTCACACTGCAGCGCGCTCTCCTCTTACCCATCCTCACACATACACACACACACCCTCTCTCTCATTCACTCTCTCTGCCGCTGCGAGGCTGCTCTCTTTTGGGCTCTGCGCAGGCGCTACATTGATTGTTTGTGTAATGTGAAAACGTTGTAAGCTCACCCTCCAACCCGTTTGTTGTTGTTGTCAAAAGCGATTCTGGTTTCTGTCTTTGGGCAGCCGTATCTGTTTCAAGGCTCTAATCAAAGCTGGCCAAAGTTGACATTTGACTTGTGACCCCCCACCCCTCTCGTCTTGGCATTATCCTGACTCTTAAGCCGACAATTTTATGCACCACAGAAATGCTTGCCAAGCTGCAAAGGAGAGCAAAGAACAAATAAAGAAAACAAAAGCAAACATCCCAGTCAGCGCCTCAGTCGCCGTCGCCGGCGCCGACGCCGCTCTTGGTGGCTGCGGCTGCGCTGCGACGTCCGTTCCCTGCAGCGTATTTTGTAAATTACATTTCCGGCAATAAATTTGCATACCTCTGGCATCTTTCTAAATTGCTATCGTTTGTTAAAGGCGCCACCCGAAAGGTCTCTGCAGATAGCGCACAGAAAGCACCACCAACCCCCTACGCCACCCATGCACCACCCCCAGCAGCAGCAGCATGGCCACCCCGAAGACAACGTGGAAGGGAAACACCTTCTAATCTCCTGCACCCCTCCGCTGCCTAAACCTGCGCGGCCGCACCTTCTTCTTCGGCCTCTGCCTCTCCTCCCTTTCGCTCGCTGAGCTGGGCTGCGTTGGGTTGGGTGGTGTTGGGGGTAGTTCGCAGTTCTTCAATACCCATTCAATTGTCTGGCAATTAAAAGTTGCGTTGCGCCGTGTTGCCAACCGCCTGGTGGAAAGACTTTCACTGCTTGCTGCCTCGAGTTGGCGCTCCGGCCAGATTCACCTAACAAAAAACGGGCCACAAAAAAGCGGAGCAACAGAAAACACAAAAAAATATTACGCCTGGCTGCAGGATTTCCGTACAACAGGTTGTTGCATTGCGACTGCGAAGTACGTGACGTTAAAAATAGTTGCTCGTGTTGTTGGTGTTGTTGTTGTTGTTGCTTTGAACTTGCATTACACGTATCCTACAGCGAGGCAGCGACAGTGGAGAGGGGTGGTTGTGGCTGGCAGCTAGCAGCTAGCAGAATCCAACGTTTATATAGGTCGACAAACTTTGGTGGCATGCTCCTTGTTGTTGCTGTTGCATAAAAATTCAAATTACGCGCCGCGTGCAAAGCAAAAAAATCGGCGAAAAACGAAAAAACGAATCGAAACTGAAAATAAGAGTGCAGATGTCGTGAAATGGCGCACACGGACTGCGGCAGCTGGCCGGAGCCAGAGCCGGAGCCGGAGGATTCGTGCTGCATCCTGGTGGCAGGCAACAGCCAATTAGAGATGTCCAATCAAAGTCACGACGGCGGGCACGACTGGCGGACTCCGGGCTTACAGCTCTCAGATTTAACGGATTCAAGATCATAATAATCTGTGAAAGATACTTGAGGTAGAGAAGAGATCTCCATTTCCCTATTAATATTCTCTTTTGTGGGGAAAATGCTATCGGATCTCATTTATATTCCTTTCTCTTTCTTTCTCTATCTCTCGCTCTCTCTGTCTCTCCCGTTTGGGGGAAGGCGAGACACAACTGGTCATAGCAAGTTACCATTAGGGCAACCTTTAATGGTGTCAAATGTTCCTTCTGTTTATTATATATTTTTTATAACTATTACATCTTAAACTTCTATATATTATATATTTTAAAGCTATATATCCAATTTGTATCGGGTATGGAATATTTGTACCAATTTTGGAAACAGTGTTGTATAATTTTGTTTGAGTGAGCTGTTAGTGAACACTAAGATTGCGAGTGGCCCTGACAGAGTTGCCAGATCAATGCGCTCGGATGAACTGGTTGAAAACACGTGGAAAGACTTAGAGAGGAGGAGGAGAAATAGAATACTACCGACAATAATGTATTATATTTATCATATATGCATATATGTATATGCATACTACGAATATTTAAGCATCAGATATTATTTATGGTATCAAATCTTCGTATTTATATACATATATTTATATAGATATATATCGATTCATGTCTATATATTTTGCAGTTAATTTAAAGATGGGGATACATTTCCCCAATATAAACATTTGTTAAATACAAAATTAGATACCAAACATACGTATATGTATATGTATATATCATGCCCATATTTGTTTATAAATGTAAATATATTATATTTTAGTTATATATTTCAGTTAATAGCTTAGGCCATGTTATCACATGTGACATGTCGCTAGCGACAAGCCTCTGCGGGCTGTTAGTTTTTGTTTCATATATTTTTTGCTGCGCTGCACAGGGCGTATGAGTAATGTGTGCAAAAAACGCAAAATGCAGCGAGCAGAGCGCATGCAGAGGGTGTGCCTATGCATGTGTGTGTGTGTGTGTGTCTGTGTGAGGGTGTATTTATGTGGCTGTGTGTGTTTCGCTGTTCATTCATTGACGCCGCCGCCACGCTGCACGCGAAATCAATCGGCAGGTGTTTTGTTTTGTAAATTCAACGGGCAACGGCGCCGACGACAATATCGACGGAGGCGACGTAGGCGACAGAGGTGACAGGGAGGACGGCAACTGGTTGGCAATTTTTGTTTGTGGATAGTTTTGACCTCGTTTTATGGGTTTTTGTGGCAGTTGGTGCTGCTGCTGCTGCTGCTGTTGATGTTGTTGTTGTTGTTGTTGTTGCATGCGTAATGACGCTGACGTCGTGGAACAGCTGACATTTGTTGATGCCCGGCACGGGCCGTAAAGCAAAACAAAAAAGCGTAAAAAAGTGGCAAACGGAAACCGAAACGGTTTAAGCGCCCACTCCAGCACACCCTCCGGCAGCCCGTCCGGCCCCCTAGCCCACGAAGTATGCACGCAAAAATGGCGTTTGGATTTTGTGCTTCGTTTTTGTTGTTTCGCTGTTGTTGCTGCTGTTGCCCAGGCAACGTGTCAGACGTTGACTTTGCCGCGTTGCCCACTTGGGGGAAGCCCTGCAAATAAAATGTAATGCGAGCACGGACCAACGTGTGGCAGCAGCACCAACAGCAACAGCAGCACCAGCAGCAGTTGCTCCCAGCGTATGCCATGCATTCATTCATAAAAATGTGAGTCGCGCTTGCTGCCCCACCATTTGCCAGCGTAATACGACTTTCAAGTTCATAATGTCAACCTTCAGACACACACACACGCACACACACGAAGAGCTGAATACTGGTAACAACCTTGTCTGGTAGCAACAAGGGAAAGCGTGATACAGTTTTGCTAGTCAGAGAAAAGCTAGGAGCACTTGCTGCTGCCACTGCTGCTGCTGTGGCACACACCAGGAAGCGCAGCTGGCAGTCAAGCTCCAGACAGTGGCACAGACACAGATACCCAGACCCAGACCCGAAACCAGAGGCAAAGGCAAGGCAAGGCAAGGCAAGGCATAGCCAAAGCCAAAGCCAATGCCAAAGCAAAAGCCAAGCCCCAGCAGACGCAGTGGGTAGTCAGCGAGCTGGCAATTCCTTTGTGCCAGCCTTTTAGCAACGTTTTACTTTCGCACGCGCCGCTCGGAGTGCTGAGCGCTGAGTGCTGAGCTCTGAGTCCTCAGTACTGAGTGCTCCCCCCATTCACAGTTAACAGTCTGTCCTTACTTGTACACTGACCGAAATAAGCATACAACATTCTCGGACGGATTAGGAAAAAGGCTGCGGAGACGAAAGGAATGAGAAAAATCAATGTTTATTGATTGATTGATTGATTGTTGAGGGACTTCTTCTTGGCCTTTACCAAATGTATGTATATATCGAGTGGTTGTGTGTGCGTACAGGTCATGTCTGTAACTCTTCTCAATCATTCAGTCAGTCGTTCAATCAGCTGATCAATCAGTTAATCAGTTAATCAGTCAATCAATCAGTCAGTATATAATGCACTGGGAGAGAGAGATTACTTTGTTACTCAGTCAATCAGTCATTTCAGTGAAACTGTAAGTTGATGACTCTATCACTTCGTCAGTTATCAGCCTAAAAGTTAACCAGTCAATCACTAAGTCAATCAGTCAATCAATCAGTCAGTCCATCACTGAATCAGTCAGTGACTGTGACTGCCAGTCAATCAACTTATCAGTCAACCAACCAATCACTCAATCAGTTGATCAATCAATCAATCACTTTACTGATTAACTCCTTCTATAAGTAGCAGAGAGAGCAGCCTCACATTCGCATTTCCCCCATCTGTTTACATCAGTTTTTCGCTCAGTGTACTTCAGATTCTTCTGCTCTGCTGTGTTTTGCGCTAAAGTTTCACTTGATGTTCACGCGACGGCCCAAAGTTCTGCAACAATTCTTTCGCCTTGCGTTGCCTTCGGGTCGACGCTTTCTTGTGAATGTTTTTTTTTGTTTTCTCTTTCTTTTTCTTTTATTTTATTTTATTTTTTTTTACCGCCACCTTTCATTTTGTGTGTTACGCAATTTGCTTTATTCCTGCCTACCTCTCCCTCTCTCACTCTCTCTCTCTCTCTCGGAGTCCCGCTGTTGCGCGCTGACTAGGTGACGAAGTGCAGCAGTCGCCTCAAAGGAAGCAGCTGGCGGCTCTGACACCTTTTCTAATTGCCCATCTCAAGTTTCAGCTGTTGTTGTTGATGTTGGCGAAAGTTTCTGGCTGTAATTGAGTGCAACAATTGTTGTTTATGATGGCTACGATAACCATACTGCCGATGATGATGATGATGATAATGATGGTGACGATGATGAGCCATTGGCATCTTGATTGGGGCAAGGGACACGCAACGCACATTGGTTCATTGACATTGGGAGTTAAGGCTAAAAATAGCTGCGCCGAATGTTGAAAGTCGCCGCCTCTGGCACACAGAAGTCATGTGGCCCAGAAGCCCTATGACGCGCCCAGGACAGCGCGCCAGGACATGCGAGTCACAGCCCCAGCCACAGCCCCAGCCCCAGCCAGGGCAACAGCAACAGCAACAACAACAACAAAAATCGATATGCCTCAGACGTGGCTCGCGTCGCTTCGTTCGCTTTTTGGGCGGGTTGGCACGGGCGGACGCTCGCCAAGGGTAGCAAAATGTTGTGCGAACGCGCACACAGCAACAACAATGACACACACACATACACGGAGACACACACAGACATGTGCTCATTGCCTCTCTTGCATTTACTTTCATCGGTTTGTGCGTTATGTGCGCTGCCTTCTGCTCGGGGCTGGGCATTACTTCCGCTTTCTGCAGTTGCCGCCTTCTCGCAGCGAGTTTGCGCTCAATTTTTGCTACTTTTGCTTTGTGCTTGATATTCTTTTTCCTGATTTTGCGCTTTTGTTGCGCCATTTTGACAGCGGGCCACGGCGACGCGTTCTCGGCTCGAACGACGTCGAGCGTCGTCCTCGTCGACATCGTCGTCATCGTCGAGTCGTCGTCCTCCTTTTCAGCTTCTTCGTTGTCAGTTTTGGGCAATTTTAGCACGAACTGCTGCGCTCTGTCCTGGGCGGCACTTCCGTTTTGTCAGCAATTTGCAGACGCCATTGATTTTCATGGCGCGCAATAATTATTACATTTGCGCCCACTTCCTCCCCTTCTCCACCCCCTTTCTCCCTCTCTCGATCAGGTCTTGCTCGGCGCCTTTGCGTATGCTTCCGAATTTGGTTTTGCGCTCAATTTTCGTCTGATTTCTGTTGTTGTTTTTTATCAATTCCTGCTGCTGCTGCTGCTGGTGTGCCAGCGCCCCTTTTTGGCCTTTTATTTCGCTTCGCTTCACTTTGCTTCCTTCCTTCCTGTTCCGGCTCTGTGGCTGTGGCTCTGTGGACCCATGGCCCAATGGACGCCCTGGACGCGTCTTGCACGTCCTTCGCATTCCTGCGGCTTAAATTGCTCTTATTGTATATGTGTGAGTGTGTGCGCGTGTGTGTGTGTGTGTGTCGCTCGGCTTTGCCATCGTTATTGGCAAGGGTCGGTTTGCTGCTGTCTCCATCCACATGGCTGTCTCCGTCTGCGTCTTGCTCGGTCGTCTCCTTCTGCGACTCGCTGGCGTATACGTTATTTTATTACATCAAATATTTTACAGGCACTTGGGCTGCTCTCCTTCACGTTCTCTCTCTCTGTCTCTCTCACTCTCTCTCTTACTCTGTGTCCCTCTCCCCTCTCTCTCTCTCTCTCTCTCTCTCTCTCTCTCTCTCTCTCTCTCTTTCGTTTGCTCAGTCTATTTCTCCCTCTTTCGCTCTTTTGCTGTCTCTGGCAACGTCGACGGCGGCTACGCTGCGGTTGACGCTGACGTCGCCGCCATAGCCGCCGTCGCCGTAGTCGGCGTCGCTGTTGTCTGCTTCTTCCTGTTCTTAATTGAAATTTGCGGCTGCATCAATATTTGCTTTTTTCTTGTGTTTTCCACGTTATTAAAAATCCTTGTGCAAGTTTTTGCTGTTGCGTTTTTGTTTTGCTCGCTCACTCGCTCAACGCCTCCCACCCCGTCCGCTTCTCTCTTTCTCTCTCTCTCTCTCTCTTTCTGTGAGACTCTATTGTTGTGCTTTTAAATTTCTTCTAATTACGCAATTTATTTGATGCCTTTTTTATGGCGCCAACTTCAAGACGCGAAACTTTAAATATTACGAGCATTCGGCAAATGTTAATCAGGTTAATTTTCTATAAATGCATTAAGTGGATAACACAATATTGTATGTTATAAGCACAAGCACAGTTAAACTGTCCACTTAAAGCTTAAGCTGAGTTTTAAGATTCTCAGTTTTCGGTATAAAGAACAGCTGCTACATAGGGCTTTTGGCTTATGTAATAGTTATGCAAAGCACTAACAGTTAAAGTTAACAGTTTGCATATCAGTTAACATAGCTCGAACAGCGAGAAGGAGCTAACAGATAATTTATGATGTTTGTGTACATTAGAAGCAACTCGATTAGTTATTGATTTTCAGCAGGGTTTCCTTCAGCCAGACAATTGAATGAGCGACCCTCGCGTCTCAGCTGCTGGAGTCTTGTGTCTGCTGGAATTATGCCTAATTGAAAATGCATTTTATAGCAGCTCGCAGCTCGGTTAACTGCTGCTGCCAGAGCCAGGTCCCGGCAATGCCAGGGCCAATAGCTAGACAGCAGCATTACCCTCTCTCTCTCTCTCTCTCTCTCTCTCTCATTTTCTACGTCTCTCCGCTGATGTTGCTCCTCGCTCCGCGCGCCTGTCTGGCACTCGCTGAAGGCTGAAGACTGAGACTGAAGGCCACGTTTGCTCCAACTTCCACGTCATATGAGAAGCTGCTGCGGCTGCTGCATTTTGTATGCGGAATTTGCAGCAGAAATGCATTAATCAATCATTCATTAAATCAATCAATCAATTTATGTATTCCTTGCCAATCGTCTGCCTTTTTTTTGCTAGCTAGCCACTTTGTACTGCAATCGCTTTTTGCTAGAGCATTTTTGATTGATTGCCATTAATAACTCATTTTTCGGAATTTATTTGCTTAGTTCTGCGAGTCGAGTCGGGTCGAGTCGAGTCGTAGTCTTAGCCCTAGTTAGCGATGAGTGGGCAGATGGCTGGTTAGGCTCCCGAGCTCTAGACTCTGGGAGCTTACAGCTGACGCTGTTGATATTTTGACTAGTTGCTCAAAAACTTTGGATAGCGAAGTTATCAAACGCTAAATGAGAAGTCCTCTTCATAAGTTATGTCTGGCAAGAGCTGAGAGAAAGCTAACATTTGGATGACGTTGGGTTAGTCAGATGTATAAAGTAATATCTATTCCAGCTTATTATTATATGCTTTTTTTAGGTGTGGAAAGAATATTCAACTCTGTTCTGTTAACATTAGCATATCATGTTAGTAACATATGTTTGTGCTGACGAAGTCCCAATAATTAGAATAAATTTGGCTATCAACATCCTTTTGTTATTAACATATATTGCATTTAGTTTAACAGCTTCTCATATTATACGCATTAATGTTAACAAACTTAACATTGCCTTCTGTAATATTGTGCTATAATGCATTTCTCTAAAATGAGAGATGATTAAGCAAATAAATTCCAAAATAACGGGATATTTTCGCAATTCTTCTCTCTCAATAATCTGTGTTTTCAGCTTACTAGTACATAGTAGTAATTTTCTTTTCCTGAAGGCAATTGCAACTTAATGTTAAGAAACTTAACATCTGTTAGCAATAGCTTAACAGCTTGTCGAAAACAAATAGAAATCTAACAGACAAAGTCTAAGTCTCATATTCTGTAATTATCTAAGAACTACAAAAACTTAGTTTGTGTATGAAAGCCTTATGTGTGCTTTAAAGAAAATGTCTGCAATGTTGTCTAATAGGATCAGTACCAATCAGGTTCATTGCGTGTGTGTGTGTGTGTGTGTGTGTGTGGGTATTTGTGGACATAACAATACACAATTCGAATAATGCAATTTATGAGCTGCAATTCTTGGGCATGCCACCATGCCACCAAGCCACACACATACCCCATCCCACCTGACCCAGGACCACACTCTGGGCTACTGCTGCGGCTGTTGTTGTTGTTGTTGTCAATATAACGAATTTCGCAAGTTATTTGCATATTTGCGAGGACATTATTGTGTGCGCTGCACTGACGGCCCTCGCTCTAACTAGCTAACGGTTCGGGGTCGGATGTAGGGATGTGCCGCATATCCTGCGGCGCCTGCCTCGTTGTCCGTTTGCCCGCTTGTCCCAGGCATGTAATAAAATGCATTACGAGTGGCAGCAACATGCGAAATTCATGTGGCAATGTGTTCAATTTAATAAGTCGCCCACCCAAAAATCACTCAGAATAACAGGCGCAGATCTTACTCACTTATGTATGTTTGGGTGCACAGTGGGACGAAATGCGTTCGCACGGAAACTTACCTGCAAAGAGGAAATGGAAATTGAGATGGTGATTAGTGATTGGTGAAAAATACGCTCTGAGACACGAAACTAATTTAGCTTATCTTTGGCTTAGATTAAAACGCAGCTGAATGGCTTTGATAGAAGGGGCAAGAGGTTGGGGGAGGGTGCGCGGGGCAGGGGAGCTGCACGCTACCGGAGCGACAGGTAGTTTAATTTATGTGTTGCTTGTGCTGTTGTGTTGTGCTTTTTTCTTCCTTTTGCTTTTGCTTTTGCCCATTTGCTTTTTGCTGTTGCTGCCATTATGCTGCGTCGTTTTAATGGTCTCCAACAACAATAGCAGCAGCAGCAACAACAGCAACAACAGCAAAGTCACGAATTGACCAGCCAACAATGGTGCTCGCAACAAGGATAAAAGGCATATAAATAAATATATAAAAATTGCAAAGAGCGACAGGCAAAAATACAAATACAAACAACAGCGAAATAAAACCAGAAATATTGTCTGTGAAGTTGCTGCCCCCAATCGCTGTTGCAGCAGCAGCAGCAGCAGCAGCAGCAGCATGAAACAAGTAAGCGTCCGCTTATCGGGTATGTTTGACTTGGAGATACCGTGCAATTGATACTGTGAGTCGAATGGGGTCAGATTGTTTATGCTTATCAATATGTGGAATGAGTTACTCATGAAATACCTATTCCTTCCCAGTGTAGGATATGGAATATGAGATATTTCAACTTGAACTCGCGATCTAATGCGGCCTGTTCAGGCTATAAAGAGCAATTCATAAAAACATATGTACCGTGCCACGAGTCCTTCTGAGTGTCACAGACATTTCGGTCCTGACAATATGCCCACTTTTGGGAGTTTAGGGGTTTAGGGTATTGACAACGCGGCAGTTTTTTGTTTTGTTTTGTTTGCCTCTTCGTTTCGGCAGGCCCGCCTTCACGCTCCGAGAAAAAAGCTATCTGCACCCCAATCCCCGCTCCAAAAAAAAAAAAAAACGTGACCGAGCATTTTTCAATGTCAAAAGGAAAATGTTTCTGTGGAAAATTGTTTGCGCTGCGTCGTCTTTCATTTCGCTGCGTTTAATTTTGAGCGCTAGTTGAGCTACTGAAATATATATTTCGAGGTGTAACTAAAACACCCACAACCAAATTGCAACAACTAGAACAACAACAGTTGCAAATTGTTCATGTGGAAGAAAATGTTTTTGTTGTTTTTTCCATTTTGCTTTTCTTTTTTTTTTAAGTTTTTCGTAAGGCGCATCGTAAAGAATTTACGCTACATAAAATTTAATAATTTCATTTTTTTATGGACGCGCATATGCGATACACAAACACACACACACTCGAACACTCATGCATACGTAGCTTATGTGTGTGTGTGTGAGAGTGCTGATAGGGGCAGCCCGTTTGGGGTGGCATGTGCTGGAGTTGAATTATAGCATACTTTTAGGCGCGTGCCGTGGCGTCGCATTTGTTCACTTTTTATGGGTTACATAACGAGCGAAAATACACAGCAACTGCGTGTATGTGAGTGTGTGTGTGAGAGAGAGGGGGACCGAAAGAAGGGGAGACGGAGATGGAACAAGTGAGTGCGATTTAGGAGCCAGCAGCTGCTTTCAAAGCTTTCAAAATATGACAAATTATTTGTGCTAAAAAAGAAATTTGCTGATAAAATTGAAAAAAAGTATATATTATTTATTTATATATATAGTTTTTTTTTTAATTAATGGGTTCTATTTCATTTACCAAGTTGAACAGGAGGAAATTAACTTCTTCCCAATTCT
This sequence comes from Drosophila mercatorum, assembly GCA_961210405.1. Lineage (NCBI taxonomy): Eukaryota > Metazoa > Arthropoda > Insecta > Diptera > Drosophilidae > Drosophila > Drosophila mercatorum. The sequence goes on along the minus strand of CAUIUS010000004.1, from coordinate 23,941,182 downwards.
CAACTAGTTCCGCAAAGTGATCTTGTGAAGCTCAAGCATAAAGATTCATATATATGAAATGTTAAAAATATATATACATATTCTATTCACAGTCTTTATCCAATTTAGTCCCTTTCCATAAGATTTCGATTTGTTCCTTTTGCACCTAAGTCAAAGGCTCAAAGTATTTACAGCCAAGTAGCGCAACTGGCTCTAAGTGGGCTTCAGAGTTCAGAGGCGGGCTTTATGCAATTTTGGATGTTTATTATTTTGCTTTTATCTGGGCGAGCTGCTTTTTGCGTTGCGTTAATATTTCACTAATGGCATTGGCGGGCGAAATTGCATTACGCTCAAGTTGACTCATTTTAATTGAATTTTAACTTCAGTTCGAAATTGAATTACGTGCCATGGCCAAGACAGAGACGGCGCTACACTGTAGGGCGAAAAGAGGCAGCGATGTGTATGTGTGTGTGTGTCTGTGTGTGTACGTTACTGTATACGTGTGTGTGTCACTCGGGGTTCAATAGAGCGAGTGGCGAAATGTCGCTCTGCTTGGAGCGAAAATTCATGGCGCCATGCGAAAATTGCATTAAGTCATCTGACATATTTTGAGATAATGAAATGTGGCCAGTGTTCGACGAAAAAATTGCATTAAGCTCGTAAATGGGCAGCGCTCCAAAAGTGCGCCAAATGCCAAATGCTAGATGCCAGATGCCCGATGCCCAGTTGCCAGTTGCCAGATGCCAGATGCTGTCCTGCAGGCCAAACACAGTGTGGCCAAAATTCACTTTCCCTGTGGCAGCAGCCAAAACAAAACAGTCACAACTTGTCTCACACACACGACACACACACATATGAAATTCATTATTTTGCACTTAATTAAAAACACGCGCGGATATAAAAACAAAAATAAAAATAAAACTGTATCACAGCCAGTCGCTGGCCTCCCCCCAGATGGCTGCCTGCCTGCCTGTCCGGCCCCTCGACCCCTCGGCCAGCCCCGTCGGCCCTTTTCAGTGCAGTGCTGGCCATAAAAAACGCGGTCTGGTCAACTGGAAAAAACAACGCGCAGAGTTGTATTTGGAGCTGGAGTCACAGTTGGACTCGCGCTGCCAGCCATCGTTAGTTGTCTGCTGTTGCCCCAGCACTTCAGCTTCCCCTCCTCCCCTTTTATCTCTCTCTCTCTGTCGCTCTCACTCTCACTTCGCGCGATGCTGAATTTGCTGTTGTTTTTGCAGTCGCGTCGTAATTTTTTGCTGTTTGATTTTGGACTTTGGCAAAATCCTTTCGCTTTCATGCATTTAAATGTTTGCGCTGGCAGAGGCCGCTGGGTTACGCCCAGACAGGGGCCGAGAGTACGGCCAGGGGGAGGCCATTGATGTTGTTGTTGTGTTGCTGTTCCGCCATGTGGCAGACTGTTTGGCCAAGAGCCATCGCTTGCTGGCGCGAAATGGCTAACTGAATTTGCATGTGACGGGCTCTTTAGGCTACGGCCCGTTGAGCACTTGCCCAAAAGCTGTCCGCGGCGAACAGGAAATGGAGGCAAGGCAGAGCCAGTGATACATACGTCGACTCAGCCCGATGGCGAGACAAATTGAGGATTGAACGTGGCCACGAAATAAAGGCATCTAAAACTCCACTCAAGACACGCTCTTAATATAACTATGTGTGTGTAAGTGTGTGTGTGTGTGTGTGCATTTTAATTGCCTGTCTTGCATTTCTGCATTCGTTTTCACATCTCACAAACATTTAATGAAGAAGACAACAAAAAAACTAATTTTTCCATTTAGGTTCAGCTTCTTCTTCTTCTCTTCTGCTTCTTCATATTCTCCTGCCGCCAGTTGACAGATCGCGGCGAGTAGGTAGAGGAGCAGAGCGCGAAAGTTTCGCCACTATTTTATTTATTTGCCGAACGAAATGCAAAAGGAAGCGCACAACAACAACAACAACAACAAAAAGCAGCAACAACAAGAAAAAGGAGACGAAGAAAGGCAGCCATAAACTACAAATCATGCCAGGGCAAAGACAACAACAGTCCAATGAACAGCAGGCGAAGGCGGAGGCAGCGAGAAGACGGCCACAAAAATAAAAACAACAAAAAACAAACTGAGAAACTAAATGCATAAAAAATTGTCTAAAAATTCAACATAACCTCGAATGATTTATGGCCGCCAGCGAATATTTAAAAGGTATACGGCGAAGTCCGCAACGGCGACGGCGACGGCAACAAAAAAAATCAGCGAAAAAGCATAAGGAGCAGAGGAGAGAAAAAGTGCTGTGCAGCGGCAGCAGCAGACACAAAATGAAAAAAAAAAAAAAAAAACAAAACAAAACAAAATAAAGAAAGAAGAATTGCCTGAGTTTCGGATTGGAGTGCTGCAGCATAAGTGCGGCAAGCGGGTCTGATGGACTCTTAAAGCTGGCAGTGGAGACCTTTATGTAACGCAATTGAAGCGGGAACATTTGAGAAGTCGGGGACAAACTTGAGTCTAATATAGAATGTAAATTATTTAAAATATTAAAAAAGAGCGTAAAAGTAAATTGTTTCTCCTCTTGAATAAATAAATAAGGAAATGTTAGCTTATTATCAAATATACTTTCTCTGTTGCTCTACTGTAGAACATCTCAAGAGGCCATCAAAGGGAGTCGAAAGAACTGTTTGAAGCTCTTCTGCTCCCTTAATGTTATTTCACATATGCTGTAACATTGACTGAGTCTTCTGTAATGTTATTTAACATAAACACAAACTCTTAGTACGCTGCCTATTCAGTTAGGTGTTGGCAGTTAGTAATTATTTTATTATTTTTATTTGGATTTTGTAATAAGGTTAAGGACACTCCCCTCGTTCTTTATGGCGATCGTATGGCAATTAGCATTGAATATCGCATAGGGTATTCCCGAAGGTAAATCAAAGTTATGGGCAAAGCTCTCTCGCTGCTGGCTGTTGTTGCTGCATCTTTCGTTGCACGCTGCTCGCTGCGCGTTGCGCGTTGCACATTGGCTGGCTTAAGTGCATTTTACAGCCAGGCAACACAAAAAGGACATAAATGCTTAAAAAGGGCAGCCAACAACAGCAACAATAGCAACAACAAAGGCCAACTGAGAAAAATGTGCGAAAAATTGAAAAACGAACGCAAAGGGAAATGAACAAAAAAGAAGTTGAATAAAATTTACGACGAAAAGGCGTTAAGCTCGTTGATGTTGCTGTTGTTGTTGTTGTTGTTGTTTTTGTTGTTGCTGCTGCTGCCAGACGTTGTGTAAAGACAATGGACACATAAATTGCATTTTCACTTTTAATATTTGCGTTGCGTCCTTTTAATGAACATTTTGCTGGAATTGTTGTTGATGTTGCAACATTTAATTATTGCCAGTCAGAGGACTTGATCAGCAAATAAAAATGTATATAGCATACATACAGTTTGCAAATATATATTAAGCGATAGGCAAGAGCTTTTAGCTGGGAATAATCTGAGTTCCAGTCAAAAGTAACTTCAAGTTAAGCAACAGCTAACAAATTGAGTCAGTTGAGGTAAGGATCGAGTGTAATCAGTTGCGAGAATACTCGTTTGTTCAGCTATTTACTAGTTCATTTCAGTAGTTCAGTTATTGACTAGAGCTGTTAGTCGCTAGTTCAGTAAGCAACTAGTTCAGCAAATTATCCGTTCAGTTAGTTTGTGGGATCACTAGTTCAGTTAATCACTAGCTCAGTTAGTTCAGTTCACTAGTTCACTAATTCACTTAGCTTACTAGCTCAAACTATAAACTAGTTCAGTCAGTTCACTAATTCAGTTAAGGGGCTTGGCTTTGTTCACATGCATAATATGGCCAAAAATCGGAATGATTGGCAATATGGAGACACTAATAGAGACGGGAGAGAGTGATCTTTCATATTACACTCTTCTTCACGGTTTCCGACCAAATATACGAGCTCAATAACATTTCATCAAGATATTAATCCTCTTACTTATTAATACCTGGATAATTTAGACAAGCCCCAATCACTACTAGTGATTTCTTCTGGGCTGGCAAGCTATTGCGCCGAGTGTCACTTGGGCTGAGAGGAATGCGAGAAGTCGAGAGGTAATGAAGCATGGCTGGAACGGCGAATCAAACGCTTAAATCGCCCAAGCCAAAGGCAGAGTTGAGACCTTAAGCGCGGCCGCCTGCAACTGCAGCGAGGAGCAGTCAAACGACTGCTCCCGGGGTCAGAATATTTCATGAGCCACAACCCCTTTGCCACTATTTGGTTCCCTTTATTTTGTTTTTCCATCTTCATCTTCTTCTTCTTCTTTTTTTCCTATTCGCTTTGTTGTTGTTGCTTTTAATATGCATGCAATTGTGTGTGGCTAAAAATATGTTTAAATCGCGCCCAGAGCCAGAGCCAGAGCCAGGCCTGAGCCAGAGTCAGAGTCGCAGAAAAACCAGTTTTTCGGGCTGTTGCTGTTCTTTATATTTCTTATGGCCAGCTTGGCCAGACCAGAGTCAAGGCGAATTGCGGCTGTAAAAGGCAGCGCAAAATGCAGCTGCAGGTCTAGCTAACTCGTTATTGCTGTTGTTGGCGTTGCTGTTGTTGCTGCTGCTGCCTCGCGCACTTTTGGCCGTGACCTTTTGGCAGAGCGGCAAATGAATTGCCAAGTTGAGCGCTGCTCGCTTGCGCTCAGCACTCAGCTCTCCGAGGCCATTAAGAGATGCATAAATATTAATTAAATTATATGCAAAATGTGCTGCATACTTTGCGGGCAAATGACAGTGGCCCAGGCAAACGCTTAATGGCCAACACTCACACACTCACACTCACAAAGGGCAATTTGTGTCGAGGTAATAAGTTATTAAATGCATGTAGGGCACAGGCAGAGAGAGAGAGAGAGAGAGAGAGAGAGAGAGAGAGAGAGAGAGACAACTTCACTGGGAAGAAGAAACAACAGCAAATTGTTGCTAATAACATTAAAAATGTTTATCTTTGCAGCGCTGGCGCAAAAATCTACACAAAAAGCCAAATGCTGAGGGCCAAAGTGTATTACGTAAAGACTGTGCGCCTGTGTGTGAGTGTGTGTGTGAGTGTTCGTGTTGGCGACGCGCGCCACTGACAGAGACAGAGACAAACAGAGAGAGTGAGAGAGAGAGAAAGCACACCAAAAAAGCAGGCAAATTGAATTTTCCCTGAGCAAAATTAAATTTTCCAAGGAAATTGAATTTTTTGATTAGTTTGCTTTTTGCATCTCACTCACACACACTCAGCAAACCATGTACACACACACACATATATATATATATATATATATATATATATATATATATATATATATATATATATATATATATATATATATATATATATATATATATATATATATATATATATATATATATATATATATATATACATATATATTATATATATATTCATATCTAAGGCTAAAGAAGAAGAAGAAGAAGAATCAGCAGCAGCGGCGGGAGCAGCACATAATTTAAAAGTAAAATTAAATAAAAAAAACACAGTTTTCGTGCCATATAAATGAAAGCGATTTTTCTTGATCTTCTCTCCCTCTCTCTGTTTTGGCTACATCATTTGCTGAATGTGATGCATATATATTTAGTTTCGAAAACTCAATTCAATTTCAAATTAAAAAGAAAAAAAGAGGAGAAGAACGTTTCTAATCCCCTCACTAACTTCGCTCCCGTCCCCTCCTCCTCAGTCTGCTCCAGAAATAAATCAAGGCCTGCGCCTATAAAAAAAGGGTTTTCAAAAAACTGCAGGGTGCCTGCCGCACCGCAATTTAATGGCGTCACGCCCCCCGCCTTGCTTGCAGCGGCTCTCGACGGCAGGACCCACATGCCCCTCCCTCGACCCTCGACACGATATCCGACTGAACGCAAGTCTCGCATGCATCTCCATTTCATTTCAATTCAATTCAATTCAATTCATTTCACTTCTTCTTCTCTCGCTGCTCTCTTAATTTTTACACACTTTGTGTTCGTTTTGGATTCGGAGTATTTTTAATTTTCTGCCTTTTGCACTTTGCAGCGTCTTTTTTACCGGCCATAAAACTAATAAAAATAAAAATAAAAATAAAACTCAAGCAATGCGCCCAGAACGAAAACGAAAATGAAAACGTGGACGAAATTTGCGATTTTAATTAAATGATATGAAAATTGCAAGGAGCACCAAAAGCGAACCAGAAGAAGAAGGCGAAGAAAATAAAACAAAAAATATATATAAACATGAAAAACTGAAGAGACAGATGAACCTTGTAAATGCGAACTACTGATGCTCTGTAAACCCGATGAGACGACATCTTTATTTAAAAAGTAAAATTACTTTAATACAGATCAGCAGCTGAAAGAATATCTGGAAACCCGTTTGGGTAAGTTGTTGAATAAAAGTCGATTTTGCTAAAGAAACCAGTTAGAAAACACTATTGTCGACTTTAGTCAAATAAAAGAGTTCGAAATTACTAATGTTGTTAGTCAATGTTGTTGTTAGGGACAATTGCGTTCAATACTAGCTGAGCACGTGAAGGGAGTGCTATCCAGCTGACGTAGATGAAAGGAACTTGTAAACGGATCGACTGGGATCAGTTCACTTCACACAACCAAAAAACTATACATATATGCATATAATATTCTATAGCAGCTAGTTGAATGACCGATTTATTAGTGAATTCTAAGCACTCGCTGTAAGCCTGGACAATAGCTTCAAGACTAAAATTATAAAAACATCTGTTAGAGGTCAGAGCTAAAGTAATTCAAAGTAGTATAGAGAGAGAGAGAGAGAGAGAGAGAGAGAGAGAGAAATATCTGAAGTATTATTAAATATTATAATTATATATTCAAGAATATCTCTTATATCTCTTTCTTCTTCATATAAATATTAGTCTTTCGCACCAACTGCCAACTTGAAGACATAGTGAACAGACCTCTGTTAGAGCACAGGATGTGGCATTGCCAGAGGAAGCGCTAGGCATGTCCATGTAGGTGTGGGCTGGCTCTGCCCTCTGCGAGTGACTGAGTGAGTGTGTGTGTGTGTGTGTGTGTGTGTGCGGGCGTGGGTGTGGCCCTACGTACGCTGTAGCTGAGCTGAGCGGAGCTGAGTTGAGTGCCAGGCCAGCGCAATTATCATCGAGTCTGTTTATATCTGTTATCGTTTTCGTGTGCGACATTTGAACTGCGGGCCAATGGATCAATGTGGACGCCACAAGTACGTTGCAACGAAGTGGCAGCGCCATTGAATTATGTGCCGCACATATTGAAGCGCATGAAATAATAATAAATGAAAAGCCCGGGAAAAATAAATGAGAAACGAGCCAAAAAGAAAAACAAATACAAAATACAAACGAAATGGGCGGCAATATTAAAAATGTTGCCAACAGGCCCCATCTCCCCCTCTCTCCATCTTTGTGTATGTGTGTGTGTGTGTCTGTGTAAAAGGAAGCTGGTGAAAATAATAATATAAAATGGCGGGCTGTTGTTAGTGTGGTTGATGCTGCTGCTGCGAAAGTGGCCATTTTGTTTTGCAATATATTTTGTTGTTGTTTCAGTTTGTGCTTTTATGGCTTTAGTTTGCTTGCAAGGCAGACGCTGACCAAACAGCCACACCTACACACACACAGCCATACACACACACACACACAGGACGTCCCATTTTAATGGCACATTAAAAGCAGCTTGTGTACTTTATTGTTGTTGTTGTTGCTGCTGTTGCTGTTTGCGCTGTGTCCTGAGCAGCCCGATCGCAAAGAGTTGGCCTTTGTCTGGTTAACGGCCCGGCCAGCCGCAGTTGCCACATAATGTGGCACAGCTCAGTGAACTTTCAAATTAAAAGCGAAAACTGAGCAGCCAGATGTTGCATGCAGGTCCGGAGTGTTGCACTCGTAATAGTTAAAGCCGATCGGCTCATAAAGTATTGTCTATTCAGATATTCAAAGACTTTCCTTTGGCCTGTTGCAGCTGCATACGCAACTCACCTCGGCCCTTGGCCAGGCAACTAACGTTAATAATTAAACAAAATCTTCGGCTCAGTTGCAACGAGTTGCTTCGCAGTCTCAACATTTGCATAATCTCATTTGACAACGTCCGCTTCCGGTTTCGTGCTGCCATTCTCATCATATTTTCAGCACTTCCGCTGTCGCATTTCGGCAGTTTGGGCCGAAGCAATAATTACACCAAAATTTGTTTTGGCCGAGAGCTCAGCAGCAGGAGCAACAATCGCAACAATTGCAACAACTATGCTACACTTTTATCAACGAGCATTATGTATTCGTATTTTCATTCCTCTCTCTCTCTCTCTCTCTCTCTCTCTCTCTGTCTCTCTCTCTTTCTCTCTGCCAGCAGTTGGAATTTCTTTTTTTCCTTTTCCTTTTTTCGAGTTCTTGTTGTTGATTTTGTTGCCGCTGTAAACTTTATGCATTAATTTTACATTTTGCTGCCACACCCACCGCCTAACGGCCCCTGCATCTGTGTGTGAGTGTGCCTGTGTGTGTGTGTCTATTTGCATTAACTCGCCACATACAAAATTTACGTTTATTTATTATGGCTGTGCCGGCAGTCATGCCCCCTTTAGAACCCTGCCTGGTGCGGCCAAAAAATGTGTAGCAAACATTTGAATTCGCATACAGACACATACGCACACACACACATATATATATATATATATATGCACTTGCATATATGGTAAAAGTTATGTAATTATCAAAGTTTTAATGCTGCTGGCAGCGAGATCTGTGGCAATGCCTCATGCATGCCCCAACCTTACGCCCACTCCCCAACCCATTGAGCAAACTACATTAAAATGTATATATATATATATATATATATATATATATATATATATATATATATATATATATATATATATATATATATATATATATATATATATATATATATATATATATATATAAAATATATAAAGTTATATACATACATATGTATGTACATATCAACATGTATAACTTATGTGCATGTCCTTTTAAAGTAAAGTACAGGCAGTAAGTTGAAGAAGTGATCGGCAGCTTGTTCCAGAAGCCCATCATTATTTGAAACAGTCCTCGACCATGTTCATGCAGTAGGTCATAAAATTCCTTTCTTATGTACAATATTTTTGGCATTCTATGTTGTTATAGTTTCAGAGTTAAAGCTCTTACTCATATTGTAATCAGCTCTTGGAAATCATCTGTGTTTCAATTAACTCTATTTATTGACCCAATTGAAGTCAAAGACTTGAAGCTTCGATAGCACCTATCCACCCTCGAATCGCAGCATAGGAATGCTGGGTCTAATAGACTAATGTAACAGTATCTGAGAGTGAGAAGACGGCCTTGTAGACCCCGACTAGTCTATATAATCTTAATTTCTTTGACGAATCGAGCCAATCTAGTCATCTCTGTCTATTCATTTGTCCATGCAATACACTGTACAAAATATATTGGTTTTTTGATACCTCACATGGATTCGTTTAAAACACAAATTTGTAAATTTGTCGAATAACCGAAATGGCCTCTGTGCGCAAGGAATCTTCAAGTCGGGAGTGTTCAACTTCTGACTAGTTAATGGGTATTGCGCAGCGGGTAGTATCCAACAGCACCATTTCCAGCTCCTTTTATTTGATATGAAACAAGGAACAAGCTAATAAGCAAAGTTGTATAATAAGTCAACAAGCTCTCACCTACACACCCACACGCACACACATACAGTAGAGTTGTGTGTTGGCCATGGCTGGCAGTCAACAGTGGGTGACATAAATATTTGCAGCACTTCTTGTTTGGCATTTGGCAGCGACTAATTTGATGTTTGGCCAGCAAAAGTACACATGCCACATGCCACATGCGCCATGCCGCATGCCGCATGCCACACGACTCATGCAGCAGTTTAGTTTGCTTATTATTGTTAACTTTACTGTTGTCGCCAACAGTTTCGCATCCAGTTATAAAATCTGCAATGCATAAATTTGCCCAAATGCATTGCGAATCGCGTGCAGCTCGAAATTTGTTAATTAACACACATTTGGACGGGGTGGCAACACTGGCAAGCCACAAGACAGAGAGAGAGAGAGAGAGAGGATGAATGGAAACCAGCTGGCAGCCTGCGCCTAGCTGCAGTTTCTTCCGCTTTTTCTTGAAATGTGCCTAATTTGCATAAAATTCTAATTTAACTGTTGTTTCTCTCCTGCAATTCTTCTTCTTCCTCCTCTGCTTCGGCTTGTTGTGGCATTAGTGGCCCTATCTCTTTCGCACGCGCTGCTGCTCAGCCACGTTTTATGATGCAATTTATTTTATTTTCGCTTTTGTATTTCTAGCAATTTCTTGTTATTTCACTTGAGAGAGGGAGAGAGAGAGAGAGAGAGAGAGGGAAAGGGAGAGCATCAGGGCAAGAGAAACAAATTTCCATTATTTATTTTTGTTTTCTTTCTCCTTTCACGGCTGCCATTTTGTTGTTGCTGTTCGTGTTGTTGTTGTTGTTGTTGTTGGTTTTACTCATGGCTGCTTCGATTATTTCGCCTGCTGCTTCCTCTTCTTATTGCTTTGCTTTTGTTTGTTTTGCTGCAAACTTTGTCGATTGTTGTTATTTCTCTACTCATTGCCGTTGTTGCTGTTGGTTTTGTTGGTGTTGTTGCTGCTGCCTCGTATCTGTGGCAACACATTATTTATATTTATATGTTTATTTTATAGTTTATTCATGCAAATTACTATAAAAATTGCCTTTATTTTTGCATTTTTGCCCGCTTCGTTTGCCTTTAAAGCAATCGAAATTCGCCAGCAGCAGCAGCGGGTGGGAGGGTGGAGGGTGGTCGTCAGGGCAGGGGAAGGGGGCAGGTGGACTCGCTTGGTCGCGTGGCTTGTGCACCTCAGTCGTGGCACGTAAGAAAATCAATATGACTCCTCGACGGTTTCTTTCGTTATAGTATTTCTGCTTCTTCTTCTGTTCTTTTTTCTACCTCTTGTATACCCTGTTTTTTCCTTCCTCTTCTTCGTCGTCGTCTTCTGTGTGTGTTTTAATTTCTTATACGCGCGCGGCGTTCATATGAATTATTTATAAACCCGCCTCGAAGTCGAAGGCCCCCGAAAAGCGTAAGCAACAATTTTTATGGCCGCTCGTTGAAAAACAAAATATCTGCATTTTTTACTAATATTTTTTATTATTATCTTTTATTATTAGCTGGTGGAATTTGTGGCGCAAAGAGTTTCCAGCTTCCACTTTTCGCTATTTGCGTTTTCTTTTTCCTTTTTCCTTTGCTTTTTGCAAACAATTTTCTTTAATGTTTTTAGCCGCTCAAAATAAGAAAGAAAAACGGAGAAGAGGAAGAGGAAGAAGAATAATGTTGAAATCTAAAAAATGTTGCAGGCATTTTAAGCGCGTACTCATCGAGCGAGAGAGAGAGAGAGAGAGAGGGAAACACTCTCGCACACACACAAAATATGCAAAATATTCAAATTTTCAAGCGAATTGGAATTTTAAGCAAATGAAATGTGTTTCGAGTGAGGCGGTTGCAGGAGGGCGTGGTGGGGAGGTTTTTAAAAGTTTTTTATTTTATTTACCGCCAGCCAGCCAAAGGGTTGCTCGATTCCAGGCGCGGCTTGGGGTCACACTAATGGGTATTGTGTTGGCCGGGGTAGCTGCTTAGTTGCCAGGCGACGAGCTTGTTTATCGAGGGGGCCTGAGGGGACGGGGTCTGCATTATCAATGAGGGCTCTAGGCAAATACTCACATGAGTATGTGCGGACAAGAGCCGGCTTACACACACACACCCACACACGCACACACACATATGCGCAGTTATATGTAGGTGTGCTGTATGCATAATGGATCCAATTAAATCGAGCTTGGCAACTATTGAAAGTTATTTCCAAGCATTTCACGTAATAACCGAGCTGACTAAGCTGCCATTTTCTTTAACTAGTTGATTGAGACGTGGAGCTGAACTTGGGGCTGAGTTGGGCTGAGTTGGGCTGCATTCGACAAATGACAGTTGAGAGCAGTTAGAAACTTTTGAAATACCATTCCGATTGCGCATGAAATGTGCTGAGCACACAATCAGCATAATCTATTGAAGCAATTTCTAGAGATGCAAATTTCTTACACAAGATAAATATTCGCATATTTTAAGAAAACAAATATAAACTATAAGAAATTTATAATCAAATAATTTAAGTTTTACAAGTCAGCTACAACAATGCCTTGCATATAATATATTACCTCAAGGACAGTTGAATGCCTTCAATAAAACATTGTTTTCTTTTATGCTTAAGACTTCGTAAGTAACTTTGGTTGAAAGGATAGGAGGCTAGCCTTAGCCTTCCGTGGATAATATCTTTTCCATGGTGCAGTAAGAAAGTAGCTATGCACAGATAATCGATAAATGTGATATCGATGACTGAAGAAAATGAACTTCGCTCATAATGATCTGGAAGTATCCGTATTTCAAGTTAGTCAACTTAGAGAGGATGGTCTGATTGGAAAACGAGCCTAATTCCTTTCTTTCATATACGCACACACACACATACATGTATATATACATACATAGATAATTATATATATTTCTGCGTCTTTTAAAGTAATATTCGTGAATGAGAAGTTCGCAAAGTCTCAGTCAATGCCCTGCGGGCAAAAGTGCAATGCAAATGTGCGGAAAATGTAGGCAAGCAAATAACAACAACAACCAACAACACCAACAAACACATATACTATAGTGACAATAACAACAACAGCAGCAACAACAGCATTAAAAATTAAAAACGCTCAAAATTCATTTAATACAGGTTTCTGGTTTTGCGTTTGCCTCCAGAGTGCACGACAAAATCAACACACGCACGCATACACACATACTAGTGGGCGGCAACCAATACATGAACAATGTGCACATTACCGTCGCGTAAAATGTAAAGGAAGAAAACTACGAATATTTTTCGTATGCACGCCCAATTTAAAATTAATTGCCAGACACAAAAGAACAGCAACGACGGTAATCATGGTGATCATGATGATGATAATGATGATGATGATGAGGGGAGTGGAGACGTGAGGCTGGAGGATGTGCACGAGCACGAGGATTGGGGCGTGCCAGAGCGAACTGTTGCAGCAGGGCGTGCCCACAAATTGCGTTGCTATAGACATACATAAATAAATACATATACATATACATACATACATACAGACATACATATATATATGTGTGTGTGGGTGGGTGGGTGTATTCTCTGGCACTGTGCACTGGAGTATGCATGCAGAAAATTAAAATTAATAATTTATACAATACAGCAGAAGTCGACGCAAAAAAGCAAAAACAAAGAATAAATATGAGAGGAATTTTAAGCAAATATAAATTCATTAAACGAAAATCCCTTTTTTCGCTCGAAAACAAACAAAAGGAAACATATTAAAAACTTATATTTCATAATTGAGTGGCGGTCGCTGCGAGGGCGCCCGCAATTATGCGACAGCTGCCCGACGCCCAAATTGGCCAACCAAATTGCAGGGCTGGCGGATTCGCAACAAGCAATGGGCGTGGCACGCGTTAGCAACACGCAAGCCTCGACTCTGGGGCATCGCGTCGTCCGCATAAAGATGCAATTGGCACGCCCTTCGCGATTAATAAGACAATAGCCCTTGGACAGACGAGAATGGGTTGAGCCGTTATCCCGAGATCATGATATCTCTTCCGGAGATTTAGACGACGGGCAAAGAATGAATATCCTCAGATTGCAATCAAGGAAAAGTGAAATGATCAAGTTTTCGATTATTATAATTAAGGATCGATTAATAATCTACTGAAATATCGATAACAGAAACAATGCAAACGAAGTCTAATCCTTTCTGGTATCTACAGTTGCTATGCTATCGATAATCTATATATAGAAGATGATATCAATATTTATACCATTTGTTTTAATCACTAATAATTAAGCTTGTGGCTTTCATTTCTTTTAGATCTACAAGTTGATCGACATCATTTATTTAGTTGCAATGAGAAATACCTTCAAACTATCGGCTGATATCGGTATTGCATACGGGAAAAAACTCATCGAAGCTATTAAGTAAGTGTTATTGATACCAGTTTCGCAGCTAGACATATGGATGTAGCATACACATGTAAATGTATGTTACTTATAGTTATCATCATTCACTAACATATTGATTGATTAAAGATTTTTTCGTAAGAGTCCCTCTACTTTAATCGATTTTCGATTACGATAACAATCTTGGCATTGTCTCCGCTCTGTCTGTTTTTCGCTTTAGTTAACTGTTCGGGTCTTTCACACGCTGCGACTGTAGCGCTAATGAGGCTGTCTCTGTCTCACATCTGAGTGGGATACTGTTAATAAGGCCGTCTTTGTCTCACATCTCATTTGGACGCGGCAAATAGATTTCTTGGCAAGTTTTGCTTTCTTATGATGTTGTTTGATTGCTTGCTGATGTTGTTGTTGTTGTTTGCAGTTGTTGCCTGGCTTAAAACAATCAGACAGGCAGCCAAGCAACAACAACAGCAACAAAGTGACTGTTGCACTTTTTTGCTGGCTTTGCTTCTTATGAAGTTTTGTTGTTGGCTGCAGCTGTTGTTTGCAGGCAAAGTTAGTTTTGTGGGCCCAGCCCAGCCCAGCCGAGGCAATAATAATAACAGCAATAATAATAATAACAACAGCAAACAAGAAAAGCAACAGCAACAACAACAACAACAAGAACGAAGCACAACACACAACGTCGAACTTTAATTGCATAATTATGTGCAGTTTGCAATTTATCATTTTCATTTTTCCATGTTGTCGTTTTTTGTTTCGTTTCGTTTCGTTTCGTATCGTTCCCTTTTCGTTTCGTTTTGCTTTTGTTTTTGCTTGCTGTAATTTATGTGCTCGCTGCTGCTGCTGCTGTCGTTGCGCTTCTTCTTCTTCTTCTTACATTTTTTGCCGCTTTTGTTTCGCCTGGAAGGGAAGCAGAGAAGCTGGCAGCGGCAGCGCAGAGGCATGAAATTTAATGCAGCGCAAATATTGTGCATATATTTCTTGTTGCTTTGTTTGCACACTTTTTTCATTGCCGTTTTCGCTTTTCTCTTGTCTCGCCCTTTTGTCGTGCGCGTGAACGTGAGTGCGAGGGAGAGGGAGAGGGAAAGAGGAGCTCGCTTGGTTTATTAATTATAATTTATGTTTTATTCCTTTCGTGCTTATCGCGACGCTTCAAATCGCCGAATGTTCATTTGAAGTGCTGTCGCTGTCGCTGCCACTCTGCCTCCCTCTATTGCGTGCGTGGGAAATCGTATTGGCAATCAAGCAATTAGTGAGTGCCATCAAATGGGCATTAGGCAGCAGCCGTCCACATGATGGCGGACAAGGTGATAGGGAGTTTGCTGCGAATAGTGACAGCCACAGCGAATATCCATTCCAGACAGATATCCATGCATATAGAAATATATATACATATACACAGACAGACAGAGGGAGAGAGAGAGAGAGAGAGTGAGAGAGAGAGAGAGAGAGAGAGAGGGGGGGGAGATATAGAGACAACTATAAGCTCGTGCATCTGCAATGTGACAAAGTTCGTGGCATGTCTATGACCGTTTTGGCATTTGACTGGAGGGGGAGGGGGAGGGGGTTGGTGCTCGAATCTAAGAGCTGTAGCAGACTGCGAGGGACGGAGGGGATGCCAGCAGCGAAATTGGCGACCAGACGATGTTGTTGTGACGTTGCATTAAGCAGGGGAATCAGCAGCAGCAAAAACATCTTTTGCCCTGCGAGACAGAGACAAGGAATGCAAGGAAAGCGCAGAAAATATTGAAAAACAAAAGAAAATTAGTTGCACAGCATTCGCTGTGTACGCGTGTGTGTGTCTTTGTATAAAAAGTTGACTGCCATAGAGAAAACAACAGACAGCAGACAAAATACGGCGAACAACAGACAACGCGTCGTATGAGCAATGCCAATGCAATGGCGCCGTTTCATGTTTTAAGGGTTGAACTAATCACAGACAAAGTCCATACACACACACACACACACACACACACATATATATATATATATATATATATATATATATATATATATATATATATATGTGTGTGAGAGAGAGTGTGTCTGTGTGCGTGCATGTTTAAGTTTGTTATGTTTGTAGCTGTGCTCACGAACAATGGCTTAGAACAACTCTCCTGGGAGAGCGAGGAGCGAGAGTTGAGGGGTTGGTTGCTGTTGTTGTTGTTGTTGTCGTCGTTGTTGAGCCTCGCAATGAGTCCAATTGCCAATTGGCAAAATGCGTGCGAGTCGGCAACAAACTAATCCGCGGCAGGAAAGTATGCTATGCTAAATTGCGCCTCAGCTTAAAGTCAGGCGAATTAAAGCCCTGTCGAGTCTGGCAGTGCTGCCAAATTTATCATACAAAGAAAAACAAAAAAAAAACACGTAATAAAAATAGCTGAACGCAAACGGAAACAACCCCCGTGAGCGCACTTAATGCCAAAATTAAAGCGACTCCAGAGCCGCCCACCAAAAGCGACACACAGCCGCACACAGACAGCACATTCACACACACACACGCACACACTCACTCTTGGAGTATATATATATATGTATACAGAAGAATGTGTGTGTGCATGTTTATATAAGGCATTATAGACGCGCATTTCGTATGCGGCAGTGTGAGCTGGCAATTGAAAAGCTTTTCTGCTGCCATCGTCGTCGACGTCGTCGTCGTCGTTGTCGTTAGCGTCGCCGTCGCTGTCGCCGTCGCCGTCATCGCTTTTTCTTGCTTACTTTTTGTCCAAGCGACTCAGTTAAGGGTGGGAAGTTTCGGAAGTATTGGCCTTATGATGAGATACTTCAAAGTTGATGTGACAATTATTCCTATTAGTAGCTATTTGCATACTTTAATAAAAATATTATGATAATTATCATATATTCATTGATATCATTCCAAAACATGATCAGGGCTTTGAAGAGTGAAGAAGTTTATAGAGGGAAACCTATTTAAATTGTGAATATATGCATATACATATATAGTTCTAAAGTAAGTCCCAAGTTCAGGAATAACATTTATGTCGTGCAGGTGATAATATATAAATATAAATGTATTATAAATACTAAGGAACTCACCTATCTAATTCAATTTGAATTATACTGGAACAATGTAAAAAAGAAATATTTCTCTATCTCTATATCTCTATATCCAGATATATGTATTGAGATTAAGCAATTGTCTTCGCAGTAGAAATGCACACACTTCTTGAGCAGCCCTCGTATGATGTGCTGTACAGACAACGAAGCATACACATACATACTTGCAGGCGTGTGTAAGTGTGTGTGTGTGTCATGCACATTTGTCAAGTGTGTTTGTGTATGTGTAGGTATGTATGTACATATATAGCCAAAGCTGAAGTTGCTATGTGCGAGAGACAACAACAGCTAAGCTATCTATGTGTGCGTGTGTGTGTACGCGGTGGGTGGTAGGGGGTTGCCATTGGGGGTTGTTGCAGCCACGAATGGGGCCGTGTGGAGCTGTGACGCGTAAGACAAGCCAGATAGATAAATAAGGAGAGGGAAGGAGACAATGAGAGAGAGAGAAAGAGAAAGCTTGAGAGAGAGAGAGTGAGAGAGAGAGAGAGAGAGAGAGAGAGAGAGAGAGAGGGAATGAACAGTAAATAAAAAACAAGTACACAAGAAATTAACGAGCAAACGATTTTTATGGCAGCATTTTGTGCCTTAAAGCGCTTAATGCGCTTTATGGCTATGTGTGTGTGTGTGTGTGAAATGTTTCATCTGCCAGTGAGTGTGTGAGTGTATGTGTGTTAGTTGAAAAATGTTTTAAAAATGACATGCTTCGAAAGTTTAAGCAATTTATGTTCATTTTAAATTGAATTTCAAATTTATTGCTGCAATTTTGTCTGCCTCGCTGTTAGTGTTGGTGTGCGTGTGTGTATGTGAGTGTGTGTGTAAGACACAGGAAACGGAAGTGCTTGGCTTTTGTACAACGGTATGTTTCTCTCTCTCTCTCTCTCTCTCTCTCTCTCTATCTGTTGTAAATTGTAAAACTCATTGTTTGCTGCTGCTGCTGCAAGAAAATTAATTGTTGGAAAAAAGTTGCGAAGGCAAATCTTTTGGCCTGAAATTAAATTTAAATGTCGAGCGCAGGGAAATTGATTTACATTTCGAGTAACACAATTTAAGGCAGAGGCAAGGCAGCGCAACATCAATGGCTAACCACCTTAGGGCCAGGTCAACAAACTCTTGACAAAGGAGCGGAGACTGTAGTCGAACGGGAAAACCTTTCGGAGTTTTTTCACTTGAGCCGCAGTAGAAGGCTTTGGGATTGCCTCAGTCAGACAATTGGCAGACTTGTCTGCCAGCTGCACAAAGACGGCAAGCGGACAACAAGGACCAAAATACCAAAATGCGAATAAAAAGGACATGCAAACAGCGCTGCGGGCACAGGTCCTTGACTCAGCAGCAACAGTTGATAACACAGCAGGCGAAAGTCCCAAAAAAAAAAAAAAAAACAGAAAAGGGACGCTGACACTGACAAAAGGTTGACGACACTTGGCAGCCCAAAAAGGATAAAAAGCAACAAAAAATGTATATACATACATACATATTTATATATACATATAAAAATGTAGCAACAAATTTCGGGAAACGAAAGTCAGAAGCCGACACTAGGCCTTTGCCATTGGCTTTGCTTCCGCTTCTGCTTCTGCTTCTGTCTGCCTTGGCCAATAGCCCAAGGATATTTGAGAGGCAGCAAGTCGCTTGCCTTTTTATTATATATATCCTGTACGCCATCTCTCCGCTCCCCGGTCACCGCCTCTCGGTCCTTCCTTCTGGCTGGCAAAAGGGTCAAGTGCGTGCGCGTGGCAGGCAAGGGTTAATGCCGCCCGGACATAATGAAGCGCAATGACCTTTTTCAGCTGTTACTCATTATTAGATGAGTCGTCCGTTTTTTTCCTCTCTTTTTTTTTTTTTTGGTCTGACCTTGGCCCACTGAGCCGCGGGCACAGACCTTGAACTTGACTTTTGTTCACGCAGAGCCTTGACACTGAAACGGATCCCGTGGCAAATTGTTTCGCTGCTGTTTTTGTTGTTGCTGCTGTTTGCTGGCTGCCGCGCTTTTTGGCTTGGTCAGATTTCAATTGAATTGGCAGCAGACAGTGAGGCCGCCTGAGGGCCGCTTTGACGTAGCCCAAACACACACACATACACAGACCCAAAAGCCAACAAGCCAAGAGTCGACAGCTGTTGCTGCCACTTGCCACTTGCCAGCTGGAAGTTGCGTGGCCTTAGCAGCGCTTTCATTGTTCCGGCTTAAGTGCCATGGATCGCACATACATACATAAAGCTGCAGCTTTGCCCTGCGTCCCTCTCGGCCATTCGCTCATAAAAATAAACCGCAACAAGCTGGCAACTGGCAACTGGGAACTCCTCACGTGCTGCGTGTGCCAAAAGTCTGGCTTTTGACTTGCCCCTGGTCCCGTCTCGATTACGTTTCAGTTTGGGACATCACAAGTGGTGCCAAGTGCTGCTGGGGACGGACAAACAGTTGGACGACAAATTGTCTGCCTGTTGCCAGTTGCCAGTTGGCCTGGCCTCGCCTGGCCTGGCCTGGTCTGGTCTGGTCTGGCCTGGTGTCTGCTAACTGCTGACTGCTGACTGGGTCTGCTGTTTTTTACGAGCCGCATGTAAACTCTTTGGATATCATAGCCATGGCATCGCCGTCGCAGCTGCACGTAGGAGTCGCCTGTCGTCTGCTGCTGCCGTTTGGCCGCTTGGCCGCTTGGTAGCCGCAATCACAGTCCCTGTCACGGTTGGTGGTGCCTCGCGGTGGCTCGTCGCCGGCTACTGAGGTAGCCACCGTGGCGCCGACATGTTCAGCATGTTGCCCATTTATGTGCTGCTGCTGCCGTTTTTCCTCTCTTTTTTATTATTTCTCTGCTTTGTTCACTTTTTGTGTGTTTTGACTGATGGCCGAGGTGTGGCCAAGGCGCGGACATGGCTTGACATTGTGTGGCGGCAACCCGTTGAGTGGCTTTTGAGCGGCGCCTAATTAGACGTTAAGTGCGGCGTGTGGCGGGTAGCTCGCATTCAACTGGAGCTTGCCACCGCCACGGGCTACGCGGGCACGCTCCGTGTGTGTGCCACGGCCATGGCCACCCTGGGGGCCACTGCCACGGGCCCCTGTCCAAACATTGTGACAGCTGATTGCATAGCCAATATGAGTCTGTGTGTGCGTGTGTGTGTCTGTGTGTGTGTGTCTGTGTGCAAGTTGACTAATTGCCGTCAACGATGCTTCAAACGTTGCATGCTGCAGTTTGCAGTTTGCATTTTGCATTTCGTATTTTGCTTTGCGTTTTGCGTGTGTGAATAGAAACAGAAAAAATACGAATTCAGTTATTTTCAATGGGCGCCAGCAGAGGGACGTGGGTGTTGCCTTAAACGTTTAGCATGCCAGCGTAAACGTGCTGCAGCTTACACTGTGCAACAAAATTGGGTGAGCAATTGAACTTAGTTTGGAGAAGACTTTGCCATTTCGAAATATTTCATTGGACATTGGAGGAAGTATAAGTAAGCCAAGATTTGGTAGTTCGATCGATCGGATCGAAAAGTTTACTATGGGCCTATGGGAAATATCTGTTTTTTCGGTATAAACATCATTAATGGAATGCCTCTCCAGCTTTAGTTATTTATTATACAAGTGTTGGTTTCATTGCGTAGCAGCAATGGCGGACTTTGTGACTGGGCTCTCTGCCATTGCAATGCTTGAGATCGGTGCTCATAAGTTGTTCTGCTATAAAGTTATACTCAGACTTAGAAGTGTGTTCTGGCAATGCTGGAAGGATTCATTTGCACTGATCTTTTATAGAATATATGAATGTTTATTAATGCAACTTTAGGTGCAATGGGATAGGGTACTCTGACAGACATTGTAATGCTCAGTAAATGCCCGACAGAGTCCTTGCTGGACAGTGTAGGTCAATGATGGCCACTTGGGACGGGCGGCATACATATGCAGATTGCATGACACGGCGGGCAACAAGTGGCAGCCAGGCTGCCACAAGCGACATTGGCAGTGGCAGTGGCAGTGGCCATGGACCGAAAGCAGGATTGGAAACGGGATTGGGCCAACAAAGGCCGACACGGACATGAACAATGGCCACAAGCGCAGCGCTTGCCAAAAATGCTTGCAAACATGAATGCGCGTTGCGAGTTGCACGTTGCACGCTGTGTGTGGTATGTTGTATGTTGTACATTGTGCGAGTGCTGGAGAGTTGGAGTAGAGACGCTTTCGGTGTTGTCCTTGGTGTGTCCCGCATGGCTATTTCATGCTTTTCGCTCTTTCAGTTGCTTTTTTGCAGGCGATAAAGGTCACGGGACGGCAATGTCAATGCAATGCGACCTGAATTTTGGCGACGCGGTGGCAGGCAACATTGGCAGCTGTTGTTGGTCACTGGGACAGCCAGCGACAACGATACGATTCGAAACTTCACTTTCACCCAGTCAGCCAAGCAGGCAGCCAACCAGGCAGGCAGGCAACAAAAGGCTGCGGCAATAACAACGCCAACATGGACAAACTTTGCAACTGTTGCCGGAAAGACAGCAGCAACAGATGCAGCAGCGGCACACAAAGTGCCAACGGGCGGGCAACTGACTGGCAATAGACTAGAACGAGAACGAGAACGAAAAGGAGAAGGAGAGGCCAACTGGAGAGCAAGTCGAAGCCAAGTCGGGGACCAAGTGCTGGGGACTAATTCAAAGGCAAACCGCAGCCAAACTTAAAGAAGCTGCCGCCGCGCCAGTTGCCAGTTGCCAGTTCAATGTCAAGCGCCACAGCGTTAGGAGGCACGCAGCCAGCCGAAGGCAGAGTCAAGAAGCAGTGAGACTTGTTGCTCGCTTCTGCCATTTTATGGAGCAACGTGATTTGGCTACGACTAAGGATGTGGCATGCCGCACGCCGCATGCTGCCAGTTGCCATCGCTGCCTGTCTGAGTTTTTATGGACTTGCCAAGGAATGTCAAGTTGTTGGCTGACTCTGGCTCTGGGTAGTATAACTGTTTCCATCTCTTTCCCTCTCTCTCACTCTCTCTCTCTCTCTCACTCTCTCTCTCTCTCTCTCTCACTCTCTCTCTCTTTCTGTGTGTGTGGCCATGACGACATAATCAACGCTTCATTGACGGGGCACCCGGGATGCGAGTGTGGACATGAAGACTGCTGTTGCCGCTGCCGTTTTACAAGACAAATCGCCAGATTAAAACAGTACCGACAATGGGGTGTGGCATGCAACATGCCGCACAAGGACAACACCACAGGATGTGACGACGCTGAAGTCTGCGAATGACTCTCAAGTTTGGTTAACTTTTTACGACTTCCATGTGGAGGCGGACGCGGACGCCGACGTCGACTCCTTTGGGAAGCTGCGTGGCAGAAAGGCTCCCGTGGCAGACAAGGAGCATTAACCGTTGTAAGGGAAGTTGACTCAATTGAATCCTTGACGTAAATACCCATTTCTTAGATAAATACTGTTCACGCTTGGGGGTACACGTTTGGAATGCATTTTGTTTTCCTGTGATGTATGAATGAAGTTTCAATGAACTTTGACATGTTGCGAATCTAATAAACAGCGGAAGAGCTCCAAGATACGGATTTGCATTATGCGTGAGAAAGAGATAGATAAAAAAATAAGGTCAATGATGCGCTATTATTAATGCACAAATTAAATATTAGTTAGGGATGTACATATGCATACGTATTAAAGTTTGTGGAAGAAGAAGAAGAATGCTAATAACTATATTTCATTTTGGTATATTTGTATTTTTATGTTTCTTATTTATTTATTATATGTATATATTTATTATATGTAATATATTTAATATTTTTTTATACAATATTTCATTTATTAGATATGCATTATTGTGTTCTATGTGTCAAAAATACATAATTTCCGATGAAATATTCATAAATACAATAAGATCACAAATCGTGGAATAAAAGAGCAACTGAGACTCGTTGTAGACTGTGAGCTGTGACGTAGTCAGGAAGTGTGTGAATGACTATTAAATTAGACAACTTTTTACGAGCCACGACCTTGAAAGGGAAAAGGCAAGCCGCCAGCTAGACAGTAGA
Source organism: Drosophila mercatorum (assembly GCA_961210405.1). NCBI lineage: Eukaryota > Metazoa > Arthropoda > Insecta > Diptera > Drosophilidae > Drosophila > Drosophila mercatorum. The sequence continues at coordinate 23,918,119 of CAUIUS010000004.1, read as the reverse complement.
CAGTAGACAGCTAGACAGCCCGGCAGTTGCGTGTCAAAGCCTTGGCTAAGGTCAAAGCCAAAGCCAATGTCAGCCTCTGACTCTGTTTAGCTGGAAACGAGTGCCCAACGGTTCGGCGATTCCCCAGTCGCAGACAGACCCTCCTCTTCGACAAACAATGCTCGTAAGTAGCTAGACCGGCCGGGTCTGGGACTCTCTGTCCGTGCCTGCGTCTGTGTCGCTGACTCTGTTTGGGTCTTGCTACGTGCGGCGTGTTGCGACTTCAGCAGCGGTGGCGGCGGCTGCCTTTGGGAGCGTAACTTTGTCTGCCCTTTTCGGTTTTTTTTCTTTTTACGCCCTCAGTGTGCTTTGAATCTGATGCCAGGGAGACTGGCACAAATGGTTGACCCCAACGCTTGCCACTGACTCTGCGAGTTTGCTACGTGCAACGCGTGGTGGATGGATTATGCTGCTGCTTGCTGGAGGGGAGCGGCAGACCGAAAGCCTGTTGCCCATTTGCCTGCGCAAACAATGCGGATGCCCGGCGTGATGACGTGGAAAATGTTGCCGCATGCCGCGACAGCCACTCAAAATGGGTCTACAGACTGAGTCAGTGGTTGGGTCTGGGTCTCGGTCTCGGTCTGGGTCTGGATACGGCTATGGGTCTGCGTCTGGGACTGGGACTGGGACATCGTCTGTTCAACCGCAGACAAACTGTCTACCGCGTGACTTAATTAGCTTGCCTGACTGTGTATTGTGTGATTGTGACGAAGGCTTGGCGTAATAAAAACGCAAGCAGCCGAAGGCGTTAAGGTAGCAAAGCAGATGGATGCACTTACCCCAGTTGTTGGTGTTCCATTGCCAGCGGCTACTGCTGTGGCATTGGCGACGGCAGCGTTGGCGCCAGTGGCCTTACCCTTGCCGCGTCCGCGCTTCGCATCGGCTCGAACGGGTTGGCCGTCGGCACCGTAAACGATCTGAAAATTAAATAAATAAGAGCGAAAAGTTTTTGTTACTTATTTGATTAACTCGAAGAAGTAATAAGAACTATTAAAGACCTTACACTTGACTTTTATTGAGAACATAATTAATAACAATAATTAATAGGCAACATTTGCATCACATCAATTCAATAAACTAAAGTCGGAAGTACGTATTGCAAACAGTTGGACAAAATGCTTTACATTTCGTTTAGACCATTTATCATTTTCGTTATTAATTGGGGTTCAAATTATGCTCCCCAAATTACAAATCAGTCAAACTATCACAACTTATATTCTCCTCAAATTACAAATCCGTTGTCAGTTTAAATTCTTTTTTTCTAAGGTATTTTAGCAATTTCACAACATTCATAGCCAAGACACAAACCTGTAAAGGTAACAGCAATATGAAGTGTAGCACTGCTTGAACAGAACTGCTTGTATGTTCACTTGGTATTTTCGTAAAGCAGTGCACAAAATTTTTTCATTATCATCGCAAGCAGGGCACAAATTGAACACGGAGGGCTGCATCACAAGCAGTTTACGACAAGCAGTGTTATAAAGGCAGTATTTTAACGCACGCGACTTGCCTGCGACTTTCACACACTGCTTGCAAGTTCGGCGCGATTTTATTTAGTATGAGAAAAATTTGGCTTTCATCAATAAGGTATTTTAGCAATACAATTACAATTTATAATACGAAAAACGAAGCAATTTTGTAAGTTAAAATACGGAATTATTTTTTAAAATGTCATTGACCCCACATCTTAATTAAAGACACCCTTAATAAAATCGTCTAGCTTCAAGCAGATAATGTTTCCACTGCAAGATGAGCCTCTGATAATTCCTATAGACATGACAAATGCTGCACACATTTTATTCCGCGACTTATGGCAGTCACATACTTATAAAACCTCATTCGGCATCTATTTCCGGCGACAAGTCATAAATATAATTCTTCGAGTCTCAGACGCTGCTGCGTCTTAAAGTGCTTCAACGCACAGGAACCATTAAGCAAAGTGCTGTGAACACACATAACTGTGAACGGTAAGCGGAAAATTGAAGATCCAAATGGAAATCTAGTGCTCGCCTCCACACACACACACACACACACACACACACGCAGGCATATTATGTGCGCAGGCGCGGCGTAGCATCCAAAAATAGATGCAGCAGACGGACGCGACATATGGACCCAGACGAGCGCCAACTGCTGGAGTTAAAGGCAGGGCAGGGGAGGGTGAAGCTGGGGATGCGGATGGTGATATGTATGGGATACAGCTGCAGTCAGCAAGGGCAAAGGAAATGGAAATGGACGCGAATGCTTCGCAGGAGTGCTGCTGGAATGCTCTTGTCGCTGTGCCTGCTCTGAGTGACAGACGGCTGCGCCTTAACGGTAAATAGGCAGCGCCTGGCAGATGTAGATGGGGCAAGATGCCATAAGATGCTGAAGACTGTGCTGTTGGCACGCGCAGGCGCGCACAGCGCACACATCGCAGTCCAAGCAGAGGGAGCACATGTTACTGGCACATCAACATGAACAGCTTCGTCAGGGGCTGCGCATATCATGGGTAGCCACATTTACATCCACATCTACATTCACATCTACATCCACATCCACTTTTAGCAGCAGTTGTCATTTCGGAAGCAATTATTTTAATGCAAGATGCAAGCTGCAAGCGTGCCATGCTCCCAGCCTTAGTCTCAGCCCCTGTCCCAGACGCAGACGCAAACGTGATCGCAGACGCAGACGCAGTCGCAGTTGCAGTAGCAGCCCCATGAAATGACAATGACGACAAAGACGACATCTTGTCGATGTCACATAGGCTTGGATTTTGGTGAGCATTACACACGCACACACGCACACTTGCATGGAAATGGGGCTGAGGGGCTGCTGATCTAAATTTAGTTCGACTAAGAGTTACTGAGGTGATTTGCTGACTTTTTCTCGAAATTGATATTGTGCAGCATTCCCAATGTACAGTTGAGCCCAAGACATGACAACTAGAAGTGGAGTACGGAAGAGTGGAAATGGAGAGCTGAATTTATACTGATCCCTGGGACAGATAAACATTTTAAGTAAATTTCCTTGTAAATTTCTCTTACATTTTAGTTGATGGATTTCTTGAGATTTTTGAAGGCAACTTTTCAAAGGAATGATTTTGCTACTGAATTTCTATAAGATTCTGTCGATCATCTATCTCAATATGCAATTAGATTAACAACTAAGTATTTGGAACTGCAACAAAGTATATTGGGAGTGCATAAACTAGTTCTTAAATACTTAGCATACTGAATGAGCTAATAAATTTCTGAAAGAACTAGTCAGATTCATATTTGACTTCGGCTTTAAATTCCTATGACTTTGGTTGAACTTTACGAAGTTTACTCCAGACGTCTAATATCAATAACAAAGAGTATATATGCTTAATAAAAACTATTCTTATGCTTATTTTTGAGAGATGCCAACATCTTTTTTGAAAACTTAAACAAGTAAAAGTTCTTGAATTTGAAAAATTTGTGAAGGCAATCAATAAAAGGAGTTTGCATATAATAGAATAGCTTCCATCTTATAGATTCAAACATATGTATATACATATATACATCATGCATAAGTTAAGTACATGTAACTCACTCCCTCTTATTCCATTTGCTATTTAAATATTTTCTTTATCTTCTTTCCAATCGATTCAAAGTCGAGGAACATTCATATTGCCATAACTATTAACGGTATATTAGTAATCTATATCTATATCAATACCCTTGAGTAGTAACAATTGCTTGTTACATTGTCATCTTAGACATAATATCAACATCACACACACACATATACACACACCAACTTTCACTATGCATATACATACATAATCAGGTTAGCCGAAGACGCTGCTAAGCACCGACGACTCGCGAGGCCGACGACCTACAAAAGCTTCGTGAAATTGAGCCAAAAATAGGCAAACACTCACACATATACACACACAATCGGCAATCAGCAGTCAGCAGCTGCTTCCTGCTCCTGTTCATTCAGCTTATTTTTTGTTCACGTTGCCCTCACATCCTGGGTCCTGAGTCTCGGGTCCAGGCGCTGACAGTTTATGAGCAGCAGACGAAGTTGAATCAATTTTGAAATCAATTTTTTTTTTCGTTTGCATTTTTTTGCTTTTGCCGACTTTATTAGCGCCAAGAGATGAAAACGCATGTTGGCTTAATTGCTGTTATTAGTTTTTTTATATATCCTCATTCACACACACACACATGTAGTTCTTCATTTTTTATTGGGACCAACAAAGAAGTCTCGACAGCAGCTGCGACACAATAATGAGACGCAATTTAGGCTCAAAAGCCCCGAGGGCGACAAAACTGTGCAACAGGTAGCCAAGTTAAACCGCAAAGGCCACACGCACACAAACACAAACACACAGACACACACGCACACACATACAGAAAAAGCATTAAGGAACCTGACCTAGGCCAAGTGGATTTCGGGTAGGTGCCGTCGAGAGCGCGCGCAAAGCAAAAAAAAAAAGGAGAAATAACAGAAATGCGCACAAAAAGTGGAGCTGAGTAGCCCTATCAAAGGCCCGCACATGCAGACTGTAGACTGTTGCGCCTTTTATGACACATTTGTCGCCCCCTGCTGCTCCCTCACACTACCCCTCCCTCTCTTCCAACCTCATGCTGGCAGCGGCAGCAGCCGTAGACCTCGTCGTCATCATAATGAGCAAATGGGCGCCCCATAAAAAGTTGCTTTTAGGCTGAGCCCAATGTGCGTGTCTGCCTGTCTGTCGGTCTGTGTGTTTGTGTGCGAGTCTTTTGGCAACCCTTCGCCTGATGTATTGCAAACCTAACTTCAGCACTTCTTCTCACTGCTCACTGCTCACTGCTCAGTGCTGCCTGCTTAGGTGCTGCCGCTCATCGAACCCTTTGAGTGTGTCCCCCCCATGACTGCTTGCCGTTAGCTTTGACTACCTTGAGGTCGTTCAACTGCCTAGGCAAACGTTTCAGGCTTTTAATTGATAACCTTGACCCGGTGCCGCTCCTGCTACTCCTGCTACTCCTGCTGCAGCAGTCGGTTGGTAAATGTGCCAAAATTATTAATTACTTCCAGGGAAATGCCCGCCCTTGAATTGAAAGCAACAACCCCTTTCTGTTTTGGGGAGCTCTCAAGGAGACGGCATGCAAAACAGCAGCCTGAGGTTTAGGACAACATCGATTTTCATAGCAACAACATTGTCCTGCCCCTCGGAAGTAGCACCAGAAACAATTTCAAGGTTAAACGCACCTTCCGCATTGTGGCAGACACAGAAGGAAATAGAGTGTGATGGGAGAGAGAGAGAGAGAGAGAGAGAGAGATAGGGGGATTACAGCTGTAACAGGCACATGCAACGGTAATCTTTGTTTATTTTGATTATCGCTTTCGTGGCGACACTGGCGCCCACGCTCTTTGAATTAGCCAGAGCCATGTCCTTGAAGGTTATGACTGTGGAAGAGCTGAAGAGCTGGCTGACTGACTAAATGACTAACTGCCGGCTGTCTGGCATTAGGTGTTGAATTATGCGGCACGGCTGGAGAGGCCGGTGAATCACACGGATTCATGGAACTTGGGAGGATTTGCTTTTTACTGGCTTATATATATTTCTATATATATGTATACATATATATGTATTTTATGTATCTTCGTGTGTATATAGTATATATATATATATATATTCCATTCTGATTGTGGCTGTTCGTCTTTTATTTCGGGGGTTGACTTTTGTGCCATGGGGGTGGGTTTTTTTCGTTTCATTTTGCAGTGTAATTGAAGCAACCCTGCAGTCTTATGTATGTATATACGTATATGTGTGTATGTATGTGTTTACATTTGTATAGCTGCAGATATATACAGTTTTCGGATGGAGGAGTTGGCGAATGCGTCATCGTCAATTTGCTACACGCAATTTAGATGCGAAATTCTCAATGTCAATGCGAGGCGCATTTTGGGGAGCGAAGCTGCTGGCGAGGTGACAACGCTGTCGCTTCGCATAACTACCTTCCTCAATCTGTCTCACTTCCACTCAATCACTCGCCCTCTCCCCCCCTGTCGCTTGAGCTTGAGGGCCCCCTTGAGATGTTACCATTTTGATATGTGCTAAAAGCTCACTTCAAAATTTGTATCAAGGTCAAGTTCAAGCGGCAATGCGGGCGTGTGTTGGAGCGGGAGAGGGACGGGCAGAGGGGGAGGCAGGGAAGGGTGACGGCTTGTGAAAACGGGAAATTTTATTGTTTTGTTGAGGTAGCGGCCACAGCAAAGGCCAATGAAAATGTGTTGGCTAAACGAAAGGGGTACAACAAAGCATTTTACAGCTGTATTGTGACACAATTTGAAAGGCAAACCCAAAAAGGGGGATATTAGGAAGGGAGGGGATTGAGGGACCACAGCACAAGTGCTCAGAGCAACGTAGCCATAAACTAGGCTAAGTTCGCCTAGACATTCTATAACTAGGCCTGTGGGAAAAATATGAAATATATATGAAATATATGAAATATATATATATGAAATATATGGTATGAAATATTGGTAAAACATTTACCATTGCTTAATAGATCAGGCAATTTCTTGCTGGCTTATTAAGCCTTCAAAATTAAAGACAGATGTGCACCTTCTGCTGTATGCCTGGATACTGCTGAGCCTCTCCGATTCTCGTTCGCAAATGGGACTTAACTTCCGTCCCGCAGATCTACTAATTAGTTAGATTCATATATATGTGCGGGCATTATAGTTGAAATGCTGTTGGCTGCGAGACAGAGAAGGCGGTTGCTGCTAATAAAAGTGCATTAGCCAAGGGCCAGTTGTTGCGAAGGATGTGCGTCAAGGATGTGCCAAGTCGAGAAATGAATTAATTTCAAATTCCATTCCGTAGATTTAATTGAGTTGAAATCAAATTAAAAGCAATTTATTTTCAACCCTCATTGCGAATTTTTTCGCTTTGCCTTCTTCTTTTGCAGCCACAACCATCACACACACACACATAGCCACGCATATGCGGACACACAACCGCACACACACTCACACACACACACACACATAAGCACTATCCTTCTATGCTGCGTGTTCTTCTTCGGTTTTCAGTTTTTCCACAGTTTTTCTAAAAGTGCGTGCGACGCAGCAGTCAGAGCGAGGCAAAAAAAAAAAAATATATATATATATATATATATATATATATATATATATATATATATATATATATATATATATATATATATATATATATATATATATATACATATGTATATATATGTATATAAATATATATATATAAATATATATAGAAAATAAAAGTAAGGAAAGAAGTAAAGTAAAATGAAATAAAACTGAGTTTGGAAGCGTTTTTGGGGTTGCAAATTATTTCAATGCCTGCATTCGCTGCGAGATGCGAGGAAAATCGATAAAAATGTGCCGCATCGGAGATGGGACCCGCACTTTTTCCATACATATATGTATATGGTTAATCTACGGTATTTGTTGCATTTGCAGCACAACCATTTTGTGGGCGTGGTAGTGGAAGGGGCGTGCGAGTTGGCGGCTGTGACGTTGCATTAATTTTTAATTTGTCGCGTGATATCCAAAAATGATTTATGCATTCGGCATTCGCCAAGCTTGTGCACAAATTAAAAAGTCATTGCAATTGCATATTAAATTAGAGCAACAACGCCAACACCAACACTAACACCAGCACCAAAAGCAGCAACAACAGCAGCCCGTTGAACAATTCAAATTATGCAGCTGAATGCCAAACTTTTCGCATTCGGGCAAAATAAGAAATGCAAATAATATTGCTCGAGTTGACACAGGCAGCAACAAATTGCATTTGATAGAGCGAAACGGCGCCACGCCCAGCTACCACAGCTCCCAATCGCAATGCATTAAAAATGCACCAAAAGCTGACCAAAAAATAGAAAAAGGGGAAAAATGAGAGAAGGAGAAAAAGCCCAGCAGCAGCAGCAGCAGCAGCAGCAGTAGTGGCAGCAAGGGGAAGCTAAAAACTCTCGCTTTGAGGCAACGCAAATTTTGTTTAATTTGGCAGCAGCTCGAAAAGTTGCTGCGCAGTTCAAATGCAGTCGCTATAGCAGCAGCAATTGCAGATGCTGATGAAGATACTCATTAAAAAGAGTCGAAGGCTCTAAGCAGGAGATGCGCGATTTCATAGAGCATATGCAATAGCCTCTCCTGCAATATACCATTTGCTCACATATCAATTTCTGAATTGAAAAGGAATTGAAGACGAGCTTATGACCTGAATTACCAAATTGAAATGAAGCAATGGTAATAATATCCCAAAATTTATCATCAGAATGACTTTAGAATACAGAAATATGTAAGTTAAGTCATCCTAAGGAGCTGGGATGCAGAGTTGCAGATTATGCAAATATATTCTCAAAGCACTACCTATAGTAATAAGATGGTTATTTATAACAAATAACAAATAACAAAAGCCGAACAATGATGTGAATGTGCACAGGTAGTTGCTGGGGCGCTCACTGATTCGGTTGTCACAGAGAGCTCTCATCGAATAGAGCTCGACCTCAATTTATGTTTCTCGACAAAAGTATAAATATTTGAAAGGTGCAATACTAATTCAAAACACCTTTTAGCAAATATACTGAACTTACGGAAAATTTGACGATGGCAAATTGTAGCGGAGACAGTAAAATTCTATTTGCAGTTGTCTTGGGGCAGCAATGGCCTGAGCTTGATCTGCGTCTAGATTACAATTAAAAATAATATGCTTGGTCCAAGTAAATAGCTCACAAATGTAAATATTAGGTACGTATTCTGCATATTCAGTTTTGGTCCAAGTTTGCAAAGCAAAACCAACTCTAGCATTTATGAATTCATAAATATTACTTGAAGGATTTGTTTCATGGAATTTCGCTGATAGTTCAGAATTGAATAAGTCTCGAATGTATTCTCTCGACTTAGCGCGTTTTGAAATCATTCAAATGATTTCCGCAATGAATCATACTTTTTCTATGAATGGTTGATTTGTAGTCAAGCAATGCTTTGCTTTATATATTGTATCTTTCGGTATAAGGTTGTGGTCATGAAATATTTTGGAAAATAAGGTATGTTTCTCTGTCTGTTGTATTGTCGAGTCGTACGGTAAAAGAGTATCTGATAGCCGTAACTTGACTCGAAACTCCATTTACTTCTGTTATTGTTGTTGCTTTAGCAGCTGCAGTTGCTGCTGGCGCAGTAAAAGTGGCTTTTGTACGTGCAATGACCTACCAACACATAAAAAATGCAAAAAGTGGCAAGAGCGGCGACTGAGGTAGAAGCTAACGCAGTGGCAGCAACTGTGCGAGTCGCGCGCTTAAATATGCAAAGGACGCTCACGATGGGGAGGATGCGGCGATGCCACGCTGCCACGATACAACTGTGGCAAAGGATGCCAGCATGCTAAAGATGTTTCTCCCATTGCCAGACCCAAAGGCGAAAGTTTCTCAACAGCACAACAGCACAACGGCAACGGCAACAACTCAATCGGGAGCAACTGGGATGGGATGCTGTGTGCAAGGATTCTGGCGTAACTTCAATAATAGTCAAGTGCAGTGAAGCGTTCTCTCAGCTGCAAGCTGCACTGCTCCTTGCCAGCTTGTGCTGCTGCTACTGCTGGTGGCCCTGCCCTCGATGCTTTACCAAAAATCAAAGCTGGGCTCCCCCTTGGCAGCAGTTCTCCATTTTATTTGCACTCGTTGCTTTGGCATTTTTATTTTTTGACGCGGCTCTGGCAACATCTTTTGGCCAGCAAAACTCTCTCCGCGTGTGTGTTTGTATAAATTTTGCATTTACCCTTGGCAAGGACTTTTGCCAAAGTGAGGAAAGCCAAAGCCAACGCAGCAGCAGCAGCAGCAGCGCAGCGCAGCATCAGCATCAGCAGCAGCAGCGAAAGCAAAAAGTTTTATTTGCACAGTTTTCTTTTTCTTAAACTTTTGTTGTTCGCCTTGGTACGCCCCACAGTCCTCCGCTCAGCACAAAATGCTTGCTTGCAATTTGTACAAGCAAGTTTACATACAATATGTATATATATACATATATATATGTCTATGTGTATATGAAAGTGCTATATATACTTGGGCTATGTGTATGTAATATACTGATACATAAGCAAGTGGCAAAGGCGTCAGCTAAAAAGTGTAGCATACTTTTGAGCGCTGCGCAGAATATCTCCCCCCGTCAAACGCAAAATGGAAAATTTTTATAATTAACAACGACAAAGTGGCTCGGCAACGGGCAACAACATGAAAGCCAGCATCAGTTTATCAAAGGCGACAATCGCCCAAGCAGCTGCCAACTTGTTTAAGGGGGCCTCGCAAGAAATAGAAATGCAGCTTGAGAATGCGACCAAGTGTGTGCGTGTGTGTGTGTGTGAGTGTGGAGGGCAAGTGCATTGAGGAGGGAACTGACAAGTATATATAACATATATGTGTATATAGGGACAATTTAGGGTGCCGATGTCACTAGCATTCGAAAGGTCGGCGGCCTGCAATGCAAATATTTGCGTCAACTACTTGCAGGCAGCTACAATAAGACGCAGAAGAAGAAGAAGAAGAAGCAATGCAATGCAGCGAATGCGTCATGCTGCTGCTCGAGTGGCCAGAGGCAAATGCAGCTCAAAAAGTAGCCAACTGAAAGAAGCCATTGCAGTGGCCCCGCTGGGTGCTCGCTGGCGTATACGCAATGTGCGTAAGCCGCGGCTTCAAAGAACGGCAGGTGGCTTGACTATGTGAGTGTGAGTGTTGGATGTTGGGTGTTTGGTATGTATGTGTGCGTGTGTGTGCATATGCTGAAGCTAACAGCCTTTTTTCCTCCTGCTGGTGCTGGTGCTGCTGTTACAGCTACTGCTGCTGCTGGTGTTGTGCGTGCCGAGCTTTGCATCATTTTGTTTTCTGCATTTTAAGAGTGCGTGAGCGTATTTCCGAGTGAGCGCGAGTGTGGGTGTTTGCGTGTGTGCTGTGTGTGTGTGCGTGCATATTTATGCGTATTTGTTTGCATAGCTGATGATGGTGCCAGCAGCAGCGGCAGCAACATCAGGTTTACTTTATGCGTGCGTGTGCGTCGCCCCTTGGCAAGTTATTGCTGCTGTTGTTGTTGTCGTTGTCGTTGTTGTTGTTGTTGGTGGTGGTGTTGATGCCTCCCCGGATTCATAGCTCGCTGTATTCTTGCGCGTGCAATTAGAGAACTTGCAGCAGCGGCAAAGCTGCAACTTTGGGCTTGTAAATGCAGCGAGCGCTAAATTGTTTGCTGGCACGTGTAAGCCAGCTGTGTGTATGTGTGTGTGTGTGTGTGTTTGTGAATGCGTGCTAAGTGCAAAGTTCTGCTGCAGCGTTTTTATGTAACACAACAACAACAGCAACTAGCGCCAGCTACGTGACGTGAAATTTTTTAGCGCATTTTATGTGCAAGTTGTTGTTGCTGCTGCTGCTGTTGTTGGTTTCCAGCTGCCTTTTTGAAAACATTTCTTTATAATTTGTTTTTATTTTTATTCTTTGCTTTCTTCGGGTTTTGTGCCCGTGCTCTTTACTCTAAACCACCCCCACGCCGCAGTAGCAGCAGCAGCAGCCATCGCGCCCGTTAAGGGATGTTTATGCAGGCGAGGACTTTCGTACTTTAGTAAATGACTTGACTTGTTTGACTGTGTTGCCCAGCACCAGCACCCAAGTCCAAACCCACGCCCAAGAGCAAGCCCAAGCCAGAGCCAGGGCCAGAGCCAAGCCAAGGACTGAAGCAGGAAACAACTTTTAGTTGGACTCAAGTCAAAATGAAAATGCGAAGCAAAAAATAAATACAAAAAGAAAATCAACAAAATGAAATTGATTTTCTCCCGTTTGGCAAGCGCGTGAAATGTATTGGAAGAGAACTGCAAGCTAATTCCCAACTTTGACGCCAATTGAAATTCTGAGAAATGCCCCGCAACTCTTTCGCTGCCAGAGATATGAGCGCATCGAATTTATTGTTTCAATTATGTTTTCAATTTGCGCCGACAAACAAAAGCCGCGATATGCAAAAAAAAAAAAAGCAACAGCAACACAACAACGGAAAAGGCTCTCAGCTATAAATAAAAGTAAAATAGGGAAAACAACACGAAATTCTGTATTTCTGTTTGTTTGTTGTCAGGTTCATGCACAGCATTCAATATAGCGAGATTCGTTCTGTACCCCAGTATCCTTGCAGCAAACCCCACTCCTACACCAATATCCACACCCACACCCACACCCAGAGCCAGAGCCAGAGCCAGAGCCTGTCCTCACGCAAGTTATTGAAAGTAAACATGAGAAAATATATGTACTGGCAGGAAATACAACAAATTGTATTTCAAACTCAACGCGTAATGCATGCGAAATTGTCTCAAATAATATTTAAAGAAAATTAAATTGAATTTGCGGCAGTGCGAGGGCTGACAGCGGCAAGAACATCGAGTAAACTAAATTGATGAGTCTACAAAATACCCTACAGAGTCAGGATAAATATATTGGCATATGCCAATCCACAATATGATGAAGATTTAGATACTTCAACTAAGACTTATAGAAAGGAAAAAAGAGAGTCAAAAACTTAAGAGATGAGAGATTCTAATTTATCAAAAATATCTCATATCCTCTCTACAAACACACATTATATTTTTGTTTTTGAGTCACACTTCTCTACAGTTGAACCAGTATACCTCGGTATGCCGATATACCCCACAATATATATATGCTACAGGGTATGATAACAACAGTGTAGCAACGTCGCAAACGCAATGATAACATAAAAATAATCAAAAATCGATTTCAAAGTGCGGCTTTGTTTTTGTAACAATATGCCAAAAAAAAATATGAATCTTCTTGTAGCTATTGTTGTTGATGCTGTTGTTGTTGTTGTTGTCAAAATGCAATCAAAAGATACAACAAATTGTTGCCGTTATTGTTGTTGTTGGTGCTTGATAGGCACTTTGTGAGCCAACTTTTACTTCATCTTCATCTTTTTTTCCTTTCCCTTCTTTTTTTACTTTTTCTTTCATTTTGGGCTCTAACAATTTTGGAAATTGAAATTTCCATTCTGATTTGACTGACTGTGAGCTTAAACGGATTTACAACAGCGTGCGTGTATGTGTATGTCTGTGCGCATGTGTGTGTGTGTGAAGTTAAGCTGGGTATTTAGAGTTGGTTGCAATTAGGCGCCTGCAATGTAACCTGTAACCTGCTGACCCTCTAAGCTAACAGCTAAAACACCCATCACTTACGTGTGTGAATGTGTGTGTATGTGTGGGTGTATATGTGTGTGTATCAAACTATGTGCAACCCCTTTACTACTGTTAAGCTGACAAACGCTTCGTTTCGTTTCGTTTCTGGTACTGGGGTGCGAGTTTTGTTGCCGCATTGCTAGAGACCGAAGGGTCGCACTCTCTACGAATCGGTCAAGCTGAAAAATGCGCTGCAATTGCACCTTGCACACACACACATACACACACACACACACACACACAGAACACTCACACATATACAAGGAGAATAAACCAACAAGTACAAATGACGTAATTAAGCATGTTCGACCTGAAAGATGCCCAGCAATATTTAAGAGGAAATGATACTTTGCAGAAACTGAGATAAGAAACTAGTGAGAGGGAGAGTGAAAGTGATGGATATCTTTCGAAAGAAGACTCAAATATGTTCAGCAAATAAATGAACGCAGATATGTATTAGCATCAATTGATATAAATACGAGATCTTTATCAATTTATCCTAAAAGACATATCCCTTAAGATCAGTGTTGAATAAGTTTTGTATTGGAACACTAAACAAGCTAATATGAAGTTTCGTAACAAGCTTCATGAATGTAAATATCGCTTGCCTTAAGTACAAACACGAATCTAGACTAATTCTGTAGTCTAGACGGACAGGTATAAATTGTTCTACAGATGAACTGGATTAGATAATGAATGTAAAGAAGGTATAAATTTCATCGTCTGCATTCGCTTTAACGTATATGACTGCTTACATAGATTTTTATAGGGTATTTAAGCCAGTTCCCCTGACCATTTCGGCTATGCATCGTTGATATTTAAATTGAGCCAACGGGCAGTAAAATGCGCCGCTTGCAGGGCGAAATGCACTTCAAAAATAGAAATGCGAAAAAAGGGTTAAAAATGCCAATGTGTGTGTGTGTGTGTCTGTGTCTGTGTGTGTATCCTGTATCCTTGAAATGCAACGCATGGTCACAAGCGTAAAAATATTCGCTCTTTTTTCGTGCCAGTCGTTGCGTCTCTTTCTCGCGCTATCTCCCTCTCATTTCATCCTTCTCTATTGCTTAGTTGCCTTGGCAACTTGTTTTTTTTTAATTTTATTTTTGTATCTGGCTTTCAGTTGTTTGCTTTTGTTGTTGTTTATTAATAAACAATAACAAGAATGCTTAATTGCATATCTATTTACTGCCAGCTGCTCTCGCTGCTTGTTAACCTCATTTGCAGCCAACCTTACCCCTGGGCTTCGTTACCGCAATCCGTGTCAGAAACTGTCCTTCCCCCTTTCTCTTTCTCTCTCTCTCTCTCTCTCTCTCTCTCTCTCTGTTGCTTCTCTAATTTTTTGTCTCGGGCTGTTTCCTTGCAGTTTGTCTCATTAAAATGAGCAAATGCGAAAAGCATTTGCGCTGCAATTTTTTACAGCAAGTGCAAATGCAGTGGCGCATTTTCAGCTCGTTAGCGTGCATCAGTGTGTATGTGTGTGTGTGTGTGATCAGACAATGCGGCACTTTTGTCCTTTAACTAGTCGCAAGGATATGGCGCAGCGTCTTGGCCATTGGACTAAGCCTTGCCGTTTGCCATGCAAATTCCACATTAAGTATACGCAGCCTTATAGCCGTCACAAATTATGTAACATTCATTTGCATTTAGTGCTCTTTTATTTGCTTTTAAACTTTTAATCAATGCCGATGTTGCAGTTGTTGTTGTTGATTTTGTTGTTGCTGTTGAGTTGTGTGTTGCGGCTGCTGTTGTCGCATTCAATGTGCGCTTAACAAGGATGTGAAAATTTATTTATTAAAATTTAACAACGCATTATAATCAGCGCAGATTTATAAAAATGTGACTGTGTATGTGTGTGTGTGTGTGTGTGTGTGTGTCTGTGTGTGTGTATGCAGACACAACAACTAATTGTATACACAGCTTCAACTAGTGGCATGGCCTGCCTCTCATCAACAACCACCAGCAACGGCAGCAGCAACCCATCAACATCAACCATCGTCCACACATGCAGCCGTCGAGGCAGCAAATCATTTTCATGAATACAACAACAACAACAACAACAACAACAACAGCTACCCAAAAAGCATTCAATTGCACAGACAGACAATATACACACACACACACGCATTCAGCATAGAATTGCACCAACACGAATAAAAACGTTTTATTATTTAATTTATGCGCCTGATAAAAAAAACTGCTGGTAAAAAAAAAAAAAAGAATTGAGCGAGACCGTCGCATAGACAGACGAGAGATCCATCAGATACATAGATACATTCGCTGCCAACAGATACAGAGACACGTTCGCTGCAGAACAATGAAGAACCGTAAAGAGTTGTTTGCACAGCATTCTATTCTGTATAGGGGCGTACTTTGAGCCAGCCACAATGCTCAAGGTCAAATAGTCGCACAAACTATAAAAAACGAAGTAGGGCGTGATCGACGGCGTAATACTCGCTCACGGGTTGAAACAAATAACAATTTATTTTAAATAGTATATGTTCGTATAGTCCCCTCCCTGATAAATTGGCTATATAGATTCATGTCAAACTCTCATCATCAGATAACGCTATACGCAGTATATATAATCATAGCTTCTATGGGGGCAAAATGATTTGCATGCCAAAATTTTAACGATTAATATAACATCATTGTCATTAAAAGGCGTGTTAACTTGAAGCCTAACGGTCTTTTCTACAAGCCCAAAATATTGATGAGCGCTCAGTGTTCCCACTTCTTGGCAATCTGGAAATTGTAGATCTTATCATATCAGCTTATTGACATTTCCATATATGTCTATATATCTACTGAGCATTTCGGACTTCTTGGAATACTTTACTGGAGTCTCTTATCTAAAAGATTAAACTTTGAACGTTTTTCATAGAATGTTTCAGAATCAAATGCAAATGTGCTTTTTGTTTGTGTTCGTAGATAGAATTAAATGGAATTTGTTGAATAAATAAATCGTGTATACGTACGGGCTTAGCTTTGGGTTCCTGCAATAAAATAGAAAAACGTGTTTAAATTAAAATCATTTTAGCATAAAAAACGAATTTTTAATTAAAATAAATTGAAGCGAAAAAAAAAACAGAATATAATACCAGCTTAAATGTGTTTTATAAAATCAACATTAACTTTTTGCTCCTGCAGGGAGTTAGATGAAAAAACCCTCTAATTGCCTGGAGCCTTATGGCCAACACACATCCATGAACAAGCCCCTATCAACATCCGCACGGAAATTCCTAACGATTGACACCTTTCTCTTTCAACAAGCCAGCATTCTGGGAAAACAGTTCTTAAATATAAACGATCGAGTCTTGACTCTAATATCGGAATAAGTTAATCTATTGAAGCCATCTATCAATATGAAGCCCTTCTTATTTCCTAAATTGGTATCTTTTGTCATTATTGTTTCTCGTTGTGAATTCAGCGTGATATGAAAATGTGCTGAGAGATCGGCAGATGCTGGGTTGAACCTTGCCTTCCCCATAGAGAATATATTCATACATACATGATAAGCTTTTGCTTGTAACATGTTCAGGTTTAATAAAATAATATATATAATTATATATAATATAAAAAAGAAACAATGCAATTTACTACGAATTTATGATACACAATTTGAATGACTAAAGACAGAGAGAGAGAGAGAGAGAGAGAGAGAGAGAGAGAGAGAGAGAAAGAATTGTAGACAGAGGGAGTAAGAGAGGGAATCCTATGAAAGTGTGTGGCCGTGCATAAGCCGCTTAAAATTCCTCCTCCCTAATAGCTCAAAGCAAAGCAAAATAGTTTTGTCCATCATAAATTTATGTATATATATATATATATATATATATATATATATATATATATATATATATATATATATATAAAATGAGAGTATTTACTCATGAGCGTGCGTGGATCAAATGTGAATATATCAACAGTGGGTGTAGTAGCAGCATTTGGCGAGGTAGAGGAAGAGAGAGAGAGAGAGGGCGAGCGAAGTAAGTGCAGCAGGAATGCGGCACGTCTGTTTTAAATCCTAGAGCAGGACGCAGGCTCAGGCTGAGGCTCAGGCGAAGAACAACAGGAAAAATAAAAAGGAACAATGCGAGCAGATGTGCATGGAAGCGAGAAACAAATGCAGATGTTTGTCTCTATGCGTACGTGTGTGTGCGTGTGTATGTGTGTGTGTATTCGACAGATGAATATGCATTTGGAGCAGCGCAAAGGAAATAAAACAAAAATTCAATCGGATTTGTGGCAGAGCCTGCAACTGGACACAGTTTGTCATTCCATTTAGTGCAATGAACTTTCTATCCATACCCCGAGCAGTAATTCTCTCTCTCTCTCTCTCTCTCTCTCTCTCTCTCTCTGTCTATATTGCGTTGCATTGTAGCAGCAAATTGACTGATTGAAGCAGAATTGTGCTGAGGAGCGTAGCCATAGGACAACACCTGGCCATAAGCGTCAGTTATAACTGCAAAAATTGGTCAGAAAATTTAAAATCAATGAAACAAAAAGGTAAAACTCTTCTCAAAACTTTTGCATAGAAGGATGAGGATGAGCAAGAGTAAGGTATGATAAGAGAGAGAGAGTGGGAGAGAGAGAGAAAGAGAGACGGGAATTTGTGAGCTGATGCAACTGGATATGTCAGACCACGATATTATATCAGATTGCAAAATACAAAATGCAAACACACACAGATACTACTCACACACATGCACATGCACATGCACATGCTTGGCAGCTATGATAATTAAGTTCACAAGCTCATTATCAACGTCGTTTGCTATGTATGCCTGTATGTGTGTCTATATATGCTATCCTGCTTTACAGGACCTGGCAGAGGCAACGAGCCAAAATGCGAGCTGTGCCAGCGAGTGAATGTGGATGTGTGCCACAGGCCTGAGGCGACAATAAGGACGAGGACGAGGGCAAGGATGAGAGTATGTCACAAACGATGTGTGCTCAAGTAGGAGCATTGCACTCCCCGTGCCAAGTGCGAGCTACTTGCTGCTAGCAGCTCGAATTTAGTATGCATGAAGTGAAACCTTTAAGTTGTCATGGGTGGCTTAGAGCGCTAGGGTTAGTTCGTTCAGGGGAGTGCATTTAGCTTGATGAAGTTGCCACTGCCAGTTGCCCGTTGCTCGTTGCCCGTTGCCCGTTAGTTGCGAGTGTGGCAGGCGGCCACAAAAGTGAAATTGAAAAAGTCTTAGCGAGGACAATACACGGAATAGGTATAACAGGACACTGCCAAGTCAATCACTCATACCCAGCCGAACTCAAAGGTTGCCTTTGGTCGCCATTTTGGGGGAGCTGCTGCTGGCAGTTGGCTGCTGGCTGTTGGAGTTTCCTCGGACCAGACGCCTTTTAATATTTGCTCTTCTTCTTTTCGTTGATTTGCCTTATTTGCCAGTCGTTTGACGAAAGAGACGAAGAAAATAAAATGCGAAATGGAAAAAGCGTTTTAATGAGAAAATTCCTAAGAAAAACTGCATATTTAAGGCGAGCAAAGGGACACGCTGAAAGCGAAGTGCGACAGGAAGCAGCCTCAGCGTTCAGATTTTGGCCAGAGAGTGCGGGCGGGCGGGCCCAATTCAAATAGCCAAGTTAATGACTTGTGCTGGAGGCATTTTATATTTTTATTTTTATTTTCAGACCTGATTTGTGAAAGTAAAAGCAGATGAGGACGCACCCCGCCCAGAGTGTGACCAGCTGCCCAGTCGGGCAGAAACCTAACCCCGAAAACCTGAAAAACTCGCACAAACTGACAGCAGCAAAAGACGCATATTGAGTTACAAGCGCTGCACGACTACCACAGAAATAAATCCGAAGTGCATTGATCCGCATTCGATTCGTGGCAGCAGCCAACAACAACGACAACAACAAGAGCAAGCACAAGAATAACCGATATGTAATCACAACAATATGCCGAAATATTGGCAACCAGCTGTCCTGGCTGCAAGCAAGAGAACAGAACTTCCGCGAAAGAGAAGAAAGAGAACGAAATTATTGCTATTAATTGTCAACACTGCGAAACAAGAATCTGAAGACCAGCGAAAAGGATGATGCGGCATAAGCAGTTATTAAGCAGCAGGTGAAGCGTTGGCTCTAAGGCACTTTACTTAAGTCGAATATTCATGAGAGTCTGTCATAGAACTGGTGTAGCTTCCCATACACGGAAATGCGAAGAATTCAAATTCAAGTTTTTGTTGCACAGTGTCAGTGGGCACTGCTTCTCCATTGGCTGCCCAAGCGACGAGCACATGGGACGTGTGTAGCGGGATGCATGTGTCGAACGGCAACAACAATAATGATGATGATAAAGCAGAGGAAGATATAAAATAAAGCGCCAATTGTGTGCCAAGCGCGGAAGGAAGAACTGCCAACAACCGTGGCTGCTCGTCTACAATTTATGTATGTATGTATGTATGCATGTTCTTGTGCGTGTGTGTGTGTTGGGCATATTGACATGTCACAGCGACTGCGAAATTTACAACTTTATCTATGTGTGTCGTCATTGGAAGCAGTGGCAGGGACAGCGACATCAACAAGGGCAGGGGCAGGGGTAGAGCCGGCAAGAGATAGCGGACAGCTTCGATCGGCTGCGACTCTTTGCGTGCCATTTTCTTGCCTGACAACCTTCTGTGACGCTTGGCGCTGACGCAGGCGCAGCGCTATCCGCGTTCTCCTGTCAACCTCCTTCTTAATTGTGTGACCAGTCGCGCGCTGTCTCCGCTCAGCCTAACTATCTTGCTCGCTGTCTCGCTTGCGCTCATGCCGGCTGTAACTACGTGCTCGTTTCTTTTTCGGTTTCCTGTTTGCTGCCTCTGCAAGCAGCGCCGCGCGCGTTGCTGTTGCTGTGGCTTTCGCTGCCGGCGTTGATCGTAGCAGCGAGACAAAACGTTGCGCTCAGCCGCTTATTTATTTATGTCTGTCGCCCTGTCTGACTTTCAGTATGTGTATATGTCTCTGCGAGTGTGTGAGTAACGTTTGTGTGTGTGTAGGTTGTGAACATCTGCTCCTGCAGGCGGCAGCGGCTGCGAACGACGTTTGCGTTTCTTTTGTTGTATCTGTTATTGCTGCTTTTGTTGTTGTTGCTGTTGTTTCTGTTGCCGCGTTTCGTTGTTATCGTTTTATTGTTGTTTTACTCCATACGGCATATTCGCACTGCAGTTATTATTGTTGCTGCTATTCTTACTTATCTTCTACTCTACTTCCACTCTTAAATTTGAAGCGGACGAAGCGCGTTCAAATGGAGGCGATTCACGTCCGTGGACATGACCTTAATTCATGCCTTGATGCCATCTTGCAGGAGGGAGCGAGAAGGACGGCGAGTGAGAGCGAACGACAGAGAGTGATAGAGAGCGAGATCGGTGGAACAGCTGACTTCTATTGAAGACGTTAACTTTGCATGCATATATGGAATATTCAAAGTGTGGAGTGTCCTTTCAAGATATCCTCTGCTGTGCTCGGCCAATGAACTTGTCAAACAACAAGCAAAGAAGACATCACATAACCACAGCCACTTGAGATCCCAAAATGGACCCGCCTGGCCGCAGTTTCAGCTGCAGATTCGTATAGCTGTGTGTGCGTGCTGTGTATGTGTGTGTGTGTGCTTGTGTAACCTGATTTTATTTAAGGATATGCGCAGCCTGCGGCTGTGCTCTTAAGTGATTTCGAAACGCAATGTAAACTGAATGGAGAACGAACGAAACTGCTCCTCAGCTGCTTGGGTAGCTGTGAGCTTAAGGATATGCGAATGCTCTAGATGCACTCAAGTGCACGTACGCAAGTACTTAAGCAAAGGCACACACACACACACACACACACACACACACGCACACACTTACTCTCACACACGCAAGATACGTGCTTGTAGGTTACTAGTTGAATATGTGCCCGTGCACAATGCGAAGGCGAACTCAGAGGCGACGGCGAAGCCAGTTGCATGCATTTGTAGCTTTCAAAGAAAAAGAGAGAGAGAGAGAGAGAGAGAGAGAGAGAAAGAGGAGCAGGGGCGCATTAATTTGCACTGGCTCCAGCTGGAACATCTGTTCCATCTGTGCTGACATAAATCTCGAGTGACTGACCGCTGGAGCGCAAGACCGCGCGGGCTCTCGTGGCCGCGAGCGGCGAAAAGGAAACCAGTTTGTGCTGGCAACGACTTAGCCGAGCCACAGTGGAACCCCAAATGCAATATCGAACATAAATATATATAAATATATATAAATAAATATAATTAGCCAAACTAACTACGTCTCACAATGGCACCAACTCTTCTGCTTCGCATAGACCTACTATCAAAATGAATCCGTAAACATATGCAGAGCAGCTAGGACATGGCTAGATAAGCGACCTGCTTGTGGGTTTGGTGTCGCCTTGAACCACTGTGCCGAGAGCAGGCCTTGTCGTTGGCTGTGCTGTGTTGTTCCCGCCGAGCAGATGCACGAGTATGCGGCAATTTCATTGAGTAAGTTTTTTGAATGGGCGAGAATGGCTCAGCGTAAGACTGGGACCAAGCTTGAATCCGGCTCGAGCCTGGGAACTCTTAAAAATTGAATGACCAAATGGCCAGAATGAAATGGCCAATTGGCCAGCCAGTCAGCCAGCCAGCCAGCTGGCCAACTGACGTGCTTAAGTTTGTGCACTTACCTTCTTCTCGGTGAGCTTCTCGCAGCGGCGCTGCTTGCAGATCTGGTGGCTCTTGTCATTGCGGCAGGGAGCGCATTCACCGCAGTTGTCCTTGCGCTGGCAGCCGACGCACTCGCCGCAGCGCTTGCGCTTCTTCTTCGACTGCAAAACAGAGGCGGAAGAAGAGAAGGAGTTGTGGGTGGAGGGTTGATGTTGTTGTTGGTAGGCAGTGTAGTGTGAGGTTACGGTTGTGGGTGGGTGTTCCTATTATTCGCAGCGTTTGCCAGTTACCGCTCCCGCTAACGCCCCTCGACTCGGACTTACCTGCTTGTCGCATCCACTGGCGTTCGCGTCGTTGCTGTCGCCCATGCCCAAGGCGCTCAGGGGGCTCTTGAAGTTGGCCGTGCTGCTGACGGCATCCACTTGTCCGGGATTGCCGCCGCTGGGATCGACGTCCATGCCGCTGGCCTCGCTCTCGGCGCTGGACTCGAGCGAGTTGGGCCGCTGTTTCCGCCGCTCCTTCTTCCTCGCGTCCAGGCGAGCAATCGGCGACTGCAACAGCTTCTCCACCTTGATGGGCACAGCAGTCGACGACGGCGTCGACGTCGGCGGCTGAGTGGTGTGCGGCGTATGGCTTCCGCTGCTGCTGGCCGCGTGCGGAAAGCTGTTGCTGTTGTTGCCATCGTAAGAGGTGGGCGTGTGCATGCCCACAGCTACGCCCACGCCTATCCCAGGATGGCCGTGCAGCTGCTGGTGCGAGCCACTGTTGCTGTTGAGATCGAAGTCTTCCTTCTTGATCAGCATGCTGCCCGTCAGCATGTCGTAGTCTGCGCCGACCGACTCGGCCATTGGCTCCTTCTTTATCAGCGGCGCGAGGCCCGGCGTCAATGGCTGATACAGCTGCAAGTCACCAAACGCAGCTGTGGCTGCTGGCATCAGTGGATAGGCTCCTGCTCCGGCTGCCCGATGATGGGAGTGTATGTGGTGAAATGCATTCGGCGGCGGCGGCGGAGCGCCCAACGGCGTGAAGCTGCCCGAAGGCGGCGTGATGCTCGTCTGCATGCCTGGCAGCTGCGTCAGCGGCGAGCCGACGCTCATCATGCCCGGCGAACTGACCGAGATGCTAGCCGGCGACATAGCCACCGTTTGCAGGGAGCCGAGGCCAGCAGGTGCAGCTCCAGCCCCAGCTCCAGCGGCGGCTGCTGCTGCTGCTGCTGCACCAATTGGTAAGGGCATGGGCGTGCCGTCGGGCATTAGCTGATCGTTGTAGCCATGAAATTGACTCTGGAATGAGGGCAACTTTGAGAAGGGCTCAAAGCCACTCTTTGGCTGCGACTGCGATTGCGCCAGCGACTGCGATTGCGACTGAAATTGTGGGTGTGGCTGGCTCTGCGGCGGCCCGTTGTCCTTGGACTCCATTTCCCAGGGACGTGTGTAGCTCCCGTTAGAGTTCGAGTTCGAGTTCGAGTTCGAGTTGGGGTTGGAGTTGGCGTTGGCGTTGTTGCCGTTGGCGCCTACTGCGGCTGCTGCTGCGGCAGCGGCGGCGGCGGCGGAGGCAGCAGAAACGGTATCACTGTTGTGTGGGCCATGAACTGGCTGCCGCTGGCTATGGGCGTGGCTATGGCCATTATTAGCTCTGGCAGCAGTGCCATTAGCAGTGCTGCTGCTGCTGCCCAAGGGTGTTGCAACATTTGAGTTGCTGCCGTTATTGTTCTCGGTGTTGTTGTTGTTGTTGTTGTTATTGTTACTGCTGGTATTGTTGGGAGGCGCCGTTGGCTGCTGACGAGCATAATAGTCCCAATGTTGAGACTGTTGGTCCGCTAGCGATTGCTGCTGCTGGTAATGCTGCTGCTGCTGCTGTAGCTGTTGCTGCTGCTGCTGCTGGTGCTGTTGATGTTGCTGGTGTTGGTGTTGCTGATGCAAGTGCTGCTGCTGGTAGTGGTGGTGGTGATAGGGTGTCGTATAGTGCTGGCTGAGACTATTCAGCTGATTGAGATGCGTATTGTGCAGGTCGGCAGCTGCCGAAGCAACTGTTGCTGATATTGCTGGTAGCGTGTTGCTGCTGCTGCTGGCGATGCTGCTCGCTGCAGTTGACGGATCGACGGGGCCGCCTGTGCTGCTCTGTGCGATTATTGTGGACGCCATTTAAGTCCGCACACTCGCATGGCTGCGCAGTCCAAATCAAACTGCGCGGGAGGGGAACGGGGTCAAATGTCAAATATATTTGTATATATTATATAAGTATATATTATATAGTATATAGTTTGTACACACTGGTTGGCAGAGTTAAAACTTGTGATTTGTATTTAAGTCCTTACTTTTTGTACACGCTCACTGCTCTTGAGGTAGTTCTCTTTCGATTTGTTGGTTGCCTTTAATATTTATAATAATTAATCTGACTTTTCACTAATTTGTATTTTGAACTTTGAGCTCGCGTACGCCGCGTGCTTTGTGCATATCAGTGTTTGTTTGTAAAATTTGTATTTAATATAATATTATTCAATGCTCTTACACCTGATATATAAATATAATTATTTGTTACTTGCTTTATCAATAATTTATTTGCTTGTTGTATATGTGCTACTACTATTTAATTGTTGTTCAAAAATTTGTAAGATGAAAAATTCAAAATTTTATTTTATTTGTACTTTTTTTGTCGTGTTGAAAGATATTGTTGTTGTTGTTGTTCTTGTATACGGCAGCCATGCGAAATGAAGTTTGTTAATATTCGCTAATTGTCGCTTTATTACTTTAAATTATTAAACTTGTTGCTCTTTTAGTTGTTGCTGTTGTGCTGGGTCTCAGACTTGCGACTTGTTGTTTGAAAAATTGTTGCTTTTGTAAATTTGTAATTGTAATTTGTAAATTTGTATTTGTTTTGTATGCGTTGTTTGATTTATTTAGTTCATTATCGATTCATATATGTATATATATATATATATATATATATATATTGATTAGCTTGTTGATATTGTGTGATATTTGTAAAATTGATGCTTATGAATTTTGTACTCTGGTTTTTGCATAAAAATTTGATTTGCTTTTATTTGTTGTTGTTTGTTTGTTTATTTGTTGTTAATATGTTTATATATATAAAAAATAGTTGCAGCTTTTATTGAAATTGATTTTCTTTTTGTTTGTATGTTGTTTGCTTGTTTGCTATATGATATTACTTAATATATTAGGCTTAATGTTTAAAAATCTTTGTCTTCCGTTTGTTTGTTTGTTGGGTTACCTTACAAATTAATTAATCATTATTTTATTTGTTATTAAATTTAGTTAAGTTATTATGTATGTTTGTTTTTTATAAACTTAATGCATTTCTATTTGAGTTGCTTTTTTATATGGATTTTTGGTTAGTATTCGAGTTGAAATTTATTTAATTACAAGCCAAAGAGAAATTTTGTTGTTTATGTCAATTTCGGATGCCAAAATGTTTGATGCTGGGTTCCTTTTAAATCCTTTGGTTCAAAATCTGTAGAAGAATAAAAAAAATATATGATTAGAATGATTTCAATTAAATATAATATTCAATTTTGCTAGTACTCCGTAATGAGAGTTAACGTCAAAGGCAACTGCTAACGCAAGCTGAGAATTTCATCTTATTTACTCGTAAATGTAAATCAGTTTTTAACATCAAAAGTTTGTGTTACTGCGACTATTACTTATGGAGTTGTCTTAATATAATAACCAACTATTAAATGGTATTTCTTCAGTCTTCGAAGAAGAAATGTTGACATAGAGGTATACACAAATACGTAAGAAATAATATATGGGTGTGATAGAAAGTCTATATATAAATATTTATATTTCAGGTGATTCACTATTCTAACTTGATGCAGTTAAGGAATGTAACTAGGAATATATAGAGGTTTCCTGAGAGTGAAGTGTACGTGCTGGGTAGCTTTCCGAATGAGTATTCATGTGCGTGTGGGTGTTTTGGGATTACAAATAATTCTTAATAATGCCAATGGGTAAGAGTTATAAGTGTGCATAATTCTGTCAGCGTTCATATTAGCAGGACTTTTTAACAGCACATGTAACTGAGTTAACAGATCTGACCAAATGTTCTGCAAGGACTTTTCTCAAAGGATTTCTTTGGTTACATTGACATTACATAGATATGCAAATGTAAACAAAAGCAACCAATGACTTGGCTTAGATCTATGAGCATGTATAATCTTTTGAAGCGAATTTACACTTCCTCTGCATAATTTCCTGGCCAGCAGAGAGTGGTATCAGCTGGTTGTATAGAGATAGGCAAATGTGAAAAAAAAACATGTTTCCTACTAATTGTGTGCGTTTATCCTAGCTCAGAGCTGTCCCTGTCGTAGCTTTGGAAGGCAACTGTATTTGGTGCCTCTCTAGCCTGTCCTTTTCCCCTACTTTAGCTGCTATTATCGTTGTTCTTTGCTTCTCTCAGTTCTCTGCTCACTCACTTAAAACATCTACAAACTTCAACACATAATTATGGTCTTTGACTATATAATGAGCGTTGGCCAAGTCCAACTTCACGCTGGCAGGAAGCACCAAGCAGCAGAAAAAAGAAACGAAAAGCGAAAAAAAATGTAAAGGACACTCACTTCTGGCTTTTTATTGCCGTTGACTGCTGTTGTTGCTGCTGCTGCTGTTGCTTGTAAGTTATGCTTTGGCTTTGTAAGACCTGGCACACACACACACACACACACACACACACACACACACACACACACACACACTTGCTGCGTTCTTTTTCAGTTGTCATTTTCTTGGTTTTTTCGCCATTTTTTGAACCTCGCAGTTACTCGCATTTATTGCCGCTGATGTTGTTGTTGTGTTTGTCTCTTTTGTATTTTGTATTTTGTTCTCATAAAAAACGGCACAGGTGTACATTTTTTGCGCGTCCTTTGCCGTTGCCTTTTGACTTTTTACGTTTCGTTTTTTTCCAACTTGCCAACATTTCGTTGCGCTTCACAAAGTTCAATGGGCCTGCTGCGAGTGTGTGTGTGTGTGTGTGTGTGCGTGTGTGTGCACTCTGTAGCAAGTTGTTGGCCACTTGAGGTGTTGAAGTGTCTACGAATTTGCCCTTGACCAGTTTAAACAATCTACCCGGATAGCGAAACTTCTATCTGTGATAAATTGTTGTCGCCCACAAAAATAAAATATCCAGAGTATTCGATAATATAAAGATACCATGAAGCTTTGTGGAAATTTTTCTCTGAAACGTTTTTCACATCTAAAGCTCTTCAAATATATCGAAAGCCAATATTTCACATTCAAATTCTATTTTCAGAGAACTTTCAAACATGTTTCCCGTGCTGGTTGGGTGCAGCTCCCATCAACTTTTTAAAGCTTGTCGGGCGATGTTGCCACGTAGAACAATTAAAGCCTGATTATTTTGTCGCTTATAATTTGCGTGTCGCAATTTCAGTGGCAACATCAGCAGCAATAACAACAACAACAATAGCAACTCGCATTGGTCGTGAAGAAGGAGCACCTTTAAATGATCGGGGAAAGGCCAACGGCCAGCAGAACATGCCGCAGCGTTAAGATCGACGAATATAAGCAAACTGAAACAACGACAATAAAAGCGGAGAGAAGAAAAATGGATGTTGCAGCTGCCACAATTTGCTGCACTTTCCGTTTTATGCGACTTCGCTTCGCGTTTCCACTTTGCCATCCGCAGTCCATCCTGCAGCAATCGCTCCTCATATATTTACATTGTTCGCCTCAAGTTGCAAGTTGCATGTTGCAAGCTGTAAGCTGAAAGTTGTGAGCAGCGCGTTGCAAGTTACGACTCGCAAGTTGCGAGTTACGAGTAGTGCGATAAAGATCCCGATTCTCAAAATTAGGCCAAAGCGAATGCGTGTGTGTGCGGCATGTGCAACTGCAACATGTGCGCAATTAGCGCTTCCTTTTGCAGGCGCTCGTCTTGCCATGAGCTGATAAATCAAGCCAACATTCAACATGCATTTCGTTGTTGTTGTTATTCAAATCGTATCCGAAGTCTACCTGAAGCCCCAATTTCCGCTCTGTGACATAATACCAAATCGAAGGAATTATGTATAAGTCAACTGTTTGACAAAATCTATATATATATACATATCGATATTTATCTTATCTTCAGGCTGATAAGCAAAAGAGCCCGTGTCTGTGAATTTGTGGCAGCTTTTGAGCTGGGATATATTTCAGATAGAAGCTAAGTAAACAGGAATGTGTCAGTGTGTGTGTGTGTGTGTGAGGCTTACAACAAACGAAACCATGAACAATGCGCGCAATTCACTACAATATCTGACTCTCTCTCTCTCTCTCTCTCTCTCTCTCTCTCTCTCTCTCTGTGTGTGCTGCCGCACAGTTTGCAACATTTCGCAAATGTTTTGCGAATTAAACACGCAGCACACAGATGTACACCAAATTATACATATACACATATATATATACATACACATACATACATATATACATACATATATCTTGCTATATAATGTGCACATGCGAACAATGCGTCATTTGAAAATACAGAATGCAGAAGGGCAAAAATGGCCAGAGCTGAAATAATTTAAGCAATGAATGTAGGTGACTCTCAGCTGCATTTGCTACATAAACTGGGCTACACACTCACAGTCATACACACACACATACACTCACGCACACCTGCATGTACATGTCCACACTCGTTGCATGTGCAGAATAGACCAAATGCTATAAGAGAACTCAACCATGACGAGGGCGAGAGCGAGGGCGAGCAGCAGCCTGCCTCAAGTTGTAGCAACTGCTGCCTTCTGCCTGCTGCCTTCTGCCTGGTGCCTACTGCTTGCTGCCTGCTACCTGACTTTCATTTGTCGAGGCAAGTCAAGGAATGGCACAACAAGTGCAGCAGCAACTGGCAGTTTGCCAAACTCCTGGGCTGTTGCTCCTGCTCTTCATGCTCATCCTGCTCATCCTGTTGGCTACACAGTTGCCAGTTGAATGGCAGCTAGCTCGCTTGCCCCTGTCTCTTTCACCGCCTTTCTCTCTCTCTCTCTGGCTGTCTATCAAGCTGACGCGCTGCCAGCATCATTTCAACTGAATCAGCTAACAGGCTCCGGCTCAGCAACGGCTCCAGCTCCATCATCTTCAGTTGGAGCTGATGTTGTGCATACGCCCCATGTTGGCCAATGTACAATATTTTAATATGTTATCTGACGTTTTCGGCGCTTGTTCACAACTTTTGCTCATATATGAAATTTGTTCAAAATTGTTTTCGCACTAAAATATTTATTAAAACAAGCATGAAATTAGCACTTGAACATGCGCATCCGCCACATACTCTCCGACTGCACATTACATGCGTCTTGCAACATAATTAAGCAAACTTTTACTAATATGCCATGCTCCGCTCTGCAGGAGTCTGTGTTATTGCATTATATTCATATATTTATATATACACATGCCTAATATATATATATAAATGTAGAGAGGGGCAGGCGGACTACAAGCAACGCCTGGCTCTGAGATTAATTACCATGTTACTCACTAAAATAAGCAAAAGCTTTAGCTGCCGAATGTATTATTCATTAATTTCTTTTCATTTTGGCAATTTCAAATGAAACTCCAAAGTTTTGGATAGTTTTTTAAAAGAATTTTAATAGTTTTCCAGAATGGCAATTTCAAGAATCTTCCAGTTCTATATTTATCAGAGTTCTCTTTCTATCGCGAGCTCCTCATAGCTTTGTTGCTCTGCTGATAACGCGAGCAAATGAGAGCGAAGCTATCTCAGTCCTTCTAGATATTCTAGCCTTGATGTGGTATATGATTGTAGTACTATCTTCATTCAAAGTAAAATCTGATTTATGTGTAAGATAATGTCCACATCTCTATCGAATGTGCCTTAATTATATTCGAAAATCATATTTTTTAAAACGCAATTGAACGTGTAAAGTCTTGGCTCAACTAAGTTATCATTTACTCTGCTAATGGGTTAATTTGCTTGCCGATGTGTCACGTGTAAATTGAGTTATTTGTTGCCAGACAAAGAGAGAGCGAGTGAAAGAGAGGCAGATAGAGATAGGGAGAGAGAGGGTGGTGGCAGGCGGACAGGCTGGCAGTTGAGTATGTTGGGTATGTTTGCAAAAATGCGATGAAATGAAACGTGCTGCGCGCCACAATGAAGCCATGCAAAGGAGCTAACCAAGTACAGAAGCACACGCACACTAGCATGCGCGTGTGTGTGTGGGTGTCTGGGTGTGTGCAAATTTACGAGTGTGTCATTTAGCTCGCATACTTTGAAAGTCACGCACGTAACCGTTAAAGCTATGAGCAGTGTGTGTGTGTGTGTGTGTGTGTGTGGGTGCGTGTGGGTGTGCGTGTGGACGGCATATTGTGTGTGTTGCGAGTTGTTTGTTTTTCTCTAGGTCAAAGCCTTAATTTGCCTGCCGTATCCTTTGGCGCTGCCTTGGGCTACCTGTGCATGCTTCTTTTTGTTGTTTTTGTTGTTGCTTTTTTGGCCTGAACTTATTTTATGAATGAAAACGAAAACGTAATATGTGAGTGCGTATCTGTGTACATGTGTACACACCCATGTGTGTGTGTGTGTGTGTATGTATGGGTGAGTTACTTGCTTTTTCGCAGTAAGTCGTTTTTGTTCGAGCAACGTGCGTGCCCATGTTTATATTTAGCTGGCGTGTTAATTCATTGGGGGTCGCCATAAACTCATAAACTGCAACAGAAATAGATGCAACAGCAGCAGCAGCAACAACAACAAACAGCATTAAAACAGCCGCAACAGTCGCGTCCAGTTGGCGGCACATGTGCCTCCTCCATTCTGGTCAGACAAATTGCAGCTAAAGATACACAAACTGCAAGATACAAACAACATGCGCTGCTTGTTGAACTTGAACTTCGTCTTGCCGTCGTTGTTGTTCCTGCTGCTGTTTGTTCAATTTGTAATACTTTATTATTTATTTTGCTTTGCTTGCGTCGCCAGCTTCTATGGCGCTTTAAATTCTCTTTATTGCCCATGTCAAGGCAGCTTCTGCGCCCAGAATGAGAGTGAGGCGTGGGCCGACTTTGACTTCAAGTTGTTATCGTTCTTGTTGTTGTTACTGTTGTAGCTGATGTTGTTGTTGTTGGGGCGGGGGTTCTTCTTTTTCTTGTGTGTGTTTCGCTTTCGCTTTTGCAGTTTGGCTTTTTACTGTGCGATTCTTATTTTATTCTGTTCTTTTCTTTTTTTTTTGGCGCTTCTGTTTTGAGCGCGCCAAAAGAAGCTGAGATGTCTGTGTGTGTGTGTGTGTGTGTGTCTTTAACTTTCAATGAGTGGTGCCTGCTGAGCTGCCTTGAAGTACGCACGTTACTGTTAGTTAGTTACGAGTAGCCGACTCGAGTGTTGAATGTATCTGTATCTTTATTTGCAGCCGTATTGGAGCTTCTGTTGTAGCCGTTGTTCTCGTTGTTCTTGTCGTTGTTGCTTTTTGCCTGGCAGACCGCGCCGAGCGTATAACTCTTCAGCACTGGAGCTTGTAGCTGCTTTTTAATTTAACTTGACAAACGTCGGCGCATATGCGCCACAGATACAAATATATCTAGCGGATTGTCGGCGTCTCAGATGCTGTTGCTGTTCTTGTTGATGTTGCTGCTGCGGCTGCTACGGCTGCTGCTGGTGGCAGCAACAGCTTTGCCTTGTTCTTCAAATTTCGTATCTGGTTTGGCTGCTGCCGCGTGTTTATTGTCATTACTCATCTTGAAATGTTTTTTGTGTCAATTTTCGGGAGTTTCATGGTTAAAGAACAACAACAACAGAAAATCGAATTCTGCTGTTATTTTTGCTGTTGTTGTTGTTGCTGTTGTATCTGCCACTGCTGGCGTCTCCATTTGATTTTATTCCATCATTCGCAAATGTTTGTTTTGCTTGCATTTCGCGACTGTTTTCAGCTTTAAGGCAGCGTCATCGAATCCAAGTCCATCAATAAATCCAAAAAAATGTCTGTTTATGTGCCAAGCTAAGAAAACACACAGAAAAATGCGCGGGGCAAGTGCAGCGTCTTTTGTAATTCGATAAGTTCCCAAAAAATGTGATTATTTATATACATATGTATGTATCTTGCGGCCTATTGGCAATCGAATTGTTTTTCTTTAATCATTTGCATATGTGTCACAGGTAAACACGACGGCGAAAATTTGTAGATGAAAACAAAATAAAAGAGAAAAGCCAGAAAAAAAGAAAAAGAAACTGAGAAATGCATAAAATTCTAGTGGGAGTCATTTGAGGAGATACATTTTCGATGAATATGCCGATGCTGAATGCATATTAATATAGATAAAGATGCCATGGAGGTCGCTTTAAATGGATAAAGAACTAATGGGTAAGATTGATTGGATAAATCTAAAGGAGAATCGATCTACTCGAATAAGAAAATTTGTGAATAGATGTGGGAAATGCAGTAAGATACAAAAATATATTAAGGCTCTAGGGAGCACCTAAGCACCTAGACATTTGCTTATTGATTACACGAGGATGGTGATCTATATTCATAAAAATAATTGTATTCAAATGAAATTAAGTCTTTCCCTAAGACCTATGTCAACAAAGGCAGATTGCGCCTCAGGAGTATTAACTCAGAGTTTGTTTTTAACAATATGAGCAAAACTTACAAATTTCATTTCTTCTTCAGTGTCTGATTCTAATAAACAAACATTTAAACTGTTCTAAAATATGTATTGTTACATATCGTTGCAGGAATATCATGGATGTATCAAATATATTTGTTTTAAGATATATTTTTACAAACCGTTGTTAATCCATTGCCTTTTGTTCGACCGTTAGTGCCACTGGGAAATTGTGCTCTATATATATGCTGTTACTTGTTTTTTTTTTTTTTCAGGATCTATTGAGCAACTGAATACCGTTATGAAAGAAAGAAACCCGCGAAACGCGCACGAACTAAACGAACATCGGAAATCGAAATCGAAATCGAAATCAAGAAATTGTTTACACTACGAAGAAAACGCGAGAGATGCGAACGCGACGCGAACAGAAAATTAACGCAAAGAAACGATGCGAAGCTGCAGTTAAATTCAAATTGTTGTTAAACATTTGCCGTGGCTGTTGTTGCTGTTGTTATTATTATTGATATTGCTGTTGCTTTCGAGGGGCACAATTCACGAGAACAGCATTGTTGCAAGTTTATTGCTGGAAGAACACTGTGGAAACTGGATTTTCACTTGAACTGCTATCCTTGATCAGTGCACTTTCGACTGAGCTGCCAAAAGTTGTTTGTGGTGTGGAAAGGAAAACTACACGTGGAAATGAACAACAAAAGATGTTAGCTCAGTAACTGTGGCCGCTGCTGTAGATGAGCTGATGCTGATGCTGAAGCTGGCGACGGCAACGCTCCACTCACGACTTGCAGCTCGCAGCGGGCAGACACTGGCAACTCGCACTCGTTTCTGGCGCTCGAACGTAGCGACGGCGGCGGTGCAAAAGTTTATGTATTTAGGAAACTTTTCACCCTTCGAAGGATACACAACAACTGATTGTGCCGTGCACAAGCGAACGGCAAACCAACCCCGATGCCAACAGCCAGCAGCAACAGCAGCAGCAGCGGCAGCAGAGGCAGCGGACGCAACCTGAACGCATCGGCTCGACGCCGGCACCAGCGAACACAACCGTAAATAAACGAACTGAGTTGGAACAGCGCTCGCGCCGCAACATGTTGCACGCATGTTGCATGTTGAGTTCAAAGCGAATACACGAAATACATGTTCGTTGGCAGAGGTTTATTAACGGAAGGAATTCTAATTGTTCTCATGAGATCAAAATAAATAATTCCTTATATGACAAATATTTTCGCATATTATTCAAATAAACATCATTAATATTACTATAATAAGTATACTCAATGAAACTTTCTATCTCATCACTGTGCCTCATATGAGGAACTACTACTCAAATTTGAATATAATGTATATACTGATTGTTCGGCTGTGCTCGAATCGCCCTGTTGTCCTTACTAGTTGCGTCGCAACCATCGATCAGCAACTCATACCAGTGCTCAAGCTTGTTGCTTGCTGACACAGTTGTTGTTGTTGCTGTCTTATGTCCTGGCTCAAACAAGTCCTGTACACACACACGCACACGCATGCAGAGTTATACATGAACAGCTGCATTTGCTCTATGCTGGCAAACACACTCACACAGCAATAAAGACACATAAACACGAGCATGCGGCGTTTGAAGTAGGTTTTTTTTATTTTGTTGCTGCTGCTGCTGCCGCTGCCGCTGCAGCCACGTCTCCTGTACAGTTGTTGTTCCAATTAAAAATTTTTTCCCTAGTTTCGCGCGTACAATGCGAACTTGCAATCTATGAGCCATGCAACACAGCAACAGCAGCAGCAACGGCAGCGGCAACAGCTACGAGCGAATACTTTCTGGTTTTATTTCGCTGTTGCCGCTGTGCTCATTTCTGTGTGATGCCTGGACCTTGTGGGCGTAACAGCATGTGTGTGTGCGAGTTCTATATCCTTGCTGGCATTGCACTGGCTGTTGTGGGATTTTTGGTACAATTTGCCTTCTTATTTCACTTTTTGCTAGCAGCTTTTATAAAGAGCTGCGGCAAAGCGAGAGCTAGAGACAGAGGGAGACAGAGAGAGAGAGAGAGAGAGAGAGAGAGAGAGAGAGTAGGAGGAGAAATAGAGGGGGGAGGAGAGAAAGAGAGAGAGAGAGAGAGAGAGAGAGAAAACGTCCTAGCTGTGGCACTCTTTCTCCTTCTCATCCTTTTCCTGTTCTATATGTCAGTTGATTTCATTTCACTTTTTTTCGCCAAACTATTAGTTGAGCTTGTGTAAATGTGTGTGTGATGTTTGTGTATGTGTGTGTGTGTGCGTGTGCGTATGCGTGCAATTTTTGCTGCCAGTGCTTTTCGGCCATGCAGTTTGCGCGCAGAGCATATGGATTTAGCTTTGGCGCCGCACAAAAAGGCAACAAAACCTTGACAGTTGCATTGTTGCATGGGAATTGGGAAGCGGCAAGCGTCAAGGGAGGGAGGCGGTAGGGAGGGAGCGAGAGCATTGAGAACCTTCGCTTATTTGCATTGCGTAATGGAAAATCGTCGAGAAGTGCAACCCTTATCCTAATGCTTATCCAAGCAGAGGAACACTGACCTGTCCTACACACGAAAATCACACAAGGTAAACACAGAAGGCCCGCTCACACAGAGACAGAGATAGAGAGGGGAAAGAGATAGAGAGAGAGAGAGAGAGAGAGAGAGAGAGCGAGAGAGTTACTCACGCACGTTAAGAAATTGCTCGTTGGGTTACATCTGCACAAACAGAAGACGCAGCCGTCGCTGGTTTGCGTCAATACTTAGGTAAGGGGCGTGCAACTGCAACGTCTGCTGCGGCTGCTCCTGCTGCCGTCGTATTGGTCTGTGGCATTGCCGTTGACTTTGCCACTTTGCCGTTTGATTGCGCTGCAGCAGTGAGCGAAACTTTGGCTGGGCTGCAAGAAGTTGTGCGTGCCACAAAGTTACTTAAGCGTTCCGAATGAGTCTGTGTGCGTGAGTGCGTGTGTGTGAGCGTGTCCTTTGTCAGCCAACAAAGGACATTCACATTGCAGCAACAACAGCACGAACAACAACTACGATAAAGTATCTGACAGTTGCAGCTATTTGAAAAATGAAAGAAATGCGCGCGCGTTTTGCAAAAATGCAAAAAGAAGTGAAAGACGAAGTACTGCGGGCGACAGCTTCAGAGCTGGCAGGGTCGCCTATCGAATGCCCTTAATGAGCAAATAAGTTCGAATTAATAACTCAGCTCTTAGCTTAATTACAGGTATAGTAGTTTAGCTGTACAATACTCTTAAAGCCGAGCATCGATAGACCTACATAGCTAATGGACTCTCCTTGGTCAGGGCGCAAGCAGCAGACGATGGCTACAACTTTACCGCAAGCAGCAAGACACAGAAGCCAAAGTTCTGACAGTGTTGCTGTAGCTGATAACTGAAGCTGGAGCTGAAGTTGGAGTTGAACGCACGCGAGTCATGCCCTGGCATCGCCAGCAAGAACTCATCCGGTACATGTCCTGTGAGCTGCTGTGAAAAGCGGGAGAAGAAGCAGAAAAGAGAGAAAGAGAGAGAGAGAGAGGGAGAGAGAGAGAGAGAGATCTTTCAGCTATGAAAGTGCGGCACAAATGCACGTAATACGAGTAACACAAGCCAAATGCATTAACAGCCAACAGCCAACAGAAACAACTCACACACACTCGCACACACACACACACACACACACACACACACACACACA
Organism: Drosophila mercatorum; assembly: GCA_961210405.1. Taxonomy (NCBI): domain Eukaryota; kingdom Metazoa; phylum Arthropoda; class Insecta; order Diptera; family Drosophilidae; genus Drosophila; species Drosophila mercatorum. The sequence goes on along the minus strand of CAUIUS010000004.1, from coordinate 23,882,023 downwards.
CACACACACACACTCATATACTTTTTATTTGTTCCATTACAGCCCTGCTGCTGATATTGTTGTTGTTATTGCTGCCGCTGCTGTTGTTGTTGCAGTTGTTGTTGCTGTCGTACGAGTTTTGAGTTTTCCGAAATCATGAAAGGAGCAGATGTTAAATTTTTATACACAACGCAGCGGCTGCCTTTGCTGCCAGCGTCGACTGCGCAGTTGCTGCCGCTGTTGATGTTGTTGGATTATTACCCGCTGCAGATGTTGTTGCTGCTGCTGCTGGTTCTTTTGCTTTGTGAGCTCCAGGCAGCCACAACACTTTTTGCTTTGCCACTAACTTCAGCTGCTCTGCTTTCGACTTGGACTTGACTCTCGACTACGACAGAGAGCGGAGAGTCAAGACAGAGAGTATAGCGTAGAGCTTCTGCAGATTATGTTATTCGTCAGTTCTCGGGTTTCATATAGTGTTTTGGGCAAAAATTTCAAATATCTTTCAACGTTTCCTTTAATTGTTGCAATTGCTGGCCTGGTCGTATTCCTTCTGCCTGCTCATCCATTACCTGATTTGTCAATGTCCTGTCGTCCTTTTCCACGTCCTTTACCTGGCTCGACACGACGCTCTGCTGCGTATTGGAACAATAGGTTTTCATTTCGTGATGCTAATCATTGCTTAAACTCACTGCGCACGCACACACACATACACTCATCTCAAATTAACCCTCATACACATACACACACACGCACGCTAATACACGAATATATATGATGGCAACTCACAGTGGGTGGGTATGCCCGACTGTAAGTTGCCACAACAGGTACGCGAATTCGAATTTATCGAAACTATGAAGAATATATCTATATACATATGTGTATGTGTACAGTAAAACATTTAAATTAAGCTTGACCTCTGCCAAGCAAGGTGGAAACGTTTGAATCAACTTAAGGTTTTTCAACTTAAGGTTTTTATGCTGCCACAATTGTTTACGAGAAGCCTAATGTAACTGTAACAATGAATGTTGCTGCTCTTCTTGATGTCTATGATTCACTCCGAGTCTCAATATGAGCAATCTCACGCCAATCAATATGTATGAAGATATGGTATAAAGTAAATCAGATATCAAATCAGAACAAATATTAAATTTATAATAAATAATAATTGTTATTTTATATATATATATTTGTTTAGTCAAGTTTAAAAAGCTTTAAATATCCAGAAAGTGAAGGTGAAGTAAAGAGAACTATAATGCCATTATTGCATTACAATATTTGAGTTGATAGCATTTGACTCAATTGATCCGATGGCTGTTTTCCCTTCGACCTCTGAACATCGAGTGCGTACTTGAGGGCCCTGTGTAAAAAAATACAGCTACTCGCGCACTGCAGTCCTCGTTCTCCTGCTCTTTCCATCCTGACAGTCATCAATCGATGCTTGCTGCCTTTCCCTTCCAATTGCAGCAGGACTGTGCCAACGATTGCGATTCTGTTTGCGCGTGACACCTGATGATATTTTACGATTATTGTTTTTGGATTTATGAAATGTAATTCCAATTGCAGCAGGTGTTCTCTCATTTAGTTCTTGTTGCTGTTGCTGCTGTTGTTGTCTCAGCACACATTTTGTTATTTTGCAATCATTATTAAATTGCTGCAGACCGAAAATTCCAATAAATGGAAAACCGCATAACGCAATCATTGACTGCCCTAGGCTCAATCAACTAATGGTTGATTAGAATTTGGGCAACGTGTAGTTCATAAAACGGTATGAGACAGTCGATAAATAATTAGTATGATAAACATTATTAGTATAATAAAAATAAATTTTAAATTGAATACACTTAATACTATACCTTGATCTTTATTTATGAACAAAATATAGGTACATCTACGAGGGTCATCTTATTGTATTGCATTATCCTCTGAATTTTGGTTCGATATCTGAGATCGACGCGTTCATACATACGGGCAGACGGACGGACAGACGGACATGGCTATATCAACTCGGCTGGTCATCCTGATCAAGAATATATATACTTTATGGGGTCTGCCACGCCTCATTCTGCCTGTTGCCTACATTTCAACAAAAACATTATACCCTGATAGCCCATTTTCAATGGGTTCAGGGTATAAAAAGCTATGGCGTATATATCTACGCCCATTGGGAGCGTTGCAAAGCGCTACTAATTCTGTTATATTTAGAGCACCATTGATGCTAGAGACATGAGACTTGGTAAATTTTTAATTGGCAGCTAATTTAATCGGCGACAGTGGGGACTTAAGGTTAATTTTTTAAAAATATAATGTGATAGATGCCCCTATGGGGTGCTGTGACGTGAAAAGTATTTCGCTGTCGCTTGCGTCCGACTGCAACGTTTTTACTTGTTTTGGAATGAAATTGTGAGTTTCCTACTTTGTCCCTTCTTCTCTGTTATGTTGTGCCTCGTACGGACTGCCTCTTTTTAATTATTTATAAATTATTAATAATAAGTAATATGAAATGAGTGCACATAGTTTATCAATTTGAAGAGCTTCTTTTATTCGTGTTTGTTTTGTTTTTTTACAGCTTTTTTATTTCAGGGTTACTCTTATTTAGTTTTTATATACAAACCATACATATCGTTCAGGTAGATCATTTCCGAGTCATTAAAGTGTTAAGTTTTGAAAATGATTTTAATTATTTTGTTTATTTATTACAAATTATTTCCATTAGTCTGCCTTTGCTTTGATTTTTACTAATTTCGTTTTTAAATTAAATGTAAAACTACGCTAAATGTGTGCGTGTGTGTGTATGACAGTGTGCGTGAGTGCGTGCGTATGTGCTTGTTTAAAATTTAATTATCAATTATTTGCTGCAAAAATCGTGTTCATATCCAATTTGAATACTCGATGTTGTGAATGGCTACTCGGATGTATGAATAGGATTCACTCTGTCGCTGTTGCTGCTGCTCTCGTGGCTCCTGCTCCGCGGCTGCTTAATTTGCGGCTATAGTGCAGACACAGCAACTGGGAAACCAGAATGTGTCCGTGTAGAGATTTTGGCCGTTGCCCTGAAGCGCAATTAAACGTTTTTGTACAAACTTCTGCTCACACCTCGAATTGTAGCCATTGGGCAGATCGCACAGGTTCGAGCATGTGTTTGAGCTGAAAGAGATAGTGTCAGTAAGAGAGGGAGAAGAGAATTATATAACAGCGGAAGCAACGCCAAATGCCAAACAGACAAAAAATAAACAACTTCACGAAATTCGAAATTTAGTTGTGAGCTCCTCTCATAAATATGCCCAAAACGTCGAAGAAGTAGAAGAGGAAGGCGAAGGAGAAGAGTATCGCCGGCTGCAAAGTTGAAAGTTTAACGAACTTGTTAAAACGGGAATCGTGCGTAATTGATAAGGAGTTGAGCTAAGACCAAAGCAACGGTACTTAGAGACACTGTTTCTGCCAGCTGTTGCTTCTGTAGCCGCTTCGTCCGATTACGATTTATACTCAGTTACATACTAAGTACACCTCAGAAGCAGCAAAGGGTCGGGGTACGGGCTATAGGGTGTAGCGTATGTATGCGTATGTACCCAGGCAGGCAAGCGACAAATGACAAAAAACTTGGGCATACATTGAGAGACCCCTCTCACTCAATAACTCCTGCTTCTCCCCCCTCTCTGTTTCTCATTGCACTGGCTGCAGCCACTCGAATTATTTCTCGTCCGAGGCGAGGTCTATCGTCACCCTATTTTACCTCTGTTTGCGCTTTTTTCCAAAGGTTTTCGAGTAGCGTACGCATAAAACAGAGGCAGTTTCCCTTGGTCGAGGGGGACACGAATGCAGAGCAGCATCGGCCGCTTGTTGGTTAATCTTGGCATTTTTTCGGGGTGTTATAATTCGTTTAGCCGCAATTATGACACAAAACCCAAACGTAACCGTGCACATACCCATACTTGGACTTGCCGCTGCACTTCTGCCCACGTGCCCAAGCCACCATATAGGCTTCCCCTAATAACCAGTCCAGCTAACATACATATTTCACGAAAAGGGGAACACTTACTGATATGGAACGCTATCCTGCTGTGTGTGACTAGGCTATAGCTATGGGCCCTAAGCACTGACTGCCAGTGTAGTGTGTTTTTCAAATTAATTGATTAAAAACACCAGCACAAGTCAATGAGGCATAAACATTTTATAAGCAACTGTGATGAGAGTATACTCTGTTATCCTTTTTAGTAAATTATTTGTTTAATTTTATATCAATAAAACTATTAGCCCTGCTTAAAATTCAGCGAAATGATCCGAAAAATTTAAGCTTCAAATGATGCTGTTAAAAATGTATGTATTTATCAGTGATCGGTACCCTTGCTTGTGTGAGAGAGAGCCTTAGTGCAATGCCGAAGTCACACATGTGCTTACAGTGTGCGTGTGCGTAGTCTATTTCATGAGATGTCCTGTTAAATTTCTAGTTTTTTCTGCTTTTTTCTAATTTGTCTTCTCACTTTTTGTCTTCTCACTTTTGGTTAGAGCGTCTTCCGGGTATACCGACGTAAAATCTTCGGTCCCTTGAGTGTCGTTATAACCGGATTCTACTGTATATATGTATATATATATATATAAATAGAATTGCTTTTTAAATCAACTTATCGAAGCAAGTAGTGCATAACCAAGCAGGGTTCAGTAGTCAGAAGCAGTTGAAAATGTACAACTGCTTGCTGCACAAAGATTCATTTTTCATTTAGCATAGACACGAACCACAACCAGCCAGAAAAGTGATGCAAATATGCATAAACAGGACGATATATCGGGTCCCATAAGCTATCATTTCAATTTGGATATATTGAGGATTATTGACGATTGAATACTTACGCACAAAGTTCCGCCTTCACCATCTGACGAGCGGTATTCTCCTCGTTGACTACAAACATCCAATTGCCGCGGGAATTGAGAGCAGCTTGCGGTGTTATGAACTGCGATGTCGTTTCGCAAAGCGTTGAGCGTGACGGACTTTGTCGTTTGGTTCGCGAGTTTTCCTTATTATTGCTTTTATTGTCGGTAACGCCCACAATATCTAAGAGATCCTTATTGAGTGATACATCACGCATGCTGCGCTTATGCTGCATCTGCTGCAGCTTCTGCTCCTGCTCTACCTCCTGATCCTGCTCCTGCTCCTGCTCCTCCTTAGCCTCCATTGCCAATTTCACAGCCTGTTCTTTTAGCTGCTGAATCTCCGATTGCTCTGCTTGAACGGCCTTCTGCTTTAGACTCAGATCGCGCACAATACGCTTCAACCAGAGCGTTGCATTGTAGGGCGTCTTGCCATAGTTGTTATAGTACAAATGCCTCGAGCCGGATCCTGACTGTCCGCTATGTTGCTGACCGCCCGGACGATAGCCTCCACGAGTGCCTGACGACGTGTACAATAGGTAGCTGCAGTGAAGGAGAAAGTTAGGATTGTCTGGAGTGCTACAACAGCTACTCACGTGGGCGCCTCTGTTGTGGGGTTGGGCGCGAAGAGAGAGTTGCCTCCACCTTGCTGTGGCACGCCGCCAAAGGGCGTCTGATAGCTGTAGCCATTGAAGTCTTGCCCGTTGGCAAAGTCACGCTGCGGAAATATAGACTTTGGATCGTAGAACACGGGCGTGTCCGACCATGCAACGGCAGAGAATTCCTCCCAAGTCTCGTCGACCAACAGAGATGCCGCCTCGTAGCCCCACTTACGTACGAGACTTTTGATGAGATATCTGTAAATTCAACACACATTCAGAGTGAAGCTGAAACTGTTGCCCACGTGATGTAAAAGATTATTTCAAGTAGATTTCGCTGTGATGCGCCATCTCCCATCCCCTGTCATGGGAATGTGCTGCGAAAGTGGCATACCGCGCCACTTGTCGACATCGCCCAGTTGGCTTATGCAACCTACTGACGAGCAGACAGAGGGACTTACGAACAGACAAATGCCTGAAAGTGTGCCACGCCCCTGCCACCGCTCAGTGCTGTTAACTCATAATTAATATTGCAGCCAGACAATGGGTTAGGCTAAATAATGCTGTGAGTAATACGGCTAGTCGTATTCACTTATATTTGCTCGTTTCTTCACGTCAACTGCATCGCATGCGTATCACGTGCCACAATATGTGTCACATAGGTGAAAACAGGCCCTGGCTTTTCCCCGTTCGAAATGGTTTTCTGTTTTATTTTTGTTTTTATTTTTCAGAATTATGCAACATCCGAATTCCGTAGGCCTCATAAAATGACTACTTAATTGCCGAGTCGGCGCCAAATTGTGGCCTTACTGGGCGTCTGTCTTATCGTTGTCATTGTCATTAACATTACTATTATCATTATTAATTTCATTATCATTGCGTGTAGTGGCAGCAACTTGCTCACATTTTATTCAAATCGAAGAAATTATCTAAAAATAGCCAAGCAAATGGAAAAGCAGAAATAAAAACCAACTAACAATCCATATCAATGAGCATATGAGAAGAAGTTTGATCTAAGCTTAACGAAGCTCAAATACCCTTAATGGCTATATATGCCCATATTACTATCAAAATATGGGAAGACATTTGCCTGGAAGTTATTTAGATATGTATACATAACTATTTGTTAATCGGGTACACCTTTTACTCATTTTTAAGTATTATCAGTTATTTTCCAGGTATTGCACAATAATATTAAATTTTATATGGGTTGAACAGTCTGCGATTCTTTTGCCAATCACTCATATTGCGTAGCTATAGTACCTTATACACTATACTGAATGCTTAATTATTCAAAGAGGCATTCATAAATATTCGAGAAGCACGCGGCGCGTCGTCACAGACAAAGTGTCTTGAACTGTCAATTCAAGTTTATTGGGTCAAGGAGCTCCCCCAGCTGGCCGAGTGGAGCAGCAACAGCCGCCGACTAGAAACAGAGCCATCAGAGAGCAGCCAGCAGCCAGCAGTCAGAGCATCTTCGAGTACGTGTGCGTTGTCGTCGCGGAGCTAGCAACTAGCAACTGGCAACTGACAACTGTCAGCTAACAGGTCTCTAGGTATATGTGTATGTGGGTATATGGGCAGATGGGTATACGGGTATTCACGGTAGACACGCGTATGGTATATACAAAAACTAGTTTCTAGGTGCTGTTCGAGATAGCTTTGAATTTGATTTGAAGCCAGCGAGCTATGTGTGTTGGCCAAACATTTGTTTGAACTGCATTTGCATGTGATTTTGTTTGCTAGCAACAGTTTCTGTGTGACTTTGAAGATCGGACATTAAGCGTTTTATTTATGTTGGTCATTCGGCTCGCTCAACTTACGTGGGATAGTTGGCGACGTGCTCGCAGTAGGTTTTGCCGGGCCTGGCGCAGCTATAGCAGAGCGTAAAGAGAATAAGTTTAAACAAATGTAGGTGTGGATACCAATTGAGTTAGAAATTTTTGGTCTTACTTGGGTGTCTGTCCCGGCGGCGCTGGCAGGAATTGGCAAGGCGGCGCACCATATAAGCCGCATGAGGGCGGCGTGCTGAATGCTGCTGAGATACAAGCTAATATCTGCAAGGATTGTGTGGCTCAGATTGAGTACCGTCGACAGTGAGTGAATGAATTCATTGTGAATACTCACCACATGGGTTAGGAGAATACCCCCATAACTACTAGAAGAGCGGAGACCGAGACGGAGACTGATACGTTTAATACTCTTTGTCATTGTCAATTCATTCGTCGTTGGGCTTTGCGTCGGGGATTTGCATTTGCATTTGCGATTCCGTTGCCTAAGATACACAAAGAGTTGATTTCAATTGAATGGAATATGTTTTGACAGCGACGTGATGCGTGATGTCAGCTTTGCCCGATGAGCTGAAAGTGAGTGCCCGGAATAATTGCTGGAGAAATTGCAATAAATCACTTAATTATATACGAATCGATTATGCCAAGTAAACAGTTTGATTTGAACAGTAAACATAATTGGACTTATGTGCACCTCAGCTAGATTTATCGTAAATTGGAATGCCAAATATATTCAATTATAGTCTATTAATAGAAGCGGTGACTTTATGTACAATCTTTTTAGATGACAAAATAGATTTCAAAAAACCCTTAAAGTTCCGCTCATAAAGATATATTTTTTGGGAGCTCTGTAATAAATTATTTTCACTTAAAGCATTTTTAAGGTAAAAGTTCCCCACAAAGTCTTAAACACTTTGACTCTAATAGTTTTTATACCCATTGAAAATATTATGTTATATTATTTGACTTATACAGTTGGAGTCGGACAGTCGGAGGGGCAGGAAGACAGACATTGCGCAAGACTAATTACTCTTTCTTGTAGATATTACTTTATTAATCCAACGTGTCTTATATGTATTTAAAAAGAAACCGAATATGAGATACAGGCACACGGGCTAAGATGGCTCAGCCAGGCAGCTGCTCTTCAATATATATACATTATCAAGCCATTTAGGATGTAGCTTGAACACGATTAAAATGAAAATTATATAATAACTGGAAAAGCAGTATAATAATTTGACAATTATTCGTAAGAATTGGTAGACTGTATTATCCTCCAGGTTCACTATTCTATATATATTTAAGATATTTATCTACAGTCACATAAAAAGATGCTCGAATCCAGCAACTTTCAACCACAAATACTGCTTTATGCAAACCAATAAATAAGTTTGTCCCACTACACAATTTCACAACATTTTATGGTTCATATCGAAATGAGTAAAAGCTCTGTAACATTTGTTCTGCAAAAAGCGATTGGAGTGTTTTCCACACATTTTACGTGTGCAAACAGCCGTTAGTCTGTTAACCATTTCCTCAAGTGCTAATTGTGTTAAAGCTGACATATGTATGGCAGGGGAAGGAGGATGGAAGGAGGGAGGCTAAAGGCATAAAAGATGTAGGGTTGAGTCGAGTTCAAGACAAGGTTGAGACAAACAAACCAAAAAAGTGATAAACGCAGCGCAAATTGCGAAATAAATCGCTAAAAGTGAAAGTGATTTCGAGACGTTGTGACCCAAGCCACGGGCCACCTGTAGCCCCTCAGTCATAGACTCAATTTGACCAAGTGCCAGCACATTAGACAATGCCAACAGCCACGCCCACCATTAGCAATTGCAATGGTAATTGCTGTTTATTGCCTGACAGCTAATAGGCGTGGGCGTAGCCAAAAGAACCATAAATGGTACTCTACAGTTGGCTAACGTCAATAGTTGTAAATGGATCTGGACCCAATTTATACGATAGCTGCCAATTGTTGATTGTATTCACTAAATTCTGAGCTGTAATTCGAATAGCTTTAACTAAGTGAGGCGTTTTTATAGGATGCAACTCTGGTTCTAATACCAAACAAGCTGCATAATCTTTTTATGGGTACTTAATTACCCAACAATTCTTTTTACGGATCAACTTTTTACATTTGCTAATATTTCGACGTCCGTTTTGATTTGTTTATATATATATATATATATATATATATATATATATATATATATATATATATATATATATAGTGAATTCTGGTGAATTTGATCTATTTTAGAACGCTCTACAATATTGCATAATCTATAATTAAATGAATATTTTTTACTTTGGGCATTTCCCCACTTGCGATTGCATGTTAAACAAAATTGCAATTAAAAAATATATTCAATTAAAAATCTGATAAAAACGCGTTATTAAACCACAAAAACTATAACAACAGTAACGTCAATAAAAAGAAAATAAAATGTAACTCACAAAATTAGACATAGAAACAACCGTTACTAATTCGACGGCTACCGCAAATAAAATTATAATCATAATGTGTATAAATTCATAAAAGCTGAAAAGCTGTTCAAATCGAGAGTAAAGCACACACAATACAAAACAATCGAGCCACAGTCGAATGCCAGAAACCGGATTTCGTGACCAGCGTATCTCCTAGTGCCTGGTGGTAGAAATAGTCTCATAAACACACACACACACGTACACTGCAGTACAATTAGAATCAGACAAGAAAATTAATTGGAATAAAGTCATGTCATTGCGTTTTAATGGAATGTGTTCAATAGAACTGGTTCTTGAACGGTCGGCACCTGCCATGCGGCTATGCTAGGATTTCCGGGATCGGTTGTCACTTTCGATTTCATAAATCAATCAACTTTGGCAAACACACAACACACAAAAGCCTAAAGCTACCAACCACAACAAAAGCCCATAAAACTCAATGCGCAAATGAGCTTGACAGCAGCGGCATTTGGGCTTTTTGCCATTTAGGCCATTTAGCGACATTGTCGCCATCATCGACTACTGCTAATGGAGGTAACTCGACTCTTCACTCTTTACTCCTCACTCCACACTCTGCAGTCTTCACCCTCCGCTCTCTAGTCTCAACTGACGAGTCTTAGCTTTGGGACATAGTTACGCCCACGTTTTTGGGATTTCCATGTTACCATGTTGCGCAGGCGCTGCGCACCATGGCCAATTCATCAGCCCATAAATCATAAAAGCAGTTTTCGTTGTTGTTATTTTCTGGCTGCTGTTCAAAATGCTTTATGGCTTATTGAGCATTTGGCCATTTGCACGGCATTAACTCATATGGGCAAAATGCATTTAAATGGCCGAAAAACGTTTTTAGCTGTTGACAATTATCACATTTCGAATCGGTCAATTGTTAAAGTCGTTTAGTTTGGCCGCAATGTTTTTGAAATTTATTTCAGTAATTACTACATAGTTGGTTCTATATATAATTGCAAACTAATTATAATAAAAGATTCGGCTGATTTACGATCCAATTCAGTTTATACCTTGTCATATATACGTATATTGAATCGCATAAAATTAATATATTTCTTAGTTTCTTTCCACTTGAATCTAGGCGTCTTTTGACGACTCTATCGGCACTATATATTCAATACAAGTTAATATCCGAGAAATGATTAAAAAACATTGTTTTAAAATTTGAATCTGCCAATATAAAGCAAGTCGAGGAAGTTATTGAACAAAAGATAAAGTTCTTCTTATGCGCATGATAAAAGACTTTGTTTAAGTTGAATTTTGAATTTTAATTCGAAGCTTTTTTATGGCTTTGAAGATTGGCGCATTAAAAAGCAGCCAAATGTATGATCAGAGCAGAGAATAGAGGCATACAGATTGGCTGACTCATGGATGGCAGGCTAGGATAGAAAACATTTCACGTCTACACTGGTGGTAAAGTGTCCAAATATTAAAAGGGAACTAGATCTTTAGATCTCAAGCTAATATAAATTTCTAACATTGCAAAATAAGTAATACAATAAATAAAGTTGGCTCGGCCAGAAAAACTCTCTCATAATCAGCTTACTCAAAATTTTATCAATACTAAAAATATTTTTTACTGATTTTTGAAGCTCAATATGCAATCTGAACCCATTGAAAACATAGTATTCATTTTCATTATATCCAATTTGGAAATAATAAATACAAACATATGCACAACATAATTGTTTAACTGACTGATCCAGCTGGATTCATTCGCCAAACTCACAGCTAAGCACCTTTATCAAATAATTGAAGCACAAACAAATCAAAAAATGTTTGCAATAAAAATCACAAAAAATTGATCAAAAAAAAAAAAAAAAACGATTAATTGCTGTCTTCATGCCCTTGTGGAGGGAATCAGCATTAGCTGAGTCGTTTGTCAATCTGAAGATCTTTCCATGACGTACAGAATTCATTATTTGACATCCACACCTGAGCAACGGTATTTTTGTTGCATTTGCCACAGTTTCAGTTAACGTAAATTTCTATGATTTCAATCCCACGCCCACAGCTCGAACCGTCGTGATTTTTAAAGTTAATTCAATTAGTTTTGCTTTCACCCATCAATTTGGATCTCAATAAAATTGATTTAGCTTCATTTGGCACTAATTTGGCAGCATTTACCTACACACGGACAGAGGTGCTACCTGTGCGATATAAATACCACATACCGAATCCCAAATAACAAGAGATCGCTTCATTATAATTTTTTAAGCATATATTTTATACTTGAGTATAACTGAGAAATTAAGCACGACTTTTCAAGGCTCTTGATAGTTTTTTTTTCTTTATTTATTTTTATTTTTTGAGTTTTGGGTTTTCTTGTGTTTGTTGTTTTTATTTTTGTTACTCTGGTGTTTTCGGCGATTTGCGTTTGGTTTCAGTGGCTTCATTTTATTTAATTTGTGTAGCTCTTTTAGTCTTATTTTCATTCAGCTTTTGCAGCAAGTGCTTCAAACTTTCCGCAGCACATAAACCGAAAATAAAACTCAATTATTAAATGAATAGTTTTTTTTTTCTATCTTAGACGAGTTTTTATACAATTTTTGGATTGTTCTGGCGGCAAGCACGAGGCAAATTGAATGAATGTACAAAAAATCATTAATTAATTACTCACCTTCGCTTATTTATAAATAAAAATGAATTCAATGCTTGCGCTCATCAAATACAACTTATTATGAAACTTGAGCTAATCAGAACTGTTGTGTTTATCAAATCAACTTTTTTTTATAAACAAATTTCAAATTCGCACTGCACTCGAGCGACTTGAGTTGAGCTCTTTTGTTTTTGTTGTTTTCTCTTTAGATATTTGTTATTATTTTGATTGTGATTTTATTTGATTGACAATGCGACTAATTGAAAAAACTTTGCACGTTCGAGCGTAGAAAGGCAGACGCCAGCCCAAGTCCCCTTAAAGATTTTAATTTCGCTTAGTATTTTATGTTTTGGCTTCAGTTTCAATTTTGTATTCGGTTTCAATTCAATTTCGATTTCTGTTTCGGTTTCAGTTTCCGTATTTCGCGGCCAGCCCAATCGTGGCTGCAGCTCGTAGCCAACTGAGCGCGCGAACCAAACTTGGCTTCAACTGCCGACCAGAGCAGACACCAACATAGAGTCTATGACGCTGGCAGCGCTCGCATGAGAGAGAGAGAGAGAGAGAGAGAGAGGGCGGAGAGAGAGTGAGAGAATGAGAGATAGAGAAAGAGAAGGTGGTAGAGAAAGACTGAGAGAGAAAGAGGTCTTAGTTGTAGGCGCACGCATCTGATCAACTCTGCCTGATCGTTCAACCTATGAAGTTTTTGGCCCAATGATTCACGGTGCATCATCTTGAACATTTGGCCATTTTTCCTAGCCAATCCCAGCTCCAGCTCAGGTAAAGACCGGAAGTTCATTAGCTGCCCAGCTAGTCATTCAAACAATAAAGCGACTTTATTTTATTTATTGTCAATTTTTATTATTTGTTTTACATTGTCGCGAATATGCGAAACTGTAATAAAGTAAATTTATTTAAATTGTAAATTTTCTGTATTTTTTTTTGTATTAATTTTGTTTTATTCTTTTTTGCTGACTGCCTTTGTTGTTGGCTGGCCATAGACACAATTCATTGTTAGCTGTTGCTTTTGATTTTTATGGCCAATGAAGGTTATTTCGGCTTTTATCTGCTTTATACATGTGTTGTCTGCGTACGTGTGTGTGCGTGTGCGTGAGCTCTTGCTGTTGTTGTTGGCTGTTGTTGTTGGCTGTTGCTTGTCGGTTGTTTGCTTGTTTTCTGGCTTTTTGGCAAATAGATCTTTAAGTGCACACATCGGATTGTTAATTCGGGCTAAGCCTTCTTCTCTGTTTCAACGCAAAATGCGTTTTTATAGACGCCAATAGTGGGAGGCGGCAACAAAGCTACAGCCCTTGAGTATATCTTAGCAAACCATTTAAATCAATATCTGTTGCTCACACAAATTATGTTTCCTAACTCTAAATATTGTCTTCTAATTATGCCTCTGTCTTCATTAGTTTCACACCAACTAATTGAATTTGTTTGCATGTGGGTGACTCCCTCAAAAATATCTTAATTACTAATTAATATATTTCATATTTGTGTAATAATTCGTGTAACCAAATAAACGACTAAATATACGACTTGTATGGGGATTATTACCATACGGATTTAGCTTCCTTCAAATTACTTCTTCTCATATGAGCATATATGTATATATATATATATATATGTATTTGATACCTACTGACTTTTTCTTTTTTTGGTTGAAGTATTTGCACGTTGCGCTGCAGTTTTCTAGAGGTGTTTTTGGCTACAACTTTCACAAGACTAGCTAGAGTAATGGAGGCTGGCCTAGGCTTTGTGTCCGACTACGGTTATATCGAGAAACACGGAAAAACCCTGCCACTTGGATGTCTCACGCGATCTTCGCTCGGCTTTTTGGTGCTTTTGATCGAAAATGGGTTTTAATGCGTTTTTAAGTCAAATTAGTGACTTCATCAGCTCTGGGCTTGTCTTTCTTCTTGGCTGAATGCTCACTCGGAGCAGCTGCCCGGTATCACTTAAGCTGCTCATTAATCAAAAGCCCTAAGCCAATGTATCGGGACCGCTTGCCAGAGACGTAACTTATTGCACGGTCCCCTCCTCCTTCAACTTCTCAACAACTGCCGCCGGCAAGGGCTCAGTTTCAATTACGAAATTGTTAATTAGACGTTGGCTGATTTGCTCAGATGGCTAACAGACTTGCTGGCCTATTGCGTGGTCGTTGTAGTCGGAGATGTTGGCTAATGAAAACGTCAACTTGTTGCTCGTGCCGACTGCCGATAGTCTCCGATATATACGTACGATTTCTGTGGCACTACCACTCGACTTTGATCTATCAACTGTGTCTTCAACAATCATTTGTTGTATGCTTTATGTTTTAGTTAACTGCCAACTGTAGAAAAAACGCGCCCAAAACGCGCGTGAAACGTGCGCGTTCCACGTTCGTATTGAGTGAGACAGATAGCTAGCTGTCTGCTCGCATGTTCGGTTGTGTTATCTGCTGTAAGCAGCTATGCATGGCAAAAGCTAAGTGCTACGAAATTAATGCTGCTCGTTTGATTTTGAAAACTTTTTGTATGCATTATCAAAAACAGAGTAAAATTAGTGAAAATGTTAATAAACAATGAATATTGGAAATATGAGAAATATTTAATAAATATTACAATTAATGTAATATATACTATACATAAGAAATTGATATACGTATACATATATATCGATGCAAACGGAAATTGTTTGTCAGTTGGGCTGAAAATTGGAAATTCGATAAGGAAATTGTTTTCAACAGCCAAAATAGGTAATCCTACTTACCTGGAATGAACATGAAATGCTTAAATAGGGAGAAAGGATTCGAGTGTTAGTTGATACCAATTGCTAATTTATAACCATTGCCGCGCAAATCCGAAAACATTTCTTGGTGACAAGAGCCAGACAAACGCACACACACTCACCCGTTAAATAAGCGATAATCTAAATAAAAAAACAGCAAATCCATATGTTTGAAATTTATTCATAATGAACTGTCACGTGCCCCAACTAAGTGACCATAAATAATAAAGTCCAAAGGAAGACAGAAAGAGAAAAGTCTTAACAACTGATAGCAGTGGGAAAACAATAGCGTGCAGAGAGAGAGAGAGAGAGAGAGAGAGAAAGAGAGAGAGACAGAGAGAAAGAGAGAGAGAGAGAGTGAGAGGGGAAGGTAGAGAGAAACACAAAACCGCAAGTTGACAATGGATGAAAACACTCGAAAAAATGAAGGGAAAATGAAGAAGTTAACTAACTGGCAGAAGGAAAACAGCGAAAATTAACGCGTTCTATGGGTCTGGGTCGCTTGTGTTTTATCACTCGCCAACAACAACAGAAGCAGAACTTCTGCCAGCGACCGATAAAGAGAGAGAGAGGCAGAGAGAGAGAGAGAGTGAGAGAGAGAGAGAGACAGAGAGAGAGAGAGAGAGAGAGAGAGAGAGACGAGTGAACGAGCCCGAGAGGCGCGTGTTAAAGAATGCGAGAGACACAGAATGAGCGAGAGCGAGGCGAGTGAAAAAGTTGTTCTATTGTGAAAAACTTGACATGGTCGCTATTGCCAACGCCATCATCAGTTCAGTGGAGTAACGGCCACAGCTGAATACGGACGTGTTGTGACGTGGCGCGTTGAGGCAGTCGCCTTCTGGTATCGAAAGTTTTCGACTTTGGTCTGTCCGAGTGCGCCCATGGGCTGACAACAACACAAACTGTATACAAAAAGGAGAAAAAGAAGAAAAGTAAAGAAAATAAAAGAAATTCGAATAAGAAAAAATTCCGAGTGTGAAAAGCGCATGTAAAAATATGCCCAGCGAATTAATGTGAATGCGTCGGCTGTGCTTACCTTGAAAACCGAATAGCAGCGGTCGCCGATGCCATTTCCGATGCGTTTCGATACGATTTGATGCGTGTAAGTGCAAGTAAAAGTGTTGCGACAATTTGTGGCAGAAATCAAGCGAAATGATGAGAAAATTCATGAAAAATGTTCGACAAATGCGAAAAGCAAAGAATCAAACGGAAAAATACACACAAACAAATAACAACAAAAATTAAGCTGAAAAGCGTCAAATAAATCAAGTGACACTACACAAAAAAAAAGGCCACAAGCATTGGCACACACACACACACAGCTGCAAAACGGTTGTGTGGCAAATTTCTAGTGACGCGTTTAAAGTGCAGAAAATAGCGGCCGACACACAGCAGCCAAAGTCAATCCATTGATTTTTCTTCGGCAGGGATGAAAGGACTGATGCCTTTTGGCCTGGCAAAAGGACACTATAATTCTGAAGTGCCTAATCCTAGCTGGCGCTTTCAAATGTCCATACATTAATAATGCCCACCGTATTCGCTTGCCACTTTCATATCGGTCCGTCTTCGCCCGCGCTTTCGTCCCCCTTCCCAGCCACTTACAACAGATAAATGGCACAAAAATCGAAAACTAGGCAAACAACACAACAAATTACCAAACAGCAGCACAAACAACAACAACAATCAACACCCAGTAGAGAATCTGGTCCATTGGGCTGGGCTTTTGATTGACAACATTCGGAGGGGGTTGTGGATGTAGGGGACGGGGATTGGCGTCAGTTTGGGGCAGAAAAAACACACGGGCCAGACGCAGACGCGGCGTCGCAATAATCATAAAAGCTTTGAGCAGCGGACTGAAGGATAAGTGGTGAGGGGTCTGTGTATGGTGTGTGGGCCGTGAATTCATAAATTCATGAGTATGCGTCAAACAAAATGGGTGCGGCGTCGTCTGCTGCGTACGAGCCGCTAGCCCTTGAAACTTATTATTAATGCAGCAACAGTAATTAGCTAGTAGCCAGCAGTTGGCAATTAGCCGTTAGTAGCTGCGGCTACGGCCAACTTGCAGTTGCATTAATTATTCGACAGGCGACTTTAACTAAAGGCCGCATAGGTAGCCCCAAAGGGTACGCCAATTAGGCGCATAAACTGTTTAAAGACTGACAGACACACAGATAGAGAGAGAAAGAAAGAGAGAGAGAGACAGAGCGGGAAGCGGCAAAGGAGGAAGATATATTGTCACGTTTTCACTTGACTAAGGTCAAAAGTTTCAACTTCCCACACACCGTCATCTCTACCTCTCCTCATCTCATTCCCCACGGTCGGTCTCTCTATCAGCGTGGTCTGAACTTGATGTTGTCGCGGCTGTCGTCGCCGTCGCCGCTGCTGACGAGGCCTGCGGCAGCTATTTATAACATTTTCTGTGCGCCCGCACAAATAGCAAAAGCATGGCCAATAAATGTTCACAAACTTTTCAACAGCTGACAAAATGTTCTCAAAAAAGCAAACCGCAGGGAATTCAAAAAAATATTCTCCAAACGAAATATTTTCAGCTAATAGACAACTTTGCAATTGTCTGCGAGCATTAAGTGGCTAAAAGTCGCCAATCAAAGTTGGTATCAAAACTAATTTAACACAGGCAAGGCCTGTTCGTGTGCGTGTAAGTGCTCGTGTGAGTGTGTAACAGTGAATCAAACAACGACTGTGGTATGCAGACACACAGCAAAGAGCGCAGGACACGCACATCACGCATTTAACAGAGAGCGTTAAAAATGAAGCGAGAGAGAGAGAGCGAGAAAGAGCGAGAAAGAGAGCGAGAGAGAGGAACAAGAGAGACCTATAGAGACTTCCAGGCAACAACAGCTACAACAGCAACAACACCTTGAGCGCGCTTCCAAAATAACACATTCCGCATGGTACGTGCCTCGGTTGTGCTGCTTCGTTCTCGTACAAAGGATTGTACGCAGCCATTGGAAAGGAAGCCTCTCGTTTCGGCTTTTCTTTTCCCTTTGCTGTTGTTGTGTATGTTGTTCGGTTTTCGTTTTCGTGTTTTCGCTTCTTGATGTGAAGTTTCGCCTTGGATGGTTCAGTTCGTGGCTAAGCTTTGGAGCGTGTTGTGCTGGAAATTGTTGCAAGCGGAAAGAACCACAGCCGTTGGCATGCAAATGCAAATTGAAACTTAATAATTAAACAATCTGCATAAGAAACAAAAGAAATATTAATCTGGAAATTGTGCAGTGAGTTTCGAGAGCAAAAGTGGACTAAGTATAACAGTTTGAGCCAAAAACAAAACACGAAAAATAATTGTGCGACTGAACGTGCTCTTAAAGTAAGGCGTGTACCCAGAACAACATTACAGCCAGCACACACGCATATACACACGCACACACACACACACAGTCGCATGTGCGTACAGGAAGAGGGTAGGCAAGCAAAGCGTAGACAGATAGGCGAACAGCAGTGCAGACAAACGGACGACGCAAACGAAAAGACAAATTTAACGAAATAACCGAGCTGCGACTTCTGTAAATTTCATAGAAACCCGTGACCAGCACGGCGTATACGCATTATCATAAATGACAACCGAATAAGTTTTTATTTGCCTCTGACTCCCAATTTGTTTGTCTTTGTTGCCATTTCTATTGTGTTAGTTGCTGTTTTTCCCGTTATTTAATATGATTTCTCGAAAACGTTGTTGTGGCTGGGAGCAATTTCAATTGTAATTTGTCTCTCTGAGTGTGTGTGTGTGCTGCTGTGTGTACAATTATTGAGTCAAGCGAAACATATATACACATATACATATTCATATATGTATAAATATATATAAATATATATATATATATATATATATATATATATATATATATATATATATATATATATATATATATATATATATATATATATATATATATATATATATATATATATATATATATATATATATATATATATATATATATATATATATATATATATATATATATATATATATATATATATATATATATATATATATATATATATATATATTAATTTAAATATAAATGTGGATATATACATTTGCCTCACAGAAAGCGCGTGTGGCTGTGACAAGTACGAAGCGGAAAATGTAAGCCGCAGCAGCCTGAGAAAAGAAGGCCATTCAGTGCGTGGGCTTGAGAGCAAGCAAATCGGAAAGCGGCTGACGTTTCCAACTCTAAATACTCTCTCTAACGCTAACCGTTAGCTTCACAGTCTATAGCCTATACCTGCAATCTGAGCACACACCTCTGCACATAACTGTGCGTGTTCTTCTAGCGAGGTAAGTACAACGGTTAACTGACTTAACATCAGTTAGTTGACTTGTAAATTTACATCAGCATATTCGAATATTATTATTTTTGAGTGTGCATGGGGCGTGTGTGTAGCTTGGTGGGCAACGAGCACTTA